>CM077672.1:509529218-510729218 GCA_039707655.1 Elymus sibiricus | reverse complement strand
TCCCCGAAGAGGAAGGGATGATGCATCACTGTAGAGATAAGTATTTCCCTTGATTATGAAACCAAGGTTATCGAACCAGTAGGAGAATCACGCAACACCTAGTAAGCAGTACCTGCACACAAACAACAAATCCTTGCACCCAACGCAGACAATTGGTTGTCAATCCCTTGGCGGTAAGATTGCAAGATTAAATTGTATTTGATAGACTGATAGATTGAAATAAAAATACAAAATAAAATAAATAAAAAGAGATAGCAGCAATATTTTTAGGGTTTTAGTAATATGATTTTGATAGACCCGGGGGCCATAGATTTCACTAGAGGCTTCTCTCGAGAAAATAGCATACGGTGGGTAGACAAATTACTGTTGTGCAATTGATAGAAAAGCAAATAATCATGACGATATCCAAGGCAAATTACTGTTGTCCAAGATTAGTAGACCGACTCCTGCCTGCATCTACTACTATTACTCCACACATCGACCGCTATCCAGCATGCATCTAGTGTATTAAGTCCATAGGAGCGGAGTAATGCCTTAAGAGCGATGACATGATGTAGACAAGACAACCTCACGAATTAATAAACCCAATGAATAGATCCCATCTTGTTACCCTTAGTAGCAATGATACATACGTGTCATGTCCCTTTCTGTCACTGGGATCGAGCACCGCAAGATCGAACCCAGTACAAAGCACCTCTTCCCATGGCAAGATAAATCAACTCAGTTGGCCAAACCAAATCAATAGATCGGAGAAGAAATACGAGGCTATAATAATCACGCATAAAAGAGTGCAGCAAGACTCAAATAATTTCATGGATAATCTGATCATAAACTCACAATTCATCTGATCCCAACAAACACACCGCAAAAAGAGATTACATCGGATAGATCTCCAAGAACATTGAGGAGAACATTGTATTGAAGATCAAAAAGAGAGAAGAAGCCATCTAGCTACTAACTATGGACCCGAAGGTCTGTGGTAATCTACTCATGCATCACCGGAGAGGCAGCAAGGTTGATGTAGAGCCCCTCCGTGAATGATTACCCCTCCGGCAAATTACCGGAGAAGGACCCCAGATGGGATCTCTCTGGAACAGAAGCTTGCGGCGGCGTAAAAATTATTTTGTGGACTCTCCTGAGGGTTTCTGATTTTTCTGGAATTTATAGTGCTGGAATTAGGTCAAACGGAGCTTGGTGGGGCCCACGAGGCACCAGGGCGCGCCTGCCCCCCCAGGCGCGCCCTGGTGGCTCGTGGGGCCCACCAAGGTCTTCTGGCCTCCCCTCTAAGCTTCTGGTGTTCTTCTTGCCCAAGAAAAAATCTCCAAAAAGTTTGGATGCATTTGGACTTCGTTTGGTATTGATTTTCTGTAAAACAAAAACAGGGCAGAAAACAACAACTGGCACTGGGCACTAGGTTAATAGGTTAGTCTCCAAAAATGATATAAAATTGCTGTAAATGATTATAAAAACTTCCAAGATTGATATTATAACAGCATGGAACAATCAAAAATTATAGATACGTTGGAGACGTATCAGCATCCCCAAGCTTAATTCCTGCTCGTCCTCGAGTAGGTAAATGATAAAAACAGAATTTTTGATGTGGAATGCTGCCTAACATATTCATCACATATTCTTTTCTTTTGTAGCATGGACTTTGGACTTGTATGATTCAAAGCAATAGTCTATAATTTGACATGAAAACATAGATACTCAAGCATACTAACAAGCAACCATGTCTTTCAAAATATCAACGCTAAAGAAAGTTATCCCTAGCCCATTATGCTCAATCATTGATCCATTCATGAAACACACTCAAATATTAGCTACAACCAATGCACAAGTATGACAATAGTGTTCTCTAGTTGGTGCTTTTGCAAGAGAAGATGGAGACTCAAGAAAAATAAAAATTGCATAAAAGTAAATAGATAGGCCCTTCGCAGAGGGAAGCAGAGATTTTTCAAATGTGCCAGAGCTCAAAGCTAAAATTAAAGAGGTACAAATATTTGGGAGGCATGCTTTTCTTGTCAACGAAAACGAACGAGAATTCCCAATATCTTCCATGCTACATACATTATAGGCGGTTCCCAAACAGAAAATGAAGTTTATTCCTTTTCCACCAATTCTTTCACAATCCATGGCTAGCCGTATCCACGGGTGCCCTCCATACCATCACTTTCCAAGGAATTTTGTTATTATTAATTTTGATTCATGCGGGACTGGGCATCCCTATTACCAACCATTCTCTCGTGCAATGACAAGTGAATAAACACTCATCGTGAGAATAACACACCTAGCATGGAAGATATTGGCTACCCCCTTCCGCTTCATGAGCGGTACGGCCACACAAAACAGAAAAATTATTTTGAAAATTAGAGTTGGCACACGCAAATTTACGTGGAACAGCATTGAAATACCACATATAGGTAGATATAGTGGACTCATATGGCAAAATTGGTTTTAAGGATTTTGGATGCACAAGCAGTATTTCCGCTTAGTACAAATGAAGGCTAGCAAAAGATTGAGAAGCAACCAACCAAAAAACGAAAACCGTCATAAACATGCAGTGAACATAACTAACACCGACTAATGCACCATAAGTAGGAGATAATTTCTTTGCATAACTATTGACTTAACGTGCTTGCATAGGGAATCACAAACCTTAACACCAATATTTTTACTTAAGCACAATTACTCACTAACATGGCATCACATATCATCATTTCCATATCGCAAAACTATTGAAAGGAATCACATTTGTCATATCCAATGATCTATATGAAAGTTTTTATCTATATCCCTCTTGAATATTCATCACTTTGGGACCAATTTCATAACTTGTGCAAATTACCGTTACTATCATCATCTCTCAAAAAGATTTAAGTGAAGCATGAGAGTGCAAATATTTCTTCAAAATTTCAATCTTATCAATTCTCAAAATAATATAAGTGAAGCATGAGAATTCAGTTCTTCAAAATTTTAATCAACTCTCAAAATAATATAAGTGAAGCATGAGAGTTTATTTCTTCAAAATTTTAATCAACTCTCAAAATAATATAAGTGAAGCATGAGAGTTTATTTCTTCAAAATTTTAATCAACTCTTGTCGGGGGGATGACCCCCGGTAGGCAACGGAGCCCGGATCCCTTTCGGAAAAACATCAGAGCAAGACAAGTCCCTCAGGCCGGCTTGCCAGGCACGCCGGCTCCCCAGCGCGAGCCGGCTCGGCACGGCGAACCGGCCTGGCCGGCTGGCCCATGCCGGCCGGCCGCGAGGCGACGATGCCTTAGCGACGAAGCAAGCCTGGCTACATCGCTCCTCCCTTTATACTGACAGAGCAGGCGAGGCTGCAGCTTTCCTTGCGCCCCCGCCCGAGGCGGGCGGTGTCAGGGAGGCGCAGTCCTATAGAAACGGCGGCGCCGACCTCCCTCTGACGATGGACAAGACGCGCCACAGTGCCTCGTACCCAGACTGACGAGGGACAAGACCCGCCACAGTGCCCCGCGCCAGGCAGGTGCGGCGCACTTGGCGACCCGGCAGCCCGGCGATCCGGCGACCCGGCCATCGGATCCCGGTCAATGAGACCAGGGGCCCGCGCCTCTGTAACGTTACCATTGTAACCCTGGGGGTCGGCCTATAAGACCCCCAGGGAGGCCTCCATGCAGAGGGGTCGATCTTTTAGTGATTCCTCGCTCCACAGAACACACACCCACTCCCGCCGGAGAGGTAGAACGGAGGCCTAGCCCCTTCTCCCTCCTCCGTCCAAACAGCTCCAGGAGCAACTCTGTAACCTTTGCGCATATCAGCTCATACGGCAGGATTAGGGGTGTTACCTCTCCGGAGGGCCCCGAACCTGGGTACGTCTTGTGTCTCGCACTAGCGCGTGCCAACCTCGCCTCCGAAACCAACCGGCGTCCTCCAGTAACCCCACCTCAAGCCATCTCATGGCATCTGCCGTGAATCACGCACCCCCCGCGAGAATACCCACCGTGGGGCTGCTCGCGGCGCCGGCCGGAGTCAAGTTCCGGACGAGGCCCTTCACCAGCTCCGGCGAGCGCATCGTGCATGGTTTGGTCCGTGCGGCTCGCACGTCCAAACCGGCCGGCTGCGGCGCTGTGCTGAGCGCGGACGTCGCCTGCCCCGCAGGCTGCTTCATCGTCCCCTTCGGCGCGCTGCGCATCTTCATCGCGCTCGTCCCCGACGTGTTCCCCAGCGAAGTGTGCAACTACACCGACTGGCCTGTCCCCGCTAGCTGAACCGTCCCCGACGACGTCACCGCTCTCTGCGTCCGCGCGGAGGTGCTAACCATCGGCGCCAGTTCCGGCTCCCCGCGCACCAAGGAGAAGGCTGCCGTGGCCGCCGCCTTGGCTGCGGCCCCGCCTCGCCGGACTGACCCGCTCCACGATACGATCCGGAGTCTGCAAGCCCCCATCACGCCTGACGCCAACACGGCTGCTGCAGCGGCCCAGCTCAACGAGGGCCACCAGCATCTGCTGCTCGAGGCCACGAAGCTTGCGGCGACCCGGCGCCGGCTGGAGTCCGCCCAGCGAGAATTTGACAGCGCACACGGCCTCACTCCGCCCACCGCCGAGCCCAGCCGGGTCGCGGAGGTGCGGATCCGTGGGGGCGCACTCGGCCGCGCGCTAGGCGTAGGCCGACCCGTCTACGACACCCCCGTCAAAAACATGCGCGCGGCGCAGGCCGCGATTGCTGATCTCGAGTTCCTGGAGGGCGAGGAGCTGCTGCAGCAGCAGCAACGCATCCGCGACCTCATCACCGCGGCGAACGAGCAGCAGCAACGCTTCGACCCGGCCCAGCCATTCGGCTCCGCCTCAAGAAGAACCGGGGACCGGATACGGCTCTCCGGGATGCGCGGCACACGTCTTCACACGCCACTAGCGGGAGCCGCTCTGGCCAGCACCGGTCCGGCCGGAGCCGGCACAACCGCGCCACCACCGCTGGAGACGGCAACGCTGGCGAGACGGCCGGCGACGGCCGGGTTCAGCAGCCGGAGCCCCCCGTGCGGCCGACTCGGCGGCCCGAGCCGGCCCCGGAAGCTCCTGCTCCCCGCGGTCCCGTGGCCGACCGAATCGGCCTCCGCGTTCCCGAGGCTGACCGACTCGGCCCCCGCGAGCCCTACGACGAAAGCAACGCCCGTCACCGCATCGACCGGTTGGCGCGCTCCACGGCCCTGGAGGAGGAAAGCTCTGTCGGCCCGGCGTGCTTCGGCCCCCGCATTCGCTAAGAACCCTTCCCCAAAGGCTTCTCGCTGCCCCGCGACTCGCCAAAGTACACCGGCACCACCAAGCCGAAGGACTGGCTGACTGACTGCACCACAGCTGTCGGCATAACCGGCGGCAACCGGCGTGTGGCCGTCCGTTACGTCCCCCTCATGCTGCTCGGTTCGGCCCGGACGTGGCTTAACAGCCTCCGTGCCGGTAGTGTGAAATCCTGGCTGGATTTCGAAGACGCGTTCGTTCGCAACTTCACCAGCACCTACAAGCGACCCGGCAAGCCATCCCGTCCGGCGTCTCCCTCGAGCACCTGCGCAAGCTGTCCATCAAGCCGTCTTCCGACTCGGAGTCCATCTTCGTCCCAGACGACCCCGGCGCACCCCCACCCGACCCTGGGTTCCCGGCCCTAGCTCGGGGACTGCCAGCTCCAGCCCGGGGACTGCCGTCTCCAGCTCAGGGGCTGCCGTCTCCGGCTCGAGGGCTGCCGGCTCCAGCCCGGGGTTGCCGGCTCTGGCTCGGGGGTTGCCGGCTCTGGCCCCGGGACTACCGCGTCAAGATCCTGGCCGGACTGGCGGGCCTCGAGTTCTTCCTCCATGGACCGACTCGGCGGAGGGTCGACGGCGCTGCTCCTGGTCTTCCGCCAGACGGCCTCGCCCGCCGCGGCCTCCGTCGCCGCCACCGCCAAGTCAAGAGCCGACCTGTACACGGCGGATTCGTCACGGCGAAGGCGTAAGGAAGAAAAAAGACAAACCACAAGATGGCGCGCCCCCACAAATTCAGCAAGCAGGGATCAGGAATAAGGCAAGAAATACTTACCCGATGACCGTCGGGGGCTCCCGGCTCGGCCCCATGGACGGGGCGAGCCGGCGCTTCTTCTTCACGACGGCCCTCTCGCGCGCCGGCCCCGCCGCCGGGCGTTTCGTGGCCGCTCCCGCCTCGACCGCCTCCTTCCCGTGCGGCCGGTTGACGTTCGCCGCCGCGCGAGCCGGCCCGGCGCCGGCCGCCTTCCGCAGCCGTCTTGGGGGGTCGACACTGGCGTCCTCCCCAGCCAAGGGCGCTGCACCGTGGGCGTCGGTCAGGCTCTCCTCGTCGTCATCCGGCCAGTCCCGCAGTAGATCTGGAGGCGGAGACTTACCTGCATTCTGCGAGCCGCCGGCTGCGGCGTCGGCCAGGCGCGCCTCGACCGCTCCCTCCTCCGCCTCGGCGCCGGCCTCCTCCACATCCGAGTCGGGCAGGTCGGCCAGCAGGATCTGGGCGTTCGGCCCGTCGTGATTCCGCTGGCAGGCGAATAGCTGCGGCCTTCCCGCGGCGTCAGGACGCAAGAATAACGACGAAGCGGCAAAATATAAAGACCAAGGACTCACCGCCGGCGCCGGGTTCTCCCGGTGATAAGGCTCCTTCCCGAAGCGCCACTCCCCCGCACTGTGCGCGCACATTCCCCACGCACATTAACTACGCGGGGAAGCGGAATCGCCAACGGTCGCCGCAGTTAATCCCTTGCGCGCGGGCCGAGGGCGTGTCATGGCGGGCCCGAGCCACAGTCACGTCCCGTCGCGTGCGTGGGCTGGCAGGCCTCACCCACCGCGAGGCTGCACGTGGCAGCCCGTCGAGCTACGGCGGGCACGAATCGATGTACGAAACAAGACTCATCTGGCAGGCGTTTCCGTTTCCCGCCCAGGCCGGGGTGCCGCGACCCGGTCTCCGGAAGCCGGCCCCCAATGGGTGTTCCTGGCGGCAGCTGCCGCGGAGCCGGCGAACGGCCAGGCGAAGCAGCCCGGCCGGACTCCGGCACTACATCAACAAACCGGCTCCTCAGGGTGGTAAGCTGCAAAGGCCCCCCTGCCTGAAGCCGGCGAACCTTCACAGCTTCGGGGACTACTGTCGGGGGGATGACCCCTGGGTAGGCAACGGAGCCCGGATCCCTTTCGGAAAAACATCAGAGCAAGACAAGTCCGTCAGGCCGGCTTGCCAGGCACGCCGGCTCCCCAGTGCGAGCCGGCTCGGCACGGCGACCCGGCCTGGCCGGCTGGCCCATGCCGGCCGGCCGCAAGGCGACGATGCCTTAGCGACGAAGCAAGCCTGGCTACAGCGCTCCTCCCTTTATACTGACAGAGCAGGCGAGGCTGCAGCTTTCCTTGCGCCCCCGCCCGAGGCAGGCGGTGTCAGGGAGGCGCGGTCCTGTAGAAACGGCGGCGCCAACCTCCCTCTGACGACGGACAAGACGCGCCACAGTGCCTCGTACCCAGACTGACGAGGGACAAGACTCGCCACAGTGCCTCGCGCTTGGCAGGTGCGGCGCACTTGGCGACCCGGCAGCCCGGCGACCCGGCGACCCGGCCACCGGATCCCGGTCAATTACACCAGGGGCCCGCGCCTCTGTAACGTTACCATTGTAACCCTGGGGGTCGGCCTATAAGACCCCCAGGGAGGCCTCCATGCAGAGGGGTCGATCTTTTAGTGATTCCTCGCTCCACAGAACACACACCCACTCCCGCCAGAGAGGTAGAACGGCGGCCTAACCCCTTCTCCCTTCTCCGTCCAAACAGCTCCAGGAGCAACTCTGTACCCTTTGCGCATATCAGCTCATACGGCAGGATTAGGGGTGTTACCTCTCCGGAGGGCCCCGAACCTGGGTACGTCTTGTGTCTCGCACTAGCGCGTGCCAACCTCGCCTCCGAAACCCACCGGCGTCCTCCAGTAACCCCACCTCAAGCCATCTCATGGCATCTACCGTGAATCACGCACCCCACGCGAGAATACCACGACAACTCTCAAAGTAATATAAGTGAAGCATGAGAGTTTATTTCTTCAAAATTTCAGCCACCACCGTGCTCAAAAATATTTAAGTGAAGCACTAGAGCAACTTCCTAGCTCAAAAAATTTAAGTGAAGCACATATAGTATTCTACAAATTATGATGATAACGTGTGGCTCTCTCAAGAAAGGTGTGTGCAGCAAAGATGATTGTGACAAACTAAAAAGCAAACAAAGCAAAGACTCAGATCATACAAGATGCTCCAAGCAAAACACATATCATGTGACGAATAAAAATATAGCTCCAAGTAAAATTACCGATGGTTGGTAGAAGAGAGAGGGGATACCTTCCGGGGCATCCCCAAGCTTAGACGCTTGAGTCTTCCTAGAATATTACCTTCGGGTGCCTTGGGCATCCCCTAGCTTAGGCTTTTGCTACTCCTTATTCCTTCATCCTTCGTGATCTCACCCAAAACTTGAAAACTTCAATCACACAAAACTCAACAAAACCTTCGTGAGATCCGTTAGTATAACAAAACAAATCACTACTATAAGTACTGTTGCAAACCCATTCATATTTTATTTTTGCATTATACCTACTGTACTCTAACTTCACCATGGCTTATACCCCCCGATAAAATCCATAGATTCATCAAAACAAGCAAGTAGTGCATCAAAAACAGAATCTGTCAAAAACAAAACATTCTGTAGCAATCTATTTAAGAGCCATACTTCTATTACTCCAAAAATTCTGAAAAATTAGGGCAACGTGGACAATTCATATACCAATACTGTGTAAAAGAATTCAGAATTTTTCGTCACTCCAGTGATTTTTAGGATTATCTGTACTGGACGTAAAAGTTTCTGTTTTTCAACAGCATCAATTATACTATATTCCAAATCATCCTAAAGGCATTACTTGGCACAAACACTAATTAAAAACACAAAAACACCATCTTACCAGTAGCATGACTGTAAAAACACACCATGACAGAAACTTATAACAAAAATTTATTTTATTCATTGGGTTGCCTCCCAACAAGCGCTATTGTTTTATGCCCCTAGCTAGGCATAATGCATAATTTCAAGTATTGTCATCTTTCAAGTTGATTCCATAAGTGGCCCTCATGATTGATTCATATGGTGCTTTAATTCTTTTCCTAGGGAAATGCTCCATACCCTTGTTTAGTGGAAACTGAAATTTTATATTCCCTTCTTTCATATCAATAACGGCACCTATAGTTCGTAAGAACGGTCTTCCAAGTATTATGGGGCAAGAAGAATTGCATTCAATATCAACAACAATAAAATCAACGGGCACATAATTTCTATTTGCAAGAATAAGCACATCATTAATTCTTCCCAAAGGCTTTTTAATAGTAGAATCCGCAAGATGCAAATTAAGGGAGCATTAATCTATATTGGTAAAACCTAGCACATCACATAGAGATTTTGGAATTGTGGAAACGCTAGCACCCAAATCACATAAAGCATTGCACTCATAAATTTTAATTTTAACTTTAATGGTAGGTTCCCATTCATCATATAATTTTCGAGGAATTGAAATTTCTAGTTCAAGGTTTTCTTCTAACGCTTTCATCATTGCTTCTACTATATGTTTAGTAAAAGCTTTGTTTTGCTCATAAGCGTTGGGTGAATTTAACATGGATTGTAACAAAGAAATGCACTCAACCAAAGAACAATTATCATAATTAAAATCTTTGTAATCCAAGAGAGTGGGCACATCGCTATTTAAAGTTTTTACCTCTCCAAACCCACTTTTAGCAATTTTCTTATCAAGATTTTCACCCTCCGAATTATGGGGACGCTCTTTAGCTAAAGTTGACTCTTCTTCAGTCACCTTTTCATCAAGTTTAATTTTTCTAAACAAAGAATCAATAGATGAAACACCAATCATTTTAATATCTTCATCATTACTACGATAAAAATCAGGAGGAATCGCTTTTTCTAAAAATTCTCGTTTGGCTCTTAGCATGGCGGTTCTTTTCTTACTCTCATCCATGGAGACATATAAAGCTTTAATTGATTCACTAATATCAATTTTTGGTGGCAAAATTTTAGTCTTAAGATTTTTCACATCATGAATAATTCTATCGTTGCTCCTAGACATATCATCAAGTTTACTCAATTTTCCTTCCATCGTAGTGTTGAAATTTTTTTAAGCATTAATAAATTCTTTAATATTACTTTCAAGATCAGAAGGTATCCTATTATTATTATAGGAATTACCATAAGGATTGCCATAATTATTAGAGGAATTTCCAGGAAACGGTCTAGCGTTGAAATTACCTCTACAAGCATTACTATTAAAATTGTTTCGTGAGACAAAATTCACATCTACGGGATCATTATTTTGCTCAATCAAAGTAGACAATGGCACATAATTAGGATCAATAGGAACATTTTTGCTAGCAACCAATTTCATAAGCACATCAGCTTTTTCACTCAAAGTATTAATTTCTTGAATAGAATTCACCTTTTTACTAGTAGGAGTTCTTTCAGTATGCCATTGTGAATAATTTGCCATAATATTATCAAGCAATTTAGTAGCTTCACCCAAAGTAATTTCCATAAACGTACCACCCGCGGCGGAATGTAAAAGATTTCTAGAGACAAAATTCAATCCCGCATAAATTTTTTGTGTGATCCTCCATAAATTTAAACCATGAGTAGGGCAATTTCTTATCATTAATTTCATCCTCTCCCAAGATTGGGCAACATGTTCATGATCAAGTTACTTAAAATTTATAATTTGATTTCTTAGAGAAATAATTTTCGCGGGAGGAAAATACTTAGTAATAAAAGCATCTTTACACCTATCCCAAGAATCGATACTATTTCATGGCAAAGATGAAAACCAAATTTTAGCACGATCCCGTAATGAGAACGGGAATAATTTCAATTTCACAATATCATTATCGACATCTTTTTTCTTTTGCATGTCACACAATTCTATGAAAGTGTTAAGATGGGATGCGGCATCTTCATTAGGACTACCGGAAAATTGATCTTTCATAACAAGATTTAGCAAAGCGGCATTAATATCACAAGTCTCCGCACTAGCGGCGGGAGGAGCAATCGGAGTACCAATAAAATAATAATTATTAGTATTGGAAAAATCACACAATTTTGTATTTTCTTGAGACATCGTGACTACGCAAACAAGATAGCAAACAAGCAAACAAGCAAAGGAGAAAAAGGAAAACGGAAAATATTTTTGTATTTTTGTAAAAATGTTTTAGAAGTGGGGGAGATGAAAACGAGAGGCAAATGGCAAATAAATTAAATGCAAGGAGATGAGAGTTTGTGCAAAGGTACTTAATAAATTTTGATGATGTCTCCCCGGTAACGGAGCCAGAAATACTTCCTGCTGCTTGTAGCTTGCGTTGGTATTTCCCTGAAGAGGAAGGGATGATGCAGCACAGTAGAGATAAGCAAACTCACGAATTAATAAACCCAATGAATAGATCCCATCTTGTTACCCTTAGTAGCAACGATACATATGTGTCATGTCCCTTTCAGTCACTGGGATTGAGCACCGCAAGATCGAACCCACTACAAAGCACCTCTTCCCATGGCAAGATAAATCAACTCAGTTGGCCAAACCAAATCAGTAGATCGGAGAAGAAATACGAGGCTATAATAATCACACATAAAAGAGTGCAGCAAAGACTCAAATAATTTCATGGATAATCTGATCATAAACTTACAATTCATCGGATCCCAACAAACACACCGCAAAAAGAGACTACATCAGATAGATCTCCAAGAACATCGAGGAGAACATTGTATTGAAGATCAAAAAGAGAGAAGAAGCCATCTAGCTACTAACTATGGACCCGAAGGTCTGTGGTAAACTACTCACGCATCATCGGAGAGGCAGCAAGGTTGATGTAGAGCCCCTCCGTGATCGATTCCCCCTCCGGCTGATGACCGAAGAAGGACCCCAGATGGGATCTCTCTGGAACAGGATCTTGCGTCGGCGTAAAAAGTATTTCGTGGACTCTCCTGAGGGTTTCTGATTTTTCTGGAATTTATAGTGTCGGAATTAGGTCAAACGAAGCTTGGTGCGGCCCACGAGGCACCAGGGCATGCCTGCCCCCCCAGGTGCGCCCTGGTGGCTCGTGGGGCCCACCAAGGTCTTCTGGCCTCCCCTCGAAGCTTCTGGTGTTCTTCTTGCCCAAGAAAAAAATCTCCAAAAAGTTTGGTTGCATTTGGACTTCGTTTGGTATTGATTTTCTGTAAAACAAAAACAGGGCAGAAAACAACAACTAGCACTGGACACTAGGTTAATAGGTTAGTCTCCAAAAATGATATAGAATTGCTGTAAATGATTATAAAAACATCCAAGATTGATATTATAACATCATGGAACAATCAAAAATTATAGATACGTTGGAGACATATCACGACCCCCGACGCGACCACTTCGGCGAGTTTCCTTCCGATGATCAGCCCGGACATAAATTCGGCTCCCACCTCTGAAATTACATCAGCAGTACTAGAACTAGCTTCGGCGCAGAACCCGGAACTGTGTTCGGATTCCCTTCACGCCGAGGACGCGTCAAGTTACACACCAGGCATACTTCGAGTCAGCCTTGCTTAGGGCGCATCAATGAATCCCGAAGAGCTATCTCGCCTTGATGATATGCTTAGCCGCATAGATAGCATGTCCATCTCAGACGGCAAAACTTCGGTTTATAATCAGATCAGACTTAAAGCCAACGATTGGGAAATTTACATCCCACCCACCGCCCACCTAGTCACCACAGTCGACGATTTGACCGACGTGCTGGACTATGGTGAGGCCACAGACATGGATGAACATACTGATGGCCCCATCGAGAACACCTCGCCCCCGGTAAAACGCAGGCAGGTGGACCGCCACGTCCACCTGTGATGTTTACATGGGGGACACCCCCAAATCCCCTCCAAGACATCGGCGAAGATGCCGAAGAGGTAATAACGGGGAACCAAGTGGTAATTACGCGACATCCAATAATGGCGACGCAGAGGACGGTGATGCCAATAACCACGAAGAGCACGTTCAAGCCTCCCCAGTAAGGAATGGCAAACCTAACCGACTTCTCAGGGACTCCGATCCCGATGACCTCTTTGAAGGGGCCGACGACAACTACATGCCAGAATCCGAGGAAGATGAGAGCCTCGGTACCGAGGACTACATCATCCCCGAAGACCCTTTTGAACAAGAGCGCTTCCGGCGGCGCCCTGTTGCGACGGCCCGGAGCATAAAACGCAAGCAGCAGCTGCTGCAGGCAAATACCGACGCACTAAATGAAAAGTGGGTCAAAGTGCTCTCTGCCGAACAAGACAAGGAAAACCAACGCCATAGTGCGCCGAAATCATACCCACGTAGGCGTCTCTTGCCGGAGTTCGATGAGGAGATCGCCGACGACCACGACCGGCCCCCTAAAGGCCGGGACAGGCCAAGACGAGAAGACCTCAATGACCGACCACCTCCACGCCGTTATGGCAAGGACCCCATGGATTACCTAGATCCTCACAACGCTAGACATTGCATTGAGGAAAACAGGGCACCCCCTCGGTCCATCTATGGATCAAGGGGACGCGCGCCAACGGGGATTGACGGCTACGATGCCTGGATGGACAGGAACGGCCGTGCCCGAGATCAGGCTTACTCACGACTCTCCCCCGACCTCCGACGAGATGTTCCTCGGACCCGAGGTCCCGCTCACCTAATTTGCTTTACAGACAGGGTGATGGAACATCAATTCCCGGAAGGATTTAAACCCATCAATATAGAATCATACGATGGCACCACAGACCCAGCAGTATGGATTGAGGATTTCCTTCTACACATACACATGGCCAACGGAGATGATCTCCACACCATTAAACACTTGCCGCTCAAGCTAAAGGGGCCGGCAAGTCATTGGCTCAACAGCCTCCCTCCTCACTCTATCGGCAGCTGGGAGGCCCTAGAAGATGCTTTTCGAGCAAACTTCCAGGACACATATGTCCGACCTCCGGACACTGATGACCTCAGCCGTGTCACCCAGCAGCCAGGCGAATCGGCTCGGAAATTCTGGAACAGGTTCCTCACCAAGAAGAACCAGATCATAGACTGCTCCGAAGCCGAGGCCATCGTTGCATTCAAGAACAATATCTGAGATGAATGGCTGGCTCGTCAACTCGGCCAGGATAAGCCGAGGACTATGGCGGCCCTCATCTCACTGATGACTCGCTTTTGTGCGGGAGAAGACAGTTGGCTCGCCCGTAGTACTCATAATAGCGAGGCAGGCACCTCGGAAACTCACGATGCCAATGGAAAACCCAAGCGCAACAAAAATAAGTGCAAGTATATAAATGGTGGAAGTGATACGGAAAACACTGCGGTCAACGCGGGGTTCACCGGACCTAAGTCCGGACAGAAAAGAAAACCCTTTAAAGGGAACAAGGACGGACCTAGCCAGCTTGATAGACTCCTAGACCGCCCATGTGGAATCCATGGCACTCAGGACAAACCCACACTAACAGGAATTGCTGGGTCTTTAAACAAGCCGGCAAGATAGCGACAGAGGGTTAAAATAAAACCCAAAATCGCAGTGAAGATGAGGTTGAACCTTGGCAGCCCTATAATGGAGGCCAAAAGAAGTTTCCTGATGAGGTAACAGAGGTCAATATGATCTATGTCACCCACATCCCCAAAAGGGAGAGGAACCGTGTGCTTCGGGATGTATACACGCTAGAACCAGTCTCCCCGAAATATAACCCATGGTCGGCTTACCCGATCACCTTTGACAAGCATGACCATCCGACCAGCATCAAGCACGGTGGATCATCGGCGCTCGTCCTGGATCCTATTGTTGATGGTTATCATCTAACACGGGTCCTGATGGACGGAGGAAGCAGCCTCAACCTCATTTACGAGGACATGGTTCGAAAGATGGGCATTGACTCATCTCGGATCAAGCCGACCTCCACCACCTTTAAAGGTGTCATCCCGGGTGTCGAAGCCTGTTGCACTGGAATGGTCACCCTGGAGGTAGTCTTCGGCTCGCCCGAGAACTTCAGAAGCGAGGAATTAATTTTCGATATCGTACCTTTCTGAAGTGCATATCACGTGCTCTTAGGGCATACAGCCTTCGCACGTTTCAACGCAGTCTGGCATTATGCTTACCTCAAGCTCAAAATGCCGGGACCCAACGGCGTTATCATAGTCAATGGTAACACCGAACGCTCACTTCAGACGGAGGAACAGACCGCGGCTTTCGCAGCCAAAGTACAAGCATCCGAGGAGGCACCCGCAGCAATAAACACGCCGCTCGCTCTTCAAAGCGCGCCCGGGCCGCACAAATCGACCTCGGCAATGTACCCCCGCACCCGAAATAGGAATACAGGCTCCTCGTGCGCCCTCTCTAGAGTGGGCACTACGTCCCCAGGGTGCATAATTTCGCGCTTAAGATTCCCTGGGCCGTCGAGGAGCCAACAATTTACACAAACGTCGGCACGGTTCAACCAAGCAATGACGTGGCTTCGAGCCCTAACACTGGCAAGTCTCGGTCAAAGAAACAGCCTAAACATGACTACATGGTTTCAACCACAGAACGGGCTTTGGCAATGCCTCCGTCAAGGAGCTCGGTCAATCAACGCTTGGAGCGCATGAAGGGCCGGAAAGGCATTAGCCTCCTTTAGTCCCCACCATTAAAGGTGAACATCTGGTGAACAGCCTCGGAATCGTAGACGTGCGGCAGGTAGCGGCCTGGATTCTTCAAAATCCGATACTAAACATCCGCCCTGTTTCTTCCTCCTTTTTATTTTTTACATTGTATTCTTTCAATTCCTCTCGCCGCAGCTGGGCATGTAAACGCTTGAAACTATGAAATAAAGAAACCGTGCCCCTTAAAGGTCCTTGTTATATTTCTTTATAAGCACGCACCCTGCGCTGCGAAGAAGTTCTTTGAAGACGATGCAATTGTATCACAAGTCCGAGGTATTCGGCGTCTCGGATTTTGGCTTTATATGCATTAGTTTGGAACCTAGATTTTGGTCAATGGTTGGGTTGCCCGGCTCCTATGTTTACCCCTTAGGTTTCCGATGAATTCGGCTAAGGGAGTAATGGGAGAACCACTGCGATTGTGCCGCCAGGTTAATTGGCATAGCGCCTCAGTGGAGAAAGCCAAAAACTGACTATCTAGGTAGGCGTAAACTGGTCCGCCATCCGAAGACCGCGTGACGCGATGTGACGATAGAGATCACCCATGTTAAACGAAGGGCTTTCATTTCTAGCTGAAGTGTGTTATGGCCTAGACCTCGACCGACCAGGCCGACCACTTCCCACACCGGGGGCTGGTCATCAGCCCCCATAGTCAAACTCCTATGACTAAGTGAAAGTCATAAAGCAACTATAGTCTGATTGCCTAGTTCCTATAAAGCACCGACCACCTCCGGGTACCGAGACGTCGGCTAAAGTTCAAGTGTGCCCTATGGAACACCCTTTGTATAATCTACACTGGGGCTGAAGCCGACGACTGGCCACTCTCATCTTAGAACAGTCATATAGGAGGTAAAACTAATTAAAAGAAGAAGCAAAAAACACACAGGGAATTTAACGCCATATTCATTCAAAAGATAAAGTTTTGTACATCACACACTTCGGCATTCTGAAGTACTGTCTAGAAATACATAGTGTCCTTTGGACACATGCCTTCGGTTATACGGGCTCCCTCCTCCACCTCGGCGAAGAACTGTTCGGCGGTGCGCGGCTTGTCGGCAGGCGGGCCCGTGGCACCGCATCAACCTTTTGGAAGTGCGTCTTCACGCAGGCGTACGCGCTCCGTGCTCCTTCAAAGCACACGGACCGCCTCCACCGGTTTAGACAGCGCACGGCATCTTGGAGACGGGCCGTCAGGCCGAAAAGGCTTCTGGGCATGGCCTCGGCAGGCCACAGCGCTACGCCGAGGTCCTAGAGCGCCGGTCTCGTCATGCGAAACAACTCCACCAGCTGCTTCATGTGATGATTGAGCAGCCATGTTGACGGCGACCCTGGGAACTGCCCCCAAAAGGCATTCTCCTCCTCGTGGCCTGCCAGTTGGCCAAAGTACGCCACCGCATCCACTGTTCTCTGCGGAAGATCCGCAAAGACCTCTGCGGAACGCCATAATTGGGTGAGCTCGATACACCCTTTGCTGCCAAATGTACACTGCAGCAGAAATAGCTTACCCGAGGCGATTTGCTCCACTTGCTGGAGCGCCTCGTGGTCAGCCCGGGCCGTGGTCTTGAGCTCGGAGTGGGCAAGTTGAGGCTTTTCAAGCTCCTCCTTGGTCCGTCGCCCCTCCACCTGCAGCTTGTCGCGTGCCTCAAACATGCTCTTCAGGGTCTCCTCGACCTCAAGAACCCGTGCCCGGTCCTTGTCCCCGGCCGCCTTCTCAGCGGCTCGGGCCTTCTCCGCTTCTGCGGCTGCAGCCTTATGCTGCTCCTCCTGCTGCCGAGCTTTTTCGAGTTCGGCCTTGAGCGTCTCAAGCTCCGCTAATGCTACTGTCATTGAAACAGTTCGGCCTTAGTTTTTTATTTAGCAAAACACATCTTACTTCTTTCGTACAAAGAATAATGCAAGTTTAAACTTGCCTACCTTGAGACTGCTTGAATTTCCGGTTCACCAGGGTGAGGTCCTCTGGGACCTCTCGAGCTTCCACTTCATCTCCGCAATCTCCTCGGAGACGGGATCCGGAACCGAGGTCGAAACCTAGCAGTAAAAATCCTAATTACAAAGGGAACAGTTAAACTACTAAACAGGTTCCAGAACGGCTGCCTCGCGCAGCGCCCTGGGGGCTACTTAATAGGCCCCTACTCAATCAAACGACCCCAATGCCGGTTTCTTGAAAATGACTTCGGGCTCGGGGGCTACTCACTCACTAAGCCGTTTAGCAGGCTGTACTCTCATGTCCTCGGACGAATACATAAATAAACAAAGTTGAGATAAACAAGTTAAACATGGTGCACTGATAAAAGCATACCTCGAAACCCGCTATGAGGTTTTTGAAAACCTCATGCAGGCCGGCCCCTGCGGACCGGAAGCCCTGTAACACCGCGCCTATCAAGGCACGGTGCTCCTCCTTGATGGAGGAGCCCTTGAGGGTGTCCTCCATCTCCTCGGTACACCCCACGCCAGCCCGTCCTTGGGCAGTTGGCGGGGGTGGAGGGATGACCTCGGAGACGTCTACCCGGGTGGCCTCCACCTGGGGTGGTGGAGCCGAGGTAGATATCAGCGGGACCGATGACTGGTCCAGCCCCTCTTCGATGACCGCGGGGTGTTTCTCCCCCGGGTCTTGTTGGGCTGAGGTGTAGAACTCGGCCATGATGTCCACCTCGTCGGCCCCCGTCATGTTGACGTTAGGGGCCAGGGTGGATGTTGCCTCCCCTATCCCGTCGTGCGCTGGAGGAGGAGCAGCGGGCTTTGGAGTCCTGTGGCGGATGGTAATCTGCTCGGGGAGCCGCTGGGGATTACCCTCGACGGACTGCGTAAGAAAAGATGCTCTATGAGTTTTCTTTTGCTAGAAAGAACTCGTCAAATTGAAAGACGGGATATAAAGATAACGGCTTACCCTCGAGGTGCCGGTTTCTTCCTCCCCATCGCGAGGAGGTCTTCCTCTGAGTCGCCGGAGAGCTCGACTCTCCCCGACGGCTTGCCGGCGGCCCCGGACGAGGTTCTCCTCGGTTTCTTCGGGCCCTTGGGCGGCATACCAAGTTCAGTGTCCTCTGACATTGACCTCTTCCTTTTCGGGAGAGGGATCTCCTCGACCTCACCCTCCTCAGCCCCGCCGTCGTCGGCAGCGGAGGTATGGTTCTCTTCGGACCGGGTGACAGAGGTCCCCCGAGTCCGAGCACTTGACCTACCCCTCTGGGACTTCGTCCCTTTGGGGGCCACCACGTGCGGCTCCTCGGTCAGGAGCGCCGAGAGCAGAGGAGTCGGAGGCTCCTCTGGCAGTGGAGCTGCGCATCGCACTCCTTGCACCCAGGCCAACCACTTCTGCAAAGCGTCAAGCATAACGATTTATTAAAACTCTACTCCTCGATACCGAGGACAAAGCTGATAATTGGTGGACAGAATCATTGACCCAGGGGGGGCTTCATAGCCGTCCTCGAGGCCGCGGTCCTCCCCTTCCTTGCGGATCTTGTCCTTGGCCAGCTTCATGAGCTTTGTCCACATGGTGGCCAGGGTGGAGCGGAAGAAGGTGTTGATGGCATCCATGTCCTCGGACTTTTGCGCCCACATCGGGTTAGCCCGAAGTTGGAGAGGGAGTATGCGGCGGTTGAGCATGACATTGATGATGTCGGCAAGCTCGACCTTCCCCATGGTGGACCACCACAAGATCCTCTCCATCAAGGCCTCGACCTCTTCCGTGTTCCCCAGGCAACGCCCTTCTCCCTCCCGGACTTGAGCTTCTTGGGTGGCCAGGCCGAGAAAGCTGGGACCTCGGTCTGACCAGGGGCGAGTGGTTCCGTGATGTAAAACCACTCTTTCTGCTACTACTTCACCATTTCGATGAAGGTGCCCTTGAACTAGGTGACCCCCTGGTTTTTGCTAATCATGCCCCCCCAGTCACTCCGCAAGGTCCGAGCCACTGGACTTCGGCTTAATCCCGAAGAGCTTCAGCCATAGGCCGAAGTGCGGCTCGCAGCAGAGGAAGGCCTCGCAGACCGTGGTGAAGGAGGCGAGGTGAAGAATGGAGTTGGGGGCCATGTGGTGGAAATCTAGCCCATAGTAGTACATCACCCCACGCACGAAGGGGTGAATCGGGAACCCCAGACCTCGGACGAGGTGGGGGACGAAGACTACCCGCTCCCCGGCGTTGGGAGCAGGCACCTGCTGGCCAGCAGCTAGAGTGCGGGTGGCAATGGTGGGGGTGAGATACCTCGCGCTGCGCAGCTCCAGGATGGTGCCCTCCATCACGGTAGAGCCACCCTAGTGCCCTTTGAGGGTGTCGGCCATGGGTGGTGGTGGAGGTTGAATTCGCAGAGGGAAAAAGGAGCAGGATGGGATCTGGGCACTGGAGCTGGACGAAGCAGTAGCAGGGAAGAATGGGAGCAGGGTAGATTGCGCTTTCCTTCCCTTTGCTCTTATACGCCCATGAAAGGCTAAGAGTCCCCGTCGCTACGCCGATAAACTCGCTATTCCCATAAAAAATGCCATTGAGCATATGGGGGGAAACAAAATCTTGATGATATGCCTAAGAAAACGGGCACGATCTCTACCTCGAGGGGACGTGCCAGTAAAAGGCTGCTCGAACTGTGATTTAAGGGGGGAAGCAGTAACTGCTCGACCTGTCGTGGGGCAAGCCTCTTCGATAAAGTTTTCAGGCCGGATTGGAGCAGTCATACCTGAACAACGGGCCTTCGAGGCTAAGATACCTGTTCTCTTCAGGCAGGGTACGAGCTCGGTTGGGCCTCGGATGACGTCGCTCCACCAAGAAAAGTAGATCATAAAGGGGGAACTCGTCTTTCAAACCAAGGACTCCGGATCCGAAGTAGCGTCTATTGAGAAAATCGTCCTCGGCGTAGAAGATCCAGTTCGGGGGCTACTGACGGTGTCCTGGATTAGGGGGTGCTAACCTAGCCAGCCCGTCTCTTCGGTAGGGCTGATGGGCCTTCATGGGTGATCAAGGTGGACTCTGAAGGCCGTGTACAGGAGGCATGATCAAGACTGCCTCCACCGAAGACTTGACGTATACTCCAAGATCTCTCCTGCAGCCTTGCTCCTAGATACCGACCTTGTAACCCTAGATACCCTCCCTGGCATGTATATAAGCCATAGGGTTTATCCCATAGAGAACACATCAACACAATATCCTTCACCTAGCCTTACAGTTAGACACACATTACGATCTCGAGGTAGATCAACTCTGTATTCGATACATCTCCGTCAATATAAACAAAAGCAGGACATAGGGTTTTACCTCCATCAAGAGGGCCCGAACCTGGGTAAATATCGTCTCCCTTTGTCTCTGTTACCACCGATCCGAGATCCACAGCTCGGGACCCCCTACCCCGAGGTCTGCCGGTTTTGACACCGACAGCCGCCCTTTTCCTCTTGGGGGAAGAAGCGCCTTCTCCCCCCTCACTTGAGGAAAGAGTTTGGATGTCTTCAGACTTGGTGTCCGAGGGGTCTCGAATCCGGAGACCTCCCCACTTCTTCTCCGGCACCTTCTTAGTCTTGGCCGGGGCCTTTGGAGGCAGTTCGGCCAAAAGAGCTTGTAGGTCGGGTGACCGGTTGTCTTCGGGAAGCGGCACCGAGCAGCTGATATGCGCTACCTTGGGCTTCCATTTTTGCAAATCGAGGAAAGGGTTGAGACAAAATCAAAGTCATTAATTGATATATGTGATGGTTTTTTACCTCGGAAAGACCGCGGGCGGCAGTGTACCCGCTATCCAGCCCGTCTGCAGGGAACAGGTTCTGGGATGGCTTGAAGAGTGCCATCCACATCTCGTCTATGTTGGTGCGGAAGAAGTTCCGCGGTGTAGGTGTGTCGTCGGGCTTGTAAGGCCACATGGGGCTGGCTCGGAGCTGAAGGGAAGGATGTAGTAGTGCAACATCACGTCCACCACATCCACCAGTTTGAACTTCTTTTGGAGGGCTCGGATCCTCCCCTGCCGGCTGGCGACCTCGTCTGGATTGACCTACTCCAGGCCGTGCTTCTGGCCGGACACCAGTTTCCTCTGCGGTGTACCCGTGAAGGTAGGGACCTTGGCCGGGCCTGGAGCGAGTGGCTCGGTGATGTAGAACCACTCGCGTTGCCAGATCATCACGGTCTCTTCGAAGGTCCCCTCCAGACAATCTGGCTTTTGGAGCTTGCCGATCATGGCGCCCCCACACTCGGCGAGTTCGGTGCCACCACTCTTCGGCTTAACGTAGAAGGTCTTCAGCCACAGGCCGAAGTGTGGCTCCACGCCCAGAAATGCCTCACACACTATTATAAAAGTGGTGAGGTGCAGAATGGAGTTTAGGGCTAGATTGTCGCAGAGGAAAGCGTAGAAGAAAAGAATTCCACGCACAAAGGGGTGCAAGGGGAAACCCAGACCTCAGACAAGTTGGGAGATGAAGATGACCCGCAACCGGGCTTGGCAGTGGGAACCCATTGGCCGGGCTCCGGAGCCCCACAGGCGGAGTTGGCAGGGATGTAACCTGCCACCCAGAGTTTGCCGATGGTGGCGTCGGTGACCTTGGTAGCCACCCACTTCCCCTTCAGGTCCGCATCGGCCATTGGCACTGGATTTGGAAGGCTAGAGAAAGCTTCGGGCTTGGAAAAGGGGTTGTGGGCGCAAGAGCTTGGCGGATTTGGGCGCTGGAGCAGAGGGAGAGCATGGTGGAAAAGATTCACCATCCCCTGCTCTTTATAAGTCAGTAAAAGGTGAAACGTCCCTTCCGCCACGCTGTAAAAATCGCCACGTCTCGGCTGATCGTGCCGTTATGGCCGCCTTGGGTGAAACAATTGATTGATGATATCCCCTAAAATGCGGGGCACAATCTCTGTTTTGATATAGCGTGCCAATTGTTGGATTGCCTCGAACCGTGATTCGAATAAGTAATAACTGATATGTAATGTCATGAGCGGTGGTGTTTCGGTAAAGTTGTCAGTAGTTGACTACCGAGCACACCCAATCTGTTGGTCTTCGAGACTAAGTCAGCCACGCACTTTGGATAAGTGAAGATGCGTTTTGGGTAGTGTCGGTACTAAAACCGGCAGATCTCGGGGTAGGGGGTCCCGAGCTGTGGATCAAGGACAGATGGTAACAGGGAGCGTAGAGACAGCGTTTACCCAGGTTCGGGCCCTCTCGAAAAGGTAAAACCCTACGTCCTGCTTGATTGTATTGATGTGTTTGTATGACGATTACAGAGTTGATCTACCTCGAGATCAGATGAGCTAATCCCTAGGTGAGTATGATGATGGTTCCCCCCCTCTACAGACTAAACCCTCTGGTTTATATAGACACCAAGGGGACCTAGGGTTACATATGGTCGGTGGCCATCAGGGGATAAACATGCTGGCTATGTCAAACTTTTCTTGGACATACGCCAAGTCTTCGAAGGTTTCCTTCTGGGGAACGGGGTCGCCCGTAGTCCGGCCTTCCTTTAACGAATTAAGAGCGGCCCATCAGTGCGGCCCATGAGAGATAGGCCGGTTGTGTGAGGACCCCTTAGTCCGGGACACCCTCAGTAGCCCCCGAACTAGCCGCCAATGCCGAGGTCAATAATCTTCGTCAGCTTCGTGCCTCCAAAGTCCTCGGCTTGAGGGGTGAGTTCCTTCCTTCTACAATGTCCGGCTTAAAATAGTTCGGCCTCCGGCAATCGTTCGGCTTGGCGAGGTACCGTGGGGCCCGTCGCATCATTTTCCTCACTCAGAGTAAATGACACCCCTCGATTTCCGTGTTCCAGAGGGAGGCAAATGGTCCAATAGTCTTTTATAGAAATGCCCCTTTAAGGCCAGGGGAAAAATGCCCATTTAACAGGCCAAGGGCGTGGGGGTTAACGCACCCCACCTCCTGCCATCTTTTCCCATATCACCGAGAGGCCAAAGTCAGCAAGCCTCAAACAATGGCGAGCGCTCCAGGCTCTTTCTCGCGCCCACACGGTCCCCTTCAAGGCGATTGGGCGAGCTGCTCAATTTCCCGCATCCGATTGGGCAGCCTCGAGACGCAGGGGTATTTACCCGTTTCAAATCTTGCGTCCACCCGCCCCGGATTGACTTCTGCGAACAGCGAGGCTTTTGCGTAGAACTTCCCCGCTCCGCACGGGGAGGAAAGAGTATGCGTCATGCCCTTCCTCTTATGAGGTTTAGGCTTCCCGATCCACCCCTTCCTGAGGGGTTTACTGGAATTTTATGGGATCCAACTCCACCATCTCACCCCGGGCTCGATTCTACACATCTCGGGTTACGTTGCCGTTTGTGAGATGTTTCTGGGCTATGAAGCCCATTTCGAATTATGGAGGAAATACTTCTGTCTTGTTCCTCGCACCCGAGGAGGGACAATTTATGAGGTCGGCGGAGCCGAAGTATGGTGCATCGCCGGGACGGGGTATCCTATAGGGACTCCCAAGAAGGATGCCGAGGAGTGGACCTCGGAATGGTTTTATATTGAAGACGTCCCCCTATTTGATAAAGCTCGGAGGGGGCTGCCCGAATTCTCACTTGCTTCTCCGAAGAAGCGGTTCAACTGGTAGCCGAAGAGCTCTTCCCAAGAGGAAAGTGCTGAAGTATCGCACCTAGCCACTCAAGTAAGGTTGTTCGCCCACAACGGGTTGACCATTATTGACGTAATGGCCGCGGCCATTACCCGGTGCGTTCAACCTCTGCAACAAAGGGTGCACCCCCTATGGCATTACAATGGGATGAATGACTCGACCCGATATACTCGGAAGGGGCCTGCCAACCAGAAGGCAATGGCCGTCGTCTTGGCTGATCTCTTCAAGGGGGAAGAGCAAGAGTTCGCTCGACTGAAGCCCAGGGAGGGCTTCTCGAACTATCAGCCCATCGAAATGGTGAGTTCGGCTACACTTTATAGTTCGGATGGTGCACCAATTTGCCCTGATCATACATTTAATTTTTCCGAATAGACCTAGAGGCGCTAGATCGAGACGGTGAATTGCCCTGCTCCTCAACCGGAGAGTTATTCTCGGGACGACGACCCTGGGTTTCACGACGATCCCGAAACGTCGATCGATTTAAAGGAGGGGGTCTTCTACCAGGAGATTCTTGATGGCTCTAAAGTGGCCCTTTAGGCCGATCACCCCGGGACACTTCCCTCCTCCACTGTAAGTGGTCAATAGGCTTCTTCTTGAAAAAGACGCTCAGCTCCTGCGGCTCCGAGTACACTGACTTCTACTCCAAAGGGTCGCCGCACTACAAGCCGAACATCTGCGAGGGCGGCACCGGTGGCTCCAGCGGCGAATAGCCGCAGGATGTCCAAATGAACAGCGACAACGGGAGTCACGCCATCCGCGCCCCCCCTCCCCAAAGAGGTAATATATCCACTGTACTTTTAGTATCTTTATCTTTGATGACCACTGTGAATATCAATAATTTGTCCTACTACGATCTGTAGGCGATACGTAGAACCACCTTCGTCCGAGAACGTTGCAGAGGTGCAGAGGGGTGACCCGAAACCGAGGTCCCCAGTTGTGACCGGTGTCACTTCAGAGATCCCTGCCGAGGACCAGCACCCAGAGGACTCGGAGGCCGTCTCAGTCACCAACTCCGAGGTCGAAAGCGTGATGAACCACCGATGGCGAAAGGCGTCGCTGCGGCATTCTGCATTTTCCGATCAAGAGTTTAATGCTCTTAGTTCGGTAGACGCGTATCTCTGAGCTGCTCGAACGGGACTCGAGGGAGCGGCGAAACTTTTGTCTACCAGCCTGCACATACGACACCGGTTCTAATGACCAGATGCCTAACCCATCCCAGTAGCCCTCTCTGAATAAATTTTTCTAAAGTAAGGGAAAAATAGGAATTAGAGGAGCTATAAAAGCATTCCCACGAGGGACTATAGCCCCCCGAGACCCTAGATGGTGAAAAAAGCCGACCAGGGTATCGATGCTTACCGTGAGGAAGCGATGTTTATTTATGAAATGCGGAACCCAGTAGCCCCCAAGCCTTAATTTGGGTGGGACGGCCGATTTAAGGGTCTGATACTTATGTAGCAAAAGCTATACATATTGTCAGTAATTGAAATGCGGAACCCAGTAGCCCCCGAGCCTTAATTTGGGCGGGACGGCCGAGTTAAGGGTCTGATACTTATGTAGCAAAAGCTATACATATTGTCAGTAATTTAAATGCGGAACCCAGTAGCCCCCGAGCCTTAATTTCTGCGGGATGGCCGAGTTAAGGGTCCGATGTTATAATGCCGCGCTGTGGTGCAGACTGTTTAGGAACAGAACAAAAAGCTGGCCGAAGACCTCGGGCTGACACAAACACAGTTAAAAGCTGTGGAGGCCGAGCTAGAAGGGGTCAAGAAATTTACCAAAGAGGCACATGGTAAGTGACAGACTTAAATATGTCTATTAAAAACAATTTTTATGGAGAACCTTTTCTAATGAAAGATTGATCCATAGCAGCTGAGTCAATAAATCAACTGTAAAATGATCTGGATGCCGCCAGAGAAACTCAAAGGTACGCGGAGTTGCAACAACAAGCTGGCTACCGTGTGCTGACCCGAAGCCATGAGGAAAATGATAAGCTCAAGGCGGAAAATCAACAACAGGCCCAAGAAATTGAGAGCTTAAAGACTCAACTGGCTCTATCCCAGGAGGAGAACCAAAGACTTAAAGCTGGCATGTTCGGTGAGTGCATCCTAGCTTGTCGATCCATAGACTGCATGTATAATACAACTATATGAACAATTGCATGTCCCTTGTTAGTTCTCCTTATCGGACGCCTTGAAGAGGAGGCCAGCTCTTTTAGACAGGACCTGCTGAAGGAGCTAACCGCTGTACATGAACGGGCCCGAAAAGCCATGAAGAGCATGGTCAAGGCGTTATGGCCTGGCGAGGTGACCCCGGAAGGGATGACCGAACTCGTTGACTGGTTTAAAGGAGCTCGGCACTGCTTTGTGATATGGAAGATGTCAGCCTGTCGACAGGGAGCGCGGGAGGCTTGGGCGATGGTTAAGACCCGCTTCACCAAGCTTAATCTGGAGCACTTGGCTCTGGTTGGGCCGGTAGGGCCGGATGGGCAGGAAGTGCCCCTACACTTGGTATATGACCAGGTGATGCCTGCTGCTCAGTTTTCCTAGGAAGATTGTGCCCTGGAGGCCCTAATAGATGGCCTTAACCGAGAGTAGTGTTTTGATTCTATGTATCTATGTACTTTACATAAAATAGTCTCCAGACCGAGCTTTCAACGTTGTCTTAACTGGCCATCGGCTTCTGCCCCCTCGTCCAGTGGCCGAGGAGTGTTTCCTACTACGTGATCCGAGAATATCGAAAAAACACTTCGGAGAACCAGGCAATCCGGCCATGTGGTGTGAACAGGCAAAATGCGCTCAGGGAGTTATGTTATATTACTGTTTAACGTAAGAAACATCTTCCGAAGAAAATAGTTCCTCCATGGGTTCCTTTCATCGGGTTGTCATGTTGACCATGAGCGTATAACCGAATACCCGAAACATACAGGTACTCATTACTTCGGGAAAATAACCTCGGAATCTGGTAATAACTACCAGTTATATTCACTTCCCTCGTGGCCGACCAATTATATTCTTAAGAACGCTAGCTTTCGGCTTCATCCGTTTGATGTACGCACCCGGGTAATCCGGACGTAACAATCGCAGAGGTGCTCCCTTTACTCCCTAGCCGAACAATCGGGAATGTAGGGAGTAAACACAGGAGCAAGGCAACCCAGCTTGGCCAAAACTTAAGTCAAATTGATGCATATGATGGCTTTAAAATGATACTGGAAGGTTGCAAACATGACAAAACCGATGGTTGCATAAAAGATGTGTTACGGGCTTCGTAAAAGAAGCCCCCAGGTAAAAACATGTGGTACATTTGAAGATGTTTGCCGAGAAAAACTTAACATAGCTCTGCTTAACAGAACACAACCTGGGGAATACTAGCCAAATGAGAAAGAGAAAAATATAAATCCGAGAAGGATAGACCGAAGAGGGTTATGACGCTGGTCTAGCCATAGAAGCGCCGAAGCCGAGCTGCGTTCCATGGGTTTGGTTCCAGGTGATCGTCTGTTGGGTCGCGGAGACGATATGCTCCCCCTGCATGTACCTGATCAATTATGAAGGGTCCCTCCCATTTGGGCGATAGCTTATTCTTCTGCTTCTCCGGGAGGCACAGGACGAGGTTGACCACGTTATATGCCTTCGCCCGTACTTCCCTACTTTGATAGCATTGGGCCTGCTATTGATAAAAAGCAGAACGAGCCCGAGCTACGTCGCGCCCTTCTTCCAAGGCATCTAGGTCATCTTGCCAATCCAGCTCGGCCTCCCTTTCTTCGTACATGCGTACTCGAGGTGCGTCATGAATAAGGTCACTAGGGAGAACGACCTCTGACCCATGATACGTCTCCAACATATCTATAATTTTTTATTGCTCCATGCTGTTATAATATCAATCTTGGATGTTTTTATAATCATTTACAACAATTTTATATCATTTTTGGAGACTAACCTATTAACCTAGTGCCCAGTGCGAGTTGCTGTTTTCTGCCCTGTTTTTGTTTTACAGAAAATCAATACCAACCGAAGTCCAAATGCAACGAAACTTTTTGGAGATTTTTTATTGGAGAAGATAAACACTAGAAGCTTCGGGAGGAGGATAGAAGACCCTGGTGGGTCCCACGAGCCACCAGGGCGGACCCTGGTGCCTCGTGGGGCCCACCAAGCTTTTCTATCAATTGCCCAATAGTAATTTGTCTACGCACCGTATGCTATTTTCTCGAGAGAAGCCTCTAGTGAAATCTATGGCCCCCGGGTCTATCAATCTCATATTACTAAAAACCTAAAAATATTGCTGCCATTTCTTTTTATTTATTTTATTTTGTATTTTTGTTTCATTCTATCAATCTATCAAATACAATTTAATATTGCAATCTTACAGCCAAGGGATTGACAACCCCTTGTTTGCGTTGGGTGCAAGGATTTGTTGTTTGTGTGCAGGTACTGCTAACGAGGTGTTGTGTGATTCTCCTACTGGTTCGATAACCTTGGTTTCATAATCGAGGGAAATCCTTATCTCTACTGTGCTGCATCATTCCTTGCTCTTCGGGGAAATACCAACGCAATCTACAAGTAGCAGGAAGAATTTCTGGCGCCGTTGCCGGGGAGACATCATCAACATCTATCAAGTACCTTTGCACAAACACTCATCTCCTTGCATTTACTTTATTTGCCAGTTGCCTCTCGTTTTCATCTCCCCCACTTCTAAAACGTTTTTACAAAAACACAAAAATATTTTTATTTGCTTGTTTGTTTGCTTGTGTTGCCATGTGCTTCCTATTTGCTTGCATCTTTGCTTGCTAAAAAAACTATTGAGATGGATCCTCATCCACTTGCTAATCTTTTCAAAAAACCCAATCATGATGAACCAATTGCTAGTGAGTTGAGTGCACTAGATTATCTTTATGAAGTTTTACTTTAATATCGTGAATCTAAAAATTGTGATGTAGCGTTAAAAGAAGGAATTTATAAAGTGATTCATGATAGCTCATTGATTGAAAAGCATGATTGCAATGATGTAACTATAAATTCTATTAATGTGAATTGTGCTAATAATATGCAAAACTACAAGCCTGGGGATGATGATTTTATTATGTCCACTACTTATTGCAATGATCATGATTGGGGTGATAATGATTCTTACGGTCTTGAAAATTTATTTAAACCTCATGATGAATATGCTTGCGATAATATGGAAAGTGGGTTCGGAAGAGTGTCAAGTTTAGCTAAAAATAATCCCACATATTTGGAGAGTGTTCAATCTTATGAAATTTTTGATGAGAGTGGGTTTGGAGAGGTCATAACTTTAGTTAATGCTAATCCCACTATTTCAGAAGACTGTAAAAACTTTATGCATGTGGATCATAAAGAGAGTATTGTTTATGATAGCTATATTGTTGAATTTGAGTATGATCCTACATGTAATTATTACGAGAGAGGAAAATATGGTTGTAGAAATTTTCATGTTACTAAATTACCTCTCGTTATGTTGAAATCATCAATGTTTTATTCTTCTCCTTTGCATATGCTAGAAATTGCTTGCCTTGATAATTTGTTTGCTTATAAAATGCCTATGCATAGGAAGTATGTTAGACTTAAATGTGTTTTTCACCTGCTACATGATGTTCTCTTTTGTTTCAATTATTACCTTTCATGAGAGCATCATTGAAATCTCAAGCCTATCTTAATGGCTATAAAGAAAGAGCATGTTGGGAGGCAACCCAATGAATAAAATAAATTTTTTCTATAAGTTTCTGCTATGGTGTGTTTTTATTGTCATGCTACTGGTAATGCCTTTAGGATGATTTGGAAGATAATATAATTGATGCTGTCTGAAAACAGAAAGTTTTGCGTCCAATACTGGAATTTTGTTTCTGTACTGTTACGTCAGAACCTTCTGAATTTTTTTCACAATATTGATATATGAATTGTCCACGTAGTCCAAATGTTTCAGAATTTTTGGAGTTACAGAAGTATGACCGTAATTCAGATCTCTACAGACTGTTCTGTTTCTGACAGATTCTGTTTTTGATGCACTACTTGCTTGTTTTGATGAATCTATGGATTGTATCACGGGGTATAAGCCATGGTGAAGTTAGAGTACAGTAGGTATAATGCAAAAATAAAATATGAATGGGTTTGCAACAGTACTTATAGTAGTGATTTATTTTGTTATACTAACGGATCTCACGAAGGTTTTGTTAAGTTTTGTGTGATTGAAGTTTTCAAGTTTTGGGTGAGATCACGATGGATGAAGGAATAAGGAGTAGCAAAAGCCTAAGCTTGGGGATGCCCGAGGCACCCCAAGGTAATATTCAAGGAAGACTCAAGCATCTAAGCTTGGGGACGCCCCGGAAGGCATCCCCTCTTTATTCTACCAACCATCGGTAATTTTACTTGGAGCTATAGTTTTATTCGTCACATGATATGTGTTTTGCTTGGAGCGTCTTGTATGATATGAGTCTTTGCTTTGTGTGCTTTTTAGTTTGTCACAATCATCTTGGCTGCACACACCTATCTTGAGAGAGCCACACGTTATCATCATAATTTGTAGAATACTCTATGTGCTTCACTTAAATTTTTTGAGCTAGGCAGTTTGCTCTAGTGCTTCACTTAAATCTTTTTGAGCACGGTGGTGGCTATATTTTGAATAAATAAACTCTCATGCTTCACTTATATTATTTTGAGAGTTGATTAATATTTTGAAGAAATAAATTCTCATGCTTCACTTATATCATTTTGAGAATTGACTTGCTTGAAACTTTGAAGAACTGAATTCTCATGCTTCACTTATATTATTTTGAGAATTGATAAGATTGAAATTTTGAAGAAATATTTGCACTCTCATGCTTCACTTAAATCTTTTTGAGAGATGATGATAGTAACGGTAATTTGCACAAGTTATGAAATTGGTCCCAAAGTGATGAATATTCAAGAGGGATATAGATAAAAACTTTCATATAGATCATTGGATATGATGAGTGTGATTCTTTGCACTAGTTTTGCGATATGGAAATGATGATATGTGATTCCATGTTAGTGAGTAATTGTGCTTAAGTAAAAATATTCGTGTTAAGGTTTGTGATTCCCTATGCAAGCACGTTAAGTCAATAGTTATGCAATGAAATTATATCCTACTATGGTGCATTATTCGGTGTTAGTTATGATCAATGCATATTTATCACCGTTTTTTTTGGTTGGTTGCTTCTCAATCTTTTGCTAGCCTTCATTTGTACTAAGTGGAAATACTGCTTGTGCATCCAAAATCCTTAAACCCAGTTTTGCCTTATGAGTCCACTATATCTACGTATATGCGGTATTTCAATGCCGTTCCAAGTAAATTTGCGTGTGACAACTCTAAATTTCTAAATAATTTTTCCGTTTTGTGTGCCCGTACCGCTCATGAAGCGGCAGGCGGTGGCCATTATTTTCCATGCTAGGAGTGTTATTCTCACCATGAGTGTTTATTCACTTGTCATTGCACGAGAGAATGGTTGGTAATAGGGATGCCCAGTCCCGCATGAATCAAAATTAATAACAACAAAATTCCTTGGAATGTGATGGTATGGAGGGCACCCGTGGATACGGCTAGCCATGAATTGTGAAAGAATTGGTGGAAAGGAAATGAACTTTACTTTCTGTTTCGGAACCACCTATGATGTGTCTAGCATGGAAGATAATGGGAATTCTCGGTCGTTTTCGTTGACAGGAAAAGCATGCCTCTCAAAATATTTTTATCTCTTTAATTTCAGCTTTGAGCTCTGGCACATTTGACAAATCTCTGCTTCCCTCTGCGAAGGGCCTATCTATTTACTTTTATGCAATTTTTATTTTTTTTGAGTCTCCATCTTCTCTTAAAAAAGCACCAACTAGAGAGCACTATTGTCATACTTGTGCATTGGATGTAGCTAATATTTGAGTGTGTTTCATGAATGGATCAATGATTGAGCATAATGGGCTAGGGATAACTTTCTTTAGCGTTGATATTTTGAAAGACATGGTTGCTTGTTAGCATGCCTGAGTATTTATGTTTTCATGTCAAACTATAGACTATTGCTTTGAATCATACAAGTCCAATGTCCATGCTACAAAAGAAAAGAATATGTGATGAATATGTTAGGCAGCATTCCACATCAAAAAATCTATTTTTATTATTTACCTACTCAAGGACGAGCAGGAATTAAGCTTGGGGATGCTGATAAATCTCCAACGTATCTATAATTTTTGATTGTTCCATGCTGTTATAATATCAATCTTGGATGTTTTTATAATCATTTACAGCAATTTTATATCATTTTTGGAGACTAACCTATTAACCTAGTGCCCATTGCCAGTTGTTGTTTTCTGCCCTGTTTTTGTTTTACAGAAAATCAATACCAAACGAAGTCCAAATGCAACGAAACTTTTTGGAGATTTTTTATTGGAGAAGATAAACACTAGAAGCTTCGGGAGGAGGCTAGAAGACCCTGGTGGGGCCCATGAGCCACCAGGGCGTGCCTGGGGGGGCAGGCACGCCATGGTGCCTCATGGGGCCCACCAAGCTCCGTTTGACCTAATTCCAGCACTATAAATTCCAGAAAAATCAGAAACCCTCAGGAGAGTCCACGAAATACTTTTTTCGCTGCTGCAAGTTTCTGTTCCAGAGAGATCCCATCTGGGGACCTTCTCCGGTGATCTGCCGGAAGGTGAATCGATCACGGAGGGGCTCTACATCAACCTTGCTGCCTCTCCGACGATGCGCGAGTAGTTTACCACAGACCTACGGGTCCATAGGCAGTAGCAAGATGGCTTCTTCTCTCTTTTTGATCTTCAATACAATGTTCTCCTTGATGTTCTTGGAGGTCTACCCGATGTAATCACTTTCTTTGCGGTGTGTTTGTTGGGATCCGATGAATTGTGAGTTTATGATCAGATTATCCATGAAATTATTTGGGTCTTTGCTGCACTCTTTTATGCATGATTATAATAGCCTCGTATTTCTTCTCCGATCTATTGATTTGGTTTGGCCAACTAAGTTGATTTATCTTGCCATGGGAAGAGGTGCTTTGTAGTGGGTTTGATCTTGCGGTGCTCAATCCCAGTGACAGAAAGGGGCATGACACGTATGTATTGTTGCTACTAAGGGTAACAAGATGGGATCTATTCATTGGGTTTATTAATTCATGAGTTTGTCTTGTCTACATCATGTCATCGTTCTTAAGGCATTACTCCGTTCTTATGGACTTAATACACTGGATGCATGCTGGATAGCGGTCGATGTGTGGAGTAATAGTAGTAGATGCAGGAAGGAGTCGGTCTACTAATCTTGGACGTGATGCCTATATACATGATCATTGCCTTCGATATCGACATGATTATTTGCTTTTCTATCAATTGCCCAACAGTAATTTGTCTACCCACCGTATGCTATTTTCTCGAGAGAAGCCTCTAGTGAAATCTATGCCCCGCGGGTCTATCAATCTCATATTACTAAAACCCTAAAAATATTGCTGCCATTTCTTTTTATTTATTTTATTTTGTATTTTTGTTTCAATCTATCAATCTATCAAATACAATTTAATCTTGCAATCTTACCGCCAAGGGATTGACAATCCCTTGTTTGCGTTGGGTGCAAGGATTTGTTGTTTGTGTGCAGGTACTGCTAACGAGGTGTTGTGTGATTCTCCTACTGGTTCGATAACCTTGGTTTCATAATAGCGGGAAATACTTATCTCTACTGTGCTGCATCATCCCTTCCTCTTCGGGGAAATAACAACGCAAGCTACAAGTAGCAGGAAGAATTTCTGGCGCCGTTGCCGGGGAGACATCATCAACATCTATCAAGTACCTTTGCACAAACACTCATCTCCTTGCATTTACTTTATTTGCCAGTTGCCTCTCGTTTTCATCTCCCCCACTTCTAAAACGTTTTTACAAAAACACAAAAATATTTTTATTTGCTTGTTTGTTTGCTTGTGTTGCCATGTGCTTCCTATTTGCTTGCATCTTTGCTTGCTAAAAAACTATTGAGATGGATCCTCATCCACTTGCTAATCTTTTCAAAAAACCCAATCATGATGAACCAATTGCTAGTGAGTTGAGTGCACTAGATTATCTTTATGAAGTTTTGCTCGAATATCGTGAATCTGAAAATTGTGATGTAGCGTTAAAAGAAGGAATTTATAAAGTGATTCATGATAGCTCATTGATTGAAAAGCATGATTGCAATGATGTTACTATAAATTCTATTAGTGTGAATTGTGCTAATAATATGCAAAACTACAAGCTTGGGGATGATGATTTTGTTATGTCCACTACTTATTGCAATGATCATGATTGGGGTGATAATGATTCTTACGATCTTGAAAATTTATTTAAACCTCATGATGAATATGCTAGCGATAATATTGAAAGTGGGTTCGGAAGAGTGTCAACTTTAGCTAAAAATAATCCCACATATTTGGAGAGTGTTCAATCTTATGAAATTTTTGATGAGAGTGGGTTTCGAGAGGTCATAACTTTAGTTAATGCTAATCCCACTATTTCAGAAGACTGTAAAAACTTTATGCATGTGGATCATAAACAGAGTATTGTTTATGATAGCTATATTGTTGAATTTGAGTATGATCCTACATGTAATTATTACGAGAGAGGAAAATATGGTTGTAGAAATTTTCATGTTACTAAATTAACTCTCGTTATGTTGAAATCATCAATGTTTTATTCTTCTCCTTTGAATATGCTAGAAATTGCTTGCCTTGGTAATTTGTTTGCTTATAAAATGCCTATGCATAGGAAGTATGTTAGACTTAAATGTGTTTTTCACATGCTACATGATGTTCTCTTTTGTTTCAATTATTACCTTTCATGAGAGCATCATTGAAATCTCAAGCCTATCTTAATGGCTATAAAGAAAGAGCTTGTTGGGAGGCAACGCAATGAATAAAATAAATTTTTGCTATAAGTTTCTGTTATGGTATGTTTTTACTGGCATGCTACTGGTATGATGGTGTTTTTATGTTTTTAATTAGTGTTTGTGCCAAGTAAAGCCTTTAGGATGATTTGGAAGATAATATAATTTATGCTGTTTGAAAATAGAAAGTTTTGTGTCCAGTACTGGAATTTTGTTTTTGTACTGTTACGTCAGAACCCTCAGAATTTTTTTCACAATATTGTTATATGAATTGTCCACGTAGTCCGAATGTTTCAGAATTTTTGGAGTTACAGAAGTATGACCATAATTCAGATCTCTACAGACTGTTCTGTTTTTGACAGATTCTGTTTCTGATGCACTACTTGCTTGTTTTGATGAATCTATGGATTGTATCGGGGGTATAAGCCATGGTGAAGTTAGTGTTCAGTACGTATAATGCAAAAATAAAATATGAATGGGTTTGCAACAGTACATATAGTAGTGATTTATTTTGTTATACTAACGGATCTCACGAAGGTTTTGTTAAGTTTTGTGTGATTGAAGTTTTCAAGTTTTGGGTGAGATCACGATGGATGAAGGAATAAGGAGTAGCAAAAGCCTAAGGTTGGGGATGCCCGAGGCACCCCAAGGTAATATTCAAGGAAGACTCAAGCGTCTAAGCTTGGGGACGCCCCGGAAGGCATCCCCTCTTTATTCTACAAACCATCGGTAATTTTACTTGGAGCTATATTTTTATTCGTCACATGATATGTGTTTTGCTTGGAGCGTCTTGTATGATATGATTCTTTGCTTTGTTTGCGTTTTAGTTTGTCACAATCATCTTTGCTGCACACACCTATCTTGAGAGAGCCACACGTTATCATCATAATTTGTAGAATACTCTATGTGCTTCACTTAAATTTTTTGAGCTAGGCAGTTTGCTCTAGTGCTTCACTTAAATCTTTTTGAGCACGGTGGTGGCTATATTTTGAATAAATAAACTCTCATGCTTCACTTATATTATTTTGAGAGTTGATTAATATTTTGAAGAAATAAATTCTCATGCTTCACTTATATCATTTTGAGAATTGACTTGCTTGAAACTTTGAAGAACTGAATTCTCATGCTTCACTTATATTATTTTGAGAATTGATAAGATTGAAATTTTGAAGAAATATTTGCACTCTCATGCTTCACTTAAATCTTTTTGAGAGATGATGATAGTAACGGTAATTTGCACAAGTTATGAAATTGGTCCCAAAGTGATGAATATTCAAGAGGGATATAGATAAAAACTTTCATATAGATCATTGGATATGATGAGTGTGATTCTTTGCAATAGTTTTGCGATATGGAAATGATGATATGTGATGCCATGTTAGTGAGTAATTGTGCTTAAGTAAAAAGATTCGTGTTAAGGTTTGTGATTCCCTATGCAAGCACGTTAAGTCAATAGTTAGGCAATGAAATTATATCCTACTATGGTGCATTATTCAGTGTTAGTTATGATCAATGCATGTTCATGACCGTTTTTGTTTTTTGGTTGGTTGCTTCTCAATCTTTTGCTAGCCTTCATTTGTACTAAGCGGAAATACTGCTTGTGCATCCAAAATCCTTAAACCCAGTTTTGCCTTATGAGTCCACTATATCTACCTATATGCGGTATTTCAATGCCATTCCAAGTAAATTTGCGTATGAAAACTCTAAATTTCAAAATAATTTTTCCGTTTTGTGTGCCCGTACCGCTCATGAAGCGGCAGGGGGTGGCCATTATTTTCCATGCTAGGTGTGTTATTCTCACCATGAGTGTTCATTCACTTGTCATTGCACGAGAGAATGGTTGGTAATAGGGATGGCCAGTCCCGCATGAATCAAAATTAATGACAACAAAATTCCTTGGAATGTGATGGTATGGAGGGCACCCGTGGATACGGCTAGCCATGGATCGTGAAAGAATTGGTGGAAAGGAAATGAACTTTACTTTCTGTTTCGGAACCACCTATGATGTGTCTAGCATGGAAGATAATGGGAATTCTCGGTCGTTTTCGTTGACAGGCAAAGCATGCCTCTCAAAATATTTTTATCTCTTTAATTCCAGCTTTGAGCTCTGGCACATTTGACAAATCTCTGCTTCCCTCTGCGAAGGGCCTATCTATTTACTTTTATGCAATTTTTATTTTTTTTGAGTCTCCATCTTCTCTTACAAAAGCATCAACTTGAGAGCACTATTGTCATACTTGTGCATTGGATGTACCTAATATTTGAGTGTGTTTCATGAATGGATCAATGATTGAGCATAATGGGCTAGGGATAACTTTCTTTAGCGTTGATATTTTGAAAGACATGGTTGCTTGTTAGCATGCCTGAGTATTTATGTTTTCATGTCAAACTATAGACTATTGCTTTGAATCATACAAGTCCAATGTCCATGCTACAAAAGAAAAGAATATGTGATGATTATGTTAGGCAGCATTCCACATCAAAAATTCTGTTTTTATCATTTACCTACTCGAGGAGGAGCAGGAATTAAGCTTGGGGATGCTGATAAATCTCCAACGTATCTATAATTTTTGATTGTTCCATGCTGTTATAATATCAATCTTGGATGTTTTTATAATCATTTACAGCAATTTTATATCATTTTTGGAGACTAACCTATTAACCTAGTGCCCATTGCCAGTTGCTGTTTTCTGCCCTATTTTTGTTTTATAGAAAATCAATACCAAACGAAGTCCAAATGCAATGAAACTTTTTGGAGATTTTTAATTGGAGAAGATAAACACTAGAAGCTTCGGGAGGAGGCCAGAAGACCCTGGTGGGGCCCATGAGCCACCAGGGCGTGCCTGGGGGGGCAGGCGCGCCCTGGTGTCTCATGGGGCCCACCAAGCTCCGTTTGACCTAATTCCAGCACTATAAATTCCAGAAAAATCAAAAACCCTCAGGAGAGTCCACGAAATACTTTTTACGCTACTGCAAGTTTCTGTTCCAGAGAGATCCCATCTGGGGACCTTCTCCGGTGATCTGCCGGAAGGGGAATCGATCACGGAGGGGCTCTACATCAACCTTGCTGCCTCTCCGACGATGCGTGAGTAGTTTACCACAGACCTATGGGTCCATAGGCAGTAGCTAGATGGCTTCTTCTCTCTTTTTGATATTCAATACAATGTTCTCCTTGATGTTCTTGGAGATCTACCCGATGTAATCACTTTCTTTGCGGTGTGTTTGTTGGGATCCGATGAATTGTGAGTTTATGATCAGATTATCCATGAAATTATTTCAGTGTTTGCTGCACTCTTTTATGCATGATTATAATAGCCTCGTATTTCTTCTCCGATCTATTGATTTGGTTTGGCCAACTAAGTTGATTTATCTTGCCATGGGAAGAGGTGCTTTGTAGTGGGTTCGATCTTGCGGTGCTCAATCCCAGTGACAGAAAGGGACATGACACGTATGTATTGTTGCTACTAAGGGTAACAAGATGGGATCTATTCATTGGGTTTATTAATTCGTGAGTTTGTCTTGTCTACATCATGTCATCATTCTTAAGGCATTACTCCGTTCTTATGGACTTAATACACTAGATGCATGCTGGATAGCGGTCGATGTGTGGAGTAATAGTAGTAGATGCAGGAAGGAGTCGGTCTACTAATCTTGGACGTGATGCCTATATACATGATCATTGCCTTGGATATCGTCATGATTATTTGCTTTTCTATCAATTGCCCAACAGTAATTTGTCTACCCACCGTATGCTATTTTCTCGAGAGAAGCCTCTAGTGAAATCTATGGCCCCCGGGTCTATCAATCTCATATTACTAAAACCCTAAAAATATTGCTGCCATTTCTTTTTATTTATTTTATTTTGTATTTTTGTTTCAATCTATCAATCTATCAAATACAATTTAATCTTGCAATCTTACCGCCAAGGGATTGACAACCCCTTGTTTGCGTTGGGTGCAAGGATTTGTTGTTTGTGTGCAGGTACTGCTAACGAGGTGTTGTGTGATTCTCCTACTGGTTCGATAACCTTGGTTTCATAATCGAGGGAAATACTTATCTCTACTGTGCTGCATCATCCCTTCCTCTTCGGGGAAATACCAACGCAAGCTACAAGTAGCACCCCATACACCATAAAAAATGGTGTATAGCCCGTGGATCGATTGGGAGTGGTGCGCAGGCCCCATAATATGGAGTCGAGCTCCTCCACCCAGTGGCAATTGGACTCTTTTAAAGAATGGACCAAACGGGGCTTAATGCCACTCAAAATTAGTCCATTAGCTTGCTCGACTTGTCCATTGGACCGCGGGTGGTATACGGAGGCATAGTCAAGCTTAATGCCTAAGTTAGCGCACCAATCCTTTACTTCCTGGGCTGTAAAATTGGATCCATTATCCGTTATTATGCTATGGGGAACATCGTAATGGTGAACCACGCCGGATATAAAATCGATGACCGGCCCGGACTTGGCTGAGGTTACTAGTTTCACCTCAATCCATTTTGTGAATTTTTCTACCATAACGAGTAGATACTTCTTTTTCTTGGTCCCCCCTTTAAGTTTTCCGACCATGTCCAGCCCCCAGACTGCGAAAGGCCAAGTGATCGGTATCGTCCGAAGAGCCGTGGGGGGCATGTGACTTTGATTTGCAAAGAGCTGGCATCTAACACAATGTTGGACCAATGTCTGGGCGTCTGTGCGGGCAGTGGGCCAAGAGAACCCAGCTCGGAAGGCCTTGCTGACCAGGGCCCGAGCTGTCACGTGGTGACCGCCCGTGCCAGCGTGAATTTCTGCCAAGAGCTATCTCCCCTCCTCTTCGGATATAAATCTTTGGAGGACTCTGGTGGTGCTTTTCTTATAAAGTTCACCCTCGTGGACCTTGTATGCTTTAGACCGCCAAATTATGCGCCTTGCCTCAGTTTGGTCATTGGGTATCTCTTGGCGGAGAAGATAGGCGAGGAAGGGCTCGGTCCATGGCACGATTACTGCCATAACCTCGTGGGCCGAAGATGTTTCTTTTATAGCCGAGCCCCCGATAATTCCTTCATCTAGTTCGATGATCGGAGGGATGAGCTCTCCAGAATCCTTGGCTTCAGCGTCCTTGCCGTCACCCTGCCACACCACGGACGGCTTGAAGAGTCGTTCCAAAAAGGTGTTCTCAGGAACGTGATCGCGTTTAGCACCCATTCGAGCAAGGACATCGGCAACTTGGTTATTGTCTCTAGAGACATGATGGAACTCCAGCCCCTCAAACCGGGCGGATATTTTTAGGACGGCATTGTGATACACTATCATTTTTGGGTCTTTGGCGTCGAATTCGCCATTGACTTGAGAGATGGCGAGGTTAGAATCTCCCCGCACCTCGAGCCTCTGTACACCCATTGACACTGCCATCCGAAGTCCATGCAACAGAGCCTCGTATTTGGCTGCATTGTTAGAGTCGGTGTACATAATTTGCAGTACATACCGGATATTGTCACCAGTGGGAGACGTGAGAACCACTCCAGCCCCCAGTCCGGCGAGCATTTTGGAGCCGTCGAAGTACATCGTCCAATGCGAATACGTACTCTACTCTCTAGGGAGCTCGACTTCCATCCATTCTGCCACAAAATCTGCCAACACCTGAGGTTTAATAGCTCGGCGTGGTCGGTATATGATTTCAAAGGGGAGGAGCTCGATGGCCCATTTGGCTATACGGCCCGTGGCGTCCCTGTTATTAATTATGTCATTCTGGGGTACTTCGGATGCCACCGTGACCGAGCACTCTTGAAAGTAGTGTCGGAGCTTTCGGGATGCCGTGAAAAACGCGTAGGCGATCTTCTAATAATGCGGGTACCTTGTTTTACATGGGGTAAGCACTTCGGAAACGTAGTAGACTGGCCTCTGCACTTGGAACTTGTGACCCTCTGCCTCTCGTTCAACGACGAGAACTACACTGACCACCTGGTTTGTGCCGAAATGTATAGCAGCATTGGCTCGCCTAAGCTGGGTGCTGCCAAGATGGGATTGCCAGCCAGTAATGTTTTAATTTCCTCTAGTGCGGCCGCTGCCTCGCTAGTCCATTCGATGTTCTTTGTCCGTTTAAGCAGCCCATAAAGAGGTAGGGCCTTTTCTGCAAGGCGTGAGATAAAGCGGTTCAAGGCCGCCACGCAGCCGGCTAGTTTTTGGACGTGTTTTAGCTCGGTAGGAACCGCGAGCTGGGACAGTGCTCGGATCTTGGCTGGATTAGCCTCTATTCCTCTATGGGAGACAGTAAATCCGAGCAGCTTGCCCACAGGCACTCCAAAAACACATTTGTCCGGATTGAGCCGTATATCATAAGTCCGCAGACTGTCGAAGGTTTGACGGAGGTCGTCCACCAGCTGACTAACGGGTTTGGTTTTGACAACCACATCGTCCACATATGCCTCAACCGTTTTGCCAATCTGTTTTTCCAAACATGTTTGGATCATGCGCTGGTATGTAGCACCTGCGTTTTTTAATCCGAAGGGCATTGTGTTGATACAAAATGGCCCATAGGGGGTGATGAAAGCTGTGGCCGCCTGATTGGACTCCTTCATTTTAATTTGATGGTACCCGGAGTAAGCATCGAGAAAATATAGTGAGTCATGCCCAGCAGTGGCATCTATGATCTGGTCTATCGGGGCAGGGGGAAAGGATCCTTGGGGCAGACCTTATTTAGGTCCTTGAAATCGATGCACAGCCGCCAGGATTTATCTTTCTTAGGTACCATGACTAGATTAGCCAACCACTCGGGATGTCTAATATCTCGGATGAATCCAGCTTCGAGCAATTTCGCCAATTCTTCACCCATAGCCTGACGCTTGGGTTCAGAGAATCGGCGTAACGCCTGTTTGACTGGCTTGAAACCCTTAATTATATTCAAGCTGTGCTCGGCTAAATTTCGTGGGATACCTGGCATATCTGAAGGGTGCCAGGCAAAGATGTCCCAATTTTCGCGCAGAAAATTATGCAATGCTTCATCAACCGCGGGGTCCAGCTAAGCTCCAATGGATGCCGTCTTGTTAGGATCCATCGGATGCACTTGGAATTTGACGATTTCGTCTGCTGGTTTGAAAGATGTGGATTTGGACCTTTTGTCAAGAATTACGTCGTCCTTATCCACCGTCGAGCGGAGCGCGGTTAATTCTTCAGCTACGAGGGCTTCGGATAGCGCTTCGAGGGCGAGCGATGCTGTTTTGTTCTCAGCCCGAATTGCTCTGTCCGGATCACTGGTGACCGTGATCACGCCATTTGGCCCTGGCATCTTGAGTTTCATATACCCATAATGTGGGATAGCATGGAATCATGCAAATGCGTCATGCCCCAATAGGGCGTGGTAACCACTGCGGAAGGGCACAATATGGAAGAGTAATTCCTCGGATCGATAGTTCTCGGGAGTTCCGAAGACTACGTCGAGGGTAACTCGGCCACTGCAACGTGCCTCCTTTCCGGGGATGATCCCTCGAAAGGTGGTATGACTTTGCCTGATACGAGATATGTCAAACTGCATTTTGTCCAAAGTGTCCTAAAAAATGAGGTTTAACCCGCTGCCACCGTCCATCAACACCTTTTGGAGTCAAAATCCGTCTATTATGGGATCAAGGATGAGGGCGGCAGCAGCTCGGACAGGGCGGGACCTTGGCTGGTCTTCTTCGCCGAAAGTGATAGGTGTGTCTATCCAAGAGTCCATCGCCGCCACATGGTGAATTTGACTGAGCTCTCGAAGAGCTCTTTTCCTCTGATTCTTCGAGGAATAAGTCTCGTAGATCACTAGGATCTCGGCATCATCATCTGAGGGCGTTGCTAGACATCTATTTGAGTTTGAGCCTCCGAGGATGTCGTCGCCGCTCTTGGCCACTTGCCTGACCACCCAGCAAGCTCGAAGGCTGTGAGTTGGGTTTGTATTAAGCAGGACAGAGTGTATAGGGCATGGTTTGTCCAGTAATTCGTTAAGAACTGTTTTGGGCCCTGCCTGGAGTTTCTTCTTTTTCTCGGATGGCTCATGTTGAGCTGGCCGGTGGGGGTGTGCGCGTTTCGCCCGAGCTCGTCTTGATTCTTCGGCATGGATTAAATCCGTTTGCTCTTGCTGAGCCTGCCAAGCATCCTCCATGGCACAGTATTTGGACACTAAGTCCGATAACTCAGAGAAGTGTTGAATGTGATGGCGGACGAGGGTGTTTAAGATGCCTTCGTCTTGGCAGTTACACCGGAAAGCCGCCAAAATTTCCGTGTCGCAACAGTCTGCTATCTTGTTTTTGACGAGAAGGAACTTAGTCCAGAATTGCCGAACTGTCTCCCCGGGCTATTGCTTCATGTACATTAGGTCCCATACGTCGCGCTACCCCAAGTTACTGGGGCAGTACTCGATGTGGGGGGTGGGTGTGATAAAAAAATTGATCCCAACAGGATGTGAGTCCGGGGTCTTGGTATCCGGGACCGATGTGGAGTCTGATGAGCTGGGCTCTGAATTCAGACTTTTGGCAAGGCACGGTTGCGTAGACTAGAGGTCGTGCGCCGAATGGGACTTCGCCTTTAAGCTCTCTCTGGAGTGGAGCTCGACTGCCGAACTAGAGCACGGAGCTTGATGATCGGAAACCTGTACCCGATCCGCTCTTGGCTCCAGAGGGAGAAGGGACGAGCCCTCGGCCAAGTCTTCAATAGTGGCGACTAAGTGGGTGGCAGGCGGGATGTAAATTTCCCTGTCTTTGGCCTTAAGCCCGATCTGGTCATAGACCAAGGACTAGACATCGGCAATTCCCATGGCCTGGATCCAATCTAGTATCATGTTTAATAGCGAGAGATCTGTCGGATCCATGTTCTGACAGTTCTCGGGGTTAAGCCACAGTATTGCTGTGCCGGGGGCATTCGAAATCGCCCCGTCGTCATGCTCGGCCAAGGCCGATCTTGGGTCATCGAGCATGGAGGTCGAATCCAGGCTCAAGGCTGGATCCGGAGTGGCGGCCGTCCCGATAGCGGGGTAAGCCGGACCCGAAGTCAAAGCCTCAGGGTGTGCGGGTCCTTCGGGTAAAGCCGACAACCCTGCGAGAATAAGGTCTCCCCGGGAGTCAGCGATGAACTCTAGGTTTCCGAACCTGATCTCCTGATCGTGGGTAAAGTTACCGACAGGGTCAAGACAACCGGTGGGATCAGCGTGTAGCATGATGCTGCCAAACACGAAGAGCTGGCTGGGGACGAAGACGTCCCCTCTGCGGATGCCGTCACTGATGACTAAGCGAGCCATTGATCCTTGATGTTCCTACAGTGGACCTCTCAATGCAAGCACCAATGTCGGTACTAAAACTGGCAGATCTCGGGGTAGGGGGTCCCGAGCGTTTACCCAGGTAACAGGGATCGTAGGAGGTAAAACCCTACGTCCTGCTTGATTGTATTGATGTGTTTGTATGACGATTACAGAGTTGATCTACCTCGAGATCAGATGAACTAAACCCTAGGTGGGTATGATGATGGTTCCCCCCCTCTACAGACTAAACCCTCTGGTTCATATAGACACCAGGGGGACCTAGGGTTACATATGGTCGATGGCCATTAGTGGATAAACATGCTGGCTACGTCAAACTTTTCTTCGAGGAGACGCCAAGTCTTCGGAGGTTTCCTTATGGGGAACGGGGTCGCCCGTAGTCCGGCCTTCCTTTAACGAATTAAGAGCGGCCCATCAGTGCGGCCCATGAGAGATAGGCCGGCTGTGTGAGGACCCCTTAGCCCGGGACACCCTCAGGTAGCACATGGTCAGTTGGCTCTATCCCTTGTCAAAAGGGTAAACGCCGGCCTTGTAGGGATTTACAAGGTTCGTGCGGATGCTTAACCTAAGATGTTGAACTTGCCTGCCAAGCCGAAGACTATCCAGCCGAAGACCGCATCCGAAGAAGATTATCATCCTTGTCTTAGAAGACAGGTTGGTGGGCTACTGACGGTGTCCTGGACTAGGGGGTCCCGGCCTAGCCAGCCTAATCCATGGGCGAACTGATGACCCAACGATGAAGGACTCCGGAAGCCTCCATCCTATGCTTGTTGGGCTTCGCCAAGGACCTGACGTATACTCCAAGTATCTCTATTAGATTTGGCATGCAATCCTTAGATGGAAACCGACCATGTGCAACCCCAGACACCCCCGGTACCTATATAAGCTGGAGGGTTTAGGCCGTAGGACGATCCATTCATCATCACCCTTAGGGTTTTAGACCACAGCTTACGATCTCGAGGTAGATCAGCCATGTACTTTGATACCCCATCATTATAAGCAAGAGCAGGACGTATGGTTTTACCTCCTCAAGAGGGCCCGAACCTGGGTAAAATATTGTGTCCCTTGTCTCCTGTTACCCATCGATCCGGTCTCACAGCTCAGGCCCCCCTACCCGAGGTCTGCCGGTTTTGAAAACCGACAATATGGATAGGTGGAAGTGTGTAAAAGGCCAATAGTTCACATTAGTCATACGAACTCAAGCACATATTGCCAAGAATTAATAATAAACCCAACGGAAACGCAACCCCCGCACCCCAAGGGAAAGAGGATGGGAGGTGTCGGTACTCAACCGGCAGACCTCGGGGTATGGGGTCACGAGCTATGGATTGTATTTACCCACGCTCGGGCCCTCTCGAAGAGGTAATACCCTATGTCCTGCTTTGATTGTATTGATAATTATGTATCGAGTAAAAGCTTGATCTACCTCGAGATCATAAGTTGTGTTCTAACCATAGGGCTAGATGGTTGTAATGGTGACCGTGGTCTCTACGGACTAAACCCTCTAGTTTATATAGACACTGGGGGTACCTAGGGTTACACATGGTCGGTTGGCAATCTAGGGATACACATGCCGGCGGCCGATGCTGTCCTTGGAGTACACGTCAAGTCTTCGGTAAAGTCCATCCTGATCACGTCAAAGTGTGAGGTTTCCGGAGTCCTTTCCTTATGAGATCGGTGGGCCGTGAATTTGGCCCATGGACCGTGGGCCAACTAGGTTGGTACCCCCTAGTCCAGGACACCGTCAGTAGCCCCTGAACTGGTCTTCAACGCCAAGGACGACGATCTTCTTCGGACATATGTCTTTGGCCTTGGAGTCTTCGGCTTGATAGACGAGTTCCCCTTTTATCATCTTGAGTTCGGCTTTGGTCTCACCATGCCTCATCATTTCCTTTATTAAAATAATCTTCCCTCGATTGTCGAGCCATCTAGGGAACAAGTCGCTTTATTTGTAGACATCGAAGCGTCGATTTCTTTCCTATATTTAACAGGTATCCAGTCAGAGCTACGGCAAAGCGCATCTCCCCTTTCCCTTCTTCAACCCGGAATAGTAAATCGCCCCCTCAATCTGGCTTCGAGATCTTCAGAAATGGCGTCCGACGCAGGCTCCTGCAAGCGCCCCCACGGTCTCCTCAAAGGTGACTGGGGAAGCTGCTCCGTCACCCACCTTCAGCTAGACCGGCTCACCACCCAAGGGTATTTGCCAGATCCAGACCTGGCCTCCACCCGTCAGGGCTTAATCTCCGTAGGCGGGCAGGTGCACGCCGACCACCACCCCAATCCTCACGAGGATGAGCGGGTATGTTTTATTCCCTTCCTCCTCCGCGGCCTGGGATTTCCTATCCATCCCTTCCTTCGGGCCTGCTCGAGTTCTATGGGATTCAACTCCATCACTTGACTCCCAATTCGATTCTATACATCGTGGGTTTCGTTGCCCTTTGTGAAATGCACCTCGGAAGCGCAGCATAGTTTAGGCTGTGGAGGAAATATTTTTGCGTGATGCCCTGTTCCCGAGGAGGGAAACTACATGAAGTGGGTGCGGCCGAGGTCTGCCGAATAGCCGGGACTGGCTACCCCAAAGGCACCCCTTGAGAGGATGCCGATACGTGGACGTCCAAGTGGTTCTATATGGACGACATTCCTCTGCATGAGCCAGTCCAGCCTGGACTCCCGACCTTCTCCTCGGATTCTCCGAAGAAGCGTTTTAATTGGAGGCCAAGGAGCTCTGCCCAAAAAGACGACTCGGAGGTGGCTCGCCTGGCCACTAAGGTGAGATGTTTGACAAATAGCGGCCTCACCATCATAGATGTGATAGCGATGGCCATCGACCGAAAAGTCCAGCCTCTTTGGCAATGCCGGCATCTGTTATGCATGTTCAATGGCACTGACGACGCCACCCGATCGATTCGGAGGGGCTTCAAGGACCAGGCGGCCTGTCGTGGTTTTCTCATGGCAGATGCCATGGGATGGCTAAAAGAGGTGAGGGCAAGGCTGCGGTGGATATCCGGGATGGGATTGGGCAATAGCACATGGTGGTTTACCCAGGTTTGGGGCCCTCCGGGGGAGGTAAAACCCCTACTCCTGCATCTCTGATGTATATGGAGTGTATGTGATAGTACATGGTTGCTCCTTTAGTTGTTTGGAGGATGAAGAAAGAGGCTCTTAGCTCTCCTCTTCTCGTGTGAGAGAGGGAGTGAGAGCGTCAATCTAGTGGAGCTCCTCCCTGGTGCACCTTATAAAGTGGTGCCCAGGGGACAAGGGGTTGCCCACATGGCCAACTATACACAATTTGAGTTGACATATGATGTATGAACAGTGCCTACTGCCTATCTACAGTGCTCCATTGTAGAGCATGGCCGTCTCGTCCATGCAGGTCCGATGGGACGCCTGAGGTTGACTTTGCCGGGCTGCAGCCGGACGGCTTCCAACCAGACTGGCTCGAGCTGGACGGCCTCGAGCCGGACGGGCTCCAGCCGGACGGCCTCAAGACGGACAGCCTCGAGTCGAACTGACTCTAGCTGGACGGGCTCCAGGCGGACGGCCTCCAGCCGGACGGGTTCCAGCCGGCCACGCTCCAGTCGACCAGGCTCAACCCGGCCAGGCTCAACCCGGCCAGGTTCCTGCTGGCCAGGCTCAACCCGGCCAGGTTCCAGCCGGCCAGGTTCAACCCGGCCAGGCTCCAGGCAGCCAGGTTCCAGCCTCTAGCCGCCCAGGTTCCAGCTGGCCAGGTTCCAGCGTCCAGCCTCTAGCCGGCCAGGTTCAACCCGGCCAGGCTCCAGGCAGCCAGGTTCCAGCCTCCAGTCGTCCAGGTTCCATCCTCCAGCCGGCCAGGATTCAGCCAGCCAGGGGTCGCTCCCCTAGCCAAATTTTGGAATGATGTCTTGTCTCCTTGAGCCTACCCGGGGGTCATCCCCCCGATAGTAGCCTCCGGGCGGAGGGTCTTTGCTGTCGTGGTAGCAAAGGTCATCTATGAAAGCCGGTTGCGGGCTGCAGCCGGTGAGGCTTGCTTCCAGTGGGGGCATGCTAGCGCACCCACTGGGCGTTGCCTTCGAGCCTCCGGGTGACTCGAAGAGTCGGGCGGAGGGTCTTCGCTTTTTCGTCTTGTACCGTGAGGTCCGGGTTGGCTGACGGGTGTGGAGTGCTGCCAGGCGCGGATGCGGAGTCCACCGGCTAATGGGCGCGGGGTGACGTCGTCACGAAAGCGGAGTCCGCAGGTTGGTGGGCGCGGAGCGCACTGAGCGCGGACGCAAAGTCCGCCGCTAGGTGGGCACGGAGCGCCGCCGGGCGCAGAGCGCGGAGTCCGCCGGCAGGTGGGCGCAGAGCCCTGCTGTCTTTAGTGGGGGCGCGCTAGCGCACCCACTGGGTGTAGCTTCCGAGCCTCCGGGCGACTCGAAGAGTCGGGCGGAGGGTCTTCGTTGTTGTTGTAGTAGATATTACTGATGGCGGCCGGCTCTCGGTAATAGTTGCCTTTACCAAGAGTGACTCTCAGTAAAGGTCCTAACCCTAGGTCTACACGTCTTCTCCGTTCGTATTCGTGCTTGGTAAATATGTGTTATTCTTTTTGTTGTTGTTTTCCTCTCCTTTATTTTCCTACATGCTTTGCAAAGCACCTTACCATTATAGTAAAACATTACTGAGATGGGGTTTTCCGGCCGTGCACCCTTCCGGTGGCCCGGACGGTCTACGGCGTTGACCGGCACTGAGAGGGGGTAGTGGTTGATGAATACCTGCTTCTCCGTATTACGACAGGTCATTATGAGATGCCAGACTAAGTGACGGTGTCCTGGATTAGGGGGTGCAAACCTAGCAAGCCCGTCTCTTCGGTTGGGCTGATGGGACTTCATGGGTGATCAAAGTGGACTCCGGAGGCCGTGTACAGGAGGCGTGATCAAGACTGCCTCCACCGAAGAATTGACGTATACTCCAAGATCTCTCCTGCCGCCTTGCTCCTAGATACCGACCTTGTAACCCTAGATACCCTCCCTGGCATGTATATAAGCCATAAAGTTTAGCCCGTAGAGAACACATCAACGCAATATCCTTCACCTAGCCTTAGAGTTAGACACACATTACGATCTCGAGGTAGATCAACTCTGTATTCGATACATCTCCATAAATATAAACAAAAGCAGGACGTAGGGTTTTACCTCCATCAAGAGGGCCCGAACCTGGGTAAATATCATCTCCCTTTGTCTCTGTTACCACCGATCCGAGATCCACAGCTCGGGATGTGGCACCCCGATAGAGGGCCGACGCACGCCAGTCCCAGGATAAGACCTGGCGCACGTCCGAGAGATGATACAGCAATGCCAGGCACAAAATGGCTTTATTATATGAAATGGAGTATTACAATACTGTTGCTTACAACAATATTACATAGCTCCAAGGCTAACTAAATGGCGGCGGAGGTCTTGGTTCAGCGGCAACGACATCTCTGGCTGGGCTCCACAACTCACAGGACTGGCGGGGTTACGATCTAGCACGACGGGTCTTCTCCTGCAACTGGCCACGTGCAAGGCCAGGTGAGTACTTTGAATGTACTCGCAAGACAACCAAATACATAGCATCCTAACAAGCAGATGACAAAGGAAGCACTATGCTTATACATGAATTCATTCTAAACATGGCATGGAATTAACTGGAAAACAAAGATTAAACATGGCATAACATGGATCAGGCATAACAACTACATATCATAGCATGGCATGGCTATTCTTACGAAACATGGTATCCAACATTAAACTGGAACCTACACTACTCTTACCTCCCGTGAAGCATTAAAATACTATGTTGTGACATCACTCAGTTTTACTGCCCTGCTGGGCTAACTCATGACTCACCGAGATCCCATCTCGTGATCATGTCAGAACCACATGGTGACTGCTCACAATTATCCCATAGTTCAAGTTATCACATTTACTTAGTAGCACAAGTTTATAATAACAGGTTTGCCCTCCAGATCGACCAAGACCAAATAGTGTGACCTAGTACGAACTGTGTCCCATGACCGAGGACGCGGCTATTCGAATATATTTACACTCTGCAGAGGTTGCGCACTTTACCCACACCATGGAGCTCCTTGTCCCGTACCTCGGTACACTTCCCTTCTGGGTGGACCGGTGCTGCTCCAACGAAACTTGCCTAACCCGTGACTCCTCCACCGTACCACCGACAATCATACCCTCCCAGGGTCATGTCCTGGGTGGCCCCTGTGTCACCCCGTGCCACCTGCAACCGTCGTGGCCAAACTAAACTGTCCCAAATGGGGACCGCGCGCAAACAAACAACTGGGCTCACAAGGTTATCGCCGCCTACCTGATCAGGGTAACACGCACGCATAACCTCCCCTCTTTGGTGGTACCGATAAAAGAGCACAAAGTTAGACCAAGTCAAGGCCGTCCCATACTGGCAGATGTGGCTACACGGATAAGCTTGATTCGGTGGCACTATGACTCGATCCCATCGATGACGGAGGAGGTTTAGTTTACAAGTTCAATTTAACATTTTCATCATCTCATCATAACATCAACATTTATGAGCAAGAACAATTTCTAACAACATCATAGCAAAATCATAACGGTACTGACAGTCATGGCATGAGATCAAATCATAGCACTAGCATGATAATGGTATTAAAAAAAATATTGTTACTAGCATGGGAAAATATGACATGACATCAATTCATGATATCACATGGTAAATAACACTAGCATCAGGCACAGATGAAATAACAGGGCTATGGCAATGCAGACTAACAGATGATCCGAAATATACCACAACACACACACAGGGTGCAAGCAAAGTCATCATGCAAGTCTGGAGCTCATGATAAGAGGTTGGCTTGCCTTGGGGTCGATGGAGTCACCGAGAAGAAGTGCCATGGGCTCGCGGAAAATTTGCCGGAAAGGTTTCCCTCTCGAAGGGGGCTGATTAAGGGCAAGGGCAAAATGGTCATTTTCACATTGTGAAAACAATATGAAAATGATACCATCGGAACGGGCTGGACGAACTGAAGACGTGGGCGTTGGATTTACCTCAATCGGAGTTACGGTCGCGGATTTGTTAAGCCGATAAACAAACAGAAAACTGACCGTTTCTATCTTTATCGGGTGAACGTCCACAATATAGTGGTTTCGGCCGGCCGCTGAGAATTTGAAAGCGCCTTTTCTGCGTTTACGCTTTCACTGTAGTGAAAGCGCATTTCTCCCCTTTGCCGCGGCTGAGTACGCCTTTGGAACTGGGAAGCGTATTTTTAGAAATACGTTTCCACTTAACTGTGTGCGGGCCCGAGTTGACTTCTCCTCCTCCAGCTGACGTGCGGGCCCCACCCCATCTCTTTCCTCTCTCTCTTCTCTGGTCGTCTCCTCCCGACCGAACAGAGGCAGAGGCGGGCCGGTGCCGGCGTAGCCGTTGCCTTGCCACACCCGAGGGCCGGCCGTCGGGCTCTCTGGAACCGGCGTGCCACGACGCACCCGAAGATGGTCACGGGGCCGCGCCTGGTGGCCTGCTGCGCTGCCTCCACCATCCATGGCGGCGACCAGAGAGCTTCGGGGAGCTACGGCGGCGGCGTTTCCCCGGAGAAATGGAGGGCGGCGGCGGCTTAGAGAGTTCTTGGGGAGGCCGAGGACAGGGATGGAGAGGAGGGGGAAGGCCAGGGTGATGGGTTGGCTGGGTGGGTCGAGCGGCGGTGCCACGGCCATGGGAGAGGGCAGAGCTTCACGAGCTCGAGGGGAAGGGGATGGGGCTCGCTGGTGGAGAGGAGGAGGGGCTCGGGGCGCCTATTTATAGTCGCGGGGAGGACTAGCCGACGACAGCCGAGGCTTCCAGGCACGCGGCGAGGTGGCGACGTTCGAGCGGGGAATCGACATCGGCAGAGGCGGCCAATGGTTAGGGGACGAGGGGGACAGGTACTGGACGGCACACGCATGCGGTGGAGAGCTCGCCGGTGTGCCAGGACGAGCTGGAACCCGCTGGAGGCGGCCTCCCGACGCATCTAGCACGCGGTGCACTGCCTTGGCGTGCACTGCACGTGGTCACCGCGTGGCCATGGCGTTGCCAGGCCGCACACGATGCCAAATCATGTCTGGAGCCTTCATCTTACTTCCCCTAGTTGACTAGTGCGGTTGAAATGCAATGGACTGCTCTAGTGTGACTGCACCTTGGTCAAACAATAGCTGGCAGCAAGATATTTTACATGTGCCATGTCCACCAAAGTGCTCCTCTTGGCCTGATCTTTGGCTGAGAGTGACCACTCACTAAGCTGACCATCTGGGAAAAATGTCAGCACAAATGGACAAATCTAGATGGTACTTCCTTTGTAACCTAGCAATCTGACCAGAAATGCAAATGATGATGTTGGGGTCAAATGGCTAGATGGAATTAGCTGGATTTTTGTGTAGGGTGGTGATATGATCATGAGAGCATGCTGGAAAAATTTCAGCTCAAATTGATCATCTATGAAGGTACTTCCTTCACAGATATGCAATCTGGACAGACACTTGGATAATTTACTGGGGAAAATTGGCTAGATGAAATGGGCTTGTTTTTGGTATCCAGAGGTGATTTGTCAATGTTAACCACCCTGAAAAGTTTCAGCCCAAAAGGATCAAGGGTTCAAGCACTTCCTTTCCAAACTGGAAATCTGGACAAAATTTGCAAATGGATGTTGTGCTCAAAATTTGAATTGTGGAACTTGATATTTTGATGGAAATGGTGAATATATAGATAGGATAAGCTCCACAAATTATTTGGGATTTTTCCTAGCTACCAAAATGGTAGTTCCTTTGGAAAGGCCCCAAATTGAAATATTGGCTTTAAATAGGAAAATGCAATTTCCCTTATTTAATTATGGCCAATATTTTTGTGAGAGCTCAATATGATCACAAAGAATATCTCCAGAAGTTTTCATGAACTTTGGAGATGGATAGATATTTTCCTGGATTTAATTCCTTGGAAAAGCCAATAAAGGAATTAATTCTAGATGAGAAATATTGCATAAGACTTGGCAATATTTTTGCAGATCTAGGGTTTATGAGTGAAGGAGGATCTCTGGAAATTTTGAGAGGATCAACAGAGCAAGGAAAATGATAGCTCCTTTGTAAACACAAAGGCAGGATTTCCAGTTCCGAAATTTTGGAACTAGGGTTTGAATGAGATTCGGGGTTTACTGACGGGAGCTTGGCTGGCACAAGGGCATGGGAAAGGCATTGAGAGGCTGAGGATTGTCTGGATTCACCTAGTCACTAACCAGATTCCAGAGGAAAAAATTTGGGAGAGGAAAGCTAGGAAGGAATAACAGCACAAAAATCGATAACCCGATTTTTGGGGTGTTACAAACCTTCCCCCTGAAGAGAATCTCGTCCTCGAGATTCCTAGGGTTAGCTCAAAACAAATACTACTCCTAGAAAAACCTCTGGGTTGGGTCTTAACCCTGCGGTTGAAAACAACTAAGTTAAGAGTACCGAAAAGTGGTACACCCAGATCGAGATATGGATATTGCGGGATCTACTCCACGGGTAGGGGTCGCTGGGTTACTCTCATGGCCCTGACATTTTTAGAAAAAGCAAAAAATTTCTTTTTCCAAAAATGCTAGGCGCACTACAATGAACAGTGGCCTCTCTCGCTGACAGGTGGGCCCAGGGCCCACTGGCAGCCTCCTTCTTCTTTCTTCGGCCAACTGCTCTCTCTCGCTTCCGCGCTGTTCCGTGTGCGGCTGGGCACAGCTTGCGCCTAGCTCCTAGGGCATAAAGCACCCTACGACGATAGTGCGTGGCGTGCACGAGGTCGACGCAGAGAGCACTCCCATCGCGGGCCAGCGCCGGTCGGCACTACTCGCGGATTCGCCTCCTGGACCTCGCTCACCGTACACCAGGCTTGGGCTATAGAAGATGATGGCAACGCGGCTCTGTCCAACTCACACCATGCCTCTCTTCCATCTCTTCGGTTTGGACGAGCTCGAGCCGAGATCCTTCGCCGATGCGGTGTTCCTGGTGGGTCTACGGTGGTTCCTCACTGCGCTGCTGGCTACTCTGATCGGCTCGTCGCTCTGCCTGCTGCAGCTCATCCTGCTGGAGCGGGCCCGCAACGACGAGGGTCCTGCTGAGGCGTGTCAAGGTGGGGACGATGCTAGCAGAGTGGCTGGTGATCAACCACGCTGGTTCCTGCGTCGTCTCAGGCCGGCGGAGTAAGCGCGTGAAGCGGTGGGGCGAAGTGGCGGCCTGTCCAGCATCTCGCAAAACGGTGACAGAGGCACCGCTGGGTCTGTGGCTAGTGTAGTGTGGTCAGCGGAGCTCTACCAAGGCAGGGATCATGCTGCTGGTAGCTCCTCGTCGAACAACATCCACAACGAGTGGGTGTTGGGGTAAAATCGGGTTTAGATCTTAAACTGGAGGGGTTGTAACGGTTTATGCTGCAATAAAATTCTCAGAATTTCTCCGAGATTGCACCTAGATTCTGGGAAAAAGATTGAGGGGCTGGGGAATTTTTTGGGAAGAACTGGCTCTCCAGAGTTCTAGGTTTGGGAGGCTGGCAAACGGAGAACGCGCGGATGGATGTGGGTATGCGGCTTTGCATTCTACCTGAGTACTGCAGCAACTGTACTCAGGAGGATGATCTTGGTATGTAAACTTTGCTTGCACGATACACATACAATCTATTCAACCAATGTGCAGGAAAATGCATATAGGAGCAACATACATCCAACAGGTTACACTACGGTGTTTTAATGCTAGTGGGTGTATGTACTCCTGGTATACATATACCTACACCAGCTCGTATTTCATTAGGGACTTCGGGCGAGTCCGATGTTATTAAGTGTAAGTGCTCTACTGATCAAAATCTTGTTAGGAAATCATTGCCGGCTCTGCTAAACATTTCTGCTTAACAGGGAGGCAGCTAAACCAAACACACAGAGCAAACAGACATACATAACATTACAACAGCACACAAATTACACTCAGTACAAGCATACAACAATGTGCAACCTCACTAGGCAGCAACTACTCACTCCCGGCTACAGGTTTCTACTCTTGCTGGGGCTCTCCTGGGGGACGTAGGCTGAGCCAACTTCCGTCTTCATCGTCGGACACCTCTATAGGTTGGGGCTCAACTACTGGAGCTGCGGCTGGAACTTGACGGAGAAAATCCCGACGACGAAGACGCCGAATAGCTCCTCGAATAGAATTTGGGTGGACGGAGCCAGAGTTCCACGGGTTCACGGGCTTCGAGGGTAACACTAGCCGCGAAGGTGGCACTGGGTTTGGTATCAGGGAACTGGTGGCTTGGGATGCAGTTTGACGGGCCTCACGGCATGCTTCCGTAACAACCCGAGTGGTGCTTTGGTCAATGACTTTAAACTCTCCAAGAATGCCGGAGATCAGCAGTCCCTGGGCAGCAATGAACTGAATTAGGCGAGCCATTGCCAAGTCGGTATCTTCCACTGTGCTGAAGAACTCGCAGGCTTCGCTGGACGCAGAGGGAAAGTAGCGGAACTCCCGCATCTCCACTACTTGGGAAATAGGAAACGAAGACAGGCAATGGCTTCCGCGGCAGCTGTCTGGACAGCCAATGCGGGGGTGGGCATGGATTTGCCCTGAAAAGTCAAGGGCTTCCCATCCTCTGCTGGACCGGGGCAGATATGCGCATTCGCATAGAATCGGCAAAGGTGAGTGACAGGTTCCGATTGGAACACCAGATACACCGGGCTAGTACTACAGCCAAGGGCTTGGGTGAGCATGCTTGAAAGAATGGGCGGAAAGCCGGGATAACCATTAGCCAAGGTTCGGATATGGAAAGTGGGTGCTCTGGAAGAACTAGCCATGGCTGCTGGTTTGGAGATTCCGGCTTGGGTTCTCTTGCGGGGATCTGACTTACTGAACGGAGAGGGCTGCGACTTGCAGGTGCGAGGGGTTTTAAATAGGCGGCCAGGCTGGGACACACCAGCATGGCGTGGATCCTTCTCGTGCCGGGTAAAGGATACGCCGGCACGGCCGACAACTGGGTAGGGTCGCGGTCCAATCCAGGGATGGCTGGGTGGGCGGACAGCTGGGTAGGGACATGTCAATTCCGACTGCGCCACCTGTTGATCAACAGTGGCCGTGTCGAATGCCGGGGATGGGTCAACTCTATTGGGCTCTCTACCGGTTGAAAATAGGGATGGTTTGAGGCTAGGGTAACCTACAGCCAGCCTGGCTCTGATACCACGTCTTGTGGCACCCCGATAGAGGGCCGACGCACGCCAGTCCAAGGATAAGACCTGGCGCACGTCCGAGAGATGATACAGCAATTCTAGGCACAAAATGGCTTTATTATATGAAATGGAGTATTACAATACTGTTGCTTACAACAATATTACATAGCTCCAAGGCTAACTAAATGGCGGCGGAGGTCTTGGTTCAGCGGCAACGACGTCTCTGGCTGGGCTCCACAACTCACAGGACTGGCGGGGTTACGATCTAGCACGACGGGTCTTCTCCTGCAACTGGCCACGTGCAAGGCCAGGTGAGTACTTTGAAGGTACTCGCAAGACAACCAAATACATAGCATCCAAACAAGCAGATGACAAAGCAAGCACTATGCTTATACATGAATTCATTCTAAACATGGCATGGAATTAACTGGAAAACATAGATTAAACATGGCATAACATGGATCAGGCATAACAACTACATATCATGGCATGGCATGGCTATTCCTACGAAACATGGTATCCAACATTAAACTGGAACCTACACTACTCTTACCTCCCGTGAAGCATTAAAATACTATGTTGTGACATCAGTCGGTTTTACTGCCCTGCTAGGCTAACTCATGACTCACCAAGATCCCATCTCATGATCATGTCAGAACCACATGGTGACTGCTCACAATTATCCCATAGTTCAAGTTATCACATTTACTTAGTAGCACAAGTTTATAATAACAGGTTTGTCCTCCGAATCGACCAAGACCAAATAGTGTGACCTAGTACGAACTGTGTCCCATGACCGAGGACGCGGCTATTCGAATAGATTTACACTCTGCAGAGGTTGCGCACTTTACCCACACCATGGAGCTCCTTGTCCCGTACCTCGGTACACTTCCCTTCTGGGTGGACCGGTGCTGCTCCAACGAAACTTGCCTAATCCGTGACTCCTCCACCGTACCACCGACAATCATACCCTCCCAGGGTCATGTCCTGGGTGGCCCCTGTGTCACCCCGTGACACCTGCCACCGTCGTGGCCAAACTAAACTGTCCCAAACGGGGACCGCGTGCAAACAAACAACTGGGCTCACAAGGTTATCGCCGCCTACCTGATTAGGGTAGCACGCACGCATAACCTCCCCTCTTTGGTGGTACCGATAAAAGAGCACAAATTAGACCAAGTCAAGGCCGTCCCATACCGGCAGATGTGGCTGCACGGATAAGCTCGATTTGGTGGCACTATGACTCGATCCCATCGATGACGGAGGAGGTTTAGTTTACAAGTTCAACTTAACATTTTCATCATCTCATCATAACATCAACACTTATAAGCAAGAACAATTTCCTAACAACATCATAGCAAAATCATAACGGTACTGACAGTCATGGCATGAGATCAAATCATAGCACTAGCATGATAATGGTATTAAAAAAATATTGTTACTAGCATGGGAAAATATGACATGACAGCAATTCATGATATCGCATGGTAAATAACACTAGCATCAGGCACAAATGAAATAATAGGGGTATGGCAATGCAGACTAACAGATGATCCGAAATATACTACAAGACACACACAGGGTGCAAGCAAAGTCATCACGCAAGTCCGGAGCTGATGATAAGAGGTTTGCTTGCCATGGGGTCAATGGAGTCACCGGGAAGAAGTGCGATGGGCTCGCGGAAAGATTTGCCGGAAAGATTTCCCTCTCGAAGGGGGCTGATCAAGGGCAAGGGCAAAATAGTCATTTTCACTGTGTTAAAACATTATGAAAATGATACCATCGGAACAGGCTCGACGAACTGAAGACGTGGGCGTTGGAGTTACCTCAATCGGAGTTACGGTCGCGGAGAAACGGCCGTTCGTTCGTTAAGCCGATAAACAAAGAGAAAACTGACCATTTCTGTCTTTATCGGGTGAACGTCCACAATATAGTGGTTTCGGCCGGCGGCTGAGAATTTGAAAGCGCCTTTTCTGCGTTTACGCTTTCATTGTAGTGAAAGCGCATTTCTCCCCTTTGCCGCGGCTAAGTACGCCTTTGGAACTGGGAAGCGTATTTTTAGAAATACGTTTCCACTTAACTGTGTGCGGGCCCGGGTTGACTTCTCCTCCTCCAGCTGACGTGCGGGCCCCGCCCCATCTGTTTCCTCTCTCTCTTCTCTGGTCGTCTCCTCCCGACCGAACAGAGGCAGAGGCGGGCCGGCGCCGGCGTAGCCGTTGCCTTGCCACACCCGAGGGCCGGCCGTCGGGCTCTCTGGAACCGGCGTGCCACGACGCGCCCGAAGAAGGTCGCGGGGCCGCTCCTGGTGGCCTGCAGCGCCGCCTCCACCATCCATGGCGGCAACCAGAGAGCTTCGGGGAGATACAGCGGCGGCGTTTCCCTGGAGAATTGGAGGGCGGCAGCAGCTTAGAGAGTTCTTGGGGAGGCCGAGGACAGGGATGGAGAGGAGGGGGAAGGCCAGGGTGTTGGGTTGGCTGGTTGGGTCGAGCGGCGGCGCTATGGCCATGGGAGAGGGCAGAGCTTCACGAGCTCGAGGGGGAGGGGATGGGGCTCAGTGGTGGAGAGGAGGAGGGGCTCGGGGCGCATATTTATAGTCGCGGGGAGGACTAGCCGACGACAGCCGAGGCTTCCAGGCGCGCAGCGAGGTGGTGGCGTTCGAGCGGGGAATCGACGTCGGCAGAGGCAGCCAACGGGCTAGGGGACGAGGGGGAGAGGTACTGGACGGCACACGCGTGCGGTGGAGAGCTCGCCGGCGCGCCAGGACGAGCTGGAACCTGCTGGAGGCGGCCTCCCGACGCATCTAGCACGCGGTGCACTGCCTTGGCGTGCACTGCACATGGTTACCGCGTGGCCACGGCGTTGCCACGCCGCATGCGAGTTGACTAGTGCGGTAGAAATGCAATGGACTGCTCTGGTGTGACTGCACCTTGGTCAAACAATAGCTGGCAGCAAGGTGTTTGACATGTGCCATATCCACCACGGTGCTCCTCTTGGCCTGATCTTTGGCTGAGAGTGACCACTCACTAAGCTGACCATCTGGGAAAAATGTCAGCACAAATGGACAATTCTAGATGGTACTTCCTTTGTAACCTAGCAATCTGACCAGAAATGCAAATGGTGATGTTGGGGTCAAATGGCTAGATGGAATTAGCTGGATTTTTTTGTAGGGTGGTGATATGATCATGAGAGCTTGCTGGAAAATTTTCAGCTCAAATTGATCATCTATCAAGGTACTTCCTTCACAGAGATGCAATCTGGACAGAAATTTAGATAATTTACTGGGGAAAATTGGCTAGATGAAATGGGCTGGTTTTTGGTATCCAGAGGTGATTTGTCAATGTTAACCACCCTGAAAAGTTTCAGCCCAAAAGGATCAAGGGTTCAAGCACTTCCTTTGCAAACTGGAAATCTGGACAGAATTTGCATATGGATGTTGTGCTCAAAATTTGAATTGTGGAACTTGATATTTTGATGGAAATGGTGAATATATAGATAGGATAAGCTCCAAAAATTATTTGGGATTTTTCCTAGCTACCAAAATGGTAGTTCCTTTGGAAAGGCCCCAAATTGAATTATTGGCTTTAAATAGGAAAATGCAATTTCCCTTATTTAATTATGGCCAATATTTTTGTGAGAGCTCAATATGATCACCAAGAATATCTCCACAAGTTTTCATGAACTTTGGAGGTGGATAGATATTTTCCTGGAATTAATTCCTTGGAAAAGCCAATAAAGGAATTAATTCTAGATGAGAAATATTGCATAAGACTTGGCAATATTTTTGCACATCTAGGGTTTATGAGTGAAGGAGGATCTCTGGAAGTTTTGAGAGGATCAACAGAGCAAGGAAAATGATAGCTCCTTTGCAAACACAAAGGCAGGATTTCCAGTTCCGAAATTTTGGAAGTAGGGTTTGAAAGAGATTCGGGGTTTACTGATGGGAGCTTGGTTGGCACAAGGGCATGGGAATGGCATTGAGAGGCTGAGGATTGTCTGGATTCACCTGGTCACTCACCAGATTCCAGAGGAAAAAATTTGGGAGAGGAAAGCTAGGAAGGAATAATAGCACAAAAATCGATAACCCGATTTTTGGGGTGTTAATTACACGGGACCCCTACCCCGAGGTCTGTTGGTGTTGACACTGACACTGGTGCTTTCATTGAGAGTTCCACTGCGCGATCACCAGAAGGATCGATGGCTCACCTGCAGATCTACTGCGCCAACGGCCATGGGGACGTTTACGCCCCCGGCCAGCTCTTCATTTTCGGCAGCATGGTGTTTTGCACTGACTCGACGGGTCATCTGACCTCTGTCGAGAACTATGCCCCAGGTCGGATCGTGACCTTTGGTGGCCTCGAATACACCGCGGATTCTCGCAGCGAACTCGTCCTATCGGGATGGACTCCCGGCTGAATTGAGAGCTCGTCCGGCTCTGGAGGATCGACTCCAGAACTGACCACCGTCATGGCGCCTTTAGAGACCCCCGATGCGACCACTCCAGTCCGTTTCCTTCCGATCATCAGCCCGGACATAAATCCAGCTCCCACCTTCGAAATTACGTCAGCACTAGAACTGGCTTCGGCGCAGAACCCGGAACTGTGTTAGGATTCCCTTCACGCCAAAGACGCGTCAAGTTACACAACGGGCATACTTCGAGTCAGCCCTGCTTATGGCGCATCAATGAATCCCGAAGAGCTATCTCACCTTGATGATATGCTTAGCCGCATCCAGCGCATGTCCATCTCGGATGGCAAGACTTCGGTTTATAATCAGATCGGACTTAAAGCCGACGATTGGGAAATTTACATCCCATGCACCACCCACCTAGTCGCCACAGTCAACGATTTAACCGAGGTGCTGGACTATGGTGAGGCCACAGACAGGGATGAACATACTGATGGCCCCATCGAGAACACCTCGCCCCCGGTAAACGCGGGCAGGTGGACCGCCACGTCCACCTACGATGTTTACATAGTGGACACCCCCAAATCCCCTCCAAGACGTCGGCAAAGACGTCGAAGAGGTAATAACGGGGAACCCAGTGGTAATAACGCGACAGCCAATAATGGCGACGTTGAGGATGGTGATGCCGATAACCACGAAGAGGACGTACAAGCCTCCCCAGTAAGGAATGGTACACCTGACCGACTTCTCAGGGACTCCGATCCTGATGACCTCTTTGAAGGGGCCGACGACAACTACATGCCGGAATCCGAGGAGGACGAGAGCCTCAGTACCGAGGACTAAATCATCCCCGAAGACCCTTTTGAACAAGAGCGCTTCCGGCGGTGCCTCGTTGCGACGGCCCGGAGCATAAAACGCAAGCAGCAGCAGCTACAGGCAAATACCGACGCACTAAATGAAAAGTGGGTCGAAGTGCTCTCCGCCGAACAATACATGGAAAACCGGCGCCATAGTGCTCCGAAATCATACCCACGTAGGCGTCTCTTGCCAGAGTTCGATGAGGAGCTCGCTGACGACCACGACCTACCCCCTAGAGGCCGGGACAGGCCAAGACGAGAAGACCTCAATGACCGGCAGACCTCGGGGTAGGGGAGCTGCGGATCTCAGATCGGTGGTATCAGAGACAATGGGGACAATGTTTACCCAGGTTCGGGCCCCCTTAATGGAGGTGAAACCCTACGTCATGGTTCTGTTTATATTAATGAAGATGTATCGAGTACAGAGTTGATCTACCTCGAGATCATAATATGTGTCTAACTTCTAGGGCTAGGTGAGCGATATTGCGTTGATGTCCCCTCCACAGGCTAAACCCTATGGCTTATATACACGCCAAGGAGGGTACCTAGGGTTACAAGGTCGGTATCTAGGAATAAGGCGGCTTGACAAATCTTGAAGTGTACTACAAGTCTTCGGTAGAGACAGCCTCGATCACGTCTCCTGGGTGTGGCCTCCGGAGTCCATCTTGATCACGTACGGGGGCATATCGGCCCAACCGAGGAGACAGGCCGGCTAGGTTAGCACCCCCTAATCCAGGACACCGTCAGTAGCCCCCGAACTGGTCTTCTACGCCGAGGACGACGGTCGACAAACATTACTTCGGATCCAGAGTCTTCGGCTTGACAGACGAGTTCCACTTTGTACTTCGGATTCTCTTAATGGAGCATCAACATCCGTGGTCGAACCGAGCTTGTATCCTGCCCGAGGTGCATAGATATCTTAGCCTCGAAGGCTGGTTGTAGAGGTATGAACAGTCCAATCCTGCCTGACAACTTTATCGGAGAGGTTCGCCCCATGACAGGTCCAGCAGTTACTGCCTCCTCCTCAAATCGTGGTTCGAGGCCGCCTGTTTACTGGCACGTCCCTTCGAGGCAGAGATCGTGCCTGCTTTCTTAGGGAAATCATCAAGATTTTGTTTCCCCCCATATGTTTCAACGGCATTTTTGATAGCAACCGCGAATTTATTGGCGCAGCGGGGGGGACTCTTGGCCTTTCATAGGCCTACAAGAGCAAAGGAGAGAACAGCACGATAGCCTATGCTCCCATTCTTCCCCCACTGTTGCTTCATCTAGCTCCAGCGCCCAGATCCAACCAGCGCGCCTTTCCCTTTCGCGAGCCCAACTCCTCGACCAGCCATGGCCGACACCCTCAAGGGATACTGGGGTGGCCCCATCGTGACGGCTGCGACCATCGCCGAGCTGCGCGATGCGGGGTAACTAGCCCCCACCATCGCCGCCCGCGCTCCAGCGGCCGGCCAGCTAGTGCCCGCTCCCAACGCCGGGGAGCGGGTGGTCTTTGTCCCCCACCTCATCCGAGGCCTGGGGTTCCCGCTGCACCCCTTCGTGCGCGGGGTAATGTACTATTACGGGTTAGATTTCCACCATCTGGCCCCTAACTCCATTCTCCACCTCGCCGCTTTCATCACGGTCTGCGAGGCCTTCCTCCGCTGTGAGCCGCACTTCGGCTTGTGGCTGAAGCTCTTCGGGATCAAACCGAAGTCGAGTGGTTCCGATCTCATGGAGTGCGGAGGAGCCATGATCAGCAAGAACCAGGGGGCCACCTGGTTCAAGGGCACCTTCATCGAAACAGTGAAGGAGTGGCAAAGAGAGTGGTTCTACATCACCGAGCCACTCGCCCCTGGTCAAACCGAAGTCCCGGCCTTCTTGGCCGGGCCTCCAAAGAAACTCAAGTCTTGGAAGGAGAAGGGCATTGCTTGGGGGAAGCCAGAAGAGGTGGAGACCCTGATCGACAAGATCCTATGGTGGTCCACAACGGGGAAGGTTGAGCTGGCCAACATCATCAATGTCATGCTCAACCGCCGTATACTCCCTCTCCAACTTCGGGCTACCCCGATGTGGGCATAAAAGCCCGAGGACATGGACACCATTAACACCTTCTTCGGCTCCACCTTGGCCGCCATGTGGTCGAAGCTAATGAAGCTGGCCAAGGACAAAATCCCCAAGGTGGGGGAGAACCGCGGCCTCGAGCACGGCTATGAGGCCCCCCCCGGTGAGTGGTTTCACCCTTCAATCTTTGTTTTTTGCTCATTGGCAAAGCTTTTACTTGATTCGTCGTGTTTTGACATTTTGCAGAAGTGGTTGGCCTGGGTACAAGGGGTACGATGCCCGGCCCCATTGCCCGAGCAGCCCCCAACTCCCCTGCTCTCAGCGCTTCTCACCGAGGAGCCGCATGTGGTGGCCTCCAAAGGGATGAAGTCCCAAACGGGGAGGTCAAGTGCTCAGACCCGGGGGACTTCGGTCACCCAGTCAGAAGAGACCCACACCTCTGCCGCCCAAGACGGCGGCGCCAAGGTGGGAGAGGAGGAGGAGGTTCCCCGTCCAAAGGGGAAGAGGTCGGCGTTGGAAGACGCTGACGTAGGCATGCCGCCGAAGGGCCCAAAGAGGCCGAGGCAAGCCTCATCCGAGGCCGCCAACAAGTCGTCGAAGAGGGCCGAGCTCTCCGGTGACTCAGAGAAAGACCTCCTCACTATGGGGAGGAAGAAACTGGCACCCCGAGGGTAAGTCTTTGTTCTTATCTTCTTTCCTTGAGTCACTTTTTTAGCAAGGGAAGTCTTTACAAAAGCAATCTTTCACATGCAGTCCACCGAGGGTAATCCCCAGCGGTTCTTCAAGCGGGATGCCATCCGACAGCGGGACTCCAGAGCCCGCCGCGTCTCCCCCGAAGCATGACGGGCTAGGGGAGGCGACATCCACCATGGTCCCCGACGTCAACTTGACGGGGGTCGACGAGGTGGTGATCATGGCCGAGGTCAACACCTCGGCCCAACAAGACCCGGGGATGGAGTGCCCCGAGGTCATCGAAGAAGGGCTGGGCCAGTCATTGGCCCAGCCGGGGTCTACCTCGGCCCCGCCACACCAGGCGGAGACTGCTCGAGTGGATACCCCCGAGGTCATCCCTTCACCCCAGCCTACTGCCCAAGGACGGACCGGCGCGGGGTGGACCGAGGAGGTGGAGGAGGCCCTAAAGGGTTCTTCCATCAAGGAGGAGCACCGTGCCTTGATAGGCACGGCGCTGGAAGGTTATCGGTCCGCAGGGGCCAGCCTGCACGAGGTTTTCAAGAACCTTGTAGCAGGTTTTGAGGTACGCCTTCTGCGCATTCAATTTGTTTAAGCTATTTGTTTTATGAATTTTGTCCGAGGACATAAAAGTACAGCCTGCTAAACGGCTTAGTGAGTGAGTAGCACCCAAGCCCGAAGTCGGTTTCAAGAAACCGGCATCGGGGTCGCTTGATTAAGTAGGAGCCCGTTGAGTAGCCCCCAGGACGCTGCTCGAGGCAGCCGTCCTGGAGCCTGTTAGTGATCTTAACTATTCCATTTTTGATAAGGATATGTTTTGTTCCAGGTTTCGACCTCGGTTCCGGACTCCGTCTCTGAAGAGATGGTGGAGATGAACCGAAAACTTGAGCAATCTCAAGGTAAGCAAGTTTAAACTTGCCTTGTATTTTGGATGAAGAGGTATAATGTATATTTAAAGAAAACAACTAAGGCCGAACTGTGTTGACAGCAGAGCTGGAGACGCTCAAGGCCGAGCTCGAAAGGGCTTGGAAGGAGGTGCAGTAGCAGGAGGCTGTTGCCACTTCGGCCGAGAAGGCCCGAGCCGCCGAGAAAGCAGCCGGGGAGAAGCACCAGGCACGGGTGCTAGAGGTCGAAGAGACCTTGAAGGGCGTGTTCGAAGCACGCGACAAACTTCAGGAGGAGGGGCAACGAACGAAGGAGGAGCTCGAGAAGCTTCAACGCGCCCACTCCGAGCTCAAGACCTCGGCCCGAGCTAACCGTGAGGTGCTCCAGCAAGTGGAGCAAATCGCTTCGGGTAAGATATTTTTGCTGCAGTATTCGTTTGGCGGCAAAGGGTGCGTCAAGCTCACCCAGTTATGGCGTTCCGCAGAGGTCTTTGAGGATCTCGCATAGAGCGCGGCGGATGCGGTGGCGTACTTCGGCCAGCTAGCGAGCCATGAGGCGGAGAAGGCCTTCTGGGGGCAATTTCTGGGATCGCCGTCCGCGCAGCTGCTAAATCATCGAGTGAAGCAACTGGTGGAACTATTTCGCATGACGAGACTGGCGCTCCAGGACCTCTGCGTCGCTCTATAGCCTGCCGAAGCCATGCCGAAGAGCCTCTTTGGCCTAACGGCCCGTCTCTGAGATGCCGTGCCATGCGTGGATTGCTAGAAGAGGTCCGCGTGCTTCGAAGGGGCACGGAGGGCATATGCTTGCGTGAAGACCCACTTCCACAAGGTTGATGCGGAGACATGTGCCGCGGGCCCTCCTGCCGACAAGCCGCGGACCGCCGAGCAGTTCTTCGCCGAGGTGGAGGCGGGAGATCGGACCACGGAGGCCATGTGTCCCAAAGACACTTTGTATTTCTAGAGGATACTTCGGAATGCCGGAGTGGACGATGTAAAAACTTTATCTTTTGTTTAATGACAATGGCTTGAATTTCCTGTTGTGTTATAATTTAATTATTCCTCCGATATGACTGTTTAAAATGAGAGTGGCCAGTCGTCGGCTTCAGCCCCCGTGTAGGTCATACAAAGGGTGTTCCTTAAGGCACACTGCACCCTTAGCCAACATCTCGGTACCCGGAGGCGGTCGGTGACTTACAGGAACTAGGCAATCGGACTATAGTGGCTTGATATCTTTCATTTCGTCATAGGAGTTTGACTGTGGGGGCTGATGACCAGCCCCCAGTGTAAGAAGTGTTCGTCCAATGAGGCCGAGGTCTAGGCCATAGCGCACTTCGGCTAGAAATAAAAGCCCTTCATTTGACACGGGTGATCTCTATCGTCACATCGCTTGACGCGGTCTCCGGATGGCCGACCAGTTTACGCCTACCTAGATAGTCAGTTTTCGGCTTTCTCCACTGAGGCGCCATGCCAATTGACCTGGCGGCGCAATCGCAGTGGTTCTCCCGTTACACCCTTAGCCGAATTCATCGGAAATGTAAGGGGTACACATAGGAGCCGGGCAACCCAACTATTGACCGAAATCTAGGTTCGAAACTGATCCATATAAGGCCAACATCCGAGACGCTGAATACATCGGACTTTGTTATACAATTGCATCTTTTTAAAGAACTTCATCGTCACAGAGCTATGCTGATAAAGAAATACAATAGAGACCTTGAAAGGGCACAGTTTCTTTATTTCATAATATCGATCGTGTACATGCCCAGCTGTGACGAGAGTAATTGAAAGAGTACAATGTAGATGGTAAAGAAGAAAGGGGAAAAACAGGTCGGATAATTGCTGACGGATTTTAAAGGATCCGGACCGCTACCTGCCGCACGTCTGTGTTTCCGAACTGTTGACCATATCGTCACCATTGATGGCAAAGAATTTGCGAAGGTCGATGCCCTTCCGGCCCTTTATACACTCTAGGTGTTTAATTGACCAAGTTCCTTGAAGGGAGGTCTGATAAAAGTCACTCTATGGTCTTGAAACCACATAGTCATGTTTGGCTGTTTCTTTTACAGATACTTGCATGTGCAGGGGCTCTAAGCCTCGTCCTTGCGTGGTTAATCCGCGCCGACGTTTGGGTAATCGTTCTAGCTCCTCGACGTCCCAGGGAATCTTGAGTAAGAAGTTATGCACTCTGGGGACTTAGTGCCCGCTCCAAGGGGGGCACACGAGGAGCCCGCATCCCTATTTCGGGTGCGGAGGTACCTGGCCGAGGTCGATCTGTGCAACCCGAGCGCGCTTCATAGAGCGGGCTGCACGTTTATCGCTGCGGGCTGCTTCCTCGGACGCTTGAACCTCGGCTCCAAAAGCCGCGGTCTGTTCCTCTGTCCGGAGTGAACGTTTTGTGTTACCATTGACTGTGATGACGCTGTTAGGTCCCGGCATTTAAAGCCTAAGATAGGCGTAATGCGGGACTGCGTTAAAGTGTGCAAAGGCTGTGCGCCCTAAGAGCGCGTGGCATCCACTCGATATCGAAGATTAACTCCTTGCTTCTGAAGTTCTCGGGCGAACCGAAGACTACCTCGAGGGTCACTGTTCCAGTACAACAGGCTTTGACACCCGGAATGACACCTTTAAAGGTGGTAGAGCTCGGCTTGATCCGGGATGAGTCAATGCCCATCTTCCGAACTGTGTCCTCGTAGATGAGGTTAAGGCTGCTCCCCCCGTCCATTAGGATGCGTGTTAAATGGTAACGAGCAACAATAGGGTCCAGGACGAGCGCCGCCGATCTGCCATGCCTGATGCTGGTCGGATGATCGTGCTTGTCAAAAGTGATCGGGTAGGCCGACCATGGGTTATACTTCGGGGCGACTGGCTCCAGCGCGTATACGTCCCGAAGTGCACGCTTCCTTTCCCTTTTAGGGTTGTGGGTGACATAGATCATGTTGACCTCTGTTACCTCATTAGGAAATTTCTTTTGGCCTCCATTATTGGGCTGCCGAGGTTCATCCTCATCGTCGCTGTGGTGTTGGGTTTTACTCTGACCCTCTGCCGCTATCTTGCCGGCTTGTTTAAAGACCCAGCAATTCCTATTAGTGTGGTTTGCTGGTTTTTCCTGAGTACCATGAATCCCGCATGGGCGGTCCAGGAGCCTATCAAGCTAGCTAGGTCCGTATTTGTTCCCTTTAAAGGGTTTTCTTTTCTGCCCGGATTTAGGTCCGGTGAATCGTGCGTTGACCGCGGCGTCTTCAGTGTCACTTCCGCCATTCTTATACCTGTGCTTATTTTTGTTGCGCTTTGGTTTTCCATTGGGATCGCAAGTTTCTGAGGTGCCTGCCTCGCCGTTGTGAGTAGTTCGGGCAAGCCAGCTATCTTCTCCCGCGCAAAAGCGAGTCATCAGTGAGGTCAGGGCTGCCATAGTCCTTGGCTTATCCTGACCGAGTTGTCGAGCCAACCATTCATCTCGGATATTGTTTTTAAATGCGGCGATGGCCTCGGCTTTGGAGCAGTCTATGATCTGGTTCTTCTTGGTGAGGAACCTGTTCCAGAACTTCCGGGCTGATTCGCCTGGTTGCTGGGTGACACGGCTGAGGTCATCAGCGTACGGAGGTCGGACATATGTGCCCTGGAAGTTTGCTCGAAAATCATCTTCTAGGGCCTCCCAGCTGCCGATAGAGTGAGGAGGGAGGCTATTAAGCCAGTGCCTCGCCGGCCCCTTTAGCTTGAGCGGTAGATACTTAATGGCATGGAGATCATCTCCATTGGCCATGTGTATGTGTAGGAGGAAATCTTCGATCGAAACTGCGGGGTCCGTGGTGCCATCATATGGTTCGATGTTGATGGGTTTAAACCCTTCCGGGAATTGATGTTCCATCACCCTGTCTGTGAAGCAGATTGGGTGGGCCGGACATCGGGACAGAGGAACATCTCGTCAAAGGTCGGGAGAAAGCCATGAGTAGGCTCGATCTCGGGCACGGCCGTTCCAGTCCACCCAGGAATCGTAGCCGTCGGGCCCAGCGGGCGCACTTCCCCTGGATCCGTAGATGGACCGAGGGGGAGTCTTATTTTCCTCAATACGACGTCTAGCATCGTGAGGATCTATGTAGTCCACGGGGTCTTTGCCATGATGGCGTGGAGGTGGCCGTTCACCGGGGTCTTCTCGTCTTGGTCTGTCCCGGCCTCTAGGGGGCCGATCGAGGTCGTCAGCGAGCTCCTCGTCGAATTCCGGTAAAAGACGTCTGCGTGGGTATGATCTCGGCGCACTGTGGCGTCGGTTTTCCATGTCTTGCTCGGTGGAGAGCACTTTGATCCACTTTTCATTTAGCGCATCGGTATTGGCCTGCAGCAGCTGCTGCTTGCGCTTTAAGCTCCGGGCCGTCGCAACGAGGCGTCGTCGGAAGCGCTCTTGTTCAAAAGGGTCTTCAGGGACGATGTAGTCCTCGGTGCCGAGGCTCTCGTCCTCCTCAAATTCCGGCATGTAGTTGTCGTCGGCCCCTTCAAAGAGGTCATCGGGATCTGAGTCCCCAAGAGGTCGGTCTGGTGTGCCGTTCCTTACTAGGGAGGCTTGAACTTCCTCCTCATGATTATCGGCGTCGCCGTCCTCTGCGTCACCATTATTGGCCGTCGCATCGTTGCCACTGGGTTCCCCATTGTTGCCCCTTCGGGGCCTTCGCCGACGTCTTGGAGGGGATTTCGGGGTGACCACCATGTAGACATCGTAGGTGGACGTGGCGCTCCACCTGCCCGCGTTTACCGGGGGCAAGGTGTTCTCGATGGGGTTATCGGCAACCTCCTCCATGTCTGAGGGTTCGTCATAGTCCAACACGTCAGTTAGGTCATCAATCATGGCGACTAGGTGGGTGGTGGGTGGGTTATAAATTTCCCTATCATCAGCTTTAAGTCTGATCTGATTGTAAACCGAAGTCTTGCCGTCCAAGATGGACATGCTCTAGATGCGGTCAAGCATCTCATCGAGGTGAGATAACTCTTCGGGATTCATGGATGCGCCGTAGGCGGGGCTGATTCGAAGTACACCCGGTGTGTAACCAGGTGCGTCTTCGGAGCAGCCGGAGTGTGAACCCAGAACTATTGTCGAAATAAATTCTGGCACCGGCGCAATTTCAGGAGCGGGAGCCGGATCTATCTCCGGACTGGTGATCGGGGAGAAACTGGCCGGAGTAGCGGTGTCAGGGGTCTTAAGAGGCGTCGTGACAGAGTCCGGCTCCGGAGTCGAGCCTCCGGAACCGGCCGAGCTCTTGATCCGGCCGGGAGTCCATCCCGATAAGATAAGTTCACCACGGGAATCTGCAATGTACTCGAGGCCGCCGAAAGTCACGATCCGACCTGGGGCGTAGTTCTCGATAGAGGTCAGGTGACCCGTTGAGTCGGCGCAAAATACCATGCTGCCGAAGATGAAAAGTTGGCCGGAGGCATAAACGTCCCCATGGCCATTGGGGCAGTTGATCTGCAGGTGAGCCATCAATCCTTCTGGTGATCGCGCAGCGGAACTCTCAATGAAAGCACCAGTGTCGGTGTAAAAACCGGCAGACCTCGGGGTAGGGGGTCCTGAGCTGCGGATCTCGGATCGGTGGTAACAGAGACAATGGAAACGATGTTTACCCAGGTTTGGGCCCTCTTAATGGAGGTAAAACCCTATGTCCTGCTTCTATTTATATTAATGGAGATGTATCGAGTACAGAGTTGATCTACCTCGAGATCGTAATATGTGTCTAACTTCTAGGGCTAGGTGAGCGATATTGCATTGATGTCCCCTCTACGGGCTAAACCCTATGGCTTATATACACGCCAAGGAGGGTACCTAGGGTTTCAAGGTCGGTATCTAGGAATAAGGCGGCTGGACAAATCTTGAAGTGTACTACAAGTCTTCGGTAGAGACAGCCTTGATCACGTCTCCCGGGTGTGGCCTCCGGAGTCCATCTTGATCATGTACGGGGGCATATCGGCCCAACCGAGGAGACGGGCCGGCTAGGCTAGCACCCCCTAATCCAGGACATCGTGAGCAAGGACCCTATGGATTACCTAGATCCTCACGATGCTAGACGTCGCATTGAGGAAAACAAGGCACCCCCTCGGTCCGTCTATGGATCAAGGGGACGCGTGCCCGCTGGGCTTGACGGCTACAATGCCTGGATGGAGAGGAACGGCCGTGCCCGAGATCAGGCTTACTGACGGCTCTCCCCCGACCTCCGACGAGATGTTCCTCGGACCCGAGGTCCCGCTCACCCAATCTGCTTTACAGACAGGGTGATGGAACATCAATTCCTGGAATGATTTAAACCCATCAATATAGAATCATAGGATGGCACCACAGACGCAGCAGTATGGATCGAGGATTTACTTCTACACATACACATGGCCAATGGAGACGATCTCCATGCCATTAAATACTTGCCGCTCAAGCTAAAGGGGATGGCGAGGCATTGGCTCAACAGCCTCCCTCCTCACTCTATCGGCAGCTGGGAGGCCCTAGAAGACGCTTTTCAAGCAAACTTCCAGGGCACATATGTCCAACCTCTGGACGCTGATGACCTCAGCCATATCACCCAGCAGCCAGGTGAATTGGCCTGGAAATTCTGGAACAGGTTCCTCACCAAGAAGAACCAGATCATAGACTTCTCCGAAGGCGAGGCCATCGCCGCATTCAAGAACAATATCCGAGATGAATGGCTGGCTCGTCAACTCGGCCAGGATAAGCCGAGGACTATGGCGGCCCTCACCTCACAGATGACTCACTTTTGTGCGGGAGAAGATAGTTGGCTCGCCCATAGTACTCATAATGGCGAGGCAGGCACCTCAGAAACTCGCGACGCCAGTGGAAAACCCAAGCACAACAAAAATAAGCGCAGGTATAAAAATGGTGGAAGCGATTCAGAAGACGGTGTGGTCAACACGGGGTTCACCGGACCTAAGTCCGGACAGAAAAGAAAACCCTTTAAAGGGAACAAGGACGGACCTAGCCAGCTTGATAGACTCCTGGACTGCCCATGTGGAATCCACGGCACTCAGGACAAACCAGCAACCCAAACTAACAGGAATTGCTGGGTCTTTAAACAAGCCGGCAAGATAGCGACAGAGGGTCAAAATAAAACCCAAAATCGCAGTGAAGATGAGGATGAACCTCGGCGGCCCAATAATGGAGGCCAAAAGAAGTTTCCTGATGAGGTAACAGAGGTCAATATGATCTATGTCACCCACATCCCCAAAAGGGAGAGGAAGCGTGTGCTTCGGGATGTATACGCGCTAGAGCCAGTTGCCCCAAAATATAACCCATGGTCGGCTTACTCGATCACCTTTGACAAGCATGACCATCCGACCAGCATCAGGCACGGCGGATTAGTGGCGCTCGTCCTGGATCCTATTGTTGATGGTTATCATCTAACACGGGTCCTGATGGACGGAGGATGCAGCCTCAACCTCATTTACGAGGACACGGTTCGAAAGATGGGCATTGACTCATCTCGGATCAAGCCGAGCTCCACCACCTTTAAAGGTGTCATCCCAGGTGTTGAAGCCCATTGCACTGGAACGGTCACCCTGGAGGTAGTCTTCGGCTTGCCCGAGAACTTCAGAAGTGAGGAATTAATCTTCGATATCGTACCTTTCCAAAGTGGATATCACGCGCTCTTAGGGCGTACTGCCTTCGCGCGTTTCAACACAGTCCCGCATTATGCTTACCTCAAGCTCAAAATGCCGGGACCCAACGGCGTTATCACAGTGAATGGTAACACCGAACGCTCACTTCGGACGGAGGAACAGACCGCGGCTTTCGCAGCCGAAGTACAAGCATCCGAGGAGGCACCCCGCAGCGATAAACGCGCCGCTCGCTCTTCGAAGCGCGCCCGGGCCGCACAAATCGACCTCGGCAATATACCCCCACACCCTAAATAGGGATACGGGCTCCTCGTGCACCCTCTCTGGAGTGGGCACTACGTCCCCAGGGTGCATAATTTCGCGCTTAAGATTCCCTGGGCCGTCGAGGAGCCAACAATTTACTCAAACGTTGGCACGGTTCAACCAAGCAATGACGTGGTTTCGAGCCCCGACACTGGCAAGTCTCTGTCAAAGAAACAGCCTAAACATGACTACATGGTTTCAACCACAGAACGGACTTCGGCAACACCTTCGTCAAGGAGCTTGGTCAATCAACGCTTGGAGCGCATGAAGGGTCGGAAAGGCATTAGCCTCCGCTAGTCCCCACCTTTAAAGGTGAACATCTGGTCAACAGCCTCGGAAACGCAGACGTGCGGTTGGTAGCGGCCTGGATTCTTCAAAATCCGATACTAAACATCTGCCCTGTTTCTTCCTCCTTTTTATTTTTTACATTGTATTCTTTCAATTCCTCTCGAAGCAGTTGCGCATCTAAATGCTTGAAACTATGAAATAAAGAAACCGTGCCCCTTAAAGGTCCTTGTTATATTTATTTATAAGCACGACCCCTGCGCTGCGAAGAAGTTCTTTGAAGACGACGCAATTGTATCACAAGTCCGAGGTATTCGGCGTCTTGGATTTTGGCTTTATATGCATCAGTTTCGAACCTAGATTTTGGTCAATGGTTGGGTGCTACTTGTAGCTTGCGTTGGTATTTTCCCCGAAGAGGAAGGGATGATGCAGCACAGTAGAGGTAAGTATTTCCCTCAGTTATGAAACCAAGGTTATCAATCCAGTAGGAGAATCACCCAACACCTCGTTAGCAGTACGTGCACACAAACAACAAACCCTTGCACCCAACGCAAACGAGGGGTTGTCAATCCCTCGGCGGTAATTTTAAGATTAAATTGTATGTGATAGATAGATAGATTGAAACAAAAATACAAAATAAAATAAATAAAGAAAAAAGTGCAGCAAGTATTTTTAGGGTTTTAGTATATGATTTAGATAGACCCGGGAGCCATAGTTTTCAATAGAGGCTTCTCTCAAGAAAATAGCATACGGTGGGTAGACAAATTACTGTTGGGCAATTAATAGAAAACCAAATAATCATGATGATATCCAAGGCAATGATCATGTATATAGGCATCACGTTCGAGACAAGTAGACCGACTCCTGCCTGCATATACTACTATTACTCCACACATCGACCGCTATCCAGCATGCATCTAGTGTATTAAGTCCATAAAGAACGGAGTAACGCCTTAAGCAAGATGACATGATGTAGACAAAGTAAACTCACGCATGAATAAACCCCATCTTTTTACCCTTAAAAGCAATGATACATATGTGTCACGTCCCTTTCTGTCACTGGGATTGAGCACCGCAAGATCGAACCCATTACAAAGCACCTCTTCCCATGGCAAGATAAATCAATCTAGTTGGCCAAACCAAATCAATAGATCGGAGAAGAAACACGAAGCTATAATAATCATGCATAAAAGAGATCAGAGAAGACTCAAACAATATTCATGGATAATCTGATCATAAACTCACAATTCATCGGATCCCAACAAACACACCGCAAAAAGTGATGACATCGGATAGAACTCCAAGAACATCGAGGAGAAAATTGTATTGAAGATCAAAAAGAGAGAAGAAGCCATCTAGCTACTAACCATGGACCCGAAGGTCTATGGTAAACTACTCACGCATCATCGGAAGGGCAGCAAGGTTGATGTAGAGCCCCTCCCTGATCGATTCCCCCTCCGACGGAGTACTAGAGAAGGACCCCAGATGGGATCTCTCGAGAATAGAAGCTTGCGGCGGCAGAAAAAGTATTTCGTGGACTCCCCTGGTGGTTTCTGATTTTTTGGGAATTTATAGTGGTGGAATTAGGTCAAACGGAGCTGAGGTGGGCCCACGAGGCACCAGGGCGCGCCTGCCCCCCCTCCCCAGGTGCGCCCTGGTGGCTCTCGTGGCCACCTCCTCTGGCGTCTGGTCTTCTCCCAAAGCTTCTAGTGTTTATCTTGTCCAATAAAATATCTCCAAAAAGTTTCGTGGCATTTCGACTTCGTTTGGTATTGATTTTCTGTAAAACAAAAAAACAGGCAGAAAACAGCAACTGGCACTGGGCACTAAGTTAATAGGTTAGTCTCCAAAAATGATATATAATTGCTGTAAATGCATATAAAAACATCCAAGATTGATAATATAACAGCATAGAACAATCAAAAATTATAGATATGTTGGAGACGTATCAGCATCCCCAAGCTTAATTCCTGCTCGTCGTCGAGTAGGTAAATGATAAAAACAGAATTTTTGATGTGGAATGTTGCCTATCATATTCATCACATATTCTTTTCTTTTATAGCATGGACATTTGGACATGAATGATTCAAAGCAATAGTCTATAGTTTGACATGAAGATATAAATACTCAAGCATGCTAACAAGCAACCATGTCTTTCAAAATATCAACGCTAAAGAAAGTTATCCCTAGCCCATTATGCTCAATCATTGATCCACTCATGAAGCACACTCCATATTAGCTACATCCAATGCACAAGTATGACAATAGTGCTCTCTAGTTGGTGCTTTATAAGAGAAGATGGGGACTCAAAATAAAAATAAAAATTGCATAAAAGTAAATAGATAGGCCCTTCGTAGAGGGAAGCAGAGATTTGTCAAATGTGCCAGAGCTCAAAGCTTAAATTAGAGAGATAAAAATATTTTGAGAGGCATGCTTCTCCTGTCAATGAAAACGACCGACAATTCCCAATATTTTCCATGCTAGACACATCATAGGCGGTTCCCAAACAGAAAGTAAAGTTTACTTCCTTTCCACCATTCTTTCACAATCCATGGCTAGCCGTATCCACGGGTGCCCTCCATACCAACACTTTCCAAGGAATTTTGTTGTTATTAATTTTTGATTTCATTGTGGGACTGGGCATCCCTATTACCAACCATTCTCTCGTGCAATGACAAGTGAATAAACACTCATCGTGAGAATAACACACCTAGCATGGAAAATATTGGCCACCCCCTGCCGCTTCATGAGCGGTACGGGCACACAAAACAGAAAATTATTTTGAAAATTAGAGTTGGCACACGCAAATTTACTTGGAAAGGCATGGAAATACCGCATATAGGTAGATATGGTGGACTCATTTGGCACAACTTGGGTTTAAGGAGTTTGGATGCACAAGCAGTATTTCCGCTTAGTACGAATGAAGCCTAGCAAATAGATTGAGAAGCAACCAACCAAAAAGCAAAAATGGTCATAAACATGCATTGAACATAACTAACACCGAATAATGCACCATAAGTAGGATATAATTTCTTTGCATAACTATTGACTTAACGTGCATGCATAGGGAATCACAAACCTTAACAAGAATATTTTTACTAAATCACAATTACTGACTAACATGACTCACATATCATCATCTCCATATCGCAAAACTATTGCAAGGAATCACACTTATCATATGCAATGATCTATATGAAAGTTTTTATGATATACCTCTTGAATATTCATCACTTTGGGACCAAATTCATATCTTGTGCAAATTACCATTACTTTCGTCAACTCTCAAAAAGATATATGTGAAGCATGAGAGTGCAAATATTTCTTCAAAATTTCAATCTTATCAACTCTCAAAATTATATAAGTGAAGCATGAGAGTTTATTTCTTCAAAATATAGCCACCGCCATGCTCAAAAAGATTTAAGTGAAGCACTAGAGCAACTGCCTAGCTCAAAAAAAATTAAGTGAAGTACATAGAGTATTCTAACAAATTATGATGAACGTGTGGCTCTCTCAAATAGGTGTGTTCAGAAAAGATGATTGTGACAAACTAAAAAGCAAACAAAGCAAAGACTCATATAATACACGACGCTCCAAGCAAAACACATATCATGTGACGAATAAAAATATAGCTCCAAGTAAAATTACCAATGGTTGGTAGAAGAAAGAGGCAAGCTTAGACGCTTGAGTCTTCCTTGAATATTACCTTGGGGTGCCTCGAGCATCCCCAAGATTAGGCTTTTGCTACTCCTTATTCCTTCATCCATCGTGATCTCACCCAAAACTTGAAAACTTCAATCACACAAAACTCAACAAAACCTTCGTGAGATCCGTTAGTATAACAAAATAAATCACTACTTTAAGTACTGTTGCAAACCCATTCATATTTTATTTTTGCATTATACCTACTGTATTCTAACTTCTCCATGGCTTATACCCCCCGATACAATCCATAGTTCCATCAAAACAAGCAAGAAGTGAATCGAAAACAGAATCTGTCAAAAACAGAACACTCTGTATCAATCTATTTAAAAGCCATCCTTATGTAACTCCAAAAATTCTTAAAAATTGGGACAATGTGGTAAATTCATATACCAATACTGTGTAAAAAATTTAGATTTTTCTGACACTCCAGTACAGAACCAAAATTCCAGCACTGGACGCAAAACTTTCTGTTTCCCAAACCGCTTCAATTATACTATCTTCGAAATCATCCCAAAGGCTTTACTTGGCACAAACACTAATTAAAAACACAAAAACACAATCACAACAGTAGAATAATTGTGTAGACACACAATAACTGTAGGTAAAGGTAAAAAATTATTTTATTCATTGGGTTGCCTCCCAAGAAGCTCTTTCTTTATAGCCATTAAGATAGGCTTTGAGATTTCAATGATGCTCACATGAAAGATAAGAATTGAAGCACAAAGAGAGCATCATAATACATGTGACAAACACATTTAAGTCTAACATACTTCCTATGGATAGGCATTTTATATGCAAACAAATTATCAAGACGAGAAATATCTAGCATATGCAAAGGAGAGGAATAAAATATTGACAATCTCAACATAACGAGAGGTAATTTAGTAACATGAAAATTTCTACAAGTATATTTTCCTCTCTCATAATAATTACATGTAGGATCATAATCAAATTCAACAATATATCTATCATATAAAATTTTCTCTCCATGATCCACATGCATAAAATTCCTATAGTCTTCCAAAATAGTGGGATTAACATCAACTAAAGTCATGGCCTCTCCAAACCCACTTTTATCAAAAATTTCATAAGATTGAACACTCTCCAAATATGTGGGATTATTTTTACCTAGAGTTTGCACTCTTCCAAACCAACTTTCAATATTATTGCAAACATTATTATCAATAGCATATTCATCATGAGGCTTAAATAAATTTTCAAGATCATAAGAAGCATTATCACCCCAATCATGATCATTGCAATAAGTAGTGGATATAACAAAATTATCATATCCAAGCTCATCGTTTTGCATATTATTAGCACAATTGACATTAATAGAATTTATAATAACATTATTGCAATCATGCTTTTCATTGAAGGAGCTATCATGAATCTCTTTATAAATGTCTTTTTTCAACACTTCATCACAATTTTTCGGTTCATGATTTTCAAGCAAAACTTCATAGAGATAATCAAGTGCACTCAACTCACTAGCAATTTGTTCATCATAATTGGATCTCTTGAAAAGATTAGCTAGTGGTTGAGGATCCATATCAATAGATTTTTAGCAAGCAAAGATGCAAGCAAATAGAAGGCACATGGCAACACAAGCAAAGATAGCACACAAAATATTTTTGTATTTTTTTGGAAAATTGTTTTAGAAGTGGGGGAGATGAAAACGAGAGGCAAAGGCAAATAAAATAAATACAAGGAGATGAGAGTTTTAAGCGTAGGTACTTGATAGATGTTGATGATGTCTCCCCGGCAACGGCGCCAGAAATTCTTCCTGCTACTTGTAGCTTGCGTTGGTATTTTCCCCGAAGAGGAAGGGATGATGCAGCACAGTAGAGGTAAGTATTTCCCTCAGTTATGAAACCAAGGTTATCAATCCAGTAGGAGAATCACGCAACACCTCGTTAGCAGTACCTGCACACAAACAACAAACCCTTGCACCCAACACAAACGAGGGGTTGTCAATCCCTCGGCGGTAATTGCAAGATTAAATTGTATGTGATAGATAGATAGATTGAAACAAAAATACAAAATAAAATAAATAAAGAAAAAAGTGTAGAAAGTATTTTTAGGGTTTTAGTATATGATTTAGATAGACCCGGGGGCCATAGTTTTCACTAGAGGCTTCTCTCAAGATAATAGCATACGGTGGGTAGACAAATTACTGTTGGGCAATTGATAGAAAAGCAAATAATCATGAAGATATCCAAGGCAATGATCATGTATATAGGCATCACGTCCGAGACAAGTAGACCGCCTCCTGCCAGCATCTACTACTATTACTCGACACATCGACCGCTATCCAGCATGCATCTAGTGTATTAAGTCCATAAAGAACGGAGTAATGCCTTAAGCAAGATGACATGATGTAGACAAAGTAAACTCACGCATGAATAAACCCCATCTTTTTACCTTTAATAGCAACGATACATACATGTCATGTCCCTTTCTGTCACTGGGAGCAAGATCGAACCCATTACAAAGAACCTCTTCCCATGGCAAGATAAATCAATCTAGTTGGCCAAACCAAATCAATAGATCAGAGAAGAAATACGAAGCCATAATAATCATGCATAAAAGAGATCAGAGAAAACTCAAATAATATTCATGGATAATCTGATCATAAACTCACAATTCATCGGATCCCAACAAACACACCGCAAAAAGTGATTACATCGGATAGAACTCCTAGAACATCAAGGAGAACATTGTATTGAAGATCAAAAAGAGAGAAGAAGCCATCTAGCTACTAACCATGGACCCGAAGGTCTGTGGTAAACTACTCACGCATCATCGGAAGGGCAGCAAAGTTGATGTAGAGCCCCTCCGTGATCGATTCCCCCTCTGGCGGAGTACCGGAGAAGGACCCTAGATGGGATCTCTCGAGAACAGAAGCTTGCGGCGGCAGAAAAAGTATTTCGTGGACTCCCCTGGTGGTTTCTGATTTTTTGGGAATTTATAGTGGTGGAATTAGGTCAAACGGAGCTGAGGTGGGCCCATGAGGCACCAGGGCGCGCCTGCCCCCCCCCCCCAGGCGCGCCCTGGTGTCTCGTGGCCACCTCCTCTGGCATCTGGTCTTCTCCCGAAGCTTCTAGTGTTTATCTTGTCCAATAAAAAAACTCCAAAAAGTTTCATGGCATTTCGACTTCGTTTGGTATTGATTTTCTGTAAGACAAAAAAACAGGCAGAAAACAGCAACGGGCACTGGGCACTAAGTTAATAGCTAGGTTAGTCCCCAAAAATGATATATAATTGCTGTAAATGCATATAAAAACATCCAAGGTTGATAATATAACAGCATGGAACAATCAAAAATTATAGATACGTTGGAAACGTATCATTGGGTTGCCCGGCTCCTATGTGTACCCCTTACATTTCTGATGAATTCGGCTAAGGGCGTAATGGGAGAACCACTGCGATTGCGCTGCCAGGTTAATTGGCATAGCGCCTCAGTGGAGAAAGCCGAAAACTGACTATCTAGGTAGGCGTAAACTGGTCCACCATCCGAAGACCGCGTGGAGCGATGTGACCATAGAGATCACCCGTGTTAAACGAAGGGCTTTCATTTCTAGCCAAAGTGTGTTACGGCCTAGACCTCGGCCGACCAGGCCAACCACGTCCCACACCGGGGGCTGGTCATCAGCCCCCATAGTCAAACTCCTATGACTAAGTGAAAGTCATAAAGCCACTATAGTCAGATTGTCTAGTTCCTCTAAAGCACCGACCACCTCCGGGTACCGAGACGTCGGCTAAAGGTCAAGTGTGCCCTAAGGAACACCCATTGTATAACCTACACTGGGGCTGAAGCTGACGACTGGCCACTCTCATTTTAGAACAGTCATATAGGAGGTAAAACTAATTAAAAGAAGAAGCAAAAAACACACATGTAATTTAAAGCCATACTCATTCAAAAGATAAAGTTATGTACATCACACACTACGGCATTCCGAAGTACTGTCTAGAAATACATAGTGTCCTTTGGACACATGCCTTCGGTGATACGGGCTCCCTCCTCCACCTCGGGGAAAAACTATTTGGCAGTGCGCGCTTGTCGGCAGGCGGGCCCGTGGCACATGTCACCGCATCAACCTTTCAGAAGTGCGTCTTCACGTAGGCGTACGCCCTCTAGCTCCATCAAAGCACGGGGACCGCCTCCAGCGGTTCAGACGGGGCATGGCATCTTGGAGACGGGCCGTCAGGCCAAAGAGGCTTCTGGGCATGGCCTTGGCAGGCCACAGCGTGACGCAGAGGTCCTGGAGCACCGGTCTCGTCATGTGAAACAACTCCACCAGCTGCTTCATGCGATGATTGAGCAGCCGTGTTGACAGCGACCCTGGGAACTGCCCCCAAAAGGCCTTCTCCGCCTCATGGCCCGCCAGTTGGCCGAAGTACGCCACCGCCTCCGCCGTGCTCTGTGGAAGATCCGCAAAGACCTCTGCGGAAAGCCATAATTGGGTGAGCTCGATACACCCTTTGCTGCCAAATGTACACTACAGCAGAAATAGCTTACCCGAGGCGATTTGCTCCACTTGCTGGAGCGCCTCGTGATCAGCCCGGGCCGTGGTCTTGAGCTCGGAGTGGGCAAGTTGAAGCTTTTCGAGCTCCACCTTGGTCCGTCGCCCCTCCACCTGCAGCTTGTCGTGTGCCTCAAACACGCTCTTCAGGGTCTCCTCGACCTCAAGAACCCGCGCCCGGTCCTTGTCCCCGGCCGCCTTCTCGGCGGCTCGGGCCTTCTCCGCTTCTGCGGCTGCAGCCTTATGCTGCTCCACCTCCTACCGAGCTTTTTCGAGCTCGGCCTTGAGCGTCTCAAGCTCCACTAACGCTACTGTCATTGAAACAGTTCGGCCTTAGTTTTTTATTTAGCAAAACACATCTTACTTCTTTCGTACAAAGAATAATGCAAGTTTAAACTTGCCTACTTTGACACTGCTCGAATTTCTGGTTCACCAGGGTGAGCTCCTCCTGGGACCTCTCGAGCTTCCGCTTCATCTCCGCAATCTCCTCGGAGACGTGCTCTGGAACCGAGGACGAAACCTAGTAGTAAAAATCCTTATTACAAAGGGAACAGTTAAACTACTAAACAGGTTCCAGGACAGCTGCCTCGCGCAGCGCCCTGGGGGCTACTTAATAGGCCCCTACTCAATCAAACGACCCCAATGCCGGTTTCTTGAAACCGACTTCGGGCTCGGGGGCTACTCACTCACTAAGCCGTTTAGCAGGCTGTACTCTCATGTTCTCAGACGAATACATAAATAAACAAAGTTGAGATAAACAAGTTAAACTTGGTGTGCTGATAAAAGCATACCTCGAAACCCGCTATGAGGTTCTTGAAAACCTCATGCAGGCCGGCCCCTGCGGACCGGAAGCCCTGCAACGCCGCGCCTATCAAGGCACGCTGCTCCTTCTTGATGGAGGAGCCCTTGAGGGTGTCCTCCATCTCCTCGGTCCACCCCACGCCAGCCCATCCTTGGGCAGTTGGCGGGGGTGGAGGGATGACCTCGGATACGTCTACCCGGGTGGCCTCCACCTGGGGTGGCGGAGCCGAGGTAGATATCGGCTGGACCGATGACTGGTCCAGCCCCTCTTCGATGACCGCGGGGTGTTTCTCCCCCGGGTCTTGTTGGGCCGAGGTGTCGACCTCGGCCATGATGGCCCCCTCGTCGGCCCCTGTCATGTTGACGTCAGGGGCCAGGGTGGATGTTGCCTCCCCTATCCCGTCGTGCGCTGGGGGAGGAGCAACCGGCTCTGGAGTCCCGCTGGCGGATGGCAATCCACTCGAGGAGCCGCTGGGGATTACCCTCGGTGGACTGCGTAAGAAAAGACGCTCTATGAGTTTTCTTTTGCTAGAAAGAACTCGTCAAATTGAAAGACGGGATATAAAGATAATGGCTTACCCTCGAGGCGCCGGTTTCTTCCTCCCCATCGCGAGGAGGTCTTCGTCTGAGTCACCAGAGAGCTCGACTCTCCCCGACGGCTTGCCGGCGGCCCCGGACGAGGTTCTCCTCGGTCTCTTCGGGCACTTGGACGGCATACCAACTTCGGTGTCCTATGACACCGACCTCTTCCCTTTCGGGAGAGGGATCTCCTCGACCTCACCCTCCTCAGCCCCGCCGTCGTCGGAAGTGGAGGTATGGGTCTCTTCGGACCGGGTGACCGAGGTCCCCCGAGAACGAGCACTTGACCTACCCCTATGGGACTTCGTCCCTTTGGGGGCCACCACGTGTGGCTCCTCGGTCAGGAGCGCCGAGAGCAGAGGAGTCGGAGGCTCCTCTGGCAGTGGAGCTAGGCATCGCACTCCTTGCACCCAGGCCAACCACTTCGGCAAAGCGTCAAGCATAACGATTTATTAAAACTCTACTCCTCGATACGGAGGACAAAGCTGATAATTGGTGGACAGAATCATTTACCGGGGGGCTTCATCGCCGTCCTCGAGGCCGCGGTCCTCCCCTTCCTTGGGGATCTTGTCCTTGGCCAGCTTCATAAGCTTTGTCCACATGGTGGCCAGGGTGGAGCGGAAGAAGGTGTTGATGGCGTCCATGTCCTCGGGCTTTTGCACCCACATCGGGGTAGCCCGAAGTTGGAGAGGGAGTATGCGGCGGTTGAGCATGACGTTGATGACGTCGGCAAGCTCGACCTTCCCAATCCCCATGGTGGACCACCACAAGATCCTCTCGATCAAGGCCTCCACCTCTTTCGGGTTCCCCCAGGCGATGCCCTTCTCCCTCCAAGACTTGATCTTCTTGGGAGGCCCGGCCGAGAAAGCTGGGACCTCGGTCTGACCAGGGGCGAGCGGTTCCGTGATGTAAAACCACTCTTTCTGCCACTCCTTCACCGTTTCGATGAAGGTGCCCTTGAACCAGGTGGCCCCCTGGTTTTTGCTAATCATGGCCCCCCCGCACTCCGCAAGGTCCGAGCCGCTGGACTTCGGCTTAATCCCAAAGAGCTTCAGCCATAGGCCGAAGTGCGGCTCGCAGCGGAGGAAGGCCTTGTAGACCGTGATGAAGGAGGTGAGGTGAAGAATGGAGTTGGGGGCCATGTGGTGGAAATCTAGCCCATAGTAGTACATCACCCCACACACGATGGCGTGCATCGGGAATCCCAGACCTCAGACAAGGTGGGGGACGAAGACTACCCGCTCCCCGGCGATGGGAGCGGGCACCTGCTGGCCAGCAGCTGGAGCGCGGGCGGCGATGGCAGGGGTGAGATATCCCGCACTGCGCAGCTCCAAGATGATGCCCTCCGTCACGGTAGAGCCACCCCAATGCCCTTTGAGGGTGTCGGCCATGGCTGGTGGTGGAGGTTGGATTCGCAGAGGGAAAAAGGAGCAGGATGGGATCTGGGCGCTGGAGCTGGACGAAGCAGTAGCAGGGGAGATTGCGCTTTCCTTCCCTTCGCTCTTATACGCCCATGAAAGTCTAAGAGTCCCCCTCGCTGCGCCGATAAACTCGCTATTCCCATCAAAAATGCCGTTGAGCATATGGGGGGAATCAAAATCTTGATGATATCCCTAAGAAAATGGGCACGATCTCTGCCTCGAGGGGACGTGCCAGTAAAAGGCTGCCTCGAACCGCGATTTAAGGGGGGAAGCAGTAACTGTTCGACCTGTCATGGGGCAAGCCTCTTCGATAAAGTTGTCAGGCCGGATTGGACCATTCATATCTGAACAACGGGCCTTCGAGGCTAAGATACCTGTTCTCTTCGGGTAGGGTACGAGCTCGGTTGGGCCTGAGATGACGTCGCTCCACCAGGAAAAGTAGATCATAAAGGGGGAACTCGTCTATCAAGCCAAGGACTCCGGATCCGAAGTAGCGTCTATTGAAAAAATCGTCCTCGGCATAGAAGACCAGTTCGGGGGCTACTGACGGTGTCCTGGATTAGGGGTTGCTAACCTAGCCAACCTGTCTCTTCGGTTGGGTTGATGGGCCTTCATGGGTGATCAAGGTTAACTCCGGAGGCCGTGTACAGGAGGCGTGATCAAGACTGGCTCCACCGAAGACTTGACCTATACTCCAAGATCTCTCCTGCCGCCTTGCTCCTAGATACCGACCTTGTAACCCTAGATACCCCCCCCCCCTGGTGTGTATATAAGCCATAGAATTTAGCCCGTAGAGAACACATCAACACAATATCCTTCACCTAGCCTTAGAGTTAGACACACATTACGATCTCGAGGTAGATCAACTCTGTATTCGATACATCTCCATCAATATAAACAAAAGCAGGACGTAGGGTTTTACCTCCATCATGAGGGCCCGAACCTGTGTAAATATCGTCTCCCTTTGTCTCTGTTACCACCGATCCGAGATCCACAGCTCGGGACCCCATACCCGAGGTCTACCAGTTTTGACACGGACAGCGGGGGGGGCGGGGGTTCCCCACGGAAATGAACATGGAAAAGCCAAAGTTAGCCAGCGCAGACATATCAAATGTTAGGTTTTGGTGGTGCAAGTTTTATGCAAAGGGAATGTTGACTCGGTATCGTCCAAACCCCCTTCAGTCTTATTCATGTCCCCTCCGCTCTTTGGCTTTTGCTCTTGCCAGCCGGACAGCCGGGAGCTGGTCTGTAGCTGAGGTGAAGAGTGAGCCGCGGAGTGGAGCGTGCAGTACTTGGACTCTGGGGAGCGGATTTGATCAAGCAGGCATTCACAAAGGAAACGGCCGGGTCGCCCAAGCTGTTTTCCCCCCTGGCGTTTTTCGCATGGGGTAACCTCCAGCTTTTGCTCTCGCTAGCAGGACAGCCGGGATGCGGTATGTAGCTGAGACGAAGAGTGGGCCTTCGGTATCGTACACGCTACTAAGCCGCCTGCGGGAAGAACGTTTCGGGCCAGCTGGCCAGCCCCAGGCCAAGATTAGCTGGCGCCGAGCTAAACAGTAGTGCAACTGGAAAAAAGCGTAGGTGGCCCCAAGGGTCGCTCAGGGTTATCCGTTTCGGTGCGCGGTGCAAAGATATGCGGACGGGAGCTCACATTGCTTTTGGCCAGACGGGGCGGGGGTGTCTCCCGGCAGACGGCCCTAGCCTCCAGGCGGTCGTGGGGCGCCGGCCCAGCCGGCCTGGCCCAGCCGGCCGGGTGTCGAAGCGGACGGGCGGCAGGGCGTCGAAGCGGGCAGGTAGGCCAGCCGGCCAATCGGCGACGCGGGCAGGCGGGCATAGCTGGCGGTTTTTTTTCACCGGGCAGCCGCCCTATTTCTTTTTTCCTTTTCCCCTTTCTCCAGCCGGACCATGCCTCGCTCTTCTTGACGGGCAGTTGGCCACAGCGGTTTTGAGCAGCGGGAGCCGGCGGAGCGCGCGGTGGTGCAGCCGGCCGACGACGTGCGCAGCGCAGCCGGCCGCGGCGCTTGGAGCGGCAGCTGGCGGGGCGAGGCGGCGAGCGGAGCTGGCACGGGGAGGCGGTGTGGGCGGAGCTGGCGCGGAGTAGGGCGGGCATGTGTGACGGCGCGAGGCGGTGCGGGGCATGGAACAGGACGAGCCGGTGGCAGGGCATGCGCGGGCAAGTGCAATGGTGCGAGGCGGTGCGGAGCGTGGAGCCGCCAGCACGGGGTGGGGCGAAGCGGAGCCGGCGGGCGTGGAAGTGCGTGGGGCAGAGGAGGTCCTAGGCACGCAGCCGCACGGGCAGAGCGGCGGCCCGTAGCTGCGCGGGCACGTGGACGTGCGGGTGAAGCGGCGGGGAGGGGCGCGCGGCGGACGCGAGCACGGAGATGCTCGGGAGCGGGCAGGCGGCCAGCCTCGGCGTGGGGCGGAGCAGAGGTGGTGCGCGTCCGCGACAGGGGAGCGAGGCAAGGCAGGGCGGCGCAGGCGCGAGGCGAGCCGCGGCGTAGCGAGGAGGAGGTGCAGGTAGAGCGGCGACGGGCGGGGCGAGCCGCGGCGACTCTAGGCCCGCGGGGCGCGTGGCCGGAGCGGCGATGAGGCGTGCTGGCGGCGGCCGCGGGCGTGGAGGAGCGGACGTGGTCGCCGGGCGGAGGAGCGCGCGGGAGCGGGCGTGCTTGCCGGGCGGAGGAGGCCGGGCGCTTGCCCCACTGTGGGCGCCAACTATCATGGTTTTCTCACGGCAGATGCCATGGGATGGCTAAAAGAGGTGAGAGCAAGGCTGCGGTGGAGATCCGGGATGGGATTGGGCAATAGCACACGGTGGTTTAAACAGATTCGGGGCCATCCGGGAGAGGTAAAACCCCTACTCCTGCATGTCTGATGTATATGGAGTGTATGTGGTAGTACATGGTTGCTCCTTGAGCTGTTTGGAGGAGCAAAAAAGAGCCTCTGAGCTCTACTCTTCTCCTATGGGAAAGAGAGGGAGTGAGAGCGTCAATCCAGTGGAGCTCCTCCCTGGTGCACCTTATAAAGGGGTGCCCAGGGGACAAGGGGTGGCCCACATGGCCAACTATACACTATTTGAGGTGACATATGACGTATGAACAGTGCCTGCTGCCTATCTAAAGTGCTCCACTGTAGAGCATGGCCGTCTCGTCCACGCAGGTCCGATGGGACGCCTGAGATTGACTTTGTCGGGCTGCAGCCGGACGGGCTCGAGCCGGATGGCCTCGAGCCGGACGGGCTCCAGCCGGCCAGGCTCAACCCGGCCAGGTTGAGCCTGGCCGGCTGGAGCCCATCCGGCTGGAGGCCATCGACAACGCCCGCCTCGCTCTCTTCTCCGCGGATGCTCTGCAACGCGCACCTCGCTGCCCGAGCCCGATGCATCCGCTCAGCCCCACCAACTCCTCGCGAGCGTCCCTGGCTCGCGCCCCGCCGTCCAAGCAGCGGCAGCGCCAATCGACGTCATCACCAGGCTCGCACCCTCTCGTTCCCCTCTCCCTCGTGATCCATCCCTAGCTTAGTACTACAATACAAAAAGTCCCTGGTAAGAGGAAAACAACCCAGCAGGCACCCGTCACCACTCCGGCCCCGCTCCTCCATGCTCGCGGCCGCCACGCGCCCTCCGCGCCGCTCCGGCCGCACCCGGCCTCCTCTGCCCGGCGAGCACGCCCGCTCCTGCGCGCCCCTCTGCCCGGCGACCACGTCCGCTCCTCCACGCCCGCGGTCACAGCCAGTCCGCCTCGTCGCCGCTCCGGCCGCGCGCCCCGCGGGCCTAGAGTCGCCGCGGCTCGCCCCGCCCGTCGCCGCTCCTCCTCCTCGCTGCGTCGTGGCTCGCCTCGCGCCTGTGCCGCCCTGCCTCGCCCCGCTCCCCTGTCACGGCCGTGCACCACCTCTGCTCTGCCCTGCGCCGGGGATGGCCGCCCGCCCGCTCCCGAGCATCGCCGCACTCGCGGCCGCCGCGCGACCCTCCCCGCCGCTTCACCCACGCGTCCACGCACCCGCGCTGCTGCGGGCCATCGCTCCGCCCGCACGGCTGTGCGCCCAGGACCTCCTCTGCCCCGCGCACCTCCATGCCTGCCAGCTTCGCTTCGCCCCACCCCGTGCTGGTGGCTCCATGCTCCACGCCGCCTCGCGCCATCGCGCTTGCCTGCGCACGCCACGCCGCCGGCTCCACCTGCTCCGCGCCCCGCGTCACCTCGCGCCGTCACACGCGCCCGCCCCGCTCCGCGCCAGCTCCGCCCGCACAGCCTCCCCGTGCCGGCTCCGCTCGCCGCCTCGCCCCGCCAGCTGTAGCTCCAATCGCCGCGGCCGGTCAGCCGACTACGCCACCGCGCGCCCCGTCGGCTCCCGCTGCTCAAAACCGCTGTGGCCGGCTTCCTGTGAAGAAGAGCGAGGTGCGGTCCGGCTGGAGAAAGGGGAAAAGGAAAAAAGAATTCGGGCCAGCTGCCCGGTGAAAAACAAAACCGCCACCTGTGCCCACCTACCCGCGTCGCCGCTTGGCCGGCTGGCCTGCCTGCCCACTTCGATGCCCGGCCGGCCGCGCCATGCCGGCTGAGGAGCCAGCCCGGCCACCCGTACGCTTCAACGCCCGGCCGGCTAGGGCACCTCTCGACCGCTCGGAGGCTAGGGCCGTCTGCCGGGAGACACCCCTGCCCCATCTGCGCGAAAGGAATGTGAGCTCCCATCCGCATATCTTTGCACCGCGCACAGAAACGAGTAACCCTGAGCGACCCTCGGGGGCCACCTCCGCTTTTTTCCAGTTGCACTGCTGTTTAGCCTGGCACCGGCTAATCTCGGCCCGGGGCTGGCCGGCTGGCCTGAAACTTTCTTCCCGCAGACGGCTTAGTAGCGTGTACGGTACCGAAGGCCCACTCTTCGTCTCAGCTACAGACCCCATCCCGGCTGTCCGGCTAGCGAGAGCAAAAGCTGGAGGTTACCCCACGCGAAAAACGCCCAGGGGAAAAACGGCTTGGGCGACCCGTCCGTTTCCTTTGTGAATGCCTGCTCGATCAAATCCGCTCCCCGGAGTCCGAGTACTGTACGCTCCACTCCGCGGCCCACTCTTCGCCTCAACTACAGCCCGGCTCCCGGCTATCCAGTTGGCTAGAGCAAAAGCCAAAGAGCGGAGGGGACATGAATAAGACTGAAGGGGGTTTGGACGAAACCGAGTTGACATTCCCTCTGCATAAAACTTGCACCGCCAAAACCAAACATTCGATATGTCTGCGTTGGCTCACTTTGTCTTTTGCATGTTCATTTCCGTGGGGAACCCCCCTCGCCCGGAGGCCCGGAAGCTACACCCAGTGGGTGTGCCGGAGCGCCCCGTTGGGAAAACGCCGCGCCGGCTTCAGGCCCGCGGCCGGCTACCACCGAGATCCTCGACACTACCGTCTGCTACAACAACAGCGAAGACGCTCCGCCTGACTCTTCGAGTCACCCGGAGGCTCGGAGGCTACACCCAGTGGGTGCGCTGGCGCGCCCCCACTGGAAGAAATCCGCGCCGGCTGCGGCCCGCAGCTGGCCGCCATCGGCAATCTCTACTACAACAACAGCGAAGACCCTCCGCCCGACTCTTCGAGTCGCCCGGACGCTCGGAGGCTACACCCAGTGGGTGCGCTGGCGCTCCCCCACTAAAGACAGCAGGGCTTCGCGCCCACCTGCCGGTGGACTCCGCGTCCGCGCCCGGCGTCGGCCTATGCCCAACAGCCAGCGGACTCCGCGTCCGCGCCTGGCAGCGCTCCATGCCCGTCAGCCAGCCCGGACCTCATGGTACAAGACGAAAAAGTGAAGACCCTCCGCCCAACTCTTCGAGTCACCCGGAGGCTCGAGGGCTACACCCAGTGGGTGCGCTGGCGTGGCCCCACTGGAAGCATGCCACGCCGGCTGTCATCGACGACCTCTACTACCGCAACAGCGAAGACCCTCCGCCCGACTCTTCGAGTGGCCCGGAGGCTCGGAGGCTACTGTCGGGGGGATGACCCCCGGGTAGGCTCAAGGAGACAAGACATCATTCCAAAATTTTGCTAGGGGAGCGACCCCTGGCTGGCTGAAGCCTGGCCGGCTGGAGGCTGGAACCTGGCCGGCTGGAACCTTGCTGGCTAGAGGCTGGAACCTGGCCGGTTGGAGGCTGGAACCTGGCCGCCTGGACCCTAGCCGGGTTGAACCTGGCCGGCTGGAACCTGGCTGGGTTGAGCCACGCCGGCTGGAACCTGGCCGGGTTGAGCCTGGCCGGCTGGAGCCCGTCCGGCTGGAGCCCGTCCGGCTGGAGCCTATTTGGCTCGAGGCCGTCCGGCTCGAGCGCGTCCGGCTGGAGCCCGTCTGGCTGGAACCCATCCGGCTCAAGGTCATTCGGCTGCAGCCCGGCAAAGTCAACCTCAAGCGTCCCATCGGACCTGCGTGGACGAGACGGCCATGTCATATGTCACCTCAAATAGTGTATAGTTGGCCATGTGGGCCACCCCTTGTCCCATGGACACCCCTTTATAAGGTGCCCTAGGGAGGAGCTCCACTGGATTGACGCTCTCACTCCCTCTCTTTCTGACAGGAGAAGAGGAGAGCTTAGAGCCTCTTTCTTCCTCCTCCAAAGAGCTCAAGGAGCAACCATGTACTACCACATACACTCCATATACAGTAGACATGCAGGAGTAGGGGTTTTACCTCCCCCGGGGGGCCCCGATCCTCGGTAAACCACCGTGTGCTATTGCCCAATCCCGTCCCGGATCTCCATCGCAGCCTTGCTCTCACCTCTTTTAGCCATCCCATGGCATCTGTCGTGAGAAAACCACGACACGACCTTTGACGCAGCCCTGGTTGGCATATACAAAGGAGAAGCAGCGGACTTCATGAAGCAAAAGTTCATAGACGGCTTGTCCTACTCCAATCCTTCCGAGATAGTGACTCTTCACGAACCTCCTTGTCCATCCGAGTAGTTCGTACTATTCTCTCTAAATATCTGTTTGATATATATGAACAGGAATGGAGACACTGGGTTGAAACACTAAGCTGCCCCGCGCCTGAGGCTTAAATAAATTTTCAAGATCATAAGAAGCATTATCACCCCAATCATGATCATTGCAATAAGTAGTGGACATAGCAAAATCATCATCCCCAAGCTTGTAGCTTACCATATTAATAACATAATTGACATTCATAGAATTTATAATAACATAATTACAATCATGCTTTTCATTCAAGGAGCTATCAAGTGTGGGTGCAATAGAAATAATTTCATTTTTAACATAAGGAACTATAACAAGTTCATCGCTATAAGCATCATTAATATTGGCATCATGGCCATAAGAATAGCAAGCATCACGTTCATCAAGAGGGGATATTTCAATCGAATCAATGAAATCATAATTATCTATGGATTCATGCATATCATTATTCTCTTCCAAAGCAGCAGACATTCTCTCAATAAATTCATTATCATAGGCATTAGGAGCATAGTTTTCATAGCAATATTTAAGTATGTCAAAATTTTCAGATTTGTAGAGAGTAGAATCATACTTTTCAATCAAAGAAGCAACTTCATAAGCACCCTTAAAAGCAAGAAATTCTTCAATATGTTCGATATCATAATAACTATAAACACCCTTGGCATAAGAAGATAAGATTTCATTCTCATTAAACACACATAAGTAGGGACGGTGTTTTTTAGGGTTCTTAGAGCAACAAGTAAAATCATAAATTTCGCATAGATTCCAAGCATAGCATAGCAAACAATTTATTTGATTCCATAAGAGTCTCCCTTTTTGAGACAACCGGTGATGCCCAAAATGAGCATGCTCATCTAATCATTTTCCCTCAACTAAACTAGTTGAGGTTTCAGCACGAGCACAAATGGATCGAAGATGATCCAAGTAGAAAACTTTAAGTGGATCCATAGTAATCTTTGTTTTTCTTTTTATTTTTCTTTTCTGTTTTTGAGTGTTGACATGAAGGCAATAAAAGCAAGCAAGCAAACTAGCAAAAAGCCAAATGAAAATATTTTTGTATTTTTTTGTAAAAATATTTAGAAGTGGGGGAGATGAAAATGAGAGGCAAATGGCAAATAAAGTAAATGCAAGGAGATGATAGTTTGTGCATACGTACTTGATAGGTTTTGGTGATGTCTTCCCGGCAACGGCGCCAAAAATTCTTCCTGCTACTTGTGAGCTGCGCTGGGATTTCCTCGAAGAGGAGAGGATGAAGCAGTACAGTAGAGATAAGTATTTCCCTCTGTTAAGAACCAAGGTTATCAATCCAGTAGGAGAACCACACAGAATCTCGTTAGCAGCACCTACACACACAAAAGCAAATACTTGCACCCAACGCAAAACAAGGGGTTGTCAATCCCTTGGCAGTTAATTGCAAGGATCAAATCTCATAGCGATAGATAGATAAAATAAAACACAAAATAAAATAATGGAACATAAATTGCAGCAAAGTATTTTTAGATTTTATATATGATAAAAGATAGACCCGGGAGCCATAGTTTTCACTAGAGGCTTCTCTCTTGAAGATAGCATACGGCGGGTAAACAAATTACTGTTGGGCAATTGACAGAAAAGCGCATAGTTATGACGATATTCAAGGCAATGATCATGTATATAGGCATCACGTCCGAGACAAGTAGACCGACTCTTGCCTGCATCTACTACTATTACTCCACCCATCGACCGCTATCCAGCATGCATCTAGAGTATTAAGTTCATAAAGAACGGAGTATCGCCTTAAGCAAGATGACATGATGTAGACAAAGTAAATCCAATCAATATGAATAAACCCCATCGTTTTACCCTTAACGGCAATGATACAAATACGTGTCATGTCCCTTTCTGTCAATGGGATTGAGCACCGCAAGACCGAACCCATCACAAAGCACCTCTCCCATTGCAAGATAAATCAATCTAGTTGGCCAAATTAAACGGATAAATCGGAGAGAAATACAAGGCTATAACAATCATGCATGTAGGAATTCAGAAAAGACTCAAATAATATTCATGAATAATCTGATCATAAACCCACAATTCATCGGATCCCAACAAACACACCGCAAAAGAAGATTACATCGAATAGATCTCCAAGAAGATCGAGGAGAACATTGTATTGAAGATCAAAGAGAGAGAGAAAGCCATCTAGCTACTAGCTATGGACCCGTAGGTCTGTGGTAAACTACTCACGCATCATCGGAAGGGTAGCAAGGTTGATGTACAAGCCCTCTGTGATTGATTCCCCCTCGGGCAGAGTACCGGAGAAGGCCTCCAGATGGGATCTCGAAGGAACAGAGACTTGCGGCAGCAGAAAAAGTGTTTTGGGTGGCTCTCTGTTGGTTTCCCAATTTTAGAGAATTTATAGAGCTGGAATTAGGTCAAATGGAGAAATGAATGGCCCACAAGGTACCTAGGCACCCCGCCCCCGGCGCGCCTAGGTGCCTTGTGGCCTACTCCTTTGCCTTCTGGCCTCCTCCCGAAGCTTCCAGGGTTTCTTATGTCCAGAAAAAAATCGTCAAAAAGTTTCATGGCATTTGGACTTCGTTTGGTACTGATTTCCTGGAAAACCAAAAATAAACAAAAACCAGCAACTGGCACTTGGCACTAGGTTAACAGGTTAGTCCCAAAAAATGATATAATATTCCATATAATTGCATAATAAAACATCCAAGATTGATACTATAATAGCATGGAAAAATCAAAAATTATAGATACGTTGGAGACGTATCAGCATCCCCAAGCTTAATTACTGCTCGTCCTCGAGTAGGTAAATGATAAAAAAGAATTTTTGATGTGGAATGCTACCTAACATGTCTATGATGTAATCTCTTTTCAGGTATGAATATTAAGATCCGAATGATTCAAAGCAATAGTCTATAGTTTGATATAAAGACATCAATACTCAGGCATACTAACAAACAATCATGCCTTTCAAAATAAAAATCCTAAAGAAAGGTATCCCTACAAAATCATATAGCCCTGTCATGCTCCATCTTCTTAACACAAAATATTTATCATGAACAACCCCGGTTTTAGCTAAGCAATTGGTTCATACTTTTTAACGCGCTTCAGCTTTTTCAACCCTCACGCAATACATGAGCGCGAGCCATGGACATAGCACTATGGGTGGAATAGAATATGTTGATAGAGATTAATAAAGGGAAGTCAAAAAAAAGATAGTCTCACACCGACGAGGCTAATCGACGACAAGTATTTTTCCGTAATTATGCATGACTTGTGAATTTTGGCTTCAACGTGTAATTTTCCATTTTTTCAATTGAAATAGTTCATCCCATGTCATGCAAGACCGTATGTCTTGGAAAAGCTCGGTTTTGAAGATAGGGAGAGAACAGAGACGAAGAGTGCTCACCATAGGACGAAGCATGGTTTCACTTTTTTGGTTAAGCTATTTAATGCACCAAATAGCTCGCATTTCGGTTTCTCAACTTGGAGAGGATTTTGCAAGGCCTATGAATTTAAGGAGGATATGCAAATCACCTTCGGTCTTCGGCCCGAAGATGAAATTGACGATAATATCGATATTTGGGTGGATGTCGAGACGCTTCCAGTTCTACCTCGTTGTGAGTTTGTCAAATAAATTTATTAAGTAATTTATATTGTTTATTTAAAAATCATTGACGGCTTATTTCCATTGACAGCTTATTTCCATTCTTCAAAAAATGTACGGAAGTAGTAGACAGAACCTACTACACTGATGGCTCTGAACTATGTTACGAGGAGAAAGATCATCTTATCTCATTTATTATTGATGTTGAGAATTTCAATATCAATTATGAAACTCCTCCACATTATGGTCAATACGTGCCACTAGTGCACGTGTTGAACTACGGTAACATCCATGGAGATGGCATGGTAAGAATTTTTACTATTACGACATCGGTGCATCTTTTGCATACATTCTTCTAAAGCTAAACTACATTGCTAACTATGTTATTATTATGTTCTTCAACAGAAAATCCCGAAGGATTGTGTGCCTCATCTGATGTTTACGAAAGGTCGCATTGATGTTATTATATTATGGCCAAGTCCGCCTAGGGTTCACCACTGTTCATACAAGATTTCTCAAACCGATGAAGACATCACAATCAAAGAATGGAAAAAAGTTATGAATAATAATAGGGAGCTACTTGGAAGCAACATTGTGCGAAGCGCATGAATTGGAGACAGTATAATCTCCATTCTTCATAATGGAGAGTCAGGGGCTATGTTGTTTTATCCTATTTTACCTTAGAGAGTGTAGCAGGTCCTAGCTAATACTCATGATCATGTGCTAAGAACAATTAACTAGGGTTGGTTATGACTATGATAACGAGTAGAAGTTGTTAGATGACTATGATAATGATGAGTATGACTTGTGTTATTATGATAATGATGATGAGTTATTATGATGATGATGATGCTGAGTTGTTATATCATTATGAGCATGATGAGCTATTATATCAGTGGGTGAAAGAAACGTGGATTAGATTCAAGTGGAGGCAACATGGCGCAGATCCAAAGTACTACTAATCATTAGTAGTACTTTGGATCTGCGCCATGTTGCCTCCACTTGAATCTAATCCATGTCTCTTTCACCCACTGATATAATAATTAATCATGATCATAAAATAATGTGATGAGACTACTGTATAAAACATGTACAAACACAGTGCAAATACGCAGAAGAAAATAAAAAAAGGAAAAATTTAGCAGTAGCGCTGGTTGGACAGGCGCTACTGCTATGTAGTGTTAGCAGTAGCGCTGCTCGCGCCAACGATACTGCTAGGTTTATTAGCAGTAGCGGGGGTACAATCGGCGCTACTGCTAAACATTAGCTGTAGCGCCCTAGCAGTAGCGCTGGTCCCCACGCTACTGCTAGGGTTTTCCCTAGTAGTGTCTCTTGAAGATAGCATACGGTGGGTAAACAAATTACTGTTGGGCAATTGATAGAAAAGTGCATAGTCATGATGATATTCAAGGCAATGATCATGTATATAGGCATCACGTCCGAGACAAGTAGACCGACTCCTGCCTACATCTACTACTATTACTCCACCCATCGACCGCTATCCAGCATGCATCTAGAGTATTAAGTTCATAAGAATGGAGTAACGCCTTAAGCAAGATGACATGATGTAGACAAAGTAAATCCAAGCAACATGAATAAACCCCATCGTTTTACCCTTAATGGCAACGATACAATACGTGTCATGTCCCCTACTTTGTCACTGGGATTGAGCACCGCAAGACCAAACCCATCACAATGCACCTCTCCCATTGCAAGATAAACCAATCTAGTTGGCCAAACCAAATCGATAGATCGGAGAGAAATACAAAGATATAACAATCATGCATATAAGAATTCAGAGGAGACTCAAATAATATTCATGAATAATCTGATCATAAACCCACAATTCATCGGATACAAACAAACACACCGCAAAGAAGAATTACATCGAATAGATCTCCAAGAAGATCGAGGAGAACATTGTATTGAAGATCAAAGAGAGAGAAGAAGCCATCGAGCTACTAGCTATGGACCCGTAGGTCTGTGGTAAACTACTCACGCATCATCGGAAGGGCAGCAAGGTTGATGTAGAGGCCCTCCGTGATCGAATCCCCCTCCGGCAGATTACCGGAAAAGGTCCCCAGATGGGATCTTGAAGAAACAGAGACTTGCGTCAGCGGGAAAAGTGTTTCGGGTGGCTCTCTGTTGGTTTGGGAATATTTCTGAATTTATATCGAAGAAATTAGGTCAAGAGGTGCCACGAGGGGCCCACAAGCCTGGGAGGTGCCCCCCCCAGGGCGCGACCTGCAGGCTTGTCGCCTCATCGTGGTACTTCAGGTCTTCTCCCGAAGCTTCCTGGGTTTCTTCTGGTCCAAGAAAAATTATTCCAAAGTTTTTTCTCTGTTTGGACTTCGTTTGGTACTGTTTCCCTAAAAAGCCAAAAACATGCAGAAAACAGCAACTGGCACTGGGCACTGAGTTAGTAGGTTAGTCGCAAAAAATGATATAAAATTGCATATAATTGCATAATAAACATCCAAGATTGATACTATAATAGCATGGAACAATCAAAAATTATAGATACGTTGCAAACGTATCAGGCAACACAATCGTGCATCGGGGAGCATGAGCAGCGGACGCATGGGAGCATTGGCGGGCGGAAGGCGATTCCACTAGCAACATAGGGACCTGTCATGCCTGATGGGTAGGCGAAGGAGGATTTAAGGCAGAGTCTACCAGTGAAGTCCCTCTCCATGTCCGTGTCACCGAGCTCCGTCGCTCCATTTGGATGGAGCCGGAGGACTGAGGACGGGACAAGGAATCACACTTTTTTTTTTTTTTGAAACTGGAAGGACAGTGCAAGAGGCTGCCACTAACTTAAATTAAGATCATCAAACGTGGTAGTTACATCTGTACAAGGGAAGGGGGTGGAGAGGGGTTAGAGTGTCTAAGTGGGGTTACACAAATAGGGTAGGCATTACAAGGTAGAAAGCAATCTAAAACCAGCTACTAATATTACACAGAGAATCAAATAGAGCCCACACGGGATGTGATGAAGGGGTGGAGGCTCTGCTTGGTTCTGTGCACCATCATGGTCATACCCCCCTTGAATCTTGTCAGCCAATAAGCATGAGAGGGCACCACCCCTCTAAAGTGTTTATTATTTCTCTCTTTCCTGATGGACCAGGCGGCAATGATGAACACCTCCATAAACATCGGGGCAACCCAAGCGTTCTTGCCTGCATGCAACATACTCAGACGACAATTTGTGTTGGGCCAAGATATTCCAATTGTGTTCCAGTAGGCCATAACAGATGGACACTCGAAGAACAGGGGCTCAAAAGTTTCTTCCGGGGGCCTAGGGCACAGTAAGCAGCCATAATCATTGTTAGCCACCCCATAGTTCCATCACGTAGCATGTTTATACTGTTCAAGCGGTCATCCAGTAGTAGCCAAGCAAACACTTTCCATTTCATAGTGCATCTGGATCGCCAAATCCAATTGAAAGCCTCGTCCACCTGCATAGAGCAACTCTCATAATATTTGCTCGAAGTTAAGTCCTTGCCTCCCAGGTAGCCATACATCCACATCATCAACTCTTTCGCACATCCCTAAGGAATCACACTTACCTGCATGGACGCCCGTAGCAACGCACGGGCGTTCTACTAGTAATAATTAAGGAGGGTGCTAAATAGGTTTATCGCTAAACACCGGAATGAGATAACCTATTGATAGATGTCGTTGAACGGATGAGCTATGTTGGATCTCCGCAACTCGCTATTTGAAAGTATATAATATATCTATATATATACCAATAGAAAAGACACAAATGGCAACTAATCTCGGTCATTCAATCATGTCAATACAACAACCTAGCTTGTTTCAATGGTTAGCGGGCAACATGTTTAGCACGCAATTAATATCATACCAAATCATAATTAACACGCAATTAATATCACATCTAATATTACCATCAAAAAAGAATATCCTACCTAGTATCAGCATGCAATTTATACATACCAACGTGTACACATATACTCGATTAATAAAATATTGAAATATAGAAATAGAATTAAAGGGGAGTTGGTATGTCTTTGTTTCGCATGCAGCCATTAATGCAAAAACAATTGGATACCGAGCGCCAAATCAATTTGGAAATCAAGCTATTAATGTAATTTATTTGCTAGATAGATACTCACGTGTGCAATTAATTAGGTCCATTCAAATAGGAATTTTTTTCACGCCGAATCAATTTGGAAACTGAGCCATTTATGCAATTACTTAGCCAGACAGTTAATTACGTGTGAAATTAATTAGGTCCATTTAAATAGGGATTTTTTCCACGTCCGATCAATTTGGAAACTGAGTCATAAATGTAATTAATTAATTAGGCAAGCAGTTAATTAGAAGTACAAATAATTAAAAATTAGTCATGCAATTAATTAATTAACTATGTAGACAGTTAATTAGGCATGCAGATAATTAGGAATGTAGTTAATTAGGCTTGCAAATAATTACTTAGGCAAGGAGTTAATCACACCGAATCAATGAGAGAGAAAGAAGGTCCGGTCACTATGTATATTGTCGTTGATGTTGACAAATATAAGTTCATTTTGCAGTTGTCAAGTATACACAAAAAGTGTTTCATATAGTTTGCCTAACTTCTCGGTTGTATTTAGCCTTTGCGACATGGGGCAACAGATGCAACTAGTTGTATAAATGGACGGGTAGCATTGGTAATGTATATTGTAAAGATGGATGGATAGCATTGATGTGTACTGCCCCTCCAATCATGCACAGGGATTTTCAACAAATCCCCCACTTGTCTGTATGAAATATCGTCAAATTAGCGCTTTATGATGTTTGTGAATTGTCATGGTGCTCATATTCAAGGTAAAACAATTCAAAACAAGTTAGTGGTAGCAACTCATCATACAATTTGAGTAGAGAACATTTCAGCACACAACTCAGGATAATCCTACATCGACGAAGGGCCTATGAAGGCTAACATAATTTTCCTAACTAATTAACTTGCCCCCCCCCCCCCCCTGATTTTCAGGAGGATGGGCCTCTTCATCTTCCTATCTCTAATTCTATTTGTCCACGTTGCATATTACGTAAAACACGTAAGTAGTATTACGTAGGTGTAGCATTACCCCACAACTCATACAACAATCTCATACTGCAACAGCTGAAAAGAACTGGACGGCACACATTATGTGGACAGTTTCCTAGAATCGGATTACATAAACTGGTAAGCTGAAAAGAACTGGCACATTATATCCCCGCACACACGAGGACTTAGGGTATGTTTGGTTGGTGCCCAAATTTGCCCTACCAATTTTTTTGCATCCTATGATACTTTAACTTTCACTTGGTTGCCAAAATCTTGGAATCTCTACCCATTTTTTTGGATAGCCAATGATTGGCAAAAAAAAAAATGGTAGGGCATGCTATGGCATGAACCAAACACACCTTTGGAGCTTGACCCATATATAATGTGCAGCACAAATATTACTGCTTCACCTTCCCGATGCACTTTGGGCCCAAACGTCACTATGGTAGATCGTCCCATACTGTCATCAATGTATGAGATACATATCCAACCACCAACTAGTCTAAGCACTAAGAATATTTCAAACCAAACCTAATTTCAGTATGTTACATGATGATAAGATACACGCATGCCCTGCAACGGCAGCGAAAACTCGCAGGGCAAGGCACGGCGCCCGATACATCATGCCAGCACTGTCACCACCACACTATCATGCTATGCTACCATCAATCGTAAACGTATGAGCAAATGCTACATTGTACTCTACACAATTAAGGAGCTGGTATCGTCGCACAGAAGCAGGCAGATGACGACGTTTCCCAAATTATTCAGGCCAGCTTCTGGGAGCTGATGATTGCTCCCCGCTCTCGCGCAAGCTTGACTGCTTCAAGTCTCTCAGCGCCGCTGCAACAAGCTAACGAAACAACCATTGGTTAGTTTGCATAGAGACTCACGGGAAACTCTGTTAGATATCAAGTCTGAGGATAACTACACCTTACACATGACCGTGCAAGGAAATTGGAAAATAAACACTAGAAGATGGCTGGTAATACCACACAGAAAAAGTTGTTTATATAGATATCTAACGCTTCATAGGTGAACTGTACCAAAACAATAAATGTCTCCAGAACTCAAACTATGTGTGTACTAGACATCTCTAGTTTAGTCATCTCCAAGTCAGTGCAAAATTAACAGCAATCACTTACTATAGAAATCTCTAGTTTAGCTTCGTAAGTAACTGTAATCCACATTGGTGAAATTTAACTGCAATAAGTTACTGGGGATAGACAGCTACCATTTACTCACTGGCCCAGTTTATACTTCACAGTTATCTTGGTGGTATGAAATTCTGCTTCTTTATTAAAAATGAGCACTCACCCTGTGGGGAGCTCCACCCTGTAGTCTGGGACTTCTCCGAGGCTCGGCGTTCTGGTGTTGCAAGAATGATGGACTGTTATGGGCAACGGGAGATGGGCTATGATTTTGAGAATAGGATGGATGGTTCTGGACATTGGATGGTTGATTCTGGTTATGGAACTAGGATGGACTGTTGTGGACATTGGACGATTGATTCTGGTGCAAATAGAATGGACTGTTCTGTACATTGAGCGATGGATTCTGGTTATGGAAATAGAATGGGCTGCTCTGGATATTGGACGATTGATTCCGGTCCTGCGAATAGGATGGAGTGTTATGGACAATGGACGTTGGATTCTGGCTTCGCAAATGGGATGGACTGCTCTGAATAATATACTGAGGTTTCCAAGTTTGCGAGTAGGATGGACTGCTCTGGACAACAGACCATGGATTCTGGTTTACCGGGAATGAACTGTTCTGGACAACAGGAGATGGATCCTGGTTTACCAAATGGGATGAACTGTTCTGGACAACAGGCGATGGATCCTGGTTTAGCGAATGGGATGGACGGCTCTGGGCAGCAGATGGCAGAGTGCCACTCCCTGAACTGCCATCGGCATGATTCTCCCTCGATTTCCCTCGAGTTTGAATCTCACTACTAGTGGCAGCACTACTACCCTTCCTAGAATACTTAGTCGCGGCAGCTCTAGCCCTGGCTATCGCTGCAGAAACACTCTCAGTTTTGACTAGAGCGGACTTTGAAGAGTTGAAATTAAGAGATCCCGGCTTGAGAGACAAGGGGTTTCTGGGATCTGGAAGCGGGAACTTGACAGGCAGTGGACCTTGAACAGGTGAAAGGCCCCTGGCTACTCCCTCGTAGACCTGCGATGCGACACGACACAACAAAGAGTAAGCTGAAAAGATTACAGCGACAAAAGAAGGATGAAAAGCATTGCTTTATGTTAGCAACAATTAATAACAGACCCTTCTTTCCAAATTGTACACACCCTGGTAACCGCGCATCTCGAAGGGAACCACCAGCTTCTGCACAAACCAAAGTACACAGAAAATTGTCAGAAATAGAAAAACAGCAGGCATCTGATTCTCAGGCGCATACGGTGGATGCAATGATCAGCAGCGCTTTGAGAAGGCGGGATGTGAATATAGCCAATGACAGCATACTAATTGCGACTGATCGATAGATTGGTGGTTTTCGGGGGTTTTACCTGTGGATTCTCACACAGCTAGCAGAAGTCAGTCAAGCCTTCGAGCCTGACCTGCAATCAATCAATTCAAGAAGCACCATATTTAGCAATTCAAGAAGCACCATATTTAGCAATGTTTTGAGTGGCATTAATACTGCACAAATACAGGCCATGGACAGGAGAGGAATGAAGAGGACTGTTACGACTGACCCTGCGACCCCACTAGTCAGTGGGATGGAGGCACGAGACGCGCCAGAGAGCGTGACTGCCTGAAGGGCGTGCAAGAAAGGGCGACTGGCAAGTGGGACCAGACGGCACGTTCGGTGTGTGAGTGCGTGGGTGAGGCCTGCGTGCCACTTGTGAAATAGCTGGCGTAGCGTGGTTGGTGGGCATCGAGTATTATGTGAAACAGAACAAGGCGAGAGAGAGAAGCTGTTCTTCCTCCTCATGCTATCTACTTTCCCCTCTCTTCCTCAAATCCCTAGATCCCTCTCTCTACCAAACTCTAGATCACATCAGGTGTGTAACAAGTGGTATCAGAGGTCAGACGATCTGGAGACGGCCTACCCCGACCCCGCTACACCACCAAGAAAGCTTCGAGGACGGCGGCTATGGAGGAGCAGCTCGCCGCACTCATCCAGTCCGTCAACGACGGCCACGCGGCCAACGACGCGCGTCTGGATGCAATCCAGACCTCCCTCGAGTTGTGGCGACCGGCGGTGACGAACCTGCAATACCAGCTCGATGAGTTGCACTCGCAAGTGGGGCACATCACGCTCCATCCCGCATTGGCCGATCCGGTCAGGCCAGAAGGGGATCCAACAACAGATCCGGTGGCGCGTCCGGCAACGACGTCTCCAACGCCGGGCACGGAGCACCACAGGCCAGGTGGCCACGGCGACATAATCAACTCCGGGGGATCGGCAAACAGTCTCATTCCATCGTGCATGTGGTCGCTGTGTATGCAGTGGAACAGCAAGCCGAAGGTTCAGCACCCCCACCAGAAATTCAGCTACTGCTTGACAAGTTTCAGGTGGTGTTCTAGGAACCAACAACACTGCCAGCTCAAAGAGACTGGGATCAAGCCATTCCCTTGGTGGCCAGAGCAAGCCCAGTTAACATAAGACCCTATCGGTACACCCCAGAGCAGAAAGACGAGATCGAGGCACAGATCAAAGAAATGCTGGAGAAAGGATTGATCACTCCGAGCCACAGCGCCTTCGCGTCGCCCGTGTTGCTCGTGAAGAAGAAAGACCAAACATGGCAATTTTGCATCGACTTTCGCTACCTCAATGCCATCATGGTCAAGACCACGTACCCTATGCCCATCATCGACGAGCTTCTGGATGAAATTGCTGGATCCCGCTGGTTCTCCAAACTTGATCTATGGGCCGGGTACCACCAAATCAGACTGCTGCCAAGCTATGAGCATAAGACGGCATTCAAGACTCACATCGGGCACTCCCAATTTCGAGTGATGCCATATGGACTGGCTTATGCCCCAGCTACTTTCCAAGGCGCCATGCGCATAGTTCTCTCCCCAGTCATGCGCAAAGGAGTGCTCGTGTTTATGGACGATATCCTGGTACATACCCGTACCTTGGAGACGCACAAGCAGACGTTGACTCAAGTTTTGCAGCTGCTGGACCAATACGGATTGAAAGCCAAGATGTCAAAGTGCTCTTTCGCACAGCAAAAAATCTGCTACTTGGGGCATGTGGTCAGTGAACAAGGAGTTGCAACCGATGACAGCAAGATCAGAGCAGTGCCAAATTGGCATGTGCCTTGCAATGTCAAGCAATTGCGGGGTTTCCTCGGACTCGCCGGTTACTGCAGAAAATTTGTACGCTTCTTCGGCATAATCAGCAAGCCTCTGACAGACATGCTGAGGAAGAACACCGTCTTTGTTTGGACACCAGCAGCAGACGCAACTTTCACAGCTCTGAAACACGCATTGGTCGCAGCTCCAGTGCTAGCACTGCCGGACTTCAATACTCAGTTCGTGGTTGAGACCGACGCCAGTGCAATAGGCATCGGTGCGATTTTGATGCAGTCCAATCACCCAGTGGCGTACCTCAGCAAAGCACTTGCTCCACGGAACCTGGGCCTCTCAGCATACGACAAGGAATGTCTAGCCTTACTCCTGGCCGTCGATCACTGGCGACCGTACCTGCAATATGCCAAGTTCATAGTGCGAACAGATCAGAAAAGTCTGCTGAACCTAATAGACCAACGGCTTAACACCCCTATCCAACAGCGAGCATTCACTAAAATGATTGGACTGCACTACACCATCCAATATAAAGCTGGTCACGCAAACAGGGCAGCTGGTCACGCAAACAGGGCAGCTGGTCACGCAAACAGGGCAGCCGACGCACTCTCCTGGAGAGAGCATCCAGAGGACTCGTAGGTTGCCGCTCTTTCCATCTGCAAGCCGGTCTGGCTCGAGGCGGTCAAGAATAGTTACCAGCAAGACCCCGCGGCGCAGCAGTGCATGACCAAGCTGGCGCTCGACCCGACCAGTGACCCAGGCTTTACCATGCAGGATGGCCTCCTCCGGTATAACAACCGTATCTGGATTGGCAGCAATGCAGACATTCAGAGGCATCTCATCAACGCGAAACACTCGAGTGCTGTAGGGGGGCACTCCGGGGTTCACACAACATGCAATCGCCTCAAGAGGTTGTTTTCCTGGAATGGGATGAAAGAGCAAGTCAAGCAGTTCGTTCGCAATTGCAGGTTGTCAACAGGTGAAAACTGAAAGGATTTCTCCATCAGGGCTGCTTCAACCCCTTCCAATCCCACAAAAGCCGTGGACTGTCGTTTCTCTTGACTTCATTGAAGGGCTTCTGTGCTTGGTGGGCTATGACACAGTGCTTGTCGTCGTGCATAAGTTCTCCAGGTACGTGCATTTTCTGCCCCTGACACACCCGTTCATGGCCCTGCAAGTTGCCAAGCTTTTCATGAGGGAGATATTCAGATTGCACGGACTACCCTTGGCAATTATCTCTGATTGGGACAAAGTGTTCACAAGCAAAGTATGGCAAGAATTGTTCAAGCTATGCTGCACAGAACTCAGGCTCAGCTCCGCGTACCATCCACAGACCGATGGGCAGACCGAGCATGTGAATCAGTGCCTCGAAGGCTATCTCCGTTGTGTTGTACACTCCTGCCCAAGGAATTGGTCGAAGTGGCTGGCCCTCGCAGAGTACTGGTATAACACGTCCTTCCACTCGGCGTTGGGCAGGACACCATTCGAGGTGATCTATGGACACCTACCTAGAGAATTCGGTGTGCAGCAGATCGACGAGTCCTGAGTGCCAGACCTCGCGGCATGGCTGCAGGAAAGAGAGGTCATGCAAGAGCACCTGCAGCAACAACTGAAACAAGCCCAGGACAGGATGAAGAAAAAAGCCGACAGACACCGCACTGACAAGGAGTTTGCCGTGGGGCACGCCGTGCTGCTCAAGCTACAGCCCTTCATACAGTCGTCGGTGGCGTAGAGGCCTCATCAGAAGCTGGCCTTTCGCTATTTTGGGCCATACCGCGTGCTGGCTAGGGTCGGGGCAGTGGCGTACAAGCTGGAGTTCCCGCCGACCAGCAAAATTCACCTGGTGGTTCACGTGTCTCAACTCAAGAAGGCCGAAGGAGCGACAGTACCGGTAAGTGATGTTTTACCACCTGACAACACTGTCCTGCAGGCGGAGCATGTGCCTTAGGAGCTCCTGGAACGCAAACTTGTCCGGACGAATGGTGGCCTTCAACTGCGCGTGCGGGTTCGCTGAAGCAATCTTCCCTCCTTCCTGTCGACATGGGAGGATCCCGTCCAGCTACAGCAACGCTTCCCTGCTTCATCGCCTTGGGGGCAAGGCGAGTCACAAGAGGGGGAGGATGTTACGACTAACCCTGCGACCCCACTAGTCAGTGGGATGGAGGCACGAGACGCGCCAGAGAGCGTGACTGTCTGAAGGGCGCGCAAGAAAGGGCGACTGACAAATGGAACCAGATGGCATGTCCGGCGTGTGAGTGCGTGGGTGAGGCCTGCGTGCCACTCGTGAAATAGCTGGCGTAGCATGGTTGGTGGGCATCGAGTATTATGTGAAACAGAACAAGGCGAGAGAGAGAAGCTGTTCTTCCTCCTCATGCTATCTACTTTCCCCTCTCTTCCTCAAATCCCTAGATCCCTCTCTCTACCAAACTCTAGATCACGTTGGGTGTGTAACAAGTGGTATCAAAGGTCAGACGATCTGGAGACGGCCTACCCCGACCCCGCTACACCACCAAGAAAGCTTCGAGGACGGCGGCTATGGAGGAGCAGCTTGCCGCGCTCATCCAGTCTGTCAACGATGGCCACGCGGCCAACGACGCGCGTCTGGATGCGATCCAGACCTCCCTCGAGTTGTGGCGACCGGCGGTGACGAACCTGCAATACCAGCTCGATGAGTTGAGCTCACATGTGGGGCACATCACGCTCCATCCCGCATTGGCCGATCCGGTCAGGCCAGAAGGGGATCCGACGACAGATCCGGTGGCGCGTCCAGCAATGACGTCTCCAATGCCGGGCACGGAGCACCACGGGCCAGGTGGCCACGGCGACATAATCAACTCCGGGGGATCGGCACACGGGGTGGTCACCACCCTGGCGCCTCCTCCGGTCAAGGGTGCGTCTCCATCCTGCCTTGAAATTCCCCCTTCCCTCATCTGGATCTCACACGTGAGGAGGGAGTCCACTCTCCTCATTCATCAAACCACACATGGGCGCTGCCGCGACTCGATTTTCCGTCCTTTGATGGTGAAAATCCTCAGTTCTGGAAATCTCGATGTGAGAAGAATTTCGACGTCTATGGCATCCAGAAAGAGATGTGGGTGCATGTGGCGACGCTACACTTCTCTGGCAACGCAGCTCGCTGGCTGCAAATCCACGAAGCGCAACACACATCATTCACATGGGGCGACCTCTGCGCTGCTCTCTGTACCAAATTCGGGTGCGAGTAGTATCAAGTGCAGTTGCGTCAGTTTAATTCTCTTACACAAACTACATCTGTCACTGCATATATGGAGAGATTTGAAGCTCTCATGCATCAATTGCTTGCTCACAATCCTTCGTTCGATCCACTTTTCTTTACTACTCACTTCCTGGATGTCCTCAAACCAGAAATCAAAGCTGGTGTGGCTTTACATCGACCCCATGAATTGGACTCTGCCTTTTCCCTTGCCTTGTTACAGGAGGAGCTGCTGGGCCAACTACCGCATCGAGAGTTTCAGAACCAGGAACCGGGACCAGCACGTCAAAACCACCGGCCTCTACTAGCAGTGGGGGGTGGGGGGGCTCCCCCTCGACCGGTGCTGCCAGCGCCTCCAGCAGCTGCCGAGGATCGCCAAGCACTGGACGCGGCACAAGTGCCGGAACGACGCCATGACCCAGCACGAGGCGAAGATCGCGTGGCTGCGCTGCGAACTACCGGCGCGCACGTGGACTCTGCTTCAAGTGTGGTGAAAGCTGGGGGCACGGGCACCAGTTCGTGGCCAGCGTCCAACTGCATGTGGTTGAAGAACTCTCGGAGTTGCTACAAGTAGAGGAGCAAGACCGCCCAGACGGCGATGCCCAGGGTGAGGAGCAGTTGATGTCCATCTCCAAGATGGCGACCACAGGAGAGACTACACCGCGCACAGTCCGGCTACTTTGGAAAATGGAAGGGCAAGAAATTCTGATTTTGGTTGATTCAGGAAGCTCTCATAGCTTCATAAGTGAAGCGTTGGCAACGACTATGCATGACAGAGTTCGAGCAATGCCAGCGGTCTCAGTCAAGATAGCTAATGGTGGCACCCTCCAGTGTACAGGATTCATACCCTCCTGCCTATGGCAGACTCAAGGAAAGCAATTTACAACTGAAGTCAGGGTTCTCTCATTGGGTTGCTATGACATGGTGGCAGGCATGGATTGGCTAGAACAGTGTGGTCCGATGCTTGTGGACTGGCCAGCAAAGACACTTCAATTTCAGCATGAAGGTGAGCAGATCACGTTGCAGGGGCTCCAAAGCAACCCAAACCAAATCACCCCAGCGACTATGGAACAGTTCCTGGCCATGGAACAGTCTCATTCCGTCGCGCATGTGGTCGCTGTGTATGCAGTGGAACAGCAAGCCGAAGGTTCAGCACCCCCACCAGAAATTCAGCTACTGCTTGACAAGTTTCAGGTGGTGTTCGAGGAACCAACAACACTGCCAGCTCACAGAGACTGGGATCAAGCCATTCCCTTGGTGGCTAGAGCAAACCCAGTTATCATAAGACCCTATCGGTACACCCCAGAGCAGAAAGACGAGATCGAGGCACAGATCAAAGAAATGCTAGAGAAAGGATTGATCACTCCGAGCCACAGCGCCTTCGCGTCGCCCCTGTTGCTCGTGAAGAAGAAAGACCAAACATGGCGATTTTGCGTCGACTTTCGCTACCTCAATGCCATCACGGTCAAGACCACGTACCCTATGCCCATCATCGACGAGCTTCTGGATGAAATTGCTGGATCCCGTTGGTTCTCCAAACTCGATCTACGGGCCGGGTACCACCAAATCAGACTGCTGCCAAGCGATGAGCATAAGACGGCATTCAAGACTCACATCGGGCACTTCCAATTTTGAGTGATGCCGTATGGACTGGCTTATGCCCCGGCTACTTTCCAAGGCGCCATGCACACAGTTCTCTCCCCAGTCATGCGCAAAGGAGTGCTCGTGTTTATGGACGATATCCTGGTACATACCCGTACCTTGGAGACGCACAAGCAGACGTTGACTCAAGTTTTGCAGCTGCTGGACCAATATGGATTGACAGCCAAGATGTCAAAGTGCTCTTTCGCACAGCAAAAAATCTGCTACCTGGGGCATGTGGTCAGTGAACATGGAGTTGCAACCGATGACAGCAAGATCAGAGCAGTGCAAAATTGGCCTGTGCCTTGCAATGTCAAGCAATTGCGGGGTTTCCTCGGATTCACCGGTTACTGCAGAAAATTTGTACGCTTCTTTGGCGTAATCAGCAAGCCTCTGACAGACATGCTGAGGAAGAACACCGTCTTTGTTTTTACACCAGCAGTAGACGCAGCTTTCACAGCTCTGAAACACGCATTGGTCGCAGCTCCAGTGCTAGCACTGCCGGACTTCAATACTCAGTTTGTGGTCGAGACCGACGCCAGCGCAACAGGCATCGGGGCCATTTTGATGCGGTCCAATCACCCAGTGGCGTACCTCAGCAAAGCACTTGTGCCACGGAACCTGGGCCTCTCAGCATACGACAAGGAATGTCTAGCCTACTCCTGGCCATCGATCACTGGCGCCCATACCTGCAATATGTCGAGTTCATAGTGCGAACAGATCAGAAAAGTCTGCTGAACCTAATAGACCAACGGCTTAACACCCCTATCCAACAGCGAGCATTCACTAAAATGATTGGCCTGCGCTACACCATCCAATATAAAGCTGGTCACGCAAACAGGGCAGCTGGTCACGCAAACAGGGCAGCCGATGCACTCTCCAGGAGAGAGCATCCAGAGGACTCGTAGGTTGACGCTCTTTCCATCTGCAAGCCGGTCTGGCTCGAGGCGGTCAAGAATAGTTACCAGATAGACCCCGCGGCGCAGCAGCGCATGACCAAGCTGGCGCTCGACCCGACCAGTGACCCAGGCTTTACCATGCAGGATGGCTTCTTCCGATATAACAACCGTATCTGGATTGGCAGCGATGCAGACATTCAGAGGCATCTCATCAACGCGCTACACTCGAGTGCTGTAGGGGGGCACTCCGGGGTTCACGCAACATACAATCGCCTCAAGAGGTTGTTTTCCTGGCATGGGATGAAAGAGCAAGTCAAGCAGTTCGTTCGCAATTGCATGGTGTCAACAGGCGAAAACTGAAAGGATTTCTCTAGCAGGGCTGCTTCAACCCCTTCCAATCCCACAAAAGACGTGGACTGTCGTTTCTCTTCACTTCATTGAAGGGCTTCTGTGCTCGGCGGGCAATGACACAGTGCTTGTCGTCGTGGATAAGTTCTCCAGGTACGCGAATTTTCTGCCCCTGACACACCCGTTCACGGCCCTGCAAGTTGCCAAGCTTTTCATGAGGGAGATATTCAGATTGCACGAACTACCCTTGGCAATTATCTCTGATCGGGACAAAGTGTTCACAAGCAAAGTATGGCAAGAATTGTTCAAGCTATGCCGCACAGAACTCAGGCTCAGCTCCGCGTACCATCCGCAGACCGACGGGCAGACCGAGCATGTGAATCAGTGCCTCGAAGGCTATCTCCGCTGTGCTGCACACTCCTGCCCAGGGAATTGATCGAAGTGGCTGGCCCTCGCAGAGTACTGGTACAACACGTCCTTCCACTCTGCGTTGGGAAGGACACCATTCGAGGTGATCTATGGACACCTACCCAGAGAATTCGGTGTGCAGCAGATGGACGAGTCCTCAGTGCCAGACCTCGCGGCATGGCTGCAGGAAAGAGAGGTCATGCAAGAGCACCTGCAGCAACAACTGAAACAAGCCCAGGACCGGATGAAGAAAAAAGCCGACAGACACCGCACTGACAAGGAGTTTGCCGTGGGGGACGCCGCGCTGCTCAAGCTACAACCCTTCATACAGTCGTCGGTGGCGTAGAGGCCTCATCAGAAGCTGGCCTTTCGCTATTTTGGGCCATACCGCGTGCTGGCTAGGGTCGGGGCAGTCGCGTACAAGCTGGAGCTCCCGCCGACCAGCAAAATTCACCTGGTGGTTCACGTGTCTCAACTCAAGAAGGCCGAAGGAGCGACAGTACCGGTAAGTGATGATTTACCACCTGACAACACTGTCCTGTAGGCGGAGCATGTGCCCTATGAGCTCCTGGAACGCAAGCTTGTCCGGACGAACGGTGGCCTTCAACCGCGCGTGCGGGTTCGCTGGAGCAATCTTCCCTCCTTCCTGTCGACATGGGAGGATCCCGTCCAGCTACAGCAACGCTTCCCTGCTTCATCGCCTTGGGGGCAAGGAGAGTCACAAGAGGGGGAGGATGTTACGACTGACCCTGCGACCCCACTAGTCAGTGGGATGGAGGCACGAGACACGCCAGAGAGCGTAACTGCCTGAAGGGCGCGCAAGAAAGGGCGACTGACAAGTGGGACCAGACGGCACGTCCGGCATGTGAGTGCGTGGGTGAGGCCTGCATGCCACTCGTGAAATAGCTGGCGTAGCGTGGTTGGTGGGCATCGAGTATTATGTGAAACAGAACAAGGTGAGAGAGAGAAGCTATTCTTCCTCCTCATGCTATCTACTTTCCCCTCTCTTCCTCAAATCCCTAGATCCCTCTCTCTACCAAACTCTAGATCACATCGGGTGTGTAACAAGGACCAGCAGACCAGCTCCTCGGAACTGACGCAGCCGACCACCTCGACGCACCCTGAGAAATCGGCAAAGGCGTCAGCTGAGGAGGAGGAACAGCAGCAACAGCAGTGGTATAGTAGTAATTAGGAAGCAACACGAGAAAGCAGAGGAAACAGAGTAGTAAAGCAGACTAGTAAAACAGCGTGTGTGCCTTTTTTTCTTCTTCTTTTGATTAACCTCTAAGGCACATACGTTGTGCTTATTTCATGGGTTATAAATTGCCAACTCCTCAACAGACTATCAAGTGAAGCGCCTAAACCACGGTCTCTGACATGCTGGGTAATTCTGATTCATCTTCAGTTACCGTATATATGCAGCACCAGCAGCATGCATGTCTTTGTAGACCCGCAAAAAAAAAAAAAAAAAAAAAAAAAAAAAAGCATGCATGGCTTTGTAGCCATCAGTTTCAGCACAAATACAGCTGATCGCAGTACAGTAGTATCATTCGGGAGATTCGTATTTGGAATAAGGGAAACCCAGGCAGCATATATATAAAGCATAAGCTACGTGAAGAGTATCACAGCATGCTTTTGTCCCCAGATGTTTCAGAACAAAAACTGACGAATAATAACACAAAGCAGATATACGATTCAGTTCCATGGTGGATCTGCTATGTTCACGGCACAGTAATTCAACAAAACCTTTTTCGGAACAAGGGAAATAGAAATCAAGTGTTCAGCATAAAAAGATCCCGAATGCAAATGGAGCTTAGGTCCCACCGAATGCATAAGGTTACTGGGGACAGAGTATAAGAGAATTGACAACAACAGTGTAGGTATTCAGATACAAGTTCCGACAGGGGGAACCTTTAGCAGTGATAGAGTTTAGGTCCGAATCATCAAAGTAAGGAACGAAGGCAATCAAACACAGTGTATATAGCAAGTGGTATCTCTGTTTTTCATGCTGTCGCCTAAACGTGCAAGGAACCTTCCAAGCAAGCAAGCTCCAGCCGCACAATATATCCTGGATCATCAAAAGGAAAACATATCAGAACATGTGCAGTTGAGAAATCCAGAAGCAGCTTGGTGGACAAAATTAAAAAGTGACGATGCCTTTGAAATAGAAAGGGTGAAAGATTAGAATTTGTATTGGTACCTCTTGCAGGTTGTGAGCATTTTAATCCTCATCAGCTTCACCATGTTCACTGGCACTCATCTCTTCATTGTCCTCTTCATCTGGTTCCCCCTCACAAGTAAGTGCAGGATGGTTGGGATTGGCATCTGCTTCTTTCCTGATCGCAGCAGCTGCAGCCTTGATTTCTGAAGGTGTTGCTTCTTCGTCATCAAGCCATATCTCAGCTCGTTCGAGACAATGGAGATGCTGGATGCCTGAATAGAAGCCATTAGCTTTTGCCGCCGACACACTGAATGGCATGTAGCGAAGTTCCTCAAGCTTGGGTGCAGACTCTTTCTCAAACGTAACATATCCTCGTTCTGTGTTTCCGAAATCAAACATCTTCAGACTTGGGAAAGAAACGCCTTGGACTGTAACAACAAACATTTTTGATACAGATAGTTTCAGGCGAAATAAGGATGGGAGCTGCCCAAGAGTAACCAGCCCATCTTGAGTCATTTCAGTTAAGCAGATGCTCAGGTCGGCAAGGTTGGTCAGTTCAGGTGTAATCCACTTTGGAAGCTTCGCGAAAAAATCGTTGGAGGCCGCCCAAAACCTTTGAAGAGAAGATGGCAGAGGGGACCAAGAATCTAAGAGGTCAAGGGAACCACGGTACATTGCTTTTATTTCCAAAGAACGGAGTTTGCAGGTGTCAAGCTTGCACAGTGAGGAGAGGAACGCCTCTTTTTCACATCTCTTGTCCTCGCAAGATACTTCATCATCAAGATCCACATAGAGTTCCTCCAAACTTGTCAGGTTCCCAAGATCCTCCAACACATCTGTTTCTTGCGAGGTAATAAAAAACCTTGGCATCAACTGTAAGTTCCTCATGCCCCCAATCCCATTTGGTAGCTCCTGTAGAAATCCAATTAGGTGTCGTAGTGTAGTCAGCCGAGTAATTCCAGCAGGCAACTCTAGCACATTTGTCATCGCAAGATCTAGGGTCTCTAGATTACCTAGCATCATGATCCCTGATGGTAGCTTTGATATACCTGTACCCCTAAAACTGAGGTACTTTAGCTGGAATAATTTCTCCATGCCTTTCATATGATAGTCCTTTAAATCCTCACAGTCTTCAAAATCCAGAACACGTGAAGCTTCAAACCGATCAAGACTGGGCAAGTGTGTGACGCAACAAGATGGCATTACTATCAATGTTCGAACATGGTTGAGATCTACATTTGCTAGTGCAGATGCAAGTTCCTTGTCAATGTACTGGATTGATAGCCGCCGAATAAAACCTTGATGATTTGCCAAACTAGTTTGACCTCCACCTAACACAGTGGTAAAATTATCTTCAGCTGATTTTGAAATAATAATTTCTAGCATCATGTCATGGACTCGGCAGGCACTGACCTTTCCATCATACCCAATGCCCACCGGTTGGACCATGCTTTTGTTGATAAGCTCATAGAAGTAATTCTCGGCGACCTCTTGCTTGCTCTGTCCACGCTCTTCAGAGATAAAGCCTTCTGCTATCCATCGCCTCACTAGCCTACCTCTTTCAATCAGATGGTCTTCGGGAAACAAACTTAGGTACAACAAGCAAGTCTTGAGATGAGGTGCAAGATCATTGTAGCTAAGAGATAGTATGCTACTCATGCCCTCTAGACTCTTAGTTTTCTCCAGTGCAGAACCAATTGACCTCTTAACCTTTTCCCATTCTTCCTTGATGGCTGGTCGGTTTGCTAGCAAACCAGATATGCTGATAATTGCCAATGGTAGGCCTCCACATTTCTTTAAAATTTTATTAGAAACTTCCTTCAACATTTCAGGGCAATGTTCCTCAGAGCCAACAAATAATCTTTTGAAAAACAATCTTCTGGAGTGGAGATCACTTAGGGCTTCCAATTCATACACACGGTCATCAGCACCCGGACAACATGACTTTGCTACGTCATTGATGCGTGTAGTAGCTATAATTCTGCTAGAACAATTATTTTCTGGAAAAGCACACTTGATAGCTCGCCATGCTTGCGCAGACCATACATCATCAATGATGATGAGATACCTATAAAATTAGCAAATCATGTCAACCCATTATGATAAAAGAAATCATGCTTTAACACTCAAAACATGCCATGAAACTCCAATATTGCTTCATGTTTATTAAGAAAATGAAACATTTATTACGCACACCTTTGCATCACCGACACATAATACTTAACTGGAGTAGTTAATAACTGTATGACGTTCATTGCTTATGTGTTCCCTATACAGTTGCCAGCTAACTTCATTAAAAAAATAACAATGACTAGAACTCACTTCTTGTTACCGGGTCACAATCAACCATAATTATTTTTACATTTTTTTTTGCTTTATGGTATTGTGAAGAACTATTAAAATGCTTGAGTCTATTTGAAATGAAGATGATAAGCAAATATATACTATATAATCATACTTTAGTAGTTTGTTCTTTAAATGTGGGAGTGAACATTTTCAGAGGTTTGAGTACTTTATTAAATGCAAAACAATCAAGTTGATGAAGGATTTGGACACAAATATATTCATGATGAAAAGTAGTTCACGTTTTAAGCTTCTTATATAGCTAGGTACACAATACTTTCTAGCTTGGGTGGTAAGGATACTTAGACTTGTTCAAGCCGACCTCAATCGAGTTGTTTTCTTTGTGTGGAATTAATAATATTACAGTCAATAATAAGTGATTCAAACACCAGGAACTATGCATGAAACATCTGTTAAGAGAAATAATAAAGATCGACGTTACCTTTTATTTTGCAGTAGTACTCTTAGCTCTGAAATAGACTTCATTTCATCCCAATCACTGGTATCTTTTGTGGATCCACCTTGGCATGACACTTGAGAGATCACATCCTTCATAATTTTCTTTATATTTGGTTTTTGCGAGACCGATACGAAAGCCTTACAATCAAACTTCCCTTGAATCTTGCGATAGACCTCATTTGCCAGTGTTGTTTTTCCCAATCCACCAAAGCCAACAATAGACAACACCTTGCGAGGTTTGGATGAGATGTTTCCTTCTTCCACCATCCACTTGGCAAGATCATCCCTTGGACCATCCACGCCCACGAGGTGTGCCTCCTCAGCAAAGACCGCATGCAGGCGGGGATCCATGGCCGTATGGCCAGTGGTGATAGAAGGAGCATCATTCAACTTGTAACTATCCTTGAGCTTTTTCACTTGCTCGATGCGATCTTTCAAGTCATCGATTTGGCCGGAGATTTCGCGCCGAGCTCCAAGCGTCTTCAGAGGGAGAGTGATCTTGTGCAAGAACTTCTTGAAACCACCGCGACGGCCTCCCTTACCAAGGTGATGGATGAACTTGTCGAAGATGTCCTCGGTATCATATGCCAGCTCGCGCACCAGCGATATCCATGTCTTGACTTGTCCACTTGGATCTTCCAGCTTCGTGTACTCTTCCAGCGCAGCATGCATGCTGGTGAGCTCAAATTCCAGGGAGCGAATCTCTCGACGGACCCCTTTGAGGCGTCCATACTCGCCGGCGAGTAGACCGCCAAGCTTCACCAGCAGGGGACCCAACGCGCCGAGTGCAGCGGTCACCACAGGCGCCATTGATTGCCAGTAGCTATCCCTTGTCCCTGATCTGTATCTCTCTTTGGTGTTTGTGTGCTTGGAGTGGAGAGGAGAACTCAGGAGTGCTAGCTACAACGAAGAGGACCAAGCAAGTATTCTTTGATTCACCTAACAATGGAAGGCACATGAATGATCACGCGCTAGCATGTGCATCCGCATCGAAACAGGCGACCTAGTGTTTGGTGCAAGCGAATTAAGAACAGCTCGTGTCAGACGAAAACACGGAGAGAGCCTCGGTATGCAGTATACTTAACTCACGTTAACAAAACCAAAGCACAAAAAGATGCCTTCAACAATGCATCTTGAACGGTCACTTGTACATCAGCATCACTAGAACTACTCAAAATATCGCACTCCAGCTAGGTTTCCCGCGCAGCTATCTGTCCAAATCAAGGCATCATTTATTTGTTTTTGCCCTATATAAAAAAAGCAAAACATTTTGTTTTACTTTTACCTTGAACACACTATGAAGTTCCTATTTTTGAACAACTATTTTCGATGCCCTCTGTTTTTTGTCCTCGCACCTCATCTCTTGTTTCTGTGTGTTTGTGGTCGAAAGTACCACATGAAGAGGACCTAGCCAGCCAGAGCCAGCTACGGTGTAGTTGCAAGCTCAGTGAAGTTATCTTACTTACGGGGAGTAGTGAATTAACATGTGCATAAAGCGACTAATTAGATAAAAATAATGTATGCTTTCAGACCCCGGGTTCCAACAGGGAGAACACTATTAGCAGTAACAAATTCAGGTTAGTAAAACCAAGCATCTTGCCGGCCACTTGTACGTTCCACATCCATCATAACTTACTATTCAGGTTAATAAAAAACCAAGAATCCTGCCGGCCATCTTAAGGCTGAAATGGTGGCCAAATAGGAGTATTACGCCCTTGGATGAAAATGTACACTTCCCTGCTCTGCTCTGCTCAGGTGCAGCGTTGGTGCCGGGTTCTTGCAGGTTAGAAGCTTTTTTGCCCTCCATCAGTCTCTCTATCCTCTGCTTTCCCTGGTTCAGCCTTCACATGACCAAACGAGCGATGCCCGAGCATGTCAACGAGTCGTGGGACATTACAGTGGTGATGACCATGGCCAGGCATCTTACTGCAGATCTGGTGGGACTCCGAGTCGGGACCGGAAAACAAAACAAGTTATTCAGATAAAGCAAATTGCCTAGAGCTGACGGCATTGGGTAGGACGCACTGCACGTCTTGCAACTCTCTTTCGTTACCGGGGCTGGCTCAAGTAGTAAGTAGCCATCTCGAGTTCTGATTACTGACCGAGATCACTGCCAAGCATAGATATATTTTATGCAGAACCAGCCTTCTCGAAGCAAAACTCGACCAGGTTTCTGGAGAAGATGAGCAAAATCAACCTCTGACAACTCCCTGCAGTTGACATAAAGGAAATGGGATTTCTATCAAAATACAAGCGAAATGGATTGATATGAAATTCCAACCAAGTATAATATTCGTTTGTGTAAGGATTTTGTTTCACCATGGATACTATAACTTTGTTTGCTTTGCTCATCAAGAGTAAACACCTACCTACTACTGCATCGGCCAGCAAGATACACTAGAATTTACAAGTTGTTGCTTTTGTTTGTTTTCAGCTTACCTAGTCTGTGTTACTCATGATTGAAATGATTTTGAACCATTGCAACTCATCGTGGTTATGAACGGTGCCCAACATGGTGGCCAACGTTGGGGATTCAATGAGCGGGCAATGGCGGGGGCAGCTTTGAGTGCAACAAATGCTTGGAGCTGACGATCTGAGAGCACCTATTGTGCTGGTCGTGCCTCTACAAGTTCCCCGTGTGCAAGGCCATCATCCCGCTCTAAGGCCGCACAATCGACCTGACAGGGAACACCTGGATGACCATGTCACATCAAACCAGTCAGTGCCAAACATGCAAGAACGATCACCTTACAGTGAAGAAATGACCTTACAGTGCTGGAGCAGACTTGTACTAGGGAAACTGAAAAAGGAGAGGAAGAAATGACCTGCTGAGCTTCGAAATTCGAACAAGTCATTGCAGAACTCCATGGCTCCATCTAGACGGCTCTTTGCTTCATTTGCCGATGTTTGTTTGCATTAAATAGCTATGTCCTGAGCACAAGTGCAAAATTCACTACTGGACTGTAAATAGTCTGAAGAATTCGAGTGAACCAACTTTGGGTCAGAGAAAGAGGAACAAGGAAAAGGAAACTCGTGGATATGAACAAGTACAAATCATTCATTACCTTACAGTGAAGGTTCAATGCCGGTGAAACCAAAGCTCGTATCATATGCAGTTGCAATCTCCGCACAAGATGGTAGTTGGGCACAATGCATTCGGTATAATGCCCCAGCATAACCTGGTTGTAGGCTGACCAAAACAGTGAACAGATACTAATCCTCGTTGCTTCAGAAATGCTGCACTTGAGTCCTATAAGAATAACTCGGTACCTGGCCTAATTTTTCCAAGGTTCAAATTAACGTGGGTGGTAAGCATTCGCGCAGAGTGTATCTCAAATAATTTTAAGACAGCTCCTCTGTTACATATATGATGAATCAGGTGCTTGGAGAATGTGGCCCTTGAAAGCAACATCCTGGCGACAGATTCGAGTAATTCAGAGATTCTGTTTATTTGCTTGGATACAAGAGTTATGTTTCATTTCTGTTTATTTGCTTGGATAAACAGTTATGTCCAGAATCAACTGTGCAATTCAGTACTGGGACTGCAATCGTTCGGCAGAATCCAACAAAATGAACTTGAGTCAGAACATGAACAAAGAGGAAGGACACGCAAATGCTCAATCATTCATTACCTTAGTGTGAAGGATCGATGCTAGTGAAACCTAAGCTTATACGCAATCTCCGCACAAGATTGTAGCTGGGCACAATACTTCTTTTTTTCGTGAGTAGCTGCCTAGCTGGCCACCCATTGCTTCAGAAATGATGCACTTTGGTCCTAGAAGAATAATATTCAGTATGAGGCCTAATTGTTTTCAAGGTTGAAACAACTCGACAAGTATTCGTGTAGGATGTAACTCAAATCAACTTCACGATATTAGGATTACATCCATACCATTCTATAAAATAAATACACCATCAGCTAAGATAGGATTTCTGCTACACATATGATATATATCAGGTGCTTGAAGGGCAGCCCTTTACAAAGCAACATCCTGTTAAAGGATTCAAATAAGTGGAAATAAAAGAACTTTCATTCATGAGAAGCAAATATATTTTTTGGATACCAGTAAAATACCTCCCCTTCGCTGTGAGTGATACCAACTGTATTGGCATGTTCACTTCTGCTGCTTTTTGCGAAAAAAGAGCAATTCCATGATTCCAGCCTCAGTTCCAGCGACAAGAAAACAGCTGTGAAAAATATTCTTGCAGTTACAACTCAAGTCTTCTTGCAGTAATGACTGAAGTCATAAATTAAGGATTATAAATTGGTTTGTGTGTACTAACCGGCAGATTGACTTGCATCGAAATATGGATGTGTAACCCTGATCCGCAAGTGACATGTCCGCAGATGCAGATACATATAGCAATCCTTACGTTGCTGAAAGGATTCACAAGTTATGTACACACTATGCAGCGTGCAGACACTCTATGCAAGTTATGTACACCTTAGCATTCAAATTTAGCGTGCAGCCACTCTATGCAAGCTGTAATGTGGTAATACGACATTCCAGAAGTAAAGGTGCTATAGTCTTGGACACAACACAAAAGCTACCAAGCCTGTCGAAGAAATTAGGAATTATAGTCAGAAACATGGTAAGCCGGATAAGAATTAATTAACATGTCCATTCTTTCGTAGACAAGGAAACACAGGAATCGGGAGGAATGGGCTGCGCCCTGTGAATGAAATGAAATCATATAAAAGAAGGAGCAGAAGTCGGCATTCCATGTACTAACCACCTGATTAGTGTGCAGATTTGATAACTTCTGTGCACAAGATTGCAACTTCAGTAATAATAGTCTGTAAGATTTGAGGAGTTAATGTGAGGTAAAAATATTGCAAAAAAGCCTTGCTTAAAAAAACAGAAGAAAACATGGAGGCGGGAAGTGTTACCATCGGTTACAACTAAATCTGGGTTTGTTCTTTCGATTTGCTCCTCTATCTCAGCACTGCGAGGCTCTATGTATAGTTTTCTCAGCGAAACGGGGAGGCCCTCCTTGGGCATCGATTGGATTTTTGGACACCCAGAGACACATAACTCCTTGAGAGAAGAAAAGCGATGTAACCCTTGAGGAAGCGACTGCAGACCATCACAATGATAAAAATTTAGATTCTAGAGGGAGGTGAGGAGCTGCAGCGCTTTCTCTTGCTCCTCTGCGAAGCTCATCAACTCCCTCTTATCATCATCGAATCCAAGTGTGTGGAGGGACGGGGCGAGGAGGTTGCAAATAGGAGCAACAAGAAATCCAGAGATGTCATTCACCGTGAGTTCCTCCAATCTAGAGATGTAACCTGCAGGCAATAATTTGGTCCTTGCCACCTCTAAGAGCAGATCTGCTGCTAACGTGTTGCTGCATCTAACATCCAGTTCTTTGAGGTTGACTGTGATGAGAGGATTGAATCCGTCCACTATTAAATTACTGCAGCTTACTAGCCTTAGACTGGTGAGAGACGTGAGGTTTGAGAGCAGAGCCATTGACTTCATGCTTTGCTCTCCCCAAACATCAAGTTGCCTCAGGGAAGCAGGGAAAGGGTAGATTGTCTGAGCTTCTCCCATGGGCCAACGAGAGAAGAGTTTGCCACAATCACTTATTCTTAAATTCCTCATCCATTCTCCACAGGAAAGCAACAAGCTGTCCTCCTGAATTCCTCCTCCATTCTCCACAGGCACAAGAACCAGGCCCTTAAAGTGTGAGAAGCTAAGTTCCTGCAGTGAGCTGCATGAGGGGAACTGCATTACACATTCCCTATAATCAGTGTAACCACTCTCTATCTTCAACTCAGAAAGAGCTGGGAAACAATTTAACACTTTTGACGCTGATTTTCTGGTAAGATGAGATACATGTAAGGTGAGGGTTGTAACTGAATGGAAGACAATACTGTCATCAAGCTCTTCAGGGAATAACCCGTCACATCTACCGATGTCTAGTCTTGTTACGGTTTTAAGCTTCTCGATGTCTGTCAATGAAATGTGTGATACATCTTCAATAGTCATATCTTCTACTTTTTCCATATTGTGGAAGACCAAAGCACCACCATACCCACTAACAAGCAATTTCTTTCCATCATAAGTCAATCTTTCTGAATCACCTCTTTCAACAACCAAATGTGTCAGTGTTGAGGTGTGAGGCATGGAGGGCAGAGACATCATGGGGCACCCAGAAACTCTAAGTTCGCACAAATTGGCCCAGAACAACTCCGAGAAGGGCATCACATGGAGATTGAGACACTTGACACATTCGATTCTTTCAAGACTTGGAAAGGAATGACAATTAGGTTCCACAACCCATTCAACAAAATCTGACATCTCATGAAACCCAACTTCCTTCAAGCGAATAAAACATTTGCCTCGAGCGCCACCACAGCGAGGCCCAAACTGATGCATTCCAGAAATTCTCTTCAAAGTGAGTACCTTGAGATTTCGTAGCTTCCCAAAAGGTGGAAGGGTGCTCCAAGATACGCCTTCTAGAGTGAGAGTCTCTAAACTTGTTAGCCAGACGTCAAGACACAACCAACTAGGACCAATGGTACAATTAGGATTTGCGATTGTAAGCACTCTAAGATTAGAGTGTGGTTGAAGAGCATCAAGAATATCAACATCCATAGTTACGCGATCTCTGTCCCAGAGCAATTTCAACTCCTTCAGATTCCTTTTCAACATTAGTTTGGCTGCAGCGGCTTCCTCCTTGGTTGCCACGTGTTCAAGACCATTTATAATCAGTTCTTCTTCAAGCTCTGTGAGTGCCCCAAGTTCTCAGTTCAAATCCGACACTCTCCTTCTTAACACAGAATTCTTTTAGCCTCCGCAGATGCTCAATCTTTCCAACATTGCGAATATTGGAGTGGAGTTCTCTTTTAGCACGGAAATCATGTAAATTATCAAGGTGGCTAAAGTTTTCAGGCAAGTCAGAACTACCATTCCAATCATGTAGGTCCAAGAATTTCAAGTGATAAAATCTTGATAGCTTACTAGGTAAACTCATTTTACTGTCAAACCTAGGTGACACTATTTTGAGGTACTGGAGGTGGATAAGTTCTGAAAACCTACGTGGAAAACAATATGGAGAGTTCACTGTTATGAACAGGACACGCAGACTATTTATTTCCTTGAAGCAATCTCTCAAAAGCTTGGCGATTCTTTTTTCATATATTCCAAAAACCATAAAGGTCCGCAGACTAGCGATGTCTATCCTCCCCCTTAGTTTACATATTTCTTCCTCAAAATTTGTATCATATCTCTCTTCTATGGTGATGGATACGTGTCGAACAGACTGTGGAATGCATCAGCTCTGAAATCTAAGCCACTTATACTGAGGCATTCTTGTGCAGAAACACTCCGACATAGCTGATGCATTAAATCATGCAATACATAACCATAACCAACTCGCTTCATGAGAAAACCATTGTCCACTAGTTCCTCCAAGTAATTCCTGTCAACTTGCCGAGTAGAGTCTGCGATGCCAACTGCAACAAGAAGGTGGTTCATTTCTGAATTATCAAACCAATGATCTTCAGGATAAAGGCCAAAATATGAAAAGCATTCCTTCAGATCAGAAGGGAGGTAATCGTAACTAATTTTTAAAGATGGCATGATCTCATCATTATTTTGTTGCTTTAGCCACTCATGCTTTTTAAGAACTCCATTCCAATGTTCCTGAGAAAGGTCCTTGTGCAATAGTCTACCAACTGTTTTGGCTGCTAGCGGGGAACCCTTTAGCTTATTTGCAATTTTTCCTGCAATACCAGCTAACTCATCTTCGTAATGCTCAGGCTTGTGATCACCAAATATACATGCTTCAAAGAATGTGAAGAAGTCATTAGACTCCAAACCTCGCAGCTCTAGTGGATCAACTGTTTTCACCATGCCTGCTACCTTTGGGAATCGAGTTGTGACAAGTACCATGCTTCCTTTGGTTTCCCCCTTTGTGAACGGAGCTAGCAGGGTCTTCCACTGAACCTCACCATCACATTTCCATATATCATCCAAGACAAGTAGAAACCTTTTGGACTTGAGACGGTGTGCTATGGATTTCTGAAGCTGGTCTAAGTTGGTTGTTTCAATTGCAACACCGTTGCTTCCTTCTTGTTCAGTTGCTGGTATGCAGCCAAGAATCTCCCTGGTGAGCTTAAGCACATTCAATTCAGTCGATACACATACCCAGACCCTGACTTCAAAGTGATTTTCAGCCTTAATATCATTATACAACCTTGCATCATTATACAAGTGTTGGGTGAAAGTTGTCTTTCCAATACCCCCTGGACCAACTATAGGAAGAACAGAAACAGTCTTTTCGCAGCTGATGATACGGTTGACAGTTTCCTCAAATGTGTATCTCCTACCATATAATGTATCTTGTATAATTGTTGATCCAATCTGAGGCTGGTGTAGGGTGACTGTCATGCTGTTGCTTGGGATATTGCCAAGCAAATCGGAGACAGAATCACAGTGGGTCTGCATGTCCTGTAACACCGACTTGATTTTCCTGGAGAAGATCATTGGGTGGAAACGTAACTCATCACCATGGTTAGCATTATCGCCACTATCATCTTGTGCAGAGTAACAAGAAAAGCATGCGGCCCAGCTGCCAGTGGCAGTGTGGCGGAGAGCATTGCGACCATGATGGAGAAAATTGGCCTGGGTGGTGGCGTAGGTGGTGTCGTGGAGCCTGTCATGGATCTGGAAGTAGTGGAGCTCATCCAGCAGGTCCTCCGCCTGGTCGGCGTTCCTGCTCAGCGCCGGCAGCAGGTCCTGCAGTCCAGGGTTGTGGCCGACGTCGCGCACCTGGGCGTTGTGCAGCAGGCCTCGCGTGTGCGCGAGCTTGGCCTTGATCTGCTGGGAGTTGTGGCCGAGCTTGAGGCTGTCCACGTACGCCGCCACCAGGCCGGCGGACAGCATCGAGAACACCTTGCCGAGGAGCGTGGCCGCCGCGCCGAGAGCCGCCGCCATCTGCACTCCGTGGGCCGCCTCGCCTCAGCTCTGATCTCGGTCAACGACGCCGGGGAGTAGTGTCGTGTGGGGAGCAACGGGACTCTTCCTCAAAGATCCACCACTACCAGAATTTGGCCAAATCCCGACGGCCCAATATATGCCGACGGCAGCCGTCGGCATACATGGAGGTATACCGACAGCCTAGGTCAAGCCGTAGGCGTAGAAAAGCCGTCGGCATACATCCACATATGCCGACGGCGGCCGTCGGCATAGCTCGGCCGTCGGCAGTACAGGTTCTATGCCTACGGTGGCCGTCGACATAGACTAGACCGTCGGCATATCCGTGGGCCCGGCTACCCGGTGGGCGACGGCCGTTTGACGGCGTCAAATTTACGCCGACGGTGCTAACGGGGGCCGTCGGCAAAGATATGCCGACGGCTAAGCCGTCGGCATAGTAGGTGAGCCCACGTTAGCGATCCGTGGGACGTGACACGTCACCGATCCGAGCCCTCGTCGGTCCGTGGGGTGGCAGAGATATGCCGACGGCCTGGCCGTCGGCATAGGCCTGGCCCACGGCCTCTGCCACATCATCGATCTGCGGCATCTGCCACGTCATCGATCCAGGCCCTCATGGAGCCGGGGGCGTAGCTATGCCGACGGCCTTGCCGTCGGCATAGATCTGTGTTAATTTTTTTCTATTTTATTTATTTTCTCTATTTTATTTATTTTTCTCTTTTTTTCAAAACTAATTTGATTAACTTAAATGTGCCTTATCTAAACAAAAAACATACCAAAATTATATGTCGATTGCCCCCCCTCACGGACGTCACTGCCGCCGTGTCACGGAGGGGGGAAACGACCACGTCGGGCCGACACGGAGGGAATCTTGCGGTGGGTTGGGCCCGGACCGTGTTGGGGGGTGTATCTATGGGTTGGGCTATGACAACCCACTGAAAAGGTCCATCGGTCAAACCCCGTCCGGCGAAAGTCAAAGGCCTAGATCCGCAGGTCGACGGTGTCAGGGTTAGACGGGACGTGGTACTTGGGGGGGTAGCTATGCCGCCAGGTCTTGCGGTGGGCCGTCTTACGCGTGTGGAAGTGTGGTGGCAGGTGCAAGCACGCGGCTCCGTAGTGTGACCTCCCTCACGGACGTCGCTGCCGCCGTCTCACGGAGGGGGGAAACGGCCACGTCGGGCAGACACGGAGGGAATCTTGCGGTGGGTTGTGCCCGGACCTGGATTCGAAGTGTACCTATAGGCTGGCCTACCACAGGCAGGTGAAAATGTCCATCGGTCAAACCACGTCCGGCGAAAGTCAAAGTCCTAGATCCGCCCGGTCAACAGTGCCAGGGTTAGACGGGACGGGGTACTTGGGGGGGTAGCTATGCCGCCAGGTCTTGCGCTGGGCCCTCTTACACGTCTGGAAGTGTGGTGGCAGGTGCAAGCACCCGGCACGCGGCTTCGAAGTGTGATACAGGATGTGTGGTATTTTTTCAAGATTTTTTGAGAGGAAGAAGTATCTGAAAAATTCCCTCTGTGCGGATTGTTCTTCGCATGTCTACTAGTGTGGCCGGGGGCCTTCGGGGGGTAGCTATGCCACCAAATCTTGCGTTGGGCCCTCATACATGTCTGGAAGTGTGGTGGCATGTGCAAACACCCCGCACGCGGCTCCGGAGTGTGACCCCCTTCACGGACTGCGCTGCCGCCGACACTTGGAGGGGGGAAACAGCCGAGTCGGGCCCACACGGAGGGAATCTTGTGGTTGGTTTGGCCCAAACCTTGTTCTGAAGTGTTCCCATGGGCTGGCCTATGGGAACCAGGTGAAGAAGTCCATCGGTCAAAGGCCGTCCGGCGAAAGTCAATGGGGTAGATCTCCGGGTCAACCGGGCCAGGGTTAGGCAGGCGGGGGGCCTTCGGGGGTAGCAATGGCACCATATCATCGCGCCGGGGCCTCATACATGTCTTAAGGTGTGGTGGCATGTCTGAAGAGTCAATACGCGTCTCCGTAGTGTGGGCCCCCTCACGGACGGCGATGGCACCAAAGTGACGTCCTGCAGGTTTCGGTGCTGCTTGAATATTCCTGAACACCCGGAGGGTGATAAAATCATGAATTTTTTACACGGTGCTGGCACATGTGATACAGGATGTGTGGTATTTTTTCAAGATTTTTTGAGATGAAGAAGTATCTGAAAAATTCCCTCTGTGCGGATTGTTCTTCGCATGTCTACTAGTCTGGCCGGGGGCCTTCGGGGGGTAGCTATGCCACCAAATCTTGCGCTGGGCCCTCATACATGTCTGGAAGTGTGGTGGCAGGTGCAAACACCCCGCACGCGGCTCCGGAGTGTGACCCCCTACGCGGACTACGCTGCCGCCGGCACTTGGAGGGGGGAAACAGCCGAGTCGGGCCCACACGGAGGGAATCTTGTGGTTGGTTTGGCCCAAACCTTGTTCTGAAGTGTTCCCATGGGCTGGCCTATGGGAACCAGGTGAAGAAGTCCATCGGTCAAAGGCCGTCCGGCGAAAGTCAAAGAGGTAGATCTCCGGGTCAACCGGGCCAGGGTTACGCAGGCCGGGAGCCTTCGGGGGTACCAATGGCACCAGATCATCGCGCCGGGGCCTCATACATGTCTTAAGGTGTGGTGGCATGTCTGAAGAGTCAATACGCGTCTCCGTAGTGTGGGCCCCCTCACGGAAGGCGATGGCACCGAAGTGACGTCCTGCAGGTTTCGGTGCTGCTTGAATATTCCTGAACACCCGGAGGGTGATAAAATCATGAATTTTTTACACGGTGTTGGTACATGTGATACAGGATGTGTAGTATTTTTTCAAGATTTTTTGAGATGAAGAAGTATCTAAAAAATTCCCTCTGTGCGAATTGTTCTTCGCATGTCTACTAGTGTGGCCGGGGGCCTTCGGGGGGTAGCTATGCCACCAAATCTTGCGCTGGGCCCTCATACATGTCTGGAAGTGTGGTGGCAGGTGCAAACACCCCGCACGCGGCTCCGGAGTGTGACCCCCTTCACGGACTGCGCTGCCGCCGGCACTTGGAGGGGGGAAACAGCCGAGTCGGGCCCACACGGAGGGAATCTTGTGGTTTGTTTGGCCCAGACCTTGTTCTGAAGTGTTCCCATGGGCTAGCCTATAGGAACCAGGTGAGAAAGTCCAGCGGTCAAAGGCCGTCTGACGAAAGTCAAAGGGGTAGATCTCCGGGTCAACGGGGCCAGGGTTAGGCAGGTCGGGGGCCTTCGGGGGTAGCAATGGCACCTGATCATCGCGCCGGGGCCTCATACATGTCTTAAGGTGTGGTGGCATGTCTGAAGAGTCAATACGCGTCTCCGTAGTGTGGGCCCCCTCACGGACGGCGATGGCACCGAAGTGACGTCCTGCAGGTTTCGGTGCTGCATGAATATTCCTGAACACCCGGAGGATGCTAAAATCATGAATTTTTTACATGGTGCTGGCACATGTGATACAGGATGTGTGGTATTTTTTCAAGATTTTTTGAGATGAAGAAGTATCTGAAAAATTTCCTCTGTGCGGATTGTTCTTCGCATGTCTACTAGTGTGGCCGGGGGCCTTCGGGGGGTAGCTATGCCACCAAATCTTGCGCTGGGCCCTCATACATGTCTCGAAGTGTGGTGGCAGGTGCAACCACCCCGCACGCAGCTCCGGAGTGTGACCCCCTTCACGGACTGCGCTGCCGCCGGCACTTGGAGGGGGGAAACAGCCGAGTCGGGCCCACACGGAGGGAATCTTGTGGTTGGTTTGGCCCAGACCTTGTTCTGAAGTGTTCCCATGGGCTGACCTATGGGAACCAGGGGAAGAAGTCCATCGGTCATAGGCCGTCCGGCGAAAGTCAAAGGGGTAGATCTCCGGGTCAACCGGGCCAGGGTTAGGCAGGCCGGGGGCCTTCGGGGGTAGCAATGGCACCAGATCATCGCGCCGGGGCCTCATACAAGTCTTAAGGTGTGGTGGCATGTCTGAAGAGTCAATACGCGTCTCCGTAGTGTGGGCCCCCTCACGGACGGCGATGGCACCGAAGTGACGTCCTGCAGGTTTCGGTGCTGCATGAATATTCCTGAACACCCGGAGGGTGATAAAATCATGAATTTTTTACACGGCGCTGGCACATGTGATACAGGATGTGTGGTATTTTTTCAAGATTTTTTCAGATGAAGAAGTATCTGAAAATTTCCTCTGTGCGGATTGTTCTTTGCATGTCTACTAGTGTGGCCGGGGGCCTTCAGGGGGTAGCTATGCCACCAAATCTTGCGCTGGGCCCTCATACATGTCTGGAAGTGTGGTGGCTGGTGCAAACACCCTACACGCGGCTCCGGAGTGTGACCCCCTTCACGGATTGCGCTGCCGCCGACACTTGGAGGGGGGAAACAGTCGAGTCGGGCCCACACGGAGGGAATCTTGTGGTTGGTTTGGCCCAGACCTTGTTCTGAAGTGTTCCCATGGGCTGGCCTTAGGGAAGGCTTATTCGAAACGCGTCCAAACTTTTACCACACCCTACAGGGGCCATGTGATGACACCGTGCCAGTTCTCGAGGAATTCCGGCATCGTACGATTTTCCGAGGATTTAAACGGTTGTATCAGGCATGGCACCGAGGTACTTTCGGCCCCCGGTGGGAGGGCATGCCCCTCCCTCCTCTGCACATGGCCTACGAATGCCGCAAGGACACCACAAAGTATTTTCCATGCCGCTTCTGGGCATGATTTCATGCGCCGCCTTGCAGATCTGCAATTTCCGGTGATGAAACCCTAGCAGAGCAATAAATTTCTCGAATATTCCACGCGGGTCGAAAAAATGCGGGGGCCTGGCACGTGTCATGCGATGGCCTCCTTTGTGAGCACGAGAAGTTTCAAGGCCAACGGAGCAACAGGACCCGCACTTCCTGCACAAACCGGACACATTCCCTCTCGATACCCAGAGACTAGCTCGGAGATGGTGCGGTTTACAAGCGGTTATATCATTGTTCTCACACAGACGGCAAACTCAAAAATAGTAATAATTGAATTAATAAAAAGCACCAGCATCCATCATTAGGAAGATGGACCGTCACTGTAAATCTTCAGTGCCCGGAAGGGGTGAAGATTCACAGTAATGGTTCATCTCCTTAACAGGAGTGTAATGAAGACCGAAGCTTACTGCGTCTGGATTATTCGACTATTTAAACTGGTCATGTTGCTTGTCTCTGGGCGAGGTGGTACTAAAAGTTTTCTGAGAGACGTACTAAAGAAATTGGGAGAAAAAAGAAAGAAAAAAAATACCTATGCCGACGGCTAAGCCGTCGGCATAGATGCCCCGGATCGATGACGTGGCCCGTGCTAAAGAAATTGTGAGGAAAAAAAAAGAAAATACCTATGCCGACGGCTTTGCCGTCGGCATAGGCCCCCTTATCCATTCGCGGGCCTCCTCCTCCACTCACTCTCTCTCTCTCTCCCCGATCCAATCTCTCTCCCTCGACCCGACGCCGCCGCCGCCAACCTCTCCGCGCGCACCGCCGTCGCCACCACCAACGCCGCGGCCGCCCCCTCCTCGTCCCGCCGCAGCCGTCGCCACCACCACCACCACCAAGGGGAAAGAGTAAGTGCCACTTAATCATAATTTAATTCTTTTGCTTGTACACATGCTAATATTTTCATTCTTTTGATTGTACACATGCTCATATTTTCATTCTTTCTATCTTTTGCAGGAACTGGATAATTCCTAAAGGGGCCCGTCTTCCAAACGGCGTCATCACCGTTTTGCTGAAGGAACACTGGCCGGGGCTGTTCCGTCCGGATCCAGTCAGGCAGCCTGAGCACCGGGTTTTGGCCACCAGCTGGGACCACTGGGAAGCGGCCCCCCACCCAGACCATACCACGTATGCTAAGGCCGTGATCACAAATTTTTGGCTAAGTTCTCTTCAGAAGCACGAGTCTTGAGTTTCGTTCGTAGTTTATCATCGAATCGTTTAACACATGGCTTCTTTCATTCTGGTTTTCTGAATGATTGTAGAGATACTATCGAGTTCTTGAGGAGCACAAGTCCACTGCCGACGAGATCGTGCTGCGCCAAGCGAGGAAGAAGGCCCATCAGATGCAGTACGAGGTGCGCTGGGTGGCCATCTCGCAATATCATCACGACGCTCTTGAGACGAAGATGACCAAGTTAGACGCGCGGAGGATGCATGTTACCTTGGAGAGGGAGGAGTACTTGGCCGTAAGTATAACAAACTTTTCATTCCGGCGTTTGTGCTAAATTTCATCGTTTCGTGTTGACATGTCATTATGCTTTCATTATGTAGGTGTGTCCTGGTTGGTGTTATGGAAAGGCCGATGGATGGGCGGCATTGGTGGATCTGTGGCTCGGTCAGGATGTAGAGTGGGCTGCTAAGAGCAAGAAAAACCGGGCTAACCGAGGGACCGACGGCACACATGGTCAAGGAAACCGGAACCACTTTAGCCACAAGAAAGTTCAGGTATATCTATTTACATGAAACATTCTTCTTCTTCTATTTACCATCACTTTCTAATGTATCACTAACCTCTGTTTGGTGGTGCAGGAGGAGAAACTGAAGCGGCAGCTCTCTGACATAGAGGCGTGGCAGATCGCCCATACGCGGTGTAAGTCCAAGGAGGGCAAGGGCGACTACTACGGCAATATCGGGGAGAACCTGAAGGCCTATGAGGAGGTGTATCTGAAGGTAAATCCTTGCACACCTGACCCCTTAAAGCAGGCTACGGACGAGAGGGCGGTGGTGGGCATAGGGCCGAAGCTTCATGGTCGGCAGGCGGTTCTGGATGCCGTGTGTACTGCTTCTATCTCCTTCACACGGCTCCGAGCTACCGACCCGAGCCTGAGCCAGCGCACGAGCACGACCACGACCAGTGCACAGTCACACTCCCTCCTAGCCGAGTTGTGACGCCCCGAGACCGATGCTCCAGATGTCTTCAATTTATTCGTCGTCATTGCCATGTCATTCGCTTGCGTGTTGCACTTGACCATGTCATCATATGCATTTCATCCGCATGTTTTTCAAAACTTGCATCCGTTCGTAGTTGGCGTCCTTCCCATTCCTTCCGTTGTCCGTTTCGAGACCCGACACACTCGCACGCGCCCGCGGCACCTCCGAAATATTATTTTATAAGTGGGATAAAAATGTTCTCGGAATGGGTTGAAAGTTGGCGTGCGGTCTTGTTATGTTGTAGGTAGACCGCGTGCCAAATTTCGTCGCATTCGGAGTCTGTTTGATAGCCCAACCGTTAAACTTATAGCGGCACTATAGCCGGATAAACATCGGATGTTTCGGTGTTCTGAAACGTGTTGCCGGGCTGCCATCTTCCCTCTCTTCTCAGCCCAACCACTCTACACAGCCCACCTAGCCCAGCCTAGCTAACCCCCTCCGTTTCGGTCCGTCCGATCGAGATCCAACGGTCCGAAAACGGAATAAATCCCCCAACCCTAGCCTACCTGCTATATAAGGAAGGCCTCCTCCTTCCAAAACTAGTCTAATCCTACCCTAGCCTCCTCTCACCTCGGTTCCGCCGCCACCTCCCTCAAATTCTGGCGCCTCCAGCCCACCACCGCCACTTGGCAGCCAGCCACAGGCCACGCTGCCGCCAGCAGCCGCCCTCAACCAACCTCGCCCCGCCACCTGTCGGCTCCCTGCCCTCCACAGCCGCCGCGGCCCGCCCGGGCCCGAGGCAGGCCCGCGAAGCCCATCGGGGCCCGAAGCCGCCCGCCGCCGCGCCCGAGCTCCGGGTCCGCCTCGCTCCAGATCGGGAGCTCCGCTGCCCCGCGCCGCCTCGCGCCGCCCGCCAGCACCCCGCCACCGCGTCGCTCGCGCCTCGCCCCGCCGCTGACCTCGCCGCGCCGCCGCATCCCTCGCCCCGCGCGCAGCTCGCCGCCCGCGCTCCAGCCGCGCCGCCGCCCCCTGTACCGCTCCGTCCCGCTCCGCGCCGTCCCGATTTCCCCGTCCAGGCGGCCCATGGGCCCAAGGTGAGCGTCATATTGTTATCCTACGCCTGAGCGTCATACTGCTATCCTGCGCTCACTCCGTTTTTTTTCTGTTAGTCCTCAGATTTTATCAGCATATGTGCATTTTGTGATGGCCATAACTTTGTGCATGTTGATCCTATGATGATGATCCTTATATGTAAAATGATCTACTCGTCGTGCTCTACATGATGGTTGCATTTGCATTCATGTTAGGATCCATCTACATGTCGTAATCTCTGTTGCAAAAGTGCATCCTGATGTTACTGCAGTAAACTGTTAATATTTGTCATTTTGTCATTTTTGTGTGATTTAATGCATGCACCATATGAGCAACTTGTCAACATGACTTTGGAGCATTTTCATGTGTTCTTGCTGGTAGCATTTATTTCATGCCATGATATGCCCTGATATGAGTGCCACGAGCTTGTAAACATGTCTAGTTAATGTTACTGTTCTGAGTAAAGCTGTCTGTAATAAAACTTGCCAACTTTGCTTGATGGTTGCCACTAATCTATAGCTCATATGCATATGATTCCTTCATGTGTTTTGGTCTTTGCAATGTGTACTTTGATGCCATGCCCTTGGTTGCCATGTAATCTTGCTGTAGCATGTCTCTTTGTTGCTCTCAAGTTGCCATCATGTTATATCTGTCAGCCTGTTAACACAACGTTGCATTTTGCATGGATCATATTGACTTAACCTTGATGCCTATGAACCTGAACCGTAAAGATGATTTGAAGTATGTCATGTCTACTTTAAGTGCATATCAAGTTTGTGCCCATCATGTTGCTGTAGCTTGTTGTTTTGATGTTGGCAAAGTGCTATGTTGCTGTTTCGGGCAGATTGTTAATATAACCACTGTTGCTTCTAATTGTTGAACCGTTGCTCCGTTTTGATCATGTCCTATATGAAACTTGCTTAGAATTGTGTGTAGTTTCATATTGTCATGTTGCTTCCTTGTTTTGAGAGTGTGTTGTTGATGTTTCCATGCATTTTGTACCATATGCCATGTTAAACTTGTTTAGCTCATATCTTTTAGACCGTAGCTCCGAATTAAATGTTCTACATATGTAACTTGATTAGAAAAACATGTAGATCATCATGATGCATGTTAACTTGCTGTTTAACAACTTTTACATTGTGTTTAATCCAGATCAGTACCAATTTCGAAATTTGCATATGGGGATTTTCTGGAATTGTTATTTCTGTTTCCGGCCTCATTTAAAGTTGCCTAGTTGTATGAATTGCTTATGCTTCATCTCTTGCCATGTTTAACAACATTTAGTCTTGTCATGCATCATATTTGTTTGTGCATCATGCCATGTTTATGCTTGTGTGTTTACCATGTTGTTTGCTTCTTTCCGGTTGTGCTTCTTCTCGATAGTTCCGGTTTCGTTGCGATTGTGAGGATTTGTTCGACTACGTTGGTTCGCCCTCTTCATGGACTCGATCTTCTTCCGAGCGGGATTTCAGGCAAGATGATCATGACCTTGGATATCTCTACTATCTTTGCTTGCTAGTTGTCTCGATGCTATCGCTATGTCGCGCTTCCTACCACATATATGTCAGCCTCCCATATGCCATGATATAGCCTCTAACCACCCTTACCCAGCAAACCGTTGTTTAGCTATGTTACCGCTTTGCTCAGCCCCTTTCTTATAGCGTTGCTAGTTGCAGGTGCAGTGCAGGTTGTTCCATGTTGGGACATGGATGTCTTGGGATATCACAATATCTCTTATTTAATTAATGCATCTATATACTTGGTATTGGGTGGAAGGCTCGGCCTTTTGCCTAGTGTTTTGTTCCACTCAAGCCGCCCTAGTTTCCGTAATGCTGGTGTTATGATCCATGTTTAGCGTTCCTAACATGCTCAGGGGAATGGGACCCTCTTGACAGTTCGCTTTGAATAACCGCTTCCAGCAAGGCCCAACATTGGTTTTACCATTTGCCAACATAATAATACTGAATCTAATAATTAATTTTGCATAGGGAGTTAGCGCTACCCGAGGATTCTTTTAATTCCACATAATACAGGTGGGCCAGTGCCGATGGTGTTGGTCCGAACCGGGCAGACTGCGGGGCCACCACGAGGAAACTCGAGGTTCTGGTTTAACTCGTAGGCTGACCTATCCGGTCGTGGCCTGAGACGAGATACGCGCGGCTACTATCAGGGTGTCGGCATGCCGGGAGGTCTTGCTGGAATTGTGTTACCATTGTCGAAATGTCTTGTGCACCGGGAATCCGAGGATACTTTGGGCTATCTCGAGGTTGAGGTATTTCCACCGCAGCTTGTGTAGGCTTATGATGGGCCAGGTTGGAACACCCCTGCAGGGTTAAATCTTACGCGAAGCCGTGCCCGCGGTTATGTGGCACTTGGATATTTATAACCTCCGGTTGTAGAGAACTTGACACTAAAATCCTAATTAAAATACACCAACCGCGTGCGTAACCGTGATTGTCTCTTTTCGAGGAAGTTTGAGAAGAGAACACGGTGGGGTTATGTTTGACTCGTAAGTAGGCGTTCAGGATCACTTAGTGATCATTTGTAGTTTGCGACCGTTTTGCGTAGTTTTACTCTTCTTATTCTTGTACTCGTAAGTTAGCCACCATACAATGCTTAGTGCTTGCTGCAACCTCACCACCTTACCCTTCCATACCCATTTAAGTTTTGATAGTCTTGCTACCCATGGTTATGGGATTGCTGAGTCCTCGTGGCTCACAGATTACTACAACAACAGTTGCAGGTGCAGGTAATGCGATGATCTGACGCGAGAGCGATGCGCGTTTGCGTTTGGAGTTCTTCTTCTTCGTCGATCTTGGGATAGGTTCCGGGACGGCAGCCTGGGCTAGCAGGGTGGATGTCGTTCGTGTTTTTTGTTTGTGTTTCATCCGTAGTCGGATTCTGCTCTTCTGTATGATGTTTGCTATGTATTGATGTATTCCTGCGATGATTGTATGTATTCCTCTGTATCCCCATCTATTATGTACATGGTACGATGTAATGATATCCACCTTGCAAGCGTCTTCAATATGCGCTTCTATCCTTAGTGGGATTTTCAAGTCCCTTGAGAATAGGACCGCATATTGGGCGTGACAAGTTGGTATCAGAGCCTCGACCGACCATAGGAGCCCCCTTGATTGATCGAACCGTTGGCGAGTATAGAAGAAAAACTATTTCGAGTCCTAGATATATATCAGAGAGTAGGAATTCTTTTTACTCCTTATCCCCTTCGTCGCTCTGGTGAGGAATTGTGACGTAGGTGTTTTGATTCTACTACTCTTCTCACTCAAATTTTTTTAGGATCACGCGGGTATTGTTGGAATGGTTGCGATATCGTTGTGACGGGAATTCTGTCTTGGTGCCTCCTGACCGTATGGATTGGACCCGGGGAGTTGAGCTCCAAGGGGTTTTGTCACACTCGCTATCGTTTCGGTTCCGAGAATACCAGAGGACGCCGACATCGAAACGCTTCTATACTTTTTGTGGTGGCAAATAGTGCCGTGACTTTTCCCCAGTACTGGTGGAGATAGCGCGGATGATCCACTATGACTAGTATCGCTGTGTTTTCGAAGGCCTGAGGTAGACGAATTTGTGAAGTTTCTCGGTCGTGTGTGAAGGTTGCGGATTGGTTGCAGCTGATTGGGATATTATTGTTGTTGTGTGCTGAGTAGGTTCCCATATCCGCAACCTGATCTTATAACCAAGAAGTTTCGGGAGTTCTTAGGTGGGAATTCAAGTATTACCTAGAATATCTTTTCCAACAGACACATGATACGATATGGGGTCTATCATATGTTTGTTCCGGCTTATTCTACAAGCCAAATCCTTGTGTTGTTTTTTTTGCTGTGGTTTTTGAGTTGCTTCGAAGTCAAGTGTTGATTCCATACCTTTCCTAAGCGGTGTGCTCATATTTCTATGGGAGGCCAATCCGTTTGATCATTCGAGATTTTCATGTCAATTCTTTTCACCCAATGTGCTTCTCTTCAAGTTAATCCAATCCTTTCAACATTGCAAGATCAATTCTTAGTTTTCTCAACGGAGTTCATTTCATCCATCCGAAGTTGTCTTTCTTTTCCCACCCTCCCACCCTTTTCTTTTCGGAGTCAAAAAAATTCTCAAATCAATTATCCATTGTATTCATGAGAAGTCTCTACATTCTTTTCCTTCAATGTTCTTAACCGGTGATTCTCATGAAGATGCTCAGGAGCTACAAGTTCATCATTCTTTGTTGTCGTTTTCTTCTCCGGTGGTCTAAATTCAAGCTTTCGGTGTTGATCATATCCCGTTCATCGTTTTCAAATCCTTTCCCATGCCGGCGCAACTCTTAATTGTCCATCTCTCTCTATTCCTATCCGGAGTGCAGAAATTATCTCAGAAGATTCATCTTTCCATTTAAGATCCGTCCGTTCTCCTTCAAGGTTTTCATTTCATTCAAGTAGTCCAAATCAACCGGTGCGATCTCTCTTTCCAGCAATCGTTCCAACGGTGTTTCTTTTGAGTGGGCCCATAACCCACAGGTCTTTTTCCAGGATCTTACCTGACTCTTCTAATTTTTAGGAGTTATTCTCAAATTCTTTCAAAGTGTGACGTAAGAATGAATTTTCATCAGTCAATTGTCTTCTTTGAGATTCAAATCATTTCATTTTGGTCCCAATCTTACTCTTTTCATTGTTCCGGAGTGTATCAATAATTTTGGTGGTGATTCTCGTCGTAATTCTCAGCATTTGAAGACCGAAGAAGAGTTTTTACTCTATATCTTGCTCCGTTCTCTTGAAGATTTGTGGTTCTAGCTTCATGCAATCCTCTCAAATTGTTTCGATCATGAGAAATTCTTTTCATACCCACCCGGAGCATTTCATGAGTTCTTTCCATTTTGATTCTCCGAAGGAAGTTATTTCAGGAGAATTATTCATTCTCGACATTCTTCTCGCGTTCTCAATTCTTCCGGTGCGTCGTTCAAGTATTCTCTAATAAGCTCGTGATCTCTTCGTTCTCTTGTACCAAATTCCCTCAAGTATCTTCGTTCGTTTTCGAATTCTTCACGGCGATTCGTTCTCTTTTCTTTGTTCTTTTCAATTCTTACGGTGGTTTCATTCAACATTCCTCTTCCTTGTTATCGTATCAATTCATTTGTTCTTTCCAAAATCCTACCGGTGGTTCGTTGAAGGCCTTCCCAAGTTGGCGCTATATCTCTCTTCAATCTTTTCAAGAAGAATAGGTAGTATGCAAATCCATTGCTTTTCATCAATTTATTTTGATGAAGGATAGCCGTATCATAATTCTTATTCTTGTTCATGGAGGTGATTTAATTCCTTCTTCCGGAGTTTGTTCATGATGAATAAATTCTTGATTCAAAGTTGTTCGTCTTTCTTTTCCGGAGTTCAAAGTTTTTCTCGGTTATTTCGTCAAGAAGCTCCATCCAAATCATTGCAAGGCTTCATCTTGTTATTTTCAACCTTCGTTTCTATCATCCTTTTGTTTACCGGAGTTCTTCATGGTGGTTCGTCAAGGATTTAATTCATTCTCGAAGTGTTCGTCAAGATTCTTGTTGGAGCTCAAGCATTCTTCGTATTGCATTCCGAAGTGCAAATTCTTTCCACCTTATCTTTTGAGGTGGTATTATGTCCTTCTTGACAATTTGTCTTCGTGTTTCATGATTCACAGTTGTCAAGAATGAGATATTTTAAACCCACCAATCTCTTCGTTGGAGTTGTCTTGGTATAGATTTCACCTAAAGCCTTTCCTAAGGATTGTTGCTACTGTGGTGCTTATCAATGATCCAAGTTTTCTCCTCTCTTCTCGGTGAAAGAGTTTTTCATCTCTTCGTTGATCTCAAGCAAGCAAATTCTTTTTGTTAGTGGCCGGTTGTCACCTCATAATGTTGAGATGTTTTCCATAAGCCCACAACAAGATTATTCTTTTCGTTGTTGATTTTCCAACAACTCCGTTCAATCCTTCTTTGCGAGGATGCTTTTCAAATTCAATTATGGTGGAAGTTGTTTGTTCTTTTCCCCTTTCTTTTCTTTCCAATGATTTAGCTTCTATTCTTTCGTTCCGGAGGCATTGTGGTGTTTCTCTCTTCGACCCATTATCTCCTTTCGTCGAGATCGTGTTCTTTCCTTGCTTATCCATTTTACCGGAGTGTTGTGCCCTCTTTTCAAGTCCTTTTTCTTCTTATCAAGCTTTGCTTCTCTTTTCTACCGGAGTGCTGCCCAAATTCTTTTTGTTCTCATTCCTTATCTATCTTGTTTCACCCAGAGTGGTTTCAAATTCTTGCTTGTTCCTCAAGCCATTCTTCAACTCTTTGCAACCTTCGAGGTTTGTTGGTTTCACTCGTTTGTCCAAGAAGCAACTTTGTTTTACCTCTTCTTTTTCCCTCTTCCTCTTCCTCTCCCATTGCCTTCCTAAGATCTCGGGTCGAGATCTTCTGTTAGTGAAGGAGAGTTGTGACGCCCCGAGACCGATGCTCCAGATGTCTTCAATTTATTCGTCGTCGTTGCCATGTCATTCGCTTGCGTGTTGCACTTGGCCATGTCATCATATGCATTTCATCCGCATGTTTTTCAAAACTTGCATCCGTTCGTAGTTGGCGTCCTTCCCGTTCCTTCCGTTATCCGTTTCGAGACCCGACACACTCGCACGCGCCCGCGGAACCTCCGAAATATTATTTTATAAGTGGGATAAAAATGTTCTCGGAATGGGTTGAAAGTTAGCGTGCGGTCTTGTTATGTTGTACGTAGACCGCGTGCCAAATTTCGTCGCATTCGGAGTCCGTTTGATAGCCCAACCGTTAAACTTATCGCGGCACTATAGCCGGATAAACGTCGGATGTTTTGGGGTTCTGAAATGTGTTGCCGGGCTGCCATCTTCCCTCTCTTCTCAGCCCAACCACTCTACACAGCCCACCTAGCCCAGCCTAGCTAACCCCCTCTGTTTCGGGCCGTCCGATCGAGATCCAACGGTCCGAAAACGGACTAAATCCCCCAACCCTAGCCTACCTGCTATATAAGGAAGGCCTCCTCCTTCCAAAACTAGTCTAATCCTACCCTAGCCTCCTCTCACCTCGGTTCCGCCGCCACCTCCCTCAAATTCCGGCGCCTCCAGCCCATCACCGCCACTTGGCAGCAAGCCACAGGCCGCGCCGCTGCCAGCAGCCGCCCTCAACCAACCTCGCCCCGCCACCTGTCGCCTCCCTGCCCTCCACAGCCGCCGCAGCCCGCGAAGCCCATCGGGGCCCGAAGCCGCCCGCCGCCGCGCCCGAGCTCCGGGTCCGCCTCGCTCCAGATCGGGAGCTCCGCTGCCCCGCACCGCCTCGCGCCGCCCGCCAGCACCCCGCCGCCGCGTCGCTCGCGCCTCGCACCGCCGCTGACCTCGCCGCGCCGCCGCATCCCTCGCCCCGCGCGCAGCTCGCCGCCCGCGCTCCAGCCGCGCCACCGCCCCCTGTACCGCTCCGTCCCGCTCCGTGCCGTCCCGCTTTCCCCGTCCAGGCGGCCCATGGGCCCAAGGTGAGCGTCATATTGTTATCCTACGCCTAAGCGTCATACTGCTATCCTGCGCTCACTCGGTTTTTTTTCTGGTAGTCCTCAGATTTTATCAGCATATGTGCATTTTGTGATGGCCATAACTTTGTGCATGTTGATCCTATGATGATGATCCTTATATGTAAAATGATCTACTCGTCGTGCTCTACATGATGGTTGCATTTGCATTATGTTAGGATCCATCTACATGTCATAATCTCTGTTGCAAAAGTGCATCCTGATGTTACTGCAGTAAACTGTTAATATTTGCCATTTTGTCATTTTTGTGTGATTTAATGCATGCACCATATGAGCACCTTGTCAACATCACTTTGGAGCATTTTCATGTGTTCTTGCTGGTAGAATTTATTTCATGCCATGATATGCCCTGATATGAGTGCCACGAGCTTGTAAACATGCCTAGTTAATGTTACTGTTCTGAGTAAAGCTGTCTGTAATAAAACTTGCCAACTTTGCTTGATGGTTGCCACTAATCTATAGCTCATATGCATATGATTCCTTCGTGTGTTTTGGTCTTTGCAATGTGTACTTTGATGCCATGCCCTTGGTTGCCATGTAATCTTGCTGTAGCATGTCTCTTTGTTGCTCTCAAGTTGCCATCATGTTATATCTGTCAGCCTGTTAACACAACGTTGCATTTTGCATGGATCATATTGACTTAACCTTGATGCCTATGAACCTGAACCGTAAAGATGATTTGAAGTATGTCATGTCTACTTTAAGTGCATATCAAGTTTGTGCCCATCATGTTGCTGTAGCTTGTTGTTTTGATGTTGGCAAAGTGCTATGTTGCTGTTTCGGGCAGATTGTTAATATAACCAGTGTTGCTTGTAATTGTTGAACCGTTGCTCCGTTTTGATCATGTCCTATATGAAACTTGCTTAGAATTGTGTGTAGTTTCATATTGTCATGTTGCTTCCTTGTTTTGAGAGTGTGTTGTTGATGTTTCCATGCATTTTGTACCATATGCCATGTTAAACTTGTTTAGCTCATATCTTTTAGACCGTAGCTCCGAATTAAATGTTCTACATATGTAACTTGATTAGAAAAACATGTAGATCATCATGATGCATGTTAACTTGCTGTTTAACAACTTTTACATTGTGTTTAATCCAGATCAGTACCAATTTCGAAATTTGCATATGGGGATTTTCTGGAATTGTTATTTGTGTTTCCGGCCTCATTTAAACTTGCCTCGTTGTATGAATTGCTTATGCTTCATCTCTTGCCATGTTTAACAACATTTAGTCTTGTCATGCATCATATTTGTTTGTGCATCATGCCATGTTTATGCTTGTGTGTTTACCATGTTGTTTGCTTCTTTCCGGTTGTGCTTCTTCTCGATAGTTCCGGTTTCGTTGCGATTGTGAGGATTTGTTCGACTACGTTGGTTCGCCCTCTTCATGGACTCGATCTTCTTCCGAGCGGGATTTCAGGCAAGATGATCATGACCTTGGATATCTCTACTATCTTTGCTTGCTAGTTGTCTCGATGCTATCGCTATGTCGCGCTTCCTACCACATATATGTCAGCCTCCCATATGCCATGATATAGCCTCTAACCACCCTTACCCAGCAAACCGTTGTTTAGCTATGTTACCGCTTTGCTCAGCCCCTTTCTTATAGCGTTGCTAGTTGCAGGTGCAGTGCAGGTTATTCCATGTTGGGACATGGATGTCTTGGGATATCACAATATCTCTTATTTAATTAATGCATCTATATACTTGGTATTGGGTGGAAGGCTCGGCCTTTTGCCTAGTGTTTTGTTCCACTCAAGCCGCCCTAGTTTCCGTAATGCTGGTGTTATGATCCATGTTTAGCGTTCCTAACATGCTCAGGGGAATGGGACCCTCTTGACAGTTCGCTTTGAATAACCGCTTCCAGCAAGGCCCAACATTGGTTTTACCATTTGCCAACATAATAATACTGAATCTAATAATTAATTTTGCATAGGGAGTTAGCGCTACCCGAGGATTCTTTTAATTCCACATAATACAGGTGGGCCAGTGCCGATGGTGTTGGTCCAAACCGGGCAGACTGCGGGGCCACCACGAGGAAACTCGAGGTTCTGGTTTAACTCGTAGGCTGACCTATCCGGTCGTGGCCTGAGATGAGATACGCGCGGCTACTATCAGGGTGTCGGCACGCCGGGAGGTCTTGCTGGAATTGTGTTACCATTGTCGAAATGTCTTGTGCACCGGGAATCCGAGGATACTTTGGGCTATCTCGAGGTTGAGGTATTTCCACCGCAGCTTGTGTAGGCTTATGATGGGCCAGGTTGGAACACCCCTGCAGGGTTAAATCTTATGCGAAGCCGTGCCCGCGGTTATGTGGCACTTGGATATTTATAACCTCCGGTTGTAGAGAACTTGACACTAAAATCCTAATTAAAATACACCAACCGCGTGCGTAACCGTGATTGTCTCTTTTCGAGGAAGTTCGAGAAGAGAACACGGTGGGGTTATGTTTGACTCGTAAGTAGGCGTTCAGGATCACTTTGTGATCATTTGTAGTTTGCGACCGTTTTGCGTAGTTTTACTCTTCTTATTCTTGTACTCGTAAGTTAGCCACCATACAATGCTTAGTGCTTGCTGCAACCTCACCACCTTACCCTTCCATACCCATTTAAGTTTTGATAGTCTTGCTACCCATGGTTATGGGATTGCTGAGTCCTCGTGGCTCACAGATTACTACAACAACAGTTGCAGGTGCAGGTAATGCGATGATCTGACGCGAGAGCGATGCGCGTTTGCGTTTGGAGTTCTTCTTCTTCGTCGATCTTGGGATAGGTTCCGGGTCGGCAGCCTGGGCTAGCAGGGTGGATGTCGTTCGTGTTTTTCGTTTGTGTTTCATCCGTAGTCGGATTCTGCTCTTCTGTATGATGTTTGCTATGTATTGATGTATTCCTGCGATGATTGTATGTATTCCTCTGTATCCCCATCTATTATGTACATGGTACGATGTAATGATATCCACCTTGCAAGCGTCTTCAATATGCGCTTCTATCCTTAGTGGGATTTTCAAGTCCCTTGAGAATAGGACCGCATATTGGGCGTGACACGAGCGGCACTCTGTAAGTATTTTCCCTCTTATCTTCATTGCTCACTTTATTTTCCGCATTGAGATGTTTAATGAGTTCCATCATGTCATATTGTAGGCCTACATGGAGTACACACGCCAGGAGACCATGGCGTGGAGCGCGAGAGTTGCAGCCGTCCAGGACCACAGCACTCGCATGATGACGGTTAGTTTAGCCCCTTTCATTTCATTTCCATATTTGCACTTTCATTTCTTCTGACATTCGTGTTTGCTTTGTCAATTAACATGCAGCTTGTTTTTGAGAGCATGGCGGCAGGCACGGTTCCCGTAATGGAACCACCACCACCACCTGCTGGACCACAACCAGTGCTGCTTACCTTCGAGGAGTTTCTGGCACAGCACCCGGGGACTACGGTGGTTAGTATATCCCCAAACTATTCAAGCACCGCTTACCGTTTATTCAACACAATCATATATCCCCTGAACATGTCTTTTCAAACATTCAGGCAACCGGTGGATCTTCCGTTGGTGGTGGTGCCGGTCTTCGCATGACTCCCGAGTCACGGAGCCCGGTCACTCCCATCCACCGAGGAGGTGGCGGTGGCGGTAGCGCTGCCGCTAGCAGTGACGACCGGTGCTTTGGCGGACTTGGCGGTGACGACCTTGGCGGTGGTGGTGGACGTCCTGGCTCTTAAGCCTGTGGGTCTTTAGATGACTTCTGGTCTTTTATGCTCCTCTAGATGACTTGTGTGCTTCTTTAGATGACTTGCGATGATGCTAATGTTTGTGATGATATTTATGTTCTTGTGATGTTGGTTGTGAGGACGATACTTATATCTGCTGTGTATGTCTATTTCATCATATATATCTGCTGTCTATTTGAATTGAATTGATTTGAATTAAAACAGAGAAAAGGAAAAAAATCAGAAAGAAACTATGCCGACGGCCTTGCCGTCGGCATAGGGCAAGGCCGAGCTACCAGTGACCGCCACGTGTCCCCTATGCCGACGGCAAGGCCGTCGGCGCATATATAAATCTATGCCGACGGCCTTGCCATCGGCATAGGGGACACGTGGCGCCCACTGGTAGCTCATGGCATGTAGTTATGCCGACGGCTATGCCGTCGGGATAGATGTGCATCTAAGCCGACGGCTAAGCCGTCGGCACATATGACACGTGGCGGCAACTGGGCTCTTCCTAGCGCGCAGATACGCCGACGGGGAGGCCGTCGGCATATATTCAAATCTATGCCGACGGCCTCCCCGTCGGCATAGATGTGCCACGTGGCTCCTCCAAATTACTTAGCAGTTGACGACGGCGCCGTCAGTTGCCGTCAGGTGTCAAAGTTTGCCGACGGTGATTCTATGCCGACGGTTGTACGGAAGCCGTCGGCATAGGTATCTATCCCGACAGCTAGTCTATGCCGACGGCCTGCCCGGGGTGCGCCGACGCAAATGTTGCCGACGGGGATATGCCGACGGTGGCCGTCGGCATAGGCCTATCCCGACGGGAATCTGGCCTATGCCGACGGCTTACATTAATTCCGGTAGTGCACGCCACCAGACGTCCGTCTGCACGCCGCCGGCCGCCGTACGTTGTATCGCCGGCGAAATAATTGGGGATTTGACCCCGATGGAAGCAGAGAGGGAAGCTGCAGCTCTAGCGGTGTGGGGATTGGTTTGGTGTGGTTTGACGAACCTAAGGGGGGTAGAAACTATTGGGACCCAAACCGATAATGCAAATCTTTTACAGATACACCCCTGCTGAAAGGGTGTATGGCTACAAATTTATCTATGAAAGGTACGTATTTTTTTTCGAGATAGAATGTGGGCTTTATTAAAAAAAGTTGAGGGTAATGTCGACTTTATCAATCAAACAACAATATTACACAGAGTTCGCCGGATACAATCCGGAACAGAGTGGTATCTACTTGGACTAATGAGTACATACATGATACAAATTTTAAAATCTTGAGATTCTTCTGGCATTTAGACTATTTCTTGTATACATGCTTTCAGGCGGTGAGCATGTGTAAAAACAAATCTCAACATTTTATCGCTCTTGAAACCGTCGCTGTGACATATTTTATTGTCCTAATTTCTTCGTTGTGCGCAGGCATGATCTTGTCGAACCGTCCTGGTTGCCAGTTATGCGGTATTCCCGGTCATCTCGCCTCTCGCTGCCACAAACGCTTCAAGCGCGATTTTCTCGGCATCGGCAATGACGGGCGCAACAATGAGCGTCAAGCAGCCATGGCGACACAAGGGCACACCCCTTCCTATCCTGTTGATGCCAGCTGGTACATGGATACTGGTGCTACAGATCATCTGACGAACAAGCTCTCCAAGCTTGGGTCATACGAGCCGTACCAGGGTCATGATCAGATTCATACGGCAAGTGGGTCAGGTATGCATATCTCTCATATTGGTCAAACATCTCTTCCAACATCGACATCACGTCAACTTCAACTCTCCAATGTTCTTCATGTTCCTTCTGTCACCCGCAATCTCATGTCTGTTCCTAGACTCACTTATGACAACAATGTTTCTGTTGAATTTCACCCATTCTATTTTTTTGTCAAGGACTGAGGAACACGAGACGTTCTACTTAGGGGTCGCTATCGCGGTGGTCTTTACAAACTTGACGTGCCGCGCATGTCTCAAGTCTTCAGTGCTGTTCGTGTCTCGTCGTCCCAGTGGCATTCACGCCTTGGCCATCCGGCTTCTCCGGTTGTCCGTCATGTTATTCATCGTCATGAGCTTCCCATGGTGCCTAGTAGTAATAAAACAATAGCAGTGTGTGATGCCTGTCAACAGGGCAAAAGTCATCAACTTCCTTTTTCTTTGTCTACTCGAGTTGTCAACAAACCACTAGAGATAATATTTTCCGATGTATGGGGTCCAGCGCAAACTTCTGTCAGTGGTCACAACTATTATGTCAGTTTCATTGATGCTTATAGTCGCTTTACATGGCTTTGTCTACTTAAGCGCAAGGCTGATGTATTTAATATCTTTATTCAGTTTCAGTCACATGTTGAACGTCTTCTCCAGCATAAGATTCTCCATGTTCAGTCTGATTGGGGGGGGGGGGGGCGCGAGTATCGCAACCTCAGCACTTTCTTTCAGAAACTTGGGATTTCTCACCGTGTGTCGTGTCCTCATACACATCAACAAAATGGTGCTGCTGAGCGCAAACACCGTAATATTGTTGAAACTGGTCTCACTTTGTTATCACATGCGTCTGTTCCTTTTCGTTTTTGGAGTGATGCTTTCTTTACGGCTTGTTTTCTTATTAACCGGCTTCCCACACGTGTGCTTAACATGAAAACTCCTCTTGAAGTTCTCTTTAATGAAGTTCCTGACTACACTTTTTTAAGGTGTTTGGGTGCGCGTGTTGGCCACATCTTCGTCCCTGTAATAGCTGTAAAGTAGAGTTTCGATCCAAAAAATGTGTTTTTCTCGGGTATAGCTCTCTCCACAAAGGTTACAAGTGTCTTCATGTTCCCACCAATCGAGTGTATATCTCTCGCGATGTCATCTTTGATGAAAACTATTTTCCTTTTTCTAATCTTCCAACTTTTTCTGATCTACCACAGTCTCTCCGTTCCACCATGTTTTCCCCTGACCAATTTGATGATATTGCATATCCGCCTTTGTTGTTATCTAATCATAGTGCAGGTATTGGTCGTGGTGCTCGGCTGGAACTTCTTGATGATACAGAACCTGCAGGGTCTTCTTTGGGTGACCCTTCAAGTGCCATGCATGAGCAAGCAAGTAGTCCCAGCCATGCAACGGATGGGCTGGCCACCTCTACATCCATGCATGCATGTAGTCCCAGCCATGCAACGGATGACCTGGACACCACTACGTCCATGCATGCACCTACTCCTAGCCATGCAACGGATGGCCTGGCCACCTCTACGCCACCTCATTCAGGTGGGTCGCCCGCACCGACGCCTGCTGGATCAGTCGCATCACCTGCGGCGCGTGCGGCCTCGTCCGCGCCCGACGAGCCTCATGTCTCGTCCTCCACCGAGTGTATTGCATCCCCGCCAGCCTCGCCCGTGCTACCGTCGCCAGAGCCAGCGACTCCCGGTTCTGCTCCCTCATCTGTGCCACCAGCACCGCTCCGTGCTCCTGCTCCTGTGCCCAATCGGCCACACACTCGAAGTCGCAGCGGTATTTTTCAGCCCAAGCAGCGTACTGACGGAACAGTTGCATGGCTTGCTACCTGTATGGCACATGCCGTCTCGGACCCCAATTCCGAACCGCGCCATTTTCAAGCTGCTATGAGCATTCCACACTGGCACACTGCGATGGGACATGAATATAATGCTCTTCTTCACAATAAAACATGGTGTTTGGTTCCTCCTCCGACTGGTGTTAACATCATTGATTCTAAATGGGTTTTCAAAGTGAAGAAACATTCTGACGGATCTACTGAACGGTACAAAGGCACGTCTGGTTGCTAGAGGATTTAAACAACGACATGGTCTTGACTATGAGGATACTTTCAGTCCGGTCGTCAAGCCTACTACCATACGACTGCTATTATCTTTGGCAGTTACTCGTGGCTGGTCTCTTCGTCAGTTGGATGTCCAGAATGCCTTTCTTCATGGTGTGCTTGAGGAGGAAGTTTATATGCGGCAGCCACCAGGTTTTGTTGATCCTGATTATCCTCACCACTTATGTTGCTTGAACAAAGCTCTGTATGGCCTGAAACAGGCGCCTCGTGCTTGGCATGCTCGTCTTGCATCTGCTCTGCATGCTCTCGGATTTGTTCCCTCTACGGCTGACACATCCCTGTTTCTGTTTCGCCGTCCTGAGGTCACCATGTATCTTATGGTCTATGTTGATGACACCATCCTTATCAGCTCTTCAGTGCCTGCTGCTGATCGTCTGCTCTCAGCTCTTAGTTCTGACTTTGCTATCAAAGATCTCGGCAAGCTTCACTATTTTTTGGGTTTGGAAGTTTCACATAGTGCTCCTGGGCTCTCTCTTACTCAGAAGAAGTACTCTCTGGACCTTCTTCGACGTGCTGGTATGCTCAAATGCAAACCTGCCTCCACACCCATGACTGTGACTAATAAGCTCTCTGTTGATGATGGTGTCCTTCTCTCTCCTGATGATGCTACCACATATCGCAGTATTGTTGGTGGCCTACAATACCTGACTATTACCAGACCAGACATTTCCTTCGCAGTTAATCGCGTTTGTCAGTACCTTCACTCGCCACGTGACTCGCATTGGTCTGCAGTTAAGCGCATTCTCCGCTACGTACGTCTCACCGTCTCCTATGGTTTGCATCTTCGGCCTGCTCCCTCTGGTAGTTTGTCTGCTTTTTCAGATGCTGACTGGGCAGGTAACCCGGATGATCGGTGATCCACGGGGGGTTATGTTGTGTTCTTTGGTCCTAACTTGATCGCCTGGAGTGCGAGAAAGCTGGCCACGGTGTCTCGCAGCAGTACTGAGGCTGAGTACAAAGTTGTAGCCAATGCAACCGCAGAGCTCATTTGGGTACAATGCTTGCTTCAGGAGTTGGGGATATCTCAGAGGCAGCCACCTGTTCTTTGGTGTGACAATATTGATGCTACATACCTTTCCTCTAATCCGGTATTTCATGCACGAACAAAGCACATCGAAGTTGACTATCATTTTGTCAGAGAACGTGTTGCATAGAAGCTACTTCAAATCAAGTCCATCTCCTCTAAAGATCAACTTGCGGACATCTTCACAAAGCCGTTGCCATTACCTTTGTTTGAGGTTTGCCGGCGCAATCTCAACCTACGGGACACAGTTGAGATTGAGGGAGGGTGTTAGACTTTGTATAGCTTTTAGTATATATGGTGTATGCCTTGTATTTGTGTGCAACTCTCCTATATAAATATAACTGGCAAGCCGCCCCTAGAGGCCATGCAGTCCACCCCAAACATATGTACAAACCCTTGTTTAACAGACCTGGATGATCTGCGTCCACATGCAAGGACGACGGAGCTAGAGGCAACGCATGAGCTGTCGTCTGATACAGATCGGTCATCGGCTGTCACTTGTGAGGATGGTGCGGGGCCTCCGGAGTGTCCCCAAATCGGGATTTTGGTGGTGCCGCAATCCTCCCCCCGTCCCGTCAAAGACTTCGTCGGATGGTGGCGAGAGGCGCTTGTCGCGTCACGTCACGTCAATCTACTCGTGTGGGCATGGCCAACCCTCGCCACAAGGACCGTGCGCATATGCAGCTATTGGGATCGAGGAAAGTGGAGGAGACAACATAGGAGGACTTTGATTGGGTGGTACTTCTCAAGTACCTAGTCTGGAGCTCCGGGGTGAAAACCCTAGGTCTGGCCCTAGTTGGTCATACCTGGCAATGGCGGCGCTCTTTGTGTCGTTACCCTGATGAAGGCATTGCTCAGAGTTTCTCGGATTTGATCTTCGGGTGAAAACCCACGATCCGACCTTAGTGGTTGGATCAGGCGACGGCGACGCTTAAACGTCCTTCCCTTCCTGGAGGCGTCGCTTTTGGAGAGCCTTTCTTGTAGTTCTCGTGTTGTCAAGAGATGGTTGGCGCCGATGGTCACTGCCGTATATCGTCAATCGTTGTTTTCATTGCCTCGGGTTTTTTTTCTTCCTCCGCCTAGGCACAGCTTGGGTCTTGTATGACCTTGCTCTTTGCCGGCGTGATCATTTGTGTGTGTTGTGTTGGCTGTGTGCATCCTAATTATGCAGAGGCCGGGTGTGTACTCGTTATGATTGTATCCCTCGATGCTACATTATGAGTCAATAAAAACACCCTTTATCGAAAAATGTGTTGCCAATGAGCAATGAGCTACGATCTTGAGATGTAATCGAGGTCCAATCACGTGATTCCTGGTCTCTCCCTGATTTGGCATCACATCTCTACGTTTTTGCGCGGCAAGGTTTTTTTCTGCCTCGTTTTCTCTCCCCACTCGTGACGTACTACACTCATTTTCTTGAAACATAGCAGAGTGACGCACTACCATTATCGACACACAATCCAATCAGTTCTGACAAGTTGTGATCCACCTCATTAACGACTGATCGTGTTGTATCACTACTAGAATCTGGTTTTGTGCAAAATTCCATAACTTGGCCGAGTTCATTCTATCGAGAATTCGACAAACCTTTGTCTGCCAAGTTTGATTTAAAATTGGACTCGGCAGTGACAAGCAACTCGGCAGAGCTCCGACTTTGCCTAGTTCCAATGAAAAATGACTCGGCAAACAAAAACAACTCATCAGAATCTCAAGTTCGTCGAGTCTCAGACTGAAAAGCCTCGGTAAAGTCTGACAGGTGGGCCATGCTGTAGAGCAGGCGACAGAGCCGTGACGGTGGGGTGTACATGTTGGGTACTAGCTATACTAGTCTTAAGTTTAGGGTACGACCAGACTTATGGATTCCCTAGTTTGCAAACTATTATTTTGGTTTGATGATCGACTTAACTATATTAGAGCATCTACAACCAGAACCTCCCCCCCCCCCCCCCCTATCCGCCCCAAACGCCCGGTCGGGCTGCCTGGTCATTGACCGGACGAAAAACCAGCACCCAACCGGGTGCCCCACAACCAGCCCAAACGCCAGGACTGATCAACACTTAGGGCGAATATGGGTACGCTCGGACGCGCTCGCCACATCGTACTGACCGCTAGGGCCCGCGCCAATTCGCCCATATTCGTCCCCCTTCCTTGCCCGACCAGCCCTCTCCTCTTCTCTGTTTGTCCTCGTACACAGCCACAACCGGTCATGCTCACTGCCACCGGACACCGCTCCATGGTCATTACTTCTAGATCGTCGATGAATTCGTCGTGAAATGATGACTATGGGAACCCGTATGCAGATGGATTTTCATTCAACACTAAGAGAACAAAGGGTAAGTGGAAAAATGATTTAACTTAAAAACTCTCACTCACCGTGAGTAGGGCCATCAATCTTCGCTTTGTGAAGGGGATGAACTATCGTGTGACCTGACATGCGGGTCCAATGAGGACGGCGGTCTTTCCAAGGGTCACAGCATGTCGAGTCCCTGATAGAATGAACTCAGCCAAGATATGACCCTTCGTCTACCCAAGGGCATATAGTGGTTATATTGGTTGTTTTTATTGTCATATTTGCTAGTTACACGTATACTTATCCAGAGCATATAAATTAATATGGTACTACTCCCTCCAGCTATATATATAGGGCCTAATGCGTTTTCTAAAACTACCTTTGACTATTGATAAGATTAATAGGATATGAGATGTATAATGTGAAAATTATATCATGGAAAGCTCCTTTCACGTACGAATTTGATGGTATGTTTTGTGTAACTTGCATGGCATATATTATTGCTTTAACATGTGGTCAAAATTAGTCTCGAAAAATGAACTGGGCCCTATATATATGGATAGAGGGAGTATAAGAATATAAGTGGACGTGAGAAAACAAATGTATGTTCATACATGTTAAATAGAATGCTCATAGCGTATCTATAAATAATGTATATATTTTAAATATATATATGTATTTATGAAAAAGCTCATATATCTTTTTACAAAAACGTCACAGATTTTACAAAATATTCATATGCATGTAGATAAATATTAATATAATATGGGAAAATGTTTAAGTCCTAAAGAAAAGTAAAAGAACATAAACAGAAGCATGAAAAAGTAAAAATAAAAGAGGTTGGTAAAAGGAAAAAAATGAAGGGAAAGAAGAAAACACAAAAAAGAAAAAAAAATAAAGAAAAACGTACCGAAAGAAATGGAAAGAAGACTAAAGGAAACCAGAGAAGAGCAGCAGATAACCGGATTTGCAATGACTCTGGCGTTTGCTTTTTTTTTCCGGATTTGCTAACTCACATCTAGATGAAAATTAACTATGTCACATCTAACCTCTCCACCACATGATCTGAAGGCTCTAAGATTCGTACTGCACTTGTTTTTTTCTTGGCGATCCACTTAAGCGTCGCTGTTGTCCCTTTTTTTATATATATATATAAGCAGCGCCGCTGTTGTCTTTGCACGGCCGTGGTTTGTTTGTGTGCGGGCTGCGTGTGCGCTGCTCTATGCTGCTGTCGGCCTGCTCCTGTTGCACGGCGCCGTTGTTGCCCCTGTTGGCCTGCTGTATGCTGCTCTTTGGCATCTCTACGTGGGCTGCAGGCGTGTTTTTTTTCCCTCTCTTGTGTGTTTTAAGCTTGGCTTTTCCCTTTTGTTTTTAGGCTGTGATGTTCATTTTTTTTTCTTTTTTTCCTCTCTCTCTATATATGCAATTTCCAAGATTCATATTTTTTTAGCACGGCTCACGTGTTGTTGTTGTCCCGGTACGAGTGATCTGCACATCCTTGTCCATGTGTTTTTCTGTCGTTTCCGTGTTTGTGTTTCTTTTTTTAGTTTTTTTGAGCGGGATTGCTAAAACACATCTAGATGAAATTTAGTGATCTCACATCTAGATGTCCAGCCGTCCGATCTATTGTGTCTTTGTTTTTCGCGCTCGAGTGATCGCCCGTGTCGTGATCGATCTGCGCCGCGTTGTAGAGTCTGTCGGCCCGGGAGGCCTACAGCTGACCGGGACTGTTTTGCTTTTTTTCTTTTTTGTTGGGCCGGCGTTGCCTTTGTTTGTGTTGGGATTTTTTTAGAATACAAAGAGTCTAGCCGAGAGTATATTACATCGATACGGCAGCCTCCCTCGAGTCGTCACTCCCCTCCCCTGTTCTTCCATTTCTATTGTTTTGTTTCGAATCCGAAGAAGGAGACGACCTGACCTGGCGGGTCTGTGGCTCACAGATGGCAGGGAACGTTGTTTTTTTGTTTTCCCCTACTTGTTTCATGCACTCTTTTTCCATGTCAATTTTTTTTGTATACTGCATATGCAAGTGTTTTCCTAGTTGTTATTTCACAAAAATAAATTTTTCCCAGTTTTAGTTTGTATGTAAACCCCTGGACTCCGGAATAGAGCTATTTGTAGTTTTTGTAGTCGCCTCATTTGCAAGTAGTCATCTCGAAAATCGATTTTTGTAGGGGCCCAGTTGCAAGTCAACCATCGACTCGCAACTAGGACGCGTCATACTTTTTTGTAGTGGCCCAGTTACATGTCAACCATCGACTCGCAACTAGGGGGGGGGGGCGTGTGTTTGTAGGGGCCCAGTTACAAGTCAACCATCGACTCGCAACTAGGACGAGTCGTACTTTTTTGTAGTGGCCCTAGTTGCATGTCAACCATCGACTCGCAACCAGTGGGGCGTATATTTGTAGCGGCCCAGTTGCAAGTCAACCATCGACTCGCAACTAGGAAGCGTCGTACTTTTTTGTACCGGCCCCAGTTGCATGTCAACCATCGACTCGCAACTAGGGGGACGTATGTTTGTAAAGGCCCAGTTGCAAGTCCACCATCGACTCGCAACTGGGATGCGTCATAATTTTTTGTAGTTGCCCCAGTTGCATGTCAACCATCGACTCGCAACTAGGGGGAACGTATGTTTGTAGGGGCCCAATTGCAAGTCAACCATCGACTCGCAACTGGGACGCGTCATACTTTTTTGTAGTTGCCCCAGTTGCAAGTCAACCATCGACTAGCAACTAGGGGGGCGTATGTTTGTAGCAGCCCAGTTGTAAGTCAACCATCGACTCGCAACTAGGACGTGTCGTACTTTTTTGTAGTGGCCCCAGTTGCTTGTCAACCATCGACTCGCAATTAGGGCGGGGGCGTATGTTTGTAGGGGCCCAGTTGCAAGTCAACCATCGACTGGCAATTGGGACATGTCGTACTTTTTTGTAGTTGCCCCAGTTGCAAGTCAACCATCGACTCACAACTGGAGGGGCGTATATTTGTAGGGGCCTAGTTGCAAGTCAACTATCGACTCGCAACTGGGGGGGCGTATGTTTGTAGGGGCCCAGTTGCAAGTCAACCATTGACTCGCAACTAGGATGTGTCGTACTTTCTTGTAGTGGCCCCAGTTGCATGTCGGACGGCTTTTCCCTTTTGTTTTTTAGGTTGTGATGTTCATTTTTTTTCTTGCTTTTTCCCCCTCTCTCTATATATGCAATTTCCAAGATTCATATTTTTTTAGCACGGCTCACGTGTTGTTGTTGTCCCACCATGAGTGATCTGCGCATCCTTGTCCATGTGTTTTTCGGTCGTTTCGGTGTTTCTGTTTCTTTTTTTTTAGTTTTTTTGAGCAGGATTGCTAAAACACATCTAGATGAAATCTAGTGATCTCACATCTAGATGTCCAGCCGTCCGATCTATTGTGTCTTTATTTTTCGCGCTCGAGTGATCGCCAGTGTCGTGATCGATCCGCGCCGCGTTGTAGAGTATATTACATCGATATGGCGGCCTCCCTCGAGTCGTCACTCCCCACCCCTGTTCTTCCATTTCTATTGTTTTGTCTCGAATCCGAAAAAGGAGACGACCTGACCTGGCAGGTCTGTGGCTCAGAGATGGCAGGGAACGTTGTTTTTTGTTTTCCCCTATTTGTTTCATGCACTCTTTTTTCCATGTCAAATTTTTTTGTATACTGCATATGCAAGTGTTTGCCTAGTTGTTATTTCACAAAAATAAAATTTTCCCAGTTTTAGTTTGTATGTAAACCCCTGGACTCCGGAATAGAGCTATTTGTAGTTTTTGTAGTCGCCTCATTTGCAAGTAGTCATCTCGAAAATCGATTTTTTTGTAGTTGCCCCAGTTGCAAGTCAACCATCGACTCGCAACTAGGGGGGCGTATGTTTGTAGGGGGGCCAGTTGCAAGTCAACCATCGACTCGCAACTAGGGGGCGTATGTTTGTAGGGCCCCCAGTTGCAAGTCAACCATCGACTCGCAACTAGGGGGGTTGTATGTTTGTAGGGGCCCAGTTGCAAGTCAACCAACGACTCGGAACTAGGACGCGTCATACTTTTTTGTAGTGGCCCAGTTGCATGTCAACCATCGACTCGCAACTAGGGGGGCGTATGTTTGTAGGGGCCCAGTTGCAAGTCAACCATCGACTCGCAACTAGGACGCGTCGTACTTTTTTGTAGTGGCCCTAGTTGCAATTCAACCATCGACTCGCAACTAGGGGGGCGTATGTGTTGTAGGGGCCCAGTTGCAAGTCAACCATCGACTCGCAACTAGGATGCGTCCTACTTTTTGTAGTGGCCCCATTTGCATGTCAACCATCGACTCGCAACTAGGGGGACATATGTTTGTAGGGGCTCAGTTGCAAATCAACCATCGACTCGCAACTGGGACACGTCGTACTTTTTCGTTGTTACCCCAGTTGCATGTCAACCATCGACTCGCAACTAGGGGGCGTATGTTTGTAGGGGCCCAGTTGCAAGTCAACCATCGACTCGCAACTAGGGGGCCTATGTTTGTAGGCGCCCAGTTGCAAGTCAACCATCGACTCGCAACTAGGGTGGGCGTATGTTTGTAGGGCCCCTGTTGCAAGTCAACCATCGACTCGCAAGTAGTACACGTCGTAGTTTTTTGTAGTGGCCCGAGTTGCATGTCAACCATCGACTCGCAACTAGGGGGGACATATGTTTGTAGGGGCCTAGTTGCAAGTCAACCATGGACTCGCAACAAGGGGGCGTATGTTTGTAGGGGCCCAGTTGCAAGTCAACCATCGACTCGCAACTAGCCAGGGGACGTATGTTTGTAAGGGCCCAGTTGCAAGTGAACCATCGACTCGCAACTAGGAAGCGTCGTACTTTTTTGTAGTGGCCCCAGTTGCATGTCAACCATCGACTCGCAACTAGGGGGGACGTATGTTTGTAGGGGCCCAGTTGCAAGTCAACCATCGACTCGCAACTACGCGTCGTACTTTTTTGTAGTGGCCCCAGTTGCATGTCAACCATCGACTCGCAACTAGGGAGGGGGCGTATGTTTGTAGGGGCCCAGTTGCATGTTAACCATCGACTCGCAACTAGGACGTGTTGTACATTTTTGTAGAGGCCCCAGTTGCATGTCAACCATCGACTCGCAACTAGGGGGGTGGCGTATGTGTTGTAGGGGCCCAGTTGCAAGTCAACCATCGATTCGCAACTAGGACGCGTCCTACTTTTTGTAGTGGCCTCATTTGCATGTCAACCATCGACTCACAACTAGGGGGGCGTATGTTTGTAGGGGCCCAGTTGCAAATCAACCATCGACTCGCAACAGGGACACGTCGTACTTTTTTGTAGTTACCCCAGTTGCATGTCAACCATCGACTCGCAACTAGGGGGGACGTATGTTTGTAGGGGCCCAGTTGCAAGTCAACCATCGACTCGCAATTAGGGGGGACTTATGTTTGTAGGCGCCATGTTGCAAGACAACCATCGACTCACAACTAGGGTGAGCGTATGTTTGTAGGGGCCCAGTTGCAAGTCAACCATCGATTCGCAACTAGGACGCGTCCTACTTTTTGTAGTGGCCTCATTTGCATGTCAACCATCGACTCACAACTAGGGGGGCGTATGTTTGTAGGGGCCCAGTTGCAAATCAACCATCGACTCGCAACAGGGACACGTCGTACTTTTTTGTAGTTACCCCAGTTGCATGTCAACCATCGACTCGCAACTAGGGGGGACGTATGTTTGTAGGGGCCCAGTTGCAAGTCAACCATCGACTCGCAATTAGGGGGGACTTATGTTTGTAGGCGCCATGTTGCAAGACAACCATCGACTCACAACTAGGGTGAGCGTATGTTTGTAGGGGCCCAGTTGCAAGTCAACCATCGACTCGCAGGTAGTACGCATCGTAGTTTTTTGTAGTGGCCCGAGTTGCATGTCAACCATCGACTCGCAACTAGGGAGGACGTATGTTTGTAGGGGCCTAGTTGCAAGTCCACAATCGACTCACAACAAGGGGGCGTATGTTTGTAGGGGCCCAGTTGCAAGTCAACCATCGTCTCGCAACTAGGCGGGGGACGTATGTTTGTAAGGGCACAGTTGCAAGTCAGCCATCGACTCGCAACTAGGAAGCGTCATACTTTTTTGTAGTGGCCTCAGTTGCATGTCAACCATCGACTCGCAACTAGGGGGGACGTATGTTTGTAGGGGCCCAGTTGCAAGTCAACCATCGACTCGGAACTAGGAAGCGTCGTACTTTTTTGTAGTGGCCCCAGTTGCATGTCAACCATCGACTTGCAACTAGGGGGGACGTATGTTTGTAAGGGCCTAGTTGCAAGTCAACCATCGACTCGCAACTACGCGTCGTACTTTTTTGTAGTGGCCCCAGTTGCATGTCAACCATTGATTAGCAACTATGGACAGGGGGGCCGTATGTTTGTATGGGCCCAGTTGCAAGTCAACCATTGACTCGCAACTGGGACGCGTCGTACTTTTTTGTAGTTGCCCCAATTGCAAGTCAACCATCGACTCGCAACTATGGACAGGGGGGGCCGTATGTTTGTATGGGCCCAGTTGCAAGTCAACCATTGACTCGCAAGTGGGACGCGTCGTACTTTTTTGTAGTTGCCCCAATTGCAAGTCAACCATCGACTCGCAACTAGTCACTAGTACAAAACAGGGCTTTGGTCCAACCCAGAACAGAGCATTAGTCCCGGTTCTGTTACGAACCAGGACTAATGGGTGCATTAGTCCCGGTTCGAGTTGCGCAGGCATTAGTCCCGGTTCGAACAGGACCTTTAGTCCCGGTTGGAGAGACCCACCGGTACTAAAGGGTTTGTGACCGGCTTCGAACGGTGCCAGACCCTTTAGTCCCGGTTGGTATCTCTGTAGGAGATATGCCCTAGAGGCAATAATAAATGTTATTGATTATCTCCCTGTTCATAATTAGGTTTATGTTCCATGCTATAACTGCTATGGTTCTCGATTCTACAATAACCACGAGGCTCGGAGGAAGACTCATATGCACGTGTGGGATAATAAACGGTAAAATGTATTCCTAGTCAAGCCTCTATGACTGGCTCAAGTATTGCATGATGATCCTGTTTTCCTGATCATGGGCATGGCTATGCCGGCAATTTTGAGGGCACAATTGTTGGTAGAACACTTGTGTTGAATCGACCCGATTGATGTTATGCTATGAGATACATTCGTCATAAGTTTATGGTTAATAACACAGAGAAGTTAATGTTTGCATAATTCCTTAGACCATGAGAGTGTCGAGTTTCTTCATGCTTGCTTCATGAACTTTGGGGTTTGTTAAACGTCATCCGTAAATGGGTGGCTATTACGGCGGCTTACGGGTTCATGGAAAAGTATGTCAAGGGACTTGATAGCTCAAGATTGGGATTTGCTCCTCCGACGATGGAGAGATATCTCTGGGCCCTCTCGGTGTTACGGTATCCATCATCGTCTGGCCAGACACAGGGTGATTTGATCACAGGGATGCCGGAACACGGGAACGAGAAAAGAGAACAATACCGGCAACGAGGTAACTGGCATTGTGGACAAGTGTTGATCCACGAGGATGCCGATGTTTCTCACCTCGGGTAATTGTAACATATCGCGAAGCAACAGGAATAGCTCACGGCAACTGGAGGTTCACTCGAATATTTATTCGTGTGGGTATAGGGATCGATATGGGTGTCCACGGCTCCGATGTTGATCATTGATCGGAAGGGGTTCCGGGTCATTTCTATGCTTCACCGAACCTATAGGGTCACACGCTTAAGGGTCATCTATCTGCTGAATACTAGACAGGGAGTCTGAGAGAAAATCACCGAAAAAGTTTCGGACGCCGGAAAAGTTTGGGACAGCAGAAAAGTTCCGCAGAGAGGTCACCGGATGAGTTCCGGTGAAACTGAAAAGTTGTTTCAGAGGATACCATAAAGTCAAATTGGTTTTGGCACATGCCTGATAATTCTTGGAGGGTGCCAGAATCATTCTGGAAACTTTCTGGAATTTTCCGGGATGAAAACCGGAAATGTTCCGGAGCTGCCGAAACCGCTTCAGATGCTTTTCGCAGATGAAATCACTAAACCGGAATTGTTCCGGCTCGCGTTGAAAATTATTTTGGTGGGTACTAGAATTGTTCTAAGCCCACATGAATATTTTCAGTTCGATCAGACGCTGAAAAATGTCGTCGTGAATAGTGAAAGTGCTTTTTGGGATATTTTTGGAAAGCCACCTTTTGGGGCTTTGCTCCAAAAGATCTTGGGGATGACATGGATGGATAGGGGCCAATTTTGGGGCCCCACATGAGGGTGTGGCCGGCCACATGGTGGACTCCTTCATGGAGTCCCCCTTGTTCCTTGGTTTCACCTTTTAGGTCCTTGGGAAGGACTTCTTTCCATGTGTGTTTTGGGTCTTCTTGTAAAACCATCCTACCCCTTGGGTTTCCTATAAATAGGAGGTGTGTGGGCTGCCATAAGACACACTCTTGCTCTCATACACAAAGCCATGCATGATCTGGCATTCTTCTCTCCCTCCCAGCGAAATAGTTTCGTAGAGCCGAAAGGCTGTCTGGGTTCCGGCAGGAACTAGTTCTGGACGGCGAAGCCCTGCCGGATAGATGACACCGTATGTGTGCAACTCTGTAGAGAGATCGTGGTTTTGGTCTTAGTTCGAGAGTGCCTCCCGAAGGGCTGTCCGTGTGACCGTCTGAGTTTTGGAGGTCCTCCCGAAGGGCTGTCCGAGTGACAGTCCGAGTTTCGGAGGTCCTCCCGAAGGGCTGTCCGCGACACCGTCCGGGGGACTGTGTGACTGCCTCCCGGAGGGATGTCCGCGGGGCAGATGAGGGTATACATCCTCGCGGTTGGGAGGTTGTAAAATCCTAGCTGTGGGGATCTGCACCACCAATCGTCATCGACTCTACTTCTGCTGCGCTACGAGAAGGTAACGATAATGATCAAACCTTGTATGCAGTCTCCATAGTGGTCCTGGGCTGGTGCGTAGGTCGGAAAATTTTTGTTTTCTGCTGCGTTCCCCAACAGTGGCATCAAGAGCCGTGCTATGCGTAGATGCAGGTTGCGATCTAGAATACATAGAGATGTATGGGTGTTGCACAATATAATTAGGTAGTAGATGAGATCTATTGCTGAAAATTATTTGTGCGGGTAGCAGATGAAGTCTGTTACCCGATGTTCTTGTTGCTTCCCTCGAATTTGCATATTTCTGATCTTGATAACAGTATGGTGGAGTCTCAATGTTCTGGCAATCCGCGATCCTGATTGATCAACGAAGTGCTAACAGTTCATTGAATTCCACCGTAGTTAAAAAGAAAGATGAAATTTTGCAGACGAAAGGGCAATGCAGATGTGATCTGCACGGGGGTCACGCGTATGACGAAGTTTAGTATGGGGCTCGAGATTTTATTATCTCGTGTTTCATACACCCTGGAATGTTAATCTAGCGACTTGGATTATCATGCTTGATGATGGACATTGGTAGCTTCGGTTTGTTTCGAAACCCTAGAAGCCACGTAAAATAAAATTTTGCATGGACCGATTAGAGGCGTCTAACTTGGTTTTGCAGGATGGTTTGCATGTGCATGTGATGTGGTATAGCAGTGCTCATATTAATTTGATTATGTATGAGATGTCTATATGATGTAAATTAATTAACATGACCTGCGTGTCATGATTCGGCATGATGGCTGGAGCCATATGATTGCACTTTAATGACCTGCGTGTCAACCTTATGTAATGCACTTATTTTATTAGCTATAGAGATAGCAATATTATCTGGTGCATCGACAAGGTGGTGGCAATCTTCGCGAAGGTGAACACCAACGCGAATGCCGAAGACGAAGAAATGAAAGACTTCTCCGTCAGAAAGGGCTATACCATATCATGCTATTATGAATTGCCTGGGATATTTATCCCTTATGATGCACCCTTCTTGATTGCACGGTAGTCGCTTTTATTAGGGTGATCTCTCACAAAAATATCAAGTAGATAGTGTTCTCCCAAGTGTAGCACCGTCACGGCACCTAACTTTTCGGGGTACGCCATGGATGCATGGGTGCGAACGATTAGGGATGTGTGAGGCGGGTGAGTTGAGACCTCGCAGCGAGATCACTTGGTTGTCTTGACGTTCAGGCATGAGTGTCATGAGCTCGGAACACACGCATCGAAAGATGAACAAGAGTCACATGGAGATGTGATCGGCAAGTTGGCCTACCGATTAAAATTCCCGTCATGAGATGATGATTCTATGGCGATGAATTGAAGTCTGGATCTTGTATCACTCAAAATCAATTATGAGAGATATTGATTTGAGTGGGAGCGCACTGTAGAATTAACTTGTTTAATTCTCAGTGCAATTAATTATGAACCCTGTCTAAGTGTGATTTGCATAATAGTTGTAGAATAATGGCTCGCGTTTCCACCTTCCCTGTTAAAATTGAATAGCTGTTAAATATCTGGTTAAAACTTTACGGTTGGTAACGTAATATGAGGATTGTCCTCAAGAGTGCCGAGAAGGACTTTGTCCTATCGCATGCTTTCGGTATTCTCCCGCTAATGCTATGGATCATGTGACTCTCGTCCTTCGATCCAAAAGCTAGAATTCCTTTTCAGTCAAAGTGCAATATGTTTGCTTCCATGAGACCCGAACTTCGAAAGTTTGGATAGTTATGTGATATTCATGGAATCTGAAAATCATTTTCAGAGACAGACAAAAGCTAAAAGATATGAGATATCCAAAGCAATATTTGTTTGCAAACTGTTAGTAAAGGAGTTTACTATGCATTAGACTGATAAGAGAGGGATCCAGAAGAACGCCAGTCATATGATGATGGTGAATAAAACAACAACTTAAAGAGAAAGGAAGTGTCCGAAGGGTGTTAGTGATGCTTTCACGCCTAGGAAGTCCGGGGCTAACGCCACTCTTAAGTTGGGTGCTTCTTCTAAGAGTAGGAGAAATACTGAAATTTAAACTGTTAGAAGTATAATGGCAAAAGGAAAGTAGACTGGAATATCCAGCTCATGTATGAATGTCATACAAGTTTTTGATGTATAGAAGGCTGGTCAAAGATATAGTTCTTAGGAATTATGGTTAAACAAGTTAATCACTAATTCTTGGGTATTGTGAGTTAATCAAAAAGATACCCGCTCGATTGCATTCTATTGCAACTCGATGTAAGAACTACTATGGCCTGAAAGACTAGCCAGGAATGAGGTTCAGATACACGCAGGGAACATAGTAAATGTTACTATGCCTTCCATCGGTGTATTCCCTATGTATTTACTTTCATAATTCATTTTAGAGTTTTACACTCTAGCCCATTGCATAAAGTATCTTGCAAGAAGGTTATTCATAAGAGAACTTTTGATGTTCGATGTTATGAATAACATAAGGGCCATACTTTCATTATGAATGAGACGTATGTTATGAATATTGATAATAATACATTACCTCTGTATTTACTTTCATAATTCATTTAGAGTTTCATACACTCTAGCCCTTTGCATAAGGTATTTTGCAAGAAGGTTATTCATAAGAGAACTTTTGATGTTCGGTGTTATGAATAACATGAAGGGCCATGATTCCATACAGGATGGGATGTATGCTATGAATATTGATGGTAATATGATACATCCATAACACTGACGCTAAATGTCGCAAGACTAAAAGAATACCACACAAGTGTGGCACTGCATTTGGTCACATTGGAGAAGACCGCATGAAAATTCCATTATGATGGATTTCGAAGTCGTTTGATTTTGAATCATCTGACACTTGCAACTTTCCTCTGAAAAGTGAAGTGACTGAAATACCGTTCACAGGCCATAAGGAACGAGCAAAGAACATATTAGTGATCATACATTATGATGTGTGTAGTCCAATAAATGTTGTTGCAGGTAGTGGATTTATCTATCTTCAGAAATGACTCAAGAAGATATGTGGACATTTACTTGTTGAGACGTAAGTCTGGATCTTTTTGAATTCATTCATAAGGTTTTCAAAAATGAAGTAGAAGTTGTTGTAACAAGAAAATTATGTTTCTACAATTCGATTGCAGAAAGGAATATTTGAGTTACAAGTTTAGCGAATGTCTGATGAGTTGTGAAAGGGGTTTCATAACTTGCACCTCCCGGAGCACCACTGCAAGTGGAGAGTCCGTGTAGATGTAATCGAACCATTTATGACATGGTAAGATCGAAGATGACATAAATAAATTTGCCATTATCCCTTTTATAGAGTGATGCTTTAGAGACTGCGGCTTTTACACTGAAAAGAGCTCCATCAGGTCTGTTGAAATGACGCCATGGTGTGGTACGCCCAACCATGTTATATCTTTTCTTAACATTTGGAATATGGGGCTTGTGTAAAAGGTTACAAACCTATTCCAAATCAGACAAGTGCTACTTTGTAAGGTTATCCCAAGTCATTGGGTATTCCCCCACCACTATACCGAGGCAAAGGTTTTTTGCCGCAAAATGATATGCTTTTAAAGAGAATAGTTCTTACAAAAGGTGAGTGGGAGGACAGTGCAACTCGACGAGATAACCAGTATCTTCGTCATCAGGTGAAAGGAAAGGAACCTTGGAAGTGATTCCGGAGTTTCCTACTGCGACTGATACGGAAGCCTCTGATTGAGATGTATGGACTTCGGTCGAACTTGCAGCTGAACCACGTAGGCAAAGCTCGTGCAAACCTATCAGGTGCGCAAACGAGATATTGTTGTTAGACAACAGTATACCTACAATACACAAGGAAGCGTTGATGGGCCCTGACTCCGGAATTGGCTAAATGCCAATACAATCCGAGATAGTTTCCATATAAGTGATTCGAGATTAAAATCTTGATACACCTTTCGGAAGACTTAGAGTCTAACGAATATTTATGGAACTAAATACTGATACGGATAAAATGTTTTATCCATAAAGCTCGACTTGTTGCCATAACAAGTTCAAGGAGTTGACTACGATGAGATTGTCTCACCGTAGCGATGCTTGAAGTCGGTTCGGGTTGAACTAGCAATTAATACATATTTCAATCATGAGATATGAAACATGGATGACAAAAAGATTTCCATCTGATGGAAATGAAACCTAGGACTTGTATGTGATACAGTCCAAAGTAATTTGTCGATCCAGAGGATGCTAGTAAGTATGCAAACTTCAGAGTTCCAGCAATGGACAGAAGAGAGCAAAGTGGAGTTGGAATCTTCGTTTTTGATGAAATGGTCAAGGGGGTTTGACTTCATCAAATGGGTATCGAAGATGCTTGTGATTCAAGAAAGTAAGTGGGAGCATAATAATATTTCTAAAAACCTTGTGTACTTAACACATTGTTAATTGGAAATAAATTTCTTGACACGAATTAGGACTTCATTTGAAAATAGTTTTTCAATGAAGTGCTTAGGCTAAATAGCCTCAATATTAGGCATGATGATCTATGGAGATAGATTTACCTAATGGGGCTAAGCAATGAATACATATTGACAAGATGCAAAAACCTTTTAGCATTTAAAACGCCAAGGAGTGATTCTTGCTGAAGTCACATGGAAAGAGTTTTTGCAAGACTCGGTGTCCCAAAACACTGATGAGTAAAATACATGATGGAGATTCCACACACTCTTGTGTTTGGATTAACCATGTATTCCATGGTATGTAAAAACAAACAGATATGTCCAATACTCCAAAGTTGTTGCGAGTATAGATACCATAGTGATCAAAGTACTGATCATGCGACAACAGTGAAAGATGTCATTAAGTGCTAAGAGTAGTGCTGATGACATGTTTTCTCGCAAGTAGAGATTATGAAGTGCTCGTTGTAAGTGATTACATCGATACAGTCTTCATCAATGCTCCATGCGATTTCCCGGTTGGTATCTCTATAGGAGATATGCCCTAGAGGCAATAATAAATGTTATTGATTATCTCCCTGTTCATAATTAGGTTTATGTTCCATGCTATAACTGCTATGGTTCTCGAGTCTACAATAACCACGAGGCTCGGAGGAAGACTCATATGCATGTGTGGGATAATAAACGGTAAAATGTATTCCTAGTCAAGCCTCTATGACTGGCCCAAGTATTGCATGATGATCCTGTTTTCCTGATCATGGGCATGGCTATGCCGGCAATTTTGAGGGCACAATTGTTGGTAGAACACTTGTGTTGAATCGACCCGATTGATGTTATGCTATGAGATACATTCGTCATAAGTTTATGGTTAATAACACAGAGAAGTTAATGTTTGCATAATTCCTTAGACCATGAGAGTGTCGAGTTTCTTCATGCTTGCTTCATGAACTTTGGGGTTTGTTAAACGTCATCCGTAAATGGGTGGCTATTACGGCGGCTTACGGGTTCATGGAAAAGTATGTCAAGGGACTTGATAGCTCAAGATTGGGATTTGCTCCTCCGACGATGGAGAGATATCTCTGGGCCCTCTCGGTGTTACGGTATCCATCATCGTCTAGCCAGACACAGGGTGATTTGATCACAGGGATGCCGGAACACGGGAACGAGAAAAGAGAACAATACCGGCAACGAGGTAACTGGCATTGTGGACAAGTGTTGATCCACGAGGATGCCGATGTTTCTCACCTCGGGTAATTGTAACATATCGCGAAGCAACAGGAATAGCTCACGGCAACTGGAGGTTCACTCGAATATTTATTCGTGTGGGTATAGGGATCGATATGGGTGTCCACGGCTCCGATGTTGATCATTGATCGGAAGGGGTTCCGGGTCATGTCTATGCTTCACCGAACCTATAGGGTCACACGCTTAAGGGTAATCTATCTGCTGAATACTAGACAGGGAGTCTGAGAGAAACTCACCGAAAAAGTTTCGGACGCCGGAAAAGTTTGGGACAGCGGAAAAGTTCCGCAGAGAGGTCACCGGATGAGTTCCGGTGAAACTGAAAAGTTGTTTCAGAGGATACCATAAAGTCAAATTGGTTTTGGCACATGCCTGATAATTCTTGGAGGGTGCCAGAATCATTCTGGAAACTTTCTGGAATTTTCCGGGATGAAAACCGGAAATGTTCCGGAGCTGCCGAAACCGCTTCAGATGCTTTTCGCAGATGAAATCACTAAACCGGAATTGTTCCGGCTTGCGTTGAAAATTATTTTGGTGGGTACTAGAATTGTTCTAAGCCCACATGAATATTTTCAGTTCGATCAGACGCTGAAAAATGTCGTCGTGAATAGTGAAAGTGCTTTTTGGGATATTTTTGGAAAGCCACCTTTTGGGGCTTTGCTCCAAAAGATCTTGGGGATGACATGGATGGATAGGGGCCAATTTTGGGGCCCCACATGAGGGTGTGGCTGGCCACATGGTGGACTCCTTCATGGAGTCCCCCTTGTTCCTTGGTTTCACCTTTTAGGTCCTTGGGAAGGACTTCTTTCCATGTGTGTTTTGGGTCTTCTTGTAAAACCACCCTACCCCTTGGGTTTCCTATAAATAGGAGGTGTGTGGGCTGCCATAAGACATACTCTTGCTCTCATACACAAAGCCATGCATGATCTGGCATTCTTCTCTCCCTCCCAGCGAAATAGTTTCGTAGAGCCGAAAGGCTGTCTGGGTTCCGGCAGGAACTAGTTCTGGACGGCGAAGCCCTGCCGGATAGATGACACCGTATGTGTGCAACTCTGTAGAGAGATCGTGGTTTCGGTCTTAGTTCGAGAGTGCCTCCCGAAGGGCTGTCCGTGTGACCGTCCGAGTTTTGGAGGTCCTCCCGAAGGGCTGTCCGAGTGACTGTCCGAGTTTCGGAGGTCCTCCCGAAGGGCTGTCCGCGACACCGTCCGGGGGACTGTGTGACCGCCTCCCGGAGGGCTGTCCGCGGGGCAGATGAGGGTATACATCCTCGCGGTTGGGAGGTTGTAAAATCCTAGCTGCGGGGATCTGCACCGCCAATCGTCATCGACTCTACTTCCGCTGCGCTACGAGTCGGTAACGATAATGATCAAACCTTGTATGCAGTCTCCATAGTGGTCCTGGGCTGGTGCGTAGGTCGGAAAAATTTTGTTTTCTGCTGCATTCCCCAACAATCTCCAACTGGGACTAAAGGCCCCCCCTTTAGTCCCGGTTGGAGACACCAACCGGGACTAAAGGGCTTGAGCGGTAGTACCGCTTGTAAGCGGTAGTTCCGCTTGTACTGCTCCGTCCACTAGTTTCTGTTTTAAATTGCTTATATCTTTTAGGATATTTGATGTTTTTGAGTGATTCTTTTTGCATTGGATTCAAATTTTTGTCTAGTTTCTGTTTGTGCCATTATTTTTCAAATTTGAATGGTTTAAATTTGAATTTATTCAAATTTGCTTCAAACCCTAGATTGTGAATAACTTGAGTTTACAAATAGTTTTTAATTTAATTCTTTTGCTCCTAGTCACCTATTAGATTGTAGTCACAGTAAGATTTATTTGGTTATTTTTAGAATAATTTAAATTAGGATTTTAATTACAACAATACTGTTTTGCTTATATAGTTGTTTTAGTCATTTAATTGTTGTTTTTTATTATTTTTAGTTAGTTCTTTCTGTAGATTTTAACATGTTGTAGTATGGTGCATAATGAACACACAAAAAGTCTGGAGTTGAAATAAGTTAAAAAATGAAATGCCTTTGTAACAGATGGGTTTTCGTCCGAAACCCTGACACTTCGAAAGAGATTGTTCATTTTGTACACGAAGTGCATCCAGTTTTTGCCGTAACCCTCTCAACTTTTTAGCACATGCTATGTGGGTGAAATGATGATACCATGCCAAGTTTCAACCTTTTCAGAGTTCATTTGTAGGGCTTTTCAATTTCAGGGTCATTTAGCTCAAAAAAATCAGTAAATGCATGAAAAATAGCAAATGAAGTCAGAAAGGGTTGAAAATTGATGGCGTGGCTTCGAATGGTGCATAATGAACACACAAAAAGTCTGGAGTTGAAATAAGTTTAAAAAAATGAAATGCCTTTGTAACAGACGAGTTTTCGTCTGAAACCCTCATACTTCGAAAGAGATTGTCCATTTTGTACACGAAGTGCATCCAGTTTTTGCTGTAACCCTCTCAACTTTTTAGCACATGCTATGTGCGTGAAATGATGATACCATGCCAAGTTTCAACCTTTTCAGAGTTCATGTGTAGTGCTTGTCAATTTCAGGGTCATTTAGCTCAAAAAAAATCAGTAAATGCATGAAAATTAGCAAATGAAGTTAGAAAGGGTTGAAAATTGATGGCGTGGCTTCGAATGGTGCATAATGAACACACAAAAAGTCTGGAGTTGAAATAAGTTTAAAAAAATGAAATGCCTTTGTAACGGACGAGTTTTCGTCTGAAACCCTGATACTTCGAAGCCGACGGCTGCATACCTTTCTGACTTGGTTAACCTTAGTTGTGACTCTGGCTGGCACGGTGCTAGAAGATGTGTAGTCGACGGTATGATTGGATGGACACCAACCCGGACTAAAGGGTTTCTGAAATTTTCAAACTCTACCCCCCCCCCCCCCCCCGTGGATCGCCTTTTTTAGTTTTGTAGAAAATGGCGTGGCTTAGAAAATAAACGGCCATAACTTTTGCATACGACGTCGAAAAAAAGTTTAATATATAAAAAAAACTAGAGAAAAATTGGGACTCGATTTCACCCGGGTTTACCCGGTGAAGTTTTCTCAGATTCTCAAAAATCCAAAAGTAAAAAAAGTTATTTCAAATCAAAAAAAAAATTAAAAATTTTAAAAATTAATTTTATTTAAAAATAAGATGTCATATTTGGATTCCTCACATTTTTCTGATAATAATGGATATATTATTTGTCAAATTTCGATTTACAGATTTAAAGATATTAAATGAATAAATGGCAAAAAAATGAATAAAATAATATTATTACTTATTTTATTTTCATTGAAATTCAATATTATTAGTACTTATTTTGTTTATTTTAATAATTGTTTAGAATTCAAAAAATTAAATCATGTGACATCAAGACCTAAGGGTTAACAGGATTGATAGCTTAAGATTGTCAGGAAAACAACAAGTGCAGACTTGGAAACTAGGGGAGATAGAACCTGAAAGTTAAGCATGCTGGGGCTGGAGTAGTGACAGGATGGGTGACCGGCCGGGAAGTTAGACGATTTGGAATGAGTGTTGATTAGAGACTAGAGATTAAATTCTGAAGCAGTGAGGAGGGGTGATTAGAGATTAAATTGTCAAATAATTCAAAATTGTGAAAATCAGGAAAAAATTAAAAACAAATCAAAAAAAATTGATTTTTTTTGAACCACTTGTAAGCGGTAGTACCGCTTGTAGGACGCGGTAGTACCGCTTGTGCTGCTTTAGTCCCGGTTGGTGTTACCAACCGGGACTAAAGGTGGAGCCTTTAGTCCCGGTTGGTAACACCAACCGGGACTAAAGGTCCTTCCAACCCCGCCCCAGGCAGCGCCACGTGAAGGGCCTTTGGTCCCGGTCCGTAAGCAAACCGGGACTAAAGGTTTTGGGCTTTAGTCCCGACCCTTTAGTCCCGGTTCCAGAACCGGGACTAAAGGCCCTTACGAACCGGGACAAATAGCCCTTTTTCTACTAGTGAGTACGCGTCGTACTTTTTTGTAGTGGCCCCAGTTGCATGTCAACCATCGACTCGCAACTAGGAGGGGGGCATATGTTTGTAGGGGCCCAGTTGCAAGTCAACCCTCGACTCGCAACTGGGACGCCATGTCAACCATCGACTCACAACTCTTTTATCTCCATGTTAAATTCAACCTTTTTTTATTTCTCTCCAAGACAATCATTGATACAAAATATTGGAAAATAAAATGATTTTTTGTGCAACCATGATTGAGATTATCATGGCTCTCTCATTGAGGACTGAAAACAAACAGCAAGCCATCCATCAGAAAATGTTCCTATTGTCAAATTTAAAAAATGCTTGTGTTTCAAAAAATGTACGCAAATTTGAAAAAAAAAATCATGTTCATGTTCATGGTTCTAAAAAAATTTGTACACAAATCCAAATAATGTTCGCATCTTTCAAATTTTGTTCGGAGTTTTTGAAGATGTTCATGGTTCTAAAAAATGTTCATGTTCATGTTCTGAAATTTTGTTCAAGTTTCAAAAAATGTTCCCATTTAAAAATAATAATAATAAAGGTTGGCATTTTCATAAAATGTCTGAGCTTATACAAAGTATTTACAATTAAAAAAAGGTCCGCGTTTCAAAAATACTCACTTTTTTCGAAAAAAAAGTCGTGTTTTGAAGTTTCAAAAACCGATCTCTAATTTGTCGGTGCTGATGCTTTCTTAATGTTGCGCGTTCCACTTGGGACACGTAATCTAATCATGTCAAGCGGTTAGCGGGGAGCGCAGAGAAGTTGTTAGGTCCCTTGTTCGATCCATGGTGCCCTCACTTTTTCGTTATTTTTACTGTTTGACAAAAAAAACAAATAAGAGGGCCACAAACAAAACTTAGATGTGACATAGTTATGTCACATCTAGATGTGTCCTAGACACACCCTTTTTTTTTTTTAGAAACTGGCGTTTGCTTAGAGACATCCTCCCTCTCGCCTTAAGCGCCAGGGAGGGTAACCAGCGCACACGGGCACCTCCTCGTGGGCTGGCCCACACAAGGAGGCAAGCTCTCGACCGGGACGGTCCTGTTTTGCCGGTTCGCTGGTGACGGGTACACACGGGTTCCAAAAAAATCACGAGCTCCAAAAAATTCATGAGGTCACAAAAAAGTTCGTGGGGTTCAAAGTAAGTGCGTGGATTTGAAAAAGGTTCACAATCAAAATAGTTCGCGGGTTCAAAAATAAGTTCACAGGATTCAAAAAGAAGTTCAAAATAGTTACATCGAGCTCTTCATGTCAGGCCAACAACCGTAGTATTTGGGATTTAGTATGGAAAGAGAAGGTGCCCCAGAAAATTAAGATCCTCAACTGGAGGGTAGCTACAAACTCTCTAGCTACGACAAAAAACAAACAACGAAGGACGCTGGAGGTCCTTGCCACATGTCCTATCTGCGGACAGGGAGATGAAGACGAATATCATGCAGTTGTTGGCTGCACTAAGGCCCGGGCATTGCGAGAAGAAATAAGGAATAGATGGAAACTGCCAACTGAGAAAGAATTTGCATACACTGGACCAAACTGGCTGGAGTATTTGCTGGATACATGTGATGAAATAACCAGGGATAGAATCCTAATGCTCTTCTGGAGGGCGTGGTTTCTACGTGAAGACTGCATACATGGTGATGGGAAAGCATCGGTTTCAGTGTCGGCAGATTTCCTACAGAGGTACGAGGTAGAAATCATACAAGCCTCGGGGCCTGAACCAGACGCTGCGGGCAAAATCAGTCTTTTCCCTGCGGCGCCACACAAGCCGGCGCGTTCATCAAACGAGGTTCTACTCTGGATTCCCCCGCCAGCAGGTAGCTGGAAGATTAACACGGACGCGTCCTTTGTGGGAGACACCGACAAGACCGGCCTGGGAATGATTGCAAGAGATTGCAAGGGTACTGCCGCGATGTCAGTCTGTAGAAGAATCAATCCTAGTGCAGGAGTTGAGGAAGCAGAGGCCGAAGCGGTGATGATGGGGCTATCGGAACTGAGTACTGTCTATCGCGGACATGTCGTTGTGGAATCGGACTGTCTGACCCTGATCAATCGCTTGAAGAATAACCCCACAGAAAGATCTCATCTGTTCCACATCATCAATGATATAAAAGCCCAAGCCGGGCTCTTCCAGTCAGTCACCCGGTCGGCCATCAGAAGAGATCAAAACAAGTTGGCCCATCAGCTGGCAGCCCTAGCAAGAAGAAAAGGGGAATATAGGATCCTCGAAAGTGTCCCTGAGGAGCTAGCAGAATTATTATTAAGTGACTGTAAATCTTCTGTAAGCTCTGTTTAAGCCTATTTGGCTGCTCTCAAAAAAAAAAGTTCGTGCATTTGAAAATAGCTCCTGGATTTCAAAAAAAGGTTGCGCACACAAAAAAAGTTCAATTTTTTTTTTAAAAAGTTCACGTCTTTGGTCGATTTGAAACAAAATTCACTATTTTCAGGGAAAAAAATTCACAAAATTGAAAAAAGTTCACTAATTTAATGAAAAAACAATAAAATAAAAAAGGAAAAGGAAAACAGAAAAAAAAAACCAAAAAACCGTCCAGAATACAAAAAAAGAAAAGAAAAAAACCGGTCAGAAGCTTCCCAAAACTGGCCAGAAGCTTCTAGAAGATTCACAAAACTGGTTGGCTTCGTTCCCAAAAAAAAGGAATTGCACGCGCGACAAACGTTGAACAAGAAAACTGTGCGAGCGACAAAGGTTTTCGAAACAGAAAAGAAAAAAAGTTAGTGGGCGGTTACCGCCAAGACCTATAGCCGGCGCAGCGGGCGTCAAATATGGAGGGTTTGTTTACGTGTGTGTAAACGGCGCAGATTCTCTGACTTTGCCTCCCTGCCTTACTGGCGCATGGGGCCGACCAGATGCCGGACCCACCTGTCGGCGAGCCAAAGGCAGGTGACGTACGTCAGAGAATCTGCACCGGTTTGTAAAGTCCTGTGCACTATGGTTAGGCAGCCCCAAGGGTCACCTGGGTGGGCTGAAAGCGCGCCACTTCAGCCACTGCCACATGTCGTGCTCTGGACGCTCTCACCAATTTTTGTTTTTTATTTATTTTCTGCACACGTTTTCAGCTTTTTAGATGGTTTTTTTTCTGATTTTTTTCGGCGTTTTGGTTTTCCACCTGTCTTTCTGACTAGCTTTTAGAAAAAAAATAATTGATATTTTTGCGTAAAAAACATGTTTTCATTTTTTTCCTTCCGCGAGAGGCATGGATTTGCTTCCGCGAGAGCCACAGCCATGCCTCTTGGAAAACGAAAAAATGCATTTTCTTTTTTTTTCCTTCCGCAAGAGGCACGGATTTGCTTCCGCGAGAGGCATGGCCGTGCCTCTTGGAAACGGAAAAAAAAAACGTTTTCTTTTTTTCCTTCCACGAGAGGCACGGTTTTGCTTCCGCGAGAGGCACGGATTTGTAGGGTAACGCAGCAGAAAACAAAAAATTTCCAACCTACGCACCAGCCCAGGACCACTATGGAGACTGCATACAAGGTTTGATCTTTTTCGTTACCGACTCGCAGCGCAGCGGAAGTAGAGTCGATGACGATCGGCGGTTGCACACATACGGTGTCATCTATCCGGCAGGGCTTCGCCGTCCAGAACTAGTTCCCACCGGAACCCAGACAGCCTTTCGGCTCTACGAAACTATTTCGCTGGGAGGGAGAGAGAAGCCAGAAATGTCATGGCATGTGTATGAGAGCAAGGATGATCTGATTTTGGAGAGCCCTCTCCACCTCTATTTATAGGAGGAGCAAGGGGTAGAGGAAAGAGGTGAAAAAGACCAAAAGGACCTTCCTAGGATCTTTCCACCACATGCCACATAAGGGTGTGCAGAACATATCCACCATGAGGTGGAAGGACACCTCATGGAGGGCCCCCCCATGCCATGGCCGAAATTGTGCAGCCCCTTTGGGGGGCTCCACCTCCCTTTCACACACCAAAAGTGGTTTTCTTCTAGAAGAAAACCCCACTTGCAAATCAGCCCAAAAAGCGTTTTTCACTATTCACAAAGACATTTTTCTGCGTCCGTTAAAACCCAAATTATTTCTGTGTGCCTAGAATAATTCTAGCACCCACCAAAACAATTTTGAACGCATTCCGAAACAATTTTGGAACAATGTTTCTTCAGTGAAAAGCAACCAAAGCGGTTCCGGCTGCTCCGGAACATTTCCGGTTTTTGTCTCGAAAAATTCCCAGAAGTTTCCAGAACACTTCTGGCACCTCCAAGAATTTCCAGGCGTGTGCCAGAACCAATTTGACTTAATGGAATACCCTGAAACAACTTCTCAGTTTCACCGGAACTATTCCGGTGTTCTCTCCGGAACGTTTCCGTTTCGTCCGAAACTTTTTCGGTGATTTTTTCTCAGACTCCCCGTCTAGTATTCAGCAGATAGATGACCCTTAAGCGTGTGACCCTATAGGCTCGGTGAAGTATAGACATGACCGGAACTCTTTCCGATCAATGATCAACATCGGAGCCGTGGACACCCATATTGACCCCTATACCCACACAAATGAATATTCGAGTGAACCTCCAGTTGCCGTGTGCTATTCCTGTTGCTTCGCGATATGTTACAAATACCCGAGGTGAGAAACATCGGCATCCCCGTGGATCAACACTTGTCCACAATGCCAGTTACCTCGTTACCGGTTTTGTTCTCTTTTCTTGTCTCCGTGTTCCGGCATCCCAGTGATCAAATCACAATGTGTCTGGCCAGACGATGATGGATACCGTAACACCGAGAGGGCCCAGAGATATCTCTCTATCGTCGGGGGAGCAAATCCCAATCTTGAGCTATCAAGTTACTTGACATACTTTTCCATGAACCCGTAAGCCGCCGTAATAGCCACCCATTTACGGATGACGTTTAATAAACCCCAAAGTTCATGAAGCAAGCATGAAGAAACTCGACACTCTCATGGTCTAAGGAATTATGCAAACATTAACTTCTCTGTGTTATTAACCATTAACTTGTGACGAATGAATCTCATAGCAAAACATCAATTCGGGTCGATTCAACACAAGTGTTCTACTAACATTGTGCCCTCAAAATAGCCAGCATAGACATGCCCATGATCAGGAAAGCAACATCATCATGCAATACTTGAGCCAGTCTTAGAGGCAAGACTAGGAATACATTTTACCGTTTATTATTCCACACGTGCATATGAGTCTTCCTTCGAGCCTCGTGGTTATTGTAGACTCGAGAACCATAGCAGTTATAGCATGGAACATAAACATAATTATGAACATGGAGATAAACAATAACATTTATTATTGCCTCCAGGGCATATCTCCTACAGACTCCCACTTGCACTAGAGTCAATAATCTAGTCAATGCTAATGCACTTTACACCTATGGCATACAGGTGTAAAAATGCTTCGCTTGTGGTATAGCCTGATGTCCAACGGATCTGACAACTTCAGCTCCGTGTGTATCTTTGCATATCCTCGCGTTTTCACGCTTTCACAAAATTCATATTTTGTGTGGACTTGGCTTCGTATATATGTGAATCACTGGTCAAACCTTGATTCCTCAGACTGAGCTACGGAGCAACTATCTGCAATAGTGTCCCATTGACCAAAGCCATATTGGAACCATACTGAGTTCATGAAAGAACTATATGATTCAACATCTTCTGTGTCGCTTTGAAAGCGGCAACATACTTAGCCTTAGTTATAGAATTCGCCACAGTAACCTGTTTGGAACGATTTCCAAACACCGTGCCACCATATCGTGTATTACACAAAACTCTTAACTTAAATCGAAAATTGCATGGAGCATTGATGAAGACTGTATCGATGTAATTACTTACAACGAGCACTTCATAATCTCTGCTTGCGAGAAAACATGTCATCAGTGCTACTTTAGTACTCAATGACCCTTTTTCACTGTTGTCCCATGATCAGTACTTTTGATCACTTTGGTATCTATACTCGCAACAGCTTTGGGAGTATCGGACATATCTCGTTGTTTTACATACCATGGAATACATGATTAATCCAAACACAAGAGTGTGTGGAATTTCCATCATGTAATTTGCTCATCAGTGTTTTGGGACACCGAGTCTTGCAAAACTCTTTCCATGTGACTTCGGCAAGAATCACTCCTTGGCGTTTTAATGCTAAAAAGTTTTAGCATCTTGTCAATATGTATTTTTGGCTTTAGCCTATTAGGTAATTCTATCTCGTAGATAAATATGCCTAATGACAAGGCTATTTAGGCCAAGCACTTCATTGAAAAACTATTTTTAATGAAGTCCTAATTCATGTCAAGAAATTTCCAATCAACAATGTGTCAAGCAAACAAAGTTTTTAGAAATATTATTATGCTCCCACTTACTTTCTTGAAACCACAAGCATCTTTGTTATCCATCGATGAAAACAAACTCTTTTGACTATTTCATCAAAAACGAAGATTCCAACTCCATTTTGCTCTCTTCTGTCCATTGCTGGATCTCTGAAGTTTGCATACTTACTAGCATCCTCTGGATTGACAAAAATACCTCGGACTGTACCACATGCAAGTCCTAGGTTGCATTTCCATCATATGGAAATCCTTTTGGCATCCATGTTACATATCTCATGATTGAAATATGTATTAATTGCTAGTTTAACCCGATCTGACTTTAAGCATCGCTACGGTGAGACAATCTCATCTTAGTCAACTCCTTGAACTTGTTATTGCAACAAGTTGAGCTTTATGGATAAAACATTTTATCCACATCAGTTTATAGCTCCATTAATGTTCGTTAGACTCTAAGTCTTCCGATGGGTTTATCAAGATATAATCTTGAATCATTTATGGAAACTATCTCGGATTATATTGGCATTTAGCCTATTCCGGAGTCAGGGCCCATCAATGCTTCCTTGTGTATCGTAGGTATACTGTTGTCTAACAACAATATCTCGCTTGCGCACCTGAGAGATTTGCCCGAGCTTTGCCTACGTGGTTCAGTTGCAAGTTCGACCGAAGTCCATACATCTCATGTAGAGGCTTCCGTATCAGTCGCAGTAGGAAACTCTGGAATCACTTCCAAGGTTCCTTTCCTTTGATCTGATGACGAAGATACTGTTATCTCGTCGAGTTGCACTGTTCTCCCACTCACCTTTTTGCAAGAACCATTCTCTTTAAAAGCATACCGTTCACGGTGGCAAACTTTTTGCCTCGGTATAGTGGTGGAGGAATTTCCAATTACTTGGGATAACCTACAAAGTAGTATTTGTCTGATTTGGAATAGGTTTGTAAATATTTTACAGAAGCCCCATATTCCAAATGTTTAAGAAAAGACCAAGCATGGTTGGGCGTACCATACCATGGCGTCATTTCAACAGACCTGATGGTGCTCTTTTCAGCGTAAAAGCCGCAGTCTCTAAAGCATTACTTTTAAAAGGGATAATGGCAAATTGATTTATGTCATCTTTGATCTTACCATGTCATAAATGGTTTGAATACATCTTCACGAACGTACCACTCACAGTGGAGTTCCGGGAGGTGTAAGTTATGAAACTCTTTTCACAACTCATCAGACATTCGCTAAACTTGTAACTCAAATATTCCTTTCTGCAATCTAGTTTGCAGAAACATAATCTTTCTTGTTACAATAATTTCTACTTCATGTTGAAAACCTTTCGAATGATTTCAAAAGATCCAGACTTACGTCTCATCAAGTAAATATCCATATATCTACTTGAGTCATTTTGAAGATAGACAAATCCACTGCTAGTAATAACCTTTATCGGACTACATACATCAAAATGTATGATCACCAATAAGTTCGTTGCTCGTTCCTTATGGCCTGTGAACGGTATTTCAGTCACTTCACATTTCCGGAGGAAAGTTGCAAGTGTCAGATGATTCATAATTAAATGACTTCAAAATCCATCATAATGGAATTTCTCCATGCGGGTTTCTCCAATGTGACCAAATGCAGTGCCACACATGTGTGGTATTCTCTTAGTCTTGCGACATTTAGCGTCAATGTTATGGATGTATCATATTACCATCAATATTCATAACATACATCCCATCCACGATGGAAGCATGGCCCTTATGTTATTCATGATTCCGAACAACAATTGTTCTTTCATGAACAACACTTTTGCAACAAACATTATGCAAATGGGCTAGAGTGTATAAAACTCTAAAATGATTTATGAAAGTAAATACAGAGGTAATGTATTATTATCAACATTCATAACATACATCTCATTCATAATGAAAGTATGGCCCTTATGTTATTCATAACACCGAACATCAATAGTTCTCTTATGAACAACCTTCTTGCAAGATACCTTATGCAATGGGCTAGAGTGTGTAAAACTCTAAATGAATTAGGAAAATATATACATGGGTAATACAACGATGGAATGTATAGTAACTTTTACTATGTTCCCAGTGCGTATCTGAACCTCACTCCGGCCAGTCTTTTAGGCCGTAGTAGTTCTTGCATCGAGTCACAACAGAATGCAATCGAGCGGGTATCTCTGTGATCAACTCACAATACCCAAGAATCAGTGATTAACATGTTTAATCATAATTCCCAAGAACTATTTCTTTTGACCAGCCTTCTATACATCAATAACTTGTATGACATTCATACATGAGCTGGATATTCCAGTCTTCTCTCTTTTTGCCTTTATACTTCTAACAGTTTAACTTTTAGTAAGTCTCCTACTCTCAGAAGAAGCACCCAACTTAAGAATGGCGTTAGCCCCGGACTTCCTAGGCGTGTAAGTCACACTAACACCCTTTGGACATTTCCTTTAAGTTGTTGTTTTATTCACCTTCATCATATGACAGGCGTTCTACTGGATCCCTCTGTTATTGGTTAAATGTATAGTAAACACTTTTACTAATAGTTTGCAAAACAAACATTGCTTTGGATATCCCATATCTTTTAGCCTTTGTTTGTGTCTGAAAAATGATTTTCAGTTCCATGAATATCACATAGCTATCCCAAACTTTTGAAGTCCGGGTCTCATGGAAGCAAAACATACTGCACTTGACCGTAACGGAATTCTAGCGTTTGGATCGAAGGACGAGAGTCATATTATCCATTGCATTAGCGGGAGAATACTAAAAGCATGCGATAGGACAAAGTCCTTCTCGGCACTCTTGAGGACAATCCTCACATTACGTTACCAACCGTAAAGTTTTTACCAGATATTTAACAGCTTATTCAATTTTAATAGGGAAGGTGGAAACGCGAGCCATTATTCTACAACTATTATGCAATTTTCACTTTAGACAAAGTTCATAATTAATTGCACTAAGAATTAAACAAGTTAATTGTATAGTGCGCTCCCACTCAAATCAATATCTCTCATAATTGATTTTGATTGATTCAAGATCCACATTTCAATTCAACGCCATTGATGTGGACATCACTGATGACAAGAATTTCAATCGGTAGGCCAACTTGCCGATCACATCTCTATGTGATTCTTGTTCATCTTTCGATGCGTGTGTTACGAGCTCATGACGGTCATGCCTGAACGTCAAGACAACCAAGTGATCTCGCTGCGAGGTCTGATCTCACCCGCCTCACACTTCCCTAATCGTTTGTACTCATGTGGACATGACGCACTCCGAGAAGTTAGGTGCCGTGACGGTGCTACACTTGGGAGAACACTAACTACTTGATATTTTTTGTGAGAGATCACCCTAATAAAAAGCGACTACCGCGCAATCAAGAAGGGTGCATCATAAGGGATAAACATCTCAGGCAAATCATAATAGCATGATATGGTATAGCCCTTTCTGACGGAGAAGTCTTGTATTTCTTCGTCTTCGGCATTCGCGTCGGTGTTCACCTTCGCGAAGATTGCCACCACCTTGTCGATGCACCAGATAATATTGCTATCTCTATAGCTAATAAAATAAGTGCATTACTTAAGGTTGATACGCAGGTCATTAAAGTGACAATCATATGGCTCCAGCCATCATGCCAAATCATGACACGCAGGTCATGTTAATTTACATCATATAGTCATCTCATACATAATCAAATTAATATGAGCACTGCTATACCACATCATATGCACATGCAAATCATCCTACAAAAACAAGTTAGACGTCTCTAATTGGTTTATGCAAAATTTCATTTTACGTGGCCTCTAAGGTTTCGAACAAACCGCAGCTACCAACGTCCATCATCAAGCATGATTATTCAAGTCACTAGATTAACAATGCGGGGTGTATGAAACACGAGATAATAAAATCTCGAGCCCCATACTGAACTTCGTCATACGCATGACCCCCATGCAGATCATATCTGCATTGCCCTTTCGTCTGCGAAATTTCATCTTTCTTTTTAACTATGGTGGAATTCAAAGAACTGTTAGCACTTCGTTGATCAATCAGGATCGCAGATTGCCAGAACTTTGAAACTCCACCATGCTGTTATCAAGATCAGAAATATGCAAATTCCAGGGAAGCAACAAGAACATCGGGTAACAGATTTCATCTCCTACCCGCACAAATAATTATCAGCAGTAGAACTCATCTACTACAAATTATATTGTGCAACACCCATACATCTCTATGTATTCTAGATCGTAACCTGCATCTACGCATAGCACGGCTCTGATATCACTGTAGGGTAGCGCAGCAGAAAACAAAAAAATTCCGACCTACACACCAGCCCTGGACCACTATGGAGACTGCATACAAGGTTTGATCTTTTTCGTTACCGACTCGTAGCGCAGCGGAAGTAGAGTCGATGACGATCGGCGGTGCAGATCCCTGCAGCTAGGATTTACAACCTCCCAACCGCGAGGATGTACTCCCACATCTGTCCCTCGGACAGCCCTCCGGGAGGCAGTCGGACAGTCCCTCGGACGGTGTCGCGGACAGCCCTTCGGGAGGACCTTCGAAACTCGGACTGTCACTCGGACAGCCCTTCGGGAGGACCCTCGAAACTCGGACAGTCACTCGGACAGCCCTTCGGGAGGCACTCTCGAACTAAGACCGAAACTATGATCTCTCTACAGAGTTGCACACATACGGTGTCATCTATCCGGCAGGGCTTCGCCGTCCAGAACTAGTTCCCACCGGAACCCAGACAGCCTTTCGGCTCTACGAAACTATTTCGCTGGGAGGGAGAGAGAAGCCAGAAATGTCATGGCATGTGTATGAGAGCAAGGATGATCTGATTTTGGAGAGCCCTCTCCACCTCTATTTATAGGAGGAGCAAGGGGTAGAGGAAAGAGGTGAAAAAGACCAAAAGGACCTTCCTAGGATCTTTCCACCACATGCCACATAAGGGTGTGTAGAACATATCCACCATGAGGTGGAAGGACACCTCATGGAGGGCCCCCCCATGCCATGGCCGAAATTGTGCAGCCCCTTTGGGGGGCTCCACCTCCCTTTCACACACCAAAAGTGATTTTCTTCTAGAAGAAAACCCCATTTGCAAATCAGCCCAAAAAGCGCTTTTCACTATTCACAAAGACATTTTTCTGTGTCCGTTAAAACCCAAATTATTTCTGTGTGCCTAGAATAATTCTAGCACCCACCAAAACAATTTTGAACGCATTCCAAAACAATTTTGGAACAATGTTTCTTCAGCGAAAAGCAACCAAAGCGGTTCCGGCTGCTCCGGAACATTTCCGGTTTTTGTCTCAGAAAATTCCCAGAAGTTTCCAGAACACTTCTGGCACCTCCAAGAATTTCCAGGCGTTTGCCAGAACCAATTTGACTTAATGGAATACCCTGAAACAACTTTTCAGTTTCACCGGAACTATTCCGGTGTTCTCTCCGGAACGTTTCCGTTTCGTCCGAAACTTTTTCGGTGATTTTTTCTCAGACTCCCCGTCTAGTATTCAGCAGATAGATGACCCTTAAGCGTGTGACCCTATAGGTTCGGTGAAGTATAGACATGACCGGAACTCTTTCCGATCAATGATCAACATCGGAGCCGTGGACACCCATATTGACCCTTATACCCACACGAATGAATATTCGAGTGAACCTCCAGTTGCCGTGTGCTATTCCTGTTGCTTCGCGATATGTTACAAATACCTGAGGTGAGAAACATCGGCATCCCCGTGGATCAACACTTGCCCACAATGCCAGTTACCTCGTTACCGGTTTTGTTCTCTTTTCTCGTCTCCGTGTTCCGGCATCCCAGTGATCAAATCACAATGTGTCTGGCCAGACGATGATGGATACCGTAACACCGAGAGGGCCCAGAGATATCTCTCTATCGTCGGGGGAGCAAATCCCAATCTTGAGCTATCAAGTTACTTGACATACTTTTCCATGAACCCGTAAGCCGCCGTAATAGCCACCCATTTACGGATGACATTTAATAAACCCCAAAGTTCATGAAGCAAGCATGAAGAAACTCGACACTCTCATGGTCTAAGGAATTATGCAAACATTAACTTCTCTGTGTTATTAACCATTAACTTGTGACGAATGAATCTCATAGCAAAACATCAATTCGGGTCGATTCAACACAAGTGTTCTACTAACATTGTGCCCTCAAAATTGCCAGCATAGACATGCCCATGATCAGGAAAGCAACATCATCATGCAATACTTGAGCCAGTCTTAGAGGCAAGACTAGGAATACATTTTACCGTTTATTATTCCACACGTGCATACGAGTCTTCCTTCGAGCCTCGTGGTTATTGTAGACTCGAGAACCATAGCAGTTATAGCATGGAACATTAACATAATTATGAACATGGAGATAAACAATAACATTTATTATTTCCTCCAGGGCATATCTCCTACAGACTCCCACTTGCACTAGAGTCAATAATCTAGTCAACGCTAATGCACTTTACACCTATGGCATACAGGTGTAAAAATGCTTCGCTTGTGGTATCGCCTGATGTCCAACGGATCTGACAACTTCAGCTCCGTGTGTATCTTTGCATATCCTCGCGTTTTCACGCTTTCACAAAATTCATATTTTGTGTGGACTTGGCTTCGTATATATGTGAATCACTGGTCAAACCTTGATTCCTCAGACTGAGCTATGGAGCAACTATCTGCAATAGTGTCCCATTGACCAAAGCCATATTGGAACCATACTGAGTTCATGAAAGAACTATATGATTCAACATCTTCTGTGTCGCTTTGAAAGCGGCAACATACTTAGCCTTAGTTATACAATTCGCCACAGTAACCTGTTTGGAACGATTTCCAAACACCGTGCCACCATATCGTGTATTACACAAAACTCTTAACTTAAATCGAAAATCGCATGGAGCATTGATGAAGACTGTATCGATGTAATTACTTACAACGAGCACTTCATAATCTCTGCTTGCGAGAAAACATGTCATCAGTGCTACTTTAGTACTCAATGACCCTTTTTCACTATTGTCCCATGATCAGTACTTTTGATCACTTTGGTATCTATACTCGCAACAGCTTTGGGAGTATCGGACATATCTCGTTGTTTTACATACCATGGAATACATGATTAATCCAAACACAAGAGTGTGTGGAATTTCCATCATGTAATTTGCTCATCAGTGTTTTGGGACACCGAGTCTTGCAAAACTCTTTCCATGTGACTTCGACAAGAATCACTCCTTGGCGTTTTAATGCTAAAAAGTTTTAGCATCTTGTCAATATGTATTTTTGGCTTTAGCCTATTAGGTAATTCTATCTCGTAGATAAATATGCCTAATGACAAGGCTATTTAGGCCAAGCACTTCATTGAAAAACTATTTTTAATGAAGTCCTAATTCGTGTCAAGAAATTTCCAATCAACAATGTGTCAAGCAAACAAAGTTTTTAGAAATATTATTATGCTCCCACTTACTTTCTTGAAACCACAAGCATCTTTGTTATCCATTGATGAAAACAAACTCTTTTGACTATTTCATCAAAAACGAAGATTCCAACTCCATTTTGCTCTCTTCTGTCCATTGCTGGATCTCTGAAGTTTGCATACTTACTAGCATCCTCTGGATTGACAAAAATACCTCGGACTGTACCACATGCAAGTCCTAGGTTGCATTTCCATCATATGGAAATCCTTTTGGCATCCATGTTACATATCTCATGATTGAAATATGTATTAATTGCTAGTTTAACCCGATCTGACTTTAAGCATCGCTACGGTGAGACAATCTCATCTTAGTCAACTCCTTGAACTTGTTATTGCAACAAGTTGAGCTTTATGGATAAAACATTTTATCCACATCAGTTTATAGCTCCATTAATGTTCGTTAGACTCTAAGTCTTCCGATGGGTTTATCAAGATATAATCTTGAATCATTTATGGAAACTATCTCGGATTATATTGGCATTTAGCCTATTCTGGAGTCAGGGCCCATCAATGCTTCCTTGTGTATCGTAGGTATACTGTTGTCTAACAACAATATCTCGCTTGCGCATCTGAGAGATTTGCCCGAGCTTTGCCTACGTGGTTCAGTTGCAAGTTCGACCGAAGTCCATACATCTCATGTAGAGGCTTCCGTATCAGTCGCAGTAGGAAACTCTGGAATCACTTCCAAGGTTCCTTTCCTTTGATCTGATGACGAAGATACTGTTATCTCGTCGAGTTGCACTGTTCTCCCACTCACCTTTTTGCAAGAACCATTCTCTTTAAAAGCATACCGTTCATGGTGGCAAACTTTTTGCCTCGGTATAGTGGTGGAGGAATTTCCAATTACTTGGGATAACCTACAAAGTAGTATTTGTCTGATTTGGAATAGGTTTGTAAATATTTTACAGAAGCCCCATATTCCAAATGTTTAAGAAAAGACCAAGCATGATTGGGCATACCATACCATGGCGTCATTTCAACAGACCTGATGGTAATCTTTTCAGCGTAAAAGCCGCAGTCTCTAAAGCATTACTTTTAAAAGGGATAATGGCAAATTGATTTATGTCATCTTTGATCTTACCATGTCATAAATGGTTTGAATACATCTTCACGAACGTACCACTCACAGTGGAGTTCCGGGAGGTGTAAGTTATGAAACTCTTTTCACAACTCATCAGACATTCGCTAAACATGTAACTCAAATATTCCTTTCTGCAATCTAGTTTGCAGAAACATAATCTTTCTTGTTACAATAATTTCTACTTCATGTTGAAAACCTTTCGAATGATTTCAAAAGATCCAGACTTACGTCTCATCAAGTAAATATCCATATATCTACTTGAGTCATTTTGAAGATAGACAAATCCACTGCTAGCAATAACCTTTATCGGACTACATACATCAAAATATATGATCACCAATAAGTTCGTTGCTCGTTCCTTATGGCCTGTGAACGGTATTTCAGTCACTTCACATTTCCGGAGGAAAGTTGCAAGTGTCAGATGATTCATAATCAAATGACTTCAAAATCCATCATAATGGAATTTCTCCATGCGGGTTTCTCCAATGTGACCAAATGCAGTGCCACACATGTGTGGTATTCTCTTAGTCTTGCGACATTTAGCGTCAGTGTTATGGATGTATCATATTACCATAAATATTCATAACATACATCCCATCCACGATGGAAGCATGGCCCTCATGTTATTCATGATTCCGAACAACAATTGTTCTTTCATGAACAACACTTTTGCAACAAACATTATGCAAATGGGCTAGAGTGTATAAAACTCTAAAATGATTTATGAAAGTAAATACAGAGGTAATGTATTATTATCAATATTCATAACATACATCTCATTCATAATGAAAGTATGGCCCTTATGTTATTCATAACACCGAACATCAAAAGTTCTCTTATGAACAACCTTCTTGCAAGATACCTTATGCAATGGGCTAGAGTGTGTAAAACTCTAAATGAATTAGCAAAAGATATACATGGGTAATACACCGATGGAATGTATAGTAACTTTTACTATGTTCCCAGTGCGTATCTGAACCTCACTCCGGCCAGTCTTTTAGGCCGTAGTAGTTCTTGCATCGAGTCACAACAGAATGCAATCGAGCGGGTATCTCTGTGATCAACTCACAATACCCAAGAATCAGTGATTAACATGTTTAATCATAATTCCCAAGAACTATTTCTTTTGACCAGCCTTCTATACATCAATAACTTGTATGACATTCATACATGAGCTGGATATTCCAGTCTTCTCTCTTTTTGCCTTTATACTTCTAACAGTTTAACTTTTAGTAAGTCTCCTACTCTCAGAAGAAGCACCCAACTTAAGAGTGGCGTTAGCCCCGGAATTCCTAGGCGTGTAAGTCACACTAACACCCTTTGGACATTTCCTTTAAGTTGTTGTTTTATTCACCTTCATCATATGACAGGCGTTCTACTGGATCCCTCTGTTATTGGTTAAATGTATAGTAAACACTTTTACTAATAGTTTGCAAAACAAACATTGCTTTGGATATCCCATATCTTTTAGCCTTTGTTTGTGTCTGAAAAATGATTTTCAGTTCCATGAATATCACATAGCTATCCCAAACTTTTGAAGTCCGGGTCTCATGGAAGCAAAACATACTGCACTTGACCATAACGGAATTCTAGCATTTGGATCGAAGGACGAGAGTCACATTATCCATTGCATTAGCGGGAGAATACTAAAAGCATGCGATAGGACAAAGTCCTTCTCGGCACTCTTGAGGACAATCCTCACATTACGTTACCAACCGTAAAGTTTTTACCAGATATTTAACAGCTTATTCAATTTTAATAGGGAAGGTGGAAACGCGAGCCATTATTCTACAACTATTATGCAATTTTCACTTTAGACAAAGTTCATAATTAATTGCACTAAGAATTAAACAAGTTAATTCTATAGTGCGCTCCCACTCAAATCAATATCTCTCATAATTGATTTTGAGTGATTCAAGATCCACATTTCAATTCAACGCCATTGATGTGGACATCACTGATGACGAGAATTTCAATCGGTAGGCCAACTTGCCGATCACATCTCTATGTGATTCTTGTTCATCTTTCGATGCGTGTGTTACGAGCTCATGACGGTCATGCCTGAACGTCAAGACAACCAAGTGATCTCGCTGCGAGGTCTGATCTCACCCGCCTCACACTTCCCTAATCGTTTGTACTCATGTGGACATGACGCACTCCGAGAAGTTAGGTGCCATGACGGTGCTACACTTGGGAGAACACTAACTACTTGATATTTTTTGTGAGAGATCACCCTAATAAAAAGCGACTACCGCGCAATCAAGAGGGGTGCATCATAAGGGATAAACATCTCAGGCAATTCATAATAGCATGATATGGTATAGCCCTTTCTGACGGAGAAGTCTTGTATTTCTTCGTCTTCGGCATTCGCGTCGGTGTTCACCTTCGCGAAGATTGCCACCACCTTGTCGATGCACCAGATAATATTGCTATCTCTATAGCTAATAAAATAAGTGCATTACTTAAGGTTGACACGCAGGTCATTAAAGTGACAATCATATGGCTCCAGCCATCATGCCGGATCATGACACGCAGGTCATGTTAATTTACATCATATAGTCATCTCATACATAATCAAATTAATATGAGCACTGCTATACCACATCATATGCACATGCAAATCATCCTGCAAAAACAAGTTAGACGTCTCTAATTGGTTTATGCAAAATATCATTTTACGTGGCTTCTAAGGTTTCGAACAAACCGCAGCTACCAACGTCCATCATCAAGCATGATTATTCAAGTCACTAGATTAACAATGCGGGGTGTATGAAACACGAGATAATAAAATCTCGAGCCCCATACTGAACTTCGTCATACGCATGACCCTCGTGCAGATCATATCTGCATTGCCCTTTCGTCTGCGAAATTTCATCTTTCTTTTTAACTATGGTGGAATTCAAAGAACTGTTAGCACTTCGTTGATCAATCAGGATCGCGGATTGCCAGAACTTTGAAACTCCACCATGCTGTTATCAAGATCAGAAATATGCAAATTCCAGGGAAGCAACAAGAACATCGGGTAACAAATTTCATCTGCTACCCGCACAAATAATTATCAGCAGTAGAACTCATCTACAACAAATTATATTGTGCAACACCCATACATCTCTATGTATTCTAGATCGTAACATGCATCTACGCATAGCACGGCTCTGATATCACTGTAGGGTAACGCAGCAGAAAACAAAAAAATTCTGACCTACGCACCAGCCCTGGACCACTATGGAGACTGCATACAAGGTTTGATCTTTTTCGTTACCGACTCGTAGCGCAGTGGAAGTAGAGTCGATGACGATCGGCCGTGCACATCCCCGCAGCTAGGATTTACAACCTCCCAACCGCGAGGATGTACTCCCACATCTGTCCCTCGGACAGCCCTCCGGGAGGCGGTCGGACAGTCCCTCGGACGGTGTCGCGGACAGCCCTTCGGGAGGACCTTCGAAACTCGGACGGTCACTCGGACAGCCCTTCGGGAGGACCCTCGAAACTCGGACAGTCACTCGGACAGCCCTTCGGGACGCACTCTCGAACTAAGACCGAAACTACGATCTCTCTACAGAGTTGCACACATACGGTTTCATCTATCCGGCAGGGCTTCGCCGTCCAGAACTAGTTCCCACCGGAACCCAGACAGCCTTTCGGCTCTACGAAACTATTTCGCTGGGAGGGAGAGAGAAGCCAGAAATGTCATGGCATGTGTATGAGAGCAAGGATGATCTGATTTTGGAGAGCCCTCTCCACCTCTATTTATAGGAGGAGCAAGGGGTAGAGGAAAGAGGTGAAAAAGACCAAAAGGACCTTCCTAGGATCTTTCCACCACATGCCACATAAGGGTGTGTAGAACATATCCACCATGAGGTGGAAGGACACCTCATGGAGGGCCACCCCCATGCCATGGCCGAAATTGTGCAGCCCCTTTGGGGGGCTCCACCTCCCTTTCACACACCAAAAGTGGTTTTCTTCTAGAAGAAACCCCATTTGCAAATCAGCCCAAAAAGCGCTTTTCACTATTCACGAAGACATTTTTCTGCGTCCGTTAAAACCCAAATTATTCCTGTGTGCCTAGAATAATTCTAGCACCCACCAAAACAATTTTGAACGCATTCCGAAACAATTTCGGAACAATGTTTCTTCAGCGAAAAGCAACCAAAGCGGTTCCGGCTGCTCCGGAACATTTCTGGTTTTTGTCTCGGAAAATTCCCAGAAGTTTCCAGAACACTTGTGGCACCTCCAAGAATTTCCAGTCGTGTGCCAGAACCAATTTGACTTAATGGAATACCCTGAAATAACTTTTCAGTTTCACCGGAACTATTCCGGTGTTCTCTCCGGAATGTTTCCGTTTCGTCCGAAACTTTTTCGGTGATTTTCTCTCAGACTCCCCGTCTAGTATTCAGCAGATAGATGACCCTTAAGCGTGTGACCCTATAGGTTCGGTGAAGTATAGACATGACCGGAACTCTTTCCGATCAATGATCAACATCGGAGCCGTGGACACCCATATTGACCCCTATACCCACACGAATGAATATTCGAGTGAACCTCCAGTTGCCGTGTGCTATTCCTGTTGCTTCGCGATATGTTACAAATACCCGAGGTGAGAAACATCGGCATCCCCGTGGATCAACACTTGTCCACAATGCCAGTTACCTCGTTACCGGTTTTGTTCTCTTTTCTCGTCTCCGTGTTCCGGCATCCCAGTGATCAAATCACAATGTGTCTGGCCAAACGATGATGGATACCGTAACACCGAGAGGGCCCAGAGATATCTCTCTATCGTCGGGGGAGCAAATCCCAATCTTGAGCTATCAAGTTACTTGACATACTTTTCCATGAACCCGTAAGCCGCCGTAATAGCCACCCATTTACGGATGACGTTTAACAAACCCCAAAGTTCATGAAGCAAGCATGAAGAAACTCGACACTCTCATGGTCTAAGGAATTATGCAAACATTAACTTCTCTGTGTTATTAACCATTAACTTGTGACGAATGAATCTCATAGCATAACATCAATTCGGGTCGATTCAACACAAGTGTTCTACTAACATTGTGCCCTCAAAATTGCCAGCATAGACATGCCCATGATCAGGAAAGCAACATCATCATGCAATACTTGAGCCAGTCTTAGAGGCAAGACTAGGAATACATTTTACCGTTTATTATTCCACACGTGCATATGAGTCTTCCTTCGAGCCTCGTGGTTATTGTAGACTCGAGAACCATAGCAGTTATAGCATGGAACATAAACATAATTATGAACATGGAGATAAACAATAACATTTATTATTGCCTCCAGGGTATATCTCCTACAGGATTTGCTTCCGAGAGAGGCACGGTCGTGTGTCTTCGGAAACAGAAAAAAAACGTGCTCTCGGTTTCAGTTTTTTCGTTTGGTTTTTCAGTTCGTCAAAACCTATCAACATGGGATCTAGTTTTAAAAATCTCTACGCGAGGAATCCAATGGTGAAACCGGTTCAAGATTTGGACGCACGGTCTAAGAGATAAAACGTTTTGAATAAACGGATCTACGAAAAAAGGGAAAACTCATAGGTTACGGCAAGTGACGGATGTGCGCCACTTGTCACTCCTCAATTAGTGATTTCGCAGCCCTATTCCGTGACTGACCATGCCATGTAGGCTGATTTAGCGCATCTCCAAAAGATGATGTATATGTAAATATAATTGATTTTACAGCACCAAGTCACCAAAGCGGCTCCAGCAGATGATGTAGATGCAAAATTTTTACTCAAGATTTTCTCATGATGTAAAATAGTGCACCAAGTGATGCAAATTTTCATCACTTGGGCCGGTCATGCAAAACTCATGCAAAACGCGCGCAGCCCCAACTTTTGTGCTGAACTTCCCGCGCCGCGATTTCGCCTGGGAAATCTTCCGTCTACCATTGACCGCGCCGATTTGGATCCGTGCTGTGCAACCTGGGGCGGTGGGAGTGACCTTTAGAAGGAGTACTCCTCAATTAGTGATTTCGCAGCCCTATTCTGTGGCCGGCCATGCCATGTAGGCTGATTTAGCGCATCTCCAAAAGATGATGTATATGTAAAAATAATTGATTTTACAGCACCAAATCACCAAAGCGGCTACAGCAGATGATGTAGATGCAAATTTTTTACTCAAGATTTACTCATGATGTAAAATAGTGCACCAAGTGATGCAAATTTTCATAACTTGGGCCGGTTAAGCAAAACTCGTGCAAAACGCGCGCAGCCCCAACTGTTGCGTTGAACTTCCCGCGCCTGCTCATCCACCCACCTACTGCCGCCGCCGATTTCGCCTGGGAAATCTTCCGCGGCCGCTCGTCCGTCTACCCTTGACCGCGCCGATTTGGATCCATCGCCATGTCGTGTCTCGACCGATACGGCTGTTGGCTAGAGCGCCGGCACCCGTAATGGCTCCCGCAGCTCATCGTCATCGTCTAGCGTAGGACTACGAGCTGCTGGAGCTACCGCGGGCAGTCGGGTGATCACCAGGGCCGAGCCAAGAGGCCACTGCTACGGTCGGCGTCTGCGGCGTTGCTTCGCCAAAATTAGGGTCAGCCACCAGCCGGCAGGCGTCAAGGAAGCGTAGGAGACACTTTTGCTAGCCGCTCATTGCCAGCGCGACTACCATCTACGCTCTGACGTGCAGCCGCCTGGTTTCTTCCACCTCACACACAAGGTGTGACAAAATTTGCACAAGGTATTTTACATCATCTATTGGAGCGGCTGCCGTGCGGCCGCCCTATTTTACATCATCCGTTGAAGTTGTACGTTTTTGGTGATGTATAATTTACTCGAACCACTTTTTGATGATGTATTTTACATCATGTATTGGAGATGCTCTTAGTAATGGACGTAACGAAATTCCTGGCCTGCTGCTCATTGCTCTTTTCTTCTTCCTCTTTCCTTTAGCATTGGCAAAGGCTGCTCGCTTCTCTTCAGTTTTTCCAAACTTCTGTTGGAGCTTTGCTCGTTCATTAGCGCGTATGAATCGTGTATCTTCGTTTTAAAAGGAAAACTAAAATCATAGTTGTGTTGTGCCATGAGTCATTATTAGTGAAGGGAAACTCTCGTCCTGATAAAGCGTATAGTTTTTCTCTTCTTCTTGCAAGGATTGTAAAAGCTTATATTTTATCTATACTAACAGAACAGTAGTGCATCATCCATATTCATTACTCAATCAGAATGACCATTAAATATGTTCAGTACAAATACTAGGTGCGAGCGGGTCTCCTTCAGTGTTTTTGAATAATAATCTAATCTAGAAAATATTATGGGATTTAAGGGCATTTATGTTGGCCGTATGCATCGATTGATGTAGAGGCCGGGGGTTTAACCTCCTTTTCAAGAAAAAAAGGGCATTTATGTTGCGTGCTGCGTACTGAGTAATTGCGAGCAACAGCACAACACAGAGCATACACAGGAGACAGTACAGCCCCACGCCCAAAGAGCAGAGGAGTTTTTTTTTTTTTTTTAGACAAAGAAAACAGAGTGGTAAAGCAGAGGATACACACAAGCATACTTCTGGGCTCTTTTCCTTTTCTTTTTAACTTTTTTCGATTAACTGTTCAGCCACAAATGCTGTGCTTATTACATGTGTTATATAATTTGCGGACTATTAAATAGCTTAAGAAATTTATGAGACGATTGCCTGGTACATTTTCGCGTGTCTTTGTAATGATCGATTAGTGGTGCACGGGAAGAAGGAGATATATATTTCATACCAAGTTGATGTACAGGGAAATTAAGTTTGACATGTCATAGATAAATAACAGAGACAATCGAACGCAATGGAATCAACTAAGGCCACGCTCCCCTGTTTCCGCTTCCGTTTTCAATCTTCTAGCCTTCAAGTGCTTTAGTCCCCATCTGTTTCAGAGCAAAAACTGACACATAGCAGATATACAATTGAGTTCCATGGTAGATCTGCTATGTTCGCGCCACAGTAATTCATAAAAAAAAATTGGAACAAGGGAAACAGAAATCAAGTATTCAGCAAAAAAATGATTCTGAATGCAAATGGATCTTATGTCCCACCGAGTGCATAAGGCTACTGGGGACAGAGTATAAGCGAATTAACAACAACAGCGTAGGAATTCAGACTACAAGTTCCGACAGGGGGAACCTTGACCTTATTAGCACTGATAGAGTTTAGGTCTGAATCATCAAAGTAAGAAACGAAGGCAATCAAACACAATGTATGTAGCAAGAAAGTAGTAGCAACTTTCAGTTGAGCTCGAGACCACACTTTTGTTGACACCAGATTTTGGCAAGGTCAAAAACTTAGTTAAGATGACCTCAAATGGAAAAGTTCTCAACATGTGAAAGTTCCGTATCGTCAAAATGAGAAATTTTGATGTTTGGGTCATCACCATCCGATCTCATTTAAAATGCCGAAACTATGCTCGAAATACTAACATTTTGGCATTTAGAGTACTGTTCGGCCAATTACGCCTTCAAGACGGCCTCATATGAGAAAACTTTCTACATGAATTATCTTCGTCTCGTCGAAACGGTCGATTTTGATATAAAAATCATCCCAATCCGAGTTCGTATGCAAAAATTGGAGGCAACACTCTGCGGACCGGTCCTGAGTGAAAAAGTGGCGCGAGGTACCAAACACCCGCCTAGGTGATGTCTGATGGGCCGCGCGAGCTATTCGGCCAAGTGAAAAGTTTGCCGGTATGGCTTGCCGGCGTGAAAAGCTTGCCGGTATGGCTTGCCGGTGAAAAGCTTGCCGGAGTAAAAAGCTTGCTGGCCAAGAAAAGCTTGCCGGCGAAAAGCTTGCCGGTATGGCTTGCCGGCGAAAAGCTTGCTCTTATGAAAAGCTTGCCGGCGAATACCTTGCCGGACGAGCAAAAAGCTTGCCGGCCAAGAAAAGCTTGCCGGCGAAAAGCTTGCCGTTATGGCTTGCCAGCGAAGAGCTTGCCGGCGTGGAAAGCTTGCCGGCATGGCTTGCCGGCGTGAAAAGCTTGCCGGAAACTGTCAATTTTGGCCAATCCAGTCAGAAGGTGAAAATGGGCTCAAAAGATTATCTAGATGGCCTCGGATGAAAAAGTGTTCTACACGGAAGTTGTGCGTATCGTCGAAACGGTCAACTTTGCTTTTGGAGTCATCATCATCTGAGATAGTATACGGCCTGCAAAGTTGCTACAAGTCTCGGACAGTCCAGAAAACTGCATGACCGAGTCCGACTGGAAGTTAAAGATGGCCTCATAGGGTATTGAAGATGGCCTCGAATCGAAAAACGTTCAACATGAAAGTTGTTCATATCGTCGAAACGGTTAAATTTGCTCTTGGGCTCATCTTCATCCGAGGTCGTTTCTGGCCTGTGAGATCCAAAAACCGAACTGCTGTCTCAGACTAACCAAAATCCGAGTTCAGTTTATTTTGGAAAGATTTGGAGTCCTTTTCTTGTACGGAAGTCCAGCCGCCTCATAAATAGATGAGAGATGACGGCCGATTGAACAACGCACAATCGCAAAACCCATCTATTTTTTACCCTAGTTTTACATCTCTACCTTGTTCTTTCTCTCTCGTTCTTTGTCTGTTCTTCGTGTTGAAGGACAGCGATCCTCGAGGCTCTAGGGGCGGGCGAACCGACCTAGGGCAGCCCATAGTCGCCGCGCGTCCAGACGGGTCCCCCCCCCCTTCCCCGGGCGCGTGGGGTTTCGGGTGCTCAAAAGCGCCCGCCGGATTGCTTGCGTATCGCGCTTCCGGACGGGTCTCCTTCGACGTGATCTGCGGTGCATCACCCTCGGCGTCTGGACCAAACATCAAAGTTTCTCATTTTGACAATACGGAACTTTCACATGTTGAGAACTTTTTCATTTGAGGTCATCTTAATTAAGTTTTTGACCACGCCAAAATCTGGTGTCAACAACTTTTTAGGAGGTGTCTCTGTTTCAGCTTCAGCTTCAGTTTTCAGCTTGTCGACTGGAAGTGCAAGGAATATTAATTAATTAGCTTGATGCCTCCGTCGGTATGACATCCCAATCAACAAATATCCTAGATCGGCAAAGGGAAAACAGTAGAACATGTGAATTTGAGAAAAACACAAGGGCTCAGGATGTGAGATGCATTTTGCCAGAGAAAAGTGAAATGGGACGATGCTTAAAAGAGATAAGGTGAATGATCAGAATACGTATTTGTACCTCTTGCAATTTGTGAGCATTTCAATCCTCATCAGTGCCACCATCTTCCTATCACATTCTCCTCAACAGTAACTGCAGGATGGTTGGGATTGGCATCTGCTTCTTTCCTGATCGCAGCAGCTGCAGCCTTCCTTTCTGAAGGTGTCGCGTCTTCGTCATCAAGATTTATGCAAGCTCGTTTGAGACAAGGGAGATGATGAATGCCTAAATACAATTTATTAGCTTTTCCAGCCGACACACTGAATAGCATGTAGATAAGTTCCTCAAGCTTGGGCGCAGACCCTTTCACGAACGAAACATATAGTTGTTCAGTTTTTCTGAAGTAAAGCACCTTCAGATTTGGGAAAGAACTGGCTTGGACTGTACCAACAAACTTCTTTGATTGCCATAGTTTCAGCCTTTCAGGCGAAGTAAGCATGGGAGCTGCCCAAGAGTAAGCAGCTCATCTTGCGTCAATTCAGTTAAGTTGATGTCCAGGTCGGCAAGGTTGGTGAGTGCAGGTGTAATCCACTTTGGAAAGTTCGTGAATGAATCACAGGTGGGCACCGAAAACCTTTGAAGAGAAGATGGCAGAGGGGACCAAGAATCTAAGAAGTCGAGGGAACCACTGTTTTATGCTCCTATATCCAAAGACCAGAGTTTGTAGGTCCCAAGCTTGCACAATGAGGAGAGCAACGACTCTTTTTTGCATCTCTTGTCCTCGCAAGATACTTCGTGATCACCAAGATACACATAGAGTTCCTCCAAACTTGTCAGATTCCCGAGATCCTCCAATGCATTTGTTTTACTGGAGGTAATAACAAAGCCTGACATCATCTCTAACTGCTTCATATCCCCAATCCCATTTGGTAGCATCCACATCACTCCGTTCAGGTGTTCTACTTTAGTCAGCAGAGCAATTACAGCAGGAAACACTACCATATCCGAATTCCAATGATCCAGGGTCTCTAGATTACCTAGCATCATGATCCCTGCTGGTAGCTTTGGTATATATGCACCCCTAAAACCTAGGTACTTTAGCTGGAATAATTTTTCGATGCCTTTCATGTCAAAGTCGTTTAAATCCTCACAACCTTCAAAATGAAGAACACGTAAAGCTTCAAATTGATCAAGACTGGGCAGGTGTGAAATGCAACATGATGACATGACTATCAAAGTTCGAATATGGCTTAGATCGACATTTGCCAGTTCAGATGCAAGATCCTTGTCAATGTACTGGATTGATAGCCGCCGAATAAAACCCTGGTGATTTTTCAAACTGGTTTGGTCTCCACCTACCACGGTGGTAAAATTATCTTCGGCTGATTTTGAAATAATAATTTCTAGCATCATGTCATGGACTCGGCAGGCACCGACCTTTCCATCATACCTAATGTCCACCAGTTGGACCATGCTTTTGTTGATAAGCTCGTAGAAGTAACTCTCAGCGACCTCTTGCTTGCTCTGTCCATGCTCTTCGGAGAGAAAGCCTTCTGCTATCCATCGCCTCACTAGCCTATTCCTGTCAATCACATGGTCTTCAGGAAACAAACTTAGATACAACAAGCAAGTCTTGAGATTAGGTGCAAGATCATTGTAGCTAAGAGATAGTATGCTACTCATGCCCTCAAGACTCTTAGTTTTCTCCAATGCAGAACCAATTGACCTCTTAACCTTCTTCCACTCTTCCTTGATGGCTGGTCCGTTTGCTAGCAAACCAGATATACTGATAATTGCCAATGGCAGGCCTCCACATTTCTTTAGGATTTTATTATAAACTTCTTTCAACATGTCAGGGCAATGTTCCTCAGAGCCAAATAATCTTTTGAAAAACAATCTTCTGGAGTGGATATCACTTAGTGCTTCCAATTCATACACACGGTCGTCACCACCCGGACAACATGACTTTGCTACGTCAATGATGCGTGTAGTAGCTATAATTCTGCTAGAACAATTATTCTCTGGAAAAGCACACTTGATAGCGTGTCATGCTTGTGTAGACCATACATCATCGATGATGAGGAGATACCTACAAAATTACTAGATGATGTCAAGTTCTCAACCAATTATGATATGGGATTCAGCTAGAAAACTCAAACATGCCATGACACATCTTCATGTATTTAACTGGAGTAGTTACTTTAACTAGAGTAGTTAATAATTGTTTTGTGGCACCCCTGCTCGACCGTGCACTAATCATACACGCAAACGTGCACGCTCGAGATCAGAGACTCACGGGAAGATATCACAACACAACTCTAAACTCAAATTTAAACATAAATCTTCATATTACAAACCAGGGGTCACGGGGACCCGAATACATAAGTCATACACACAAATAATATCTGGGTACAGACATAGTTAATCAAGTTTGCCATAAGATGGCTAGCACAAACAGCGACACTGATCGAAAAGGCGAAGGCCTCCTGCCTAGGGCCTCTGAACTACTCCTGGTCGGCTGGCTCAACGTAGTAGTAGTAGCCTCCTGGGATCTCCTGGTAGTAGTCTCCTGCGGTGGCGTCTGGCTCCGGGGCTCCATCGACTGATTTCATCAAGCGGGTATGGGGAAAAAGATAGCAAAGCAACCGTGAGTACTCATCCAAAGTACTCGAAAGACTGACATCAGAACTATACTAATTATGCATCGGTATCAAAGGAATGGGGCTATATCTTTGGACTAAACCACAGAAATGCCAGAACAGAGGGGGAAAGACCTAGCATATCGAAGACTAGCATCTTGAAGCAATCTTGCAGCATCAGAAGAGAGTAGAGTATAGTAACACATAATAGTAGTTATATTTTAGTAATGCCCTGAGATCCTTCCTCGACTACCCTGCAAGAAAGTGATCCGAGAGCAGTAGTAACAGTTTATCATTGTATCAGTATCCATTTGTAGTTGTAGCAGATCAGGATACAACTCCGAGCGTCCTGTTACCGTGGACACGGCTATTCGAATAGATAACTTCCCTGCAGGGGTGCACTACTGTTACCCAACACGCTCGATCACATCTGGCCGGACACACTTGCTGGGTAATGCCCGGCCTCGGGTGATCGACACGACGCAGTCCTACCTAGGCTTAGCAGAGAGGTCAGCACGCCGGTCTAAATCCTAGGTGCGAAGGGGTCTTGGGCCATCACCCTTTCCACTCCTGCACGTTGCGAGGGTGGTCGGGGCCCAGGCGCGACACTGAATACACCAGTGACGTAACCAGCCCACCCCAACAATCAGCCCGCATCTCTGAGCTGCGACGTCTGAAGAGCTTTCGGCTGATACTACGACGTCGAGGGTCCCATAACCATTATCCCACGTGGTGGTAGTGCGTATAGGGCCAATGACCCACTCAGATCAAATATCCAAATCCGTTAGGCGTATTTAGTAACTCGCAGAGACGAACAGTGTTCCTGTCGCTCCGACTTGGTAAAACACGTCGCGCGGGTGCTCTTGGAGCCGACCCGTCTTTAGTATTATTCTCTCGCGGGCACCCTTGGGGACGGCCCGACTTTAACAGTTTAAGTATTGCAATGTAAACATTTTTCCGTGATCATCACCCAGAGTGATCACGGCCCGATATCAAGCATGGCAAATGGACAAGGGTGAAGGGCCACAGATGAGTCAATAGCATAGCTAACTAAGCATCATGGGACAACAGGTAGGTATAAACAGCAGGCGACAAAATCAGACTATGCATCAGAATAGGAGCTATCGGAATAACAACAGAATCAATTCTAATGCAAGCATAAGAGAGAAGGAGTGGGCGATATCTGGATGATCAAGGGGGTTTTGCTTGCCTGGAAGCTCTGCTGAGAGGGGCTGGTCGTCGGAAGGCTGCTCGTCTGGAGCGTAGTCGTACACAGCTGCGTCGGCGGCGGTCTCGGCGTCTATCGGGAGAGAAGGAGGGGGAAGAAACAATAAATTCACAGCAATAATGCAATAGCGATGTATGACATGCCTAAATGATATGCAGAGGTGATATACTGCCTAACTAACTGTATTAGATAATTTAGGAATTTATATGGAATTATTTTATTAAAGTTATGCACTATTCATTTATCGAATACGGGCAAAAAGTCCCCTGTTCATCTAGATAGGAGTGATGGTCAAGAATTTTGACCACATATTCGGATTCTTCATATTTTTCTGATCATTTTTCATATATAAATTATTTTCATCCGAGTTACGGTATATTTTATATGATTTTTCAAAGTTTTAATCATTTTCTGGAACTAATTTAATTTAAAAACTTAATTAGGTTAATTAAGCGGGTGGGACCCGCATGTCAGTGACACTGTGTGCCCAGTCAGCCGAGTTGACCAGGTCAACTCGGTCAACTGGGGCCAGTGGGGCCCATGGTCAGCGACCCAGAGGTGGGCCCGATCAGTGCCACGTCGGCGGTGGCCGGCGGCAAGCCGCCGGCGACCAAAAACGCGGCGGAAGCCTCTGGCGCTCGCCGGAAATGCGCTACGGGCGGCCATTCGGCGCGTGGCTAGGTGCGTTAGAATGAGTGCTCGCTCGCGCGTCCAACAGTGGCGGTGGCGTCGCCGGAGACGGCCGGAATCGTCGCCGGCGACGAGGTCAGCGGCGGAGCTCTTCGGGCGACGGTGGATTCGGCATTTGCGGGCACGGCGAGGCGTGTGGGCTAGTGCGTTCGACTCCTACGGCGGCGCGGAGCTCGACTACGAGCTCAAACGGGCTTGACGGCGACTACAGCGATGGCGACGAGCTGCGCGGCGGAGCAGTCTTCGGGCGGCGATGGCAGCGGCGGCAATGGGGACGAATCCGTGCGGGAAAGCGAGGGGAAACGAGCGCGGGCTCACCGGGATCCTACAGGTGAGCAAAGCGTGCGCGGGGAAGGTTCGGTGGCACCGGAATCGACGGCGAAGACGGCGGCGCCCGAGGAGGAAGAAGAGGGCGTCAACGGCGATGCGATGGCGTAGAGGTTGAGCTCGAGGTCGGGGACGAAGCAGTCGATGACGGCGAGCGCGATGGGCACGTCGGAGAGACGATCGGGGCTCGGTGGCCGCGGGATCGACGGCGGCGACGAGAGGAGCTCCCGGGCGAGCTCAAATGCGAGCAAGGGAGGAGGGGGGAAAGATCTCTGGGGCGGCTAGGGTTTCCAGGGGGGCCTTCTTATCCTCCCCGCCCTCCTATAGCGACGCGGGAGCTGGCCGGGCGCGGCTGCGACGGCTAGCCGGCGACGGGCGCGGGCGAGCGCGCATGAGCAGTAGGAAGGGGACGCTGGCGAGGTGGGCTGGGCTGTGCGGCTGACTAAGGCCCAGCTACAACGGCCTTTTTCTTTTTCTTTTTCTTCTTTTCTTTTTCTGTTTTCTGTTTCTTTATTTCTATTCTGTAATTCTTTTAGCACTAATGCAGTTTTATAAAATATGACTCTTGTCCATTTAAATATTAGGCAATATATCACACTGCCAGAAAAAGGTTTGGAGTCCATATGTTTTCATTTGAATTTTATTTAAATAAAAAAGGTATTAAATATTTCTGTTTGGTACTGTTTTAGGATGTTTGACTCATCTAGGTGTTTTAGGTGATGTTGTTTTTCTTAACATAATTAGTTATGGATTATTTGCTATTTAATGAACATTTTTGTTTCCAAATTGGAACAACTTTTATTTTCACTTTAAATTTGAATTTCAATTTGAACTGGAATTTGAAATGAGATATGATGCAAATGATGATTAAGCACTGCTAAGTATGGTGACTTGGCATTATCAAAAGGTGATCACTGTAGCTAATACATGGGGGTGTTACAACTCTCCTCCTCTAAAAGAAATTCTCGTCCCGAGAATTAAGAGGTAGGCTGAAAGAGAGTGGAATATTCTTCTCGAAGACGATCTTCGCGTTCCCAAGTGGCTTCATCTTCAGAATGATTCGACCACTGAACTTTAAGGAGCTTGATTGCTTTCTGACGGGTTCGATGTTCAGCTTGATCAAGAATGCGGATCGGATACTCTTGATAAGAAAGATCCTCTCGCAATTCAAGTATTTCATGATCCACTGCTCGGATAGGATCCTTGAAGCAGCGACGGAGTTGCGATACATGGAAGACATCATGTACTTGGGAGAGGTTTGGCGGCAATTCCAATTGATATGCCACTTCTCCTCGACGGGCGAGGATGCGGAACGGGCCAATGTAGCGAGGAGCTAACTTGCCTTTGATCCCAAATCGGTGAGTGCCCTTCATCGGAGTGACACGAAGGTAAGCTTGTTCGCCAGGTTGATAGACCATTACCTGGTGTTTTCGATCATAGTTGCTCTTCTGTCGAGACTGAGCAACTTTCAAATGATCACGGATATTGCGGACTTGTTCTTCCGCTTGTTGAATAATGTCCGGTCCAACGAGTGACCGTTCCCCAGTTTCTGACCAATTCAGAGGGGTTCGGCACTTACGTCCATAGAGAACTTCAAATGGGGCCATCTTCAAACTAGCCTGATAGCTATTGTTGTATGAGAATTCAGCATATGGGAGAGATTCCTCCCATTTCTTACCGAATGAGATGACACAAGCTTGAAGCATCTCTTCAAGCACTTGATTGACTCGTTCAACTTGTCCCTGGGACTGGGGCTGAAAAGCGGTGCTGAAGGACAGATGAGTTCCCATAGCTTCTTGGAAACTGTTCCAAAATCTCGAGGTAAAGAGGCTGCCACGGTCTGAGTTGATCTCCAGCGGAATACCGTGAAGTGACACAATTCTGGAAACATACAAGTCTGCTAATTGACTAGCAGTGATTGTCTCCTTGACTGGCAGAAAGTGAGCAACCTTTGAGAATCGGTCAATGACGACAAAAATAGCATCATGAACCTTCTGCGATCTGGGAAAACCAGTAATGAAATCCATTTCGACTTTGTCCCATTTCCATTCAGGAATAGCAAGTGGTTGCAGAAGTCCAGCAGGCCTTTGATGTTCTGCTTTGATGCGACGGCAAACGTCACACTCAGCAACATAGCAAGCAATGTCTCGCTTCATATCAGGCCACCAGTATCTCTGTCGAATGTCTTGGTACATCTTGGTACTACCAGGGTGAATTGAGAGAGGTGTATCATGGGCTTCTTTCATGACGCGCGGGGTCAGATCCAGATTGTCCTTTCTAGGAACCACTAAGCAATTTTTGAAGAACAAGGTGCCATCAGCATCAATAGTGAAGAACGAGGGTCTTCCTCTTTTGAGATCGCACTTAATCTTCTCGACCTCAGAGTCAGCTTTCTGTATATGCTTGATGAGGTCCTCGAGATTTGGTTCAACAACCAGGGTATTGAGATGACCCTGTGGGACAATGTGAAGATTCAACTTGCGAAGTTCTTCATAGAGAAGAGGTTGTGCTTGCTGAACCATGAGGTTATTGCAATAAGACTTGCGGCTCAAAGCATCGGCCATTACATTAGCCTTGCCAGGGGTATAAGAGATATCCATGTCATAATCGGCTATTGTCTCGAGCCATCTTTGTTGACGGAGGTTCAAATCTGGTTGAGTATACAGATACTTCAGACTTTGGTGGTCCGTGTATATCTCGCAACGATTACCGAGAAGGTAATGTCACCACAGCTTCAGAGCATAGATAACTGTTGCTAACTCGAGATCATGCGTTGGATACTTATCTTCGTGAGGACGCAATTGACGACAGCCAAAAGCAATCACTTTACGCTCTTGCATTAGGACACGGCCTAATCCTTGACGGGATGCGTCGCAATATATCACAAAGTCCTTGCGAGTATCTGGGGGTGCTAGCACTGGGGCAGATGTCAATTTGTCTTTAAGTGTCTGAAAACTTTCCTGGCATTTTTCTGTCCACTCAAACTTCTTGCCTTTGTGAAGCAAATCAGTCAGTGGCTTAGCAATTTTGGAGAAGTTCTCGACGAAACGGCGGCAATAGCTGGCGAGACCGAGAAAACTTCTGACTTGTTTGACATTCTTCGGGGGAGTCCAGTCAAGAATAGCCTGAACTCGTTCGGGATTAACAGCAATGCCATCTTTGGAAATCACATGATCAAGATAAGTCACCTCAGATAACCAAAATTCACACTTGGAAAACTTGGCATACAACTGGTGTTCTCGAAGTTTCTCCAATACAAGCCGAAGATGTTCGGCGTGTTCTTCTTCATTCTTGGAAAATATAAGGATATCATCCAAATAAACCACGACGAACTTGTCGAGGTAGTCCATGAAGATATAGTTCATCAATCGAGAGAAGGTTGCTGGAGCATTAGTTAATCCGAAGGACATAACGGTGTACTCGTATGATCCATATCGAGTAACGAAAGCGGTCTTCGGAATATCCTCTTTACGAACTTGGATCTGATGGTAACCCAACCTTAAGTCGAGTTTAGAGAACACAGAGGATCCAGCAAGCTGATCATAAAGATCGTTGATCCGGGGAAGTGGATATTTGTTCTGGATTGTTGCTTGGTTAATAGGCCGATAGTCCTGGACCAATCGGTTAGTTCCATCCTTCTTCTTAACAAAGAGAGAAGGTGCTCCCCAAGCAGAAGAACTGGGGCGGATGAAACCCTTTTTAAGTGACTTGTCGATTTCCTCCTTAAGTTCAAGGAGTTCATGCGGCGGCATCTTGTATGGGCGCTTGGCAATAGGAGTGGTGCCCGGTTTCAAGTCGATGACAAATTCAACGGCTCTGACAGGGGGTATTCCTGGAAGTTCTTCTGGAAAGACGTCCGGAAAATCGCGAACGACTGGAACATTCTCAATTCCCTCAAGAGGTGAAGCGTTCAAAGCATTCAGAGCATATATCTCAGCTTCGGCATTCCGAGTAATTCGGGCGGTGTAGTTCACTATCTCGTCGGAGGGATGAAGGAGTTGGACGACTTTAGTGGCACAATTGATCGAAGCAATGTGAGCTTTCAACCAATCCATTGCCAGAATGAGATCTATGGTGGAAGACTTCAAGATGATGGGTGAAACAAGGAAATTTAATCCCTTGATTTCAACAGTGACATTGTGTGCCATCATGGTGGTTTGACACTGGCCTCCAGGGGTGCGGACAACTATTGGTATGTTCATCTTTTCAAATGCAATGTCATGTGCTAATGCAAATGCTTCTGTCATGAATGAATGCGATGCTCCTGAATCAAATAAAACAGAAGCAGGTACTGAGTTAACGAGAAGGGTACCCATCACAGTGTCAGGTTGATCCTGAACTTCTTCAATATCGACGTGGTAAGCCTGTCCACGTCCATAAGCAGCAGGCCCGGTATTATAGTTGCGGGTCTGGTTGTTGCCACGGCCATTTTCACGGCCAGTGGGAGGAAGTGCCAACTGAGTCTGATTCTGGCGGCAATCCTTGGCAAGGTGACCTGGGCGGCGACACTTGAAACATAGACCATCTTCAGGACGAAGAGGAGCAGCACGTGGTGGAGCAGCTTGAGCTCTCGGCTACCTCGGTGGAGGAGGAGGCAGACGAGGTGCAGCATAGGAAGGCCTCAACGCAGGGGCAGTTGGACGATACAAGCTGTTAGGAATCCAGATCTTACGCCTTTGTCCTCAGCTCGAAGATGAGCCAACATCACGATTGCGCTTGATTGATTCCCTATGTTCCATCTGAGCGGTCTCAACCTGGATAGCCTTGTTCACCAGAGTGGCAAAGTCGGCGAAGTCATGAACAGCAAGTGCAAGCTTGAGGTCTGGGTGTAGTCCATCGCGGAATTTCTCCTGTCTGCGTGCATCTGTGGCAATGTCTTCTTCAGCATAGCGGGACAAGTTAAGGAATTCCCGCTGATAAGCTTCGACAGTCTTACTGCCCTGAGTAAGGTTGCGAAACTCTCTTTTCTTCCTGCCCATGATTCCCTGAGGAATGTAGCGGGCGCGGAAAGCAGTCTGGAACTCGATCCAAGTAACGACTGTCCCAGCAGGTAGTGAACTCCTATGGTGTGCCACCATTGAGCAGCGGCACCCTTCAAGAAGTAGGACGCGAAGGTGACAAAGCTGGCGGGCGCGACATTGGCAGACTCCATCTCGTAGGTGATGTCGCGAAGCCAGTCATCAGCATCTAGTGGCTGTTCAGAGTTGCGGAACACAGTAGGGCTGAGACGCACAAACTCCTGCAGAGTTATTGCAGCAAGGTGCTGATTCTGAGCATTCTGGTTCTGGTGCGGGAACTGAGCCATGATCTCAACCATGAACTGGCGGTTCAACTCAAATTGCTGCATCATAGCTGCCATATAGTCTAGCGGTGGTGGCCCTTCGGGAGCATGGCCACGACCATGACCACCTGGTCTAACCATCCTGCTAAAATTTAACAGGGGGTAGTTTAGTAAAAGTAACCGCAAGTGTTTAAAGACAAACATGATGTAACACGACAATGAACAAGTAGTGCGATAGATACAAAACAGTAGTCAATTAAGACATACAGATCCATACACAGAGTCGATTACACATGGGCAGCATAAGTTCAGAAATTAAACAGCTAGACATACTAAGCGGCGCGCAGGCACGCGATGAGGAGTACAACAACGAGACATAGCAAAGGCTACATCAACGTCGGGGAAAACCACTGAAACGGGGTAACTGCAGGTGCGGACGATGAGTGTCCAGGGCAGAAAAGTCCTGCTCTCCGTGTGCACTCTGATGTAGAACCCGATCTCAAACTGGAAGAAGAGGTCCACGTGCGGGTGTGTGACCTCCAACAGCAGGCCAATCGATACCTGAAGGCATCTGAGTCCTGCGCGGGTAGAGGATGTACTCTGGATGTATCCCTGCACGAACAGCTGGCAGCAACTGTGTCATAGCATCGTAGAGACGTGCTCGAGTGGCAAACAACTCGATGGCAAGAGCCCGGGCAGTGCGATCCAGAGCCTGAGTGCACTGAATCAAAACCTGCGAGTCATATCGACGTCGCTCGTAAGGGGCACAGACAGCTGTGTAGTATCCGATAGCATCTCCGGCAGGGGCATACGGGATGTATCGGAACTCGGAGTTATCCAAGCGACTATGCTCGCCACGAAGATGTGTGACAGTAGAATGGGCAGCATCATGGACTGCCATATCAATCGTCACGCCGATACCGTGAAAAGTGTGCAGCTCAGTGTCGGAGTCGTTTCGCTGATCAAAGATACGAACATCGGCATGGTACTGCTCCTGGTTGAACTCGTGGAAATCCTCGTAAACCATGTACTCGGGGTACCAACGGTAGCCCAGTCTGGTCAGGAGGGCGATCAGGATAGCTGGAAAACCAGTCGCATCACGAACCCAAGTGCGAAGTACAAGCTGCGTCGCAGGACGCGGCGGAAACAAACGATCCATCTGAAATAGAGGAAATTCAAGATTGTCAAGGAAATGTGATTATCAGACTAATCAGATCAATGGGAAGGAATAAGTACAGATAATCCAGCTCTCCGGGTGGACGTGATCACGAGAACCTAGAGTCAGAGTTAGTAAAATTTAAACCCGAATAGAAGAGAGAGTAGAATCCCAGAGTATAGAAGAGGAATAAAAGATCCTAGTACCACCCATTGGTGACGTGGGCCCGTAAGCCACATAGCCATGTTAGTAAAATATAGTTTTTCAAAGACTAGACTCAACTTCGACCAAGGAATTGGAAAGGGGGCTCCCTACAGGCAGTCGGCTCTGATACCAACTTGTGGCGCCCCTGCTCGACCGTGCACTAATCATACACGCAAACGTGCACGCTCGAGATCAGAGACTCACGGGAAGATATCACAACACAACTCTAAACTCAAATTTAAACATAAATCTTCATATTACAAACCAGGGGTCACGGGGACCCGAATACATAAGTCATACACACAAATAATATCTGGGTACAGACATAGTTAGTCAAGTTTGCCTTAAGAAGGCTAGCACAAACATCGACACTGGTCGAAAAGGCGAAGGCCTCCTACCTAGGGCCTCCGAACTACTCATGGTCGGCTGGCTCAACGTAGTAGTAGTAGCCTCCTGGGATCTCCTGGTAGTAGTCTCCTGCGGTGGCGTCTGGCTCCGGGGCTCCATCGACTGATTTCATCAAGCGGGTATGGGGAAAAAGATAGCAAAGCAACCGTGAGTACTCATCCAAAGTACTAGCAAGACTGACATCAGAACTATACTAATTATGCATCGGTATCAAAGGAATGGGGCTATATCTTTGGACTAAACCGCAGAAATGCCAGAACAGAGGGGGAAAGACCTAGCATATCGAAGACTAGCATATTGAAGCAATCTTGCAGCATCAGAAGAGAGTAGAGTATAGTAACACATAATAGCAGTTATATTTTAGTAATGCCCTGAGATCCTTCCTCGACTACCCTGCGAGAAAGTGATCCCGAGAGCAGTAGTAACAGTTTATCATTGTATCAGTATCCATTTGTAGTTGTAGCAGATCAGGATACAACTCCGAGCGTCCTGTTACCGTGGACACGGCTATTCGAATAGATAACTTCCCTGCAGGGGTGCACTACTGTTACCCAACACGCTCGATCACATCTGGCCGGACACACTTGTTGGGTAATGCCCGGCCTCGGGTGATCGACACGACGCAGTCCTACCTAGGCTCAGCAAAGAGGTCAGCACGCCGGTCTAAATCCTAAGTGCGAAGGGGTCTTGGGCCATCGCCCTTTCCACTCCTGCACGTTGCGAGGGTGGTCGGGGCCCAGGCGCGACACTGAATACACCAGTGACGTAACCAGCCCACCCCAACAATCAGCCCGCATCTCTGAGCTGTGACGTCTGAAGAGCTTTCGGCTGATACTACGACGTAGAGGGTCCCATAACCATTATCCCACGTGGTGGTAGTGCGTATAGGGCCAACGACCCACTCAGATCAAATACCCAAATTCGTTAGGCGTATTTAGTAACTCGCAGAGACGAACAGGGTTCCTGTCGCTCCGACTTGGTAAAACACGTCGCGCGGGTGCTCTTGGAGCCGACCCGTCTTTAGTATTATTCTCTCGCGGGCACCCTTGGGGCCAGCCCGACTTTAACAGTTTAAGTATTGCAATGTAAACATTTCCGTGATCATCACCCAGAGTGATCACGACCCGATATCAAGCATGGCAAACGGACAAGGGTGAAGGGCCACAGATGAGTCAATAGCATAGCTAACTAAGCATCATGGGACAACAGGTAGGTATAAACAGCAGGCGACAAAATCAGGCTATGCATCAGAATAGGAGCTATCGGAATAACAACAGAAGCAATTCTAATGCAAGCATAAGAGAGAAGGAGTGGGCGATATCTGGATGATCAAGGGGGTTTTGCTTGCCTGGAAGCTCTGCTGAGAGGGGCTGGTCGTCGGAAGGCTGCTCGTCTGGAGCGTAGTCGTACACAGCTGCGTCGGCGGTGGTCTCGGCGTCTATCGGGAGAGAAGGAGGGGGAAGAAACAATAAATTCACGGCAATAATGCAACAGCGATGTATGACATGCCTAATTGATATACAGAGGTGATATACTGCCTAACTAACTATATTAGATAATTTAGGAATTTATATGGAATTATTTTATTAAAGTTATGCACTATTTATTTATCGAATACGGGCAAAAAGTCCCATGTTCATCTAGATAGGAGTGATGGTCAAGCATTTTGACCACATATTCGGATTCTTCATATTTTTCTGATCATTTTTCATATATAAATTATTTTCATCCGAGTTACGGTATATTTTATATGATTTTTCAAAGTTTTAATCATTTTATGGAATTAATTTAATTATTAAATTCGAATTATCCAAAACAGTGCAATGGTGACGTCAGCATGACGTCAGGGTGACGTCAGCGGTCAAACCGGCTGACCAGGTCAAACCTGACCAGTGGGTCCCACTGGTCAGTGACTCATTTAATTAAACAGAGGTTAATTTAACTAATTATCGTAATTAGCTAGTGGGGCCCATATGTCAGTGTCAGATTAGTAATTAGATTAATTTTAAAACTTAATTAGGTTAATTAAGCGGGTGGGACCCGCATGTCAGTGACACTGTGTGCCCAGTCAGCCGAGTTGACCAGGTCAACTCGGTCAACTGGGGCCAGTGGGGCCCATGGTCAGCGACCCAGAGGTGGTCCCGATCAGTGCCACGTCGGCGGTGGCCGACGGCAAGCCGGCGGTGACCAAAAACGCGGCGGAGGCCTCTGGCGCTCGCCGGAAATGCGCTACGGGCGGCCATTTTGCGGCGAAGAAGAGGGCGTCGACGGCGATGCGACGGCGTAGAGGTTGAGCTCGAGGTTGGGGACGAAGCAGTCGATGACGGCGAGCGCGATGGGCACGTCGGAGAGGCGATCGGGGCTCGGTGGCCGCGGGATCGACGACGGCGACGAGAGGAGCTCTCGGGCGAGCTAGAATGCGAGCAAGGGAGGAGGGGGGAAAGATCTCTGGGGCGGCTAGGGTTTCCAGGGGGGCCTTCTTATCCTCTCCGCCCTCCTGTAGCGACGCGGGAGCTGGCCGGGCGCGGCTGCGACGGCTAGCCGGCGACGGGCGCGGGCGACCGCGCATGAGCAGTAGTAAGGGGACGCTGGCGAGGTGGGCTGGGCTGCGCGGCTGACTAAGGCCCAGCTACAGCGGCCTTTTTCTTTTTCTTCTTTTCTTTTTCTGTTTTCTGTTTCTTTATTTCTATTCTGTAATTCTTTTAGCACTAATGCAGTTTTATAAAATATGACTCTTGTCCATTTAAATACTAGGCAATATATCTCACTGCCAGAAAAAGGTTTGGAGTCCATATGTTTTCATTTGAATTTTATTTAAATAAAAAAGGTATTAAATATTTCTGTTTGGTACTGTTTTAGGATGTTTGACTCATATAGGTGTTTTAGGTGATGTTGTTTTTCTTAACATAATTAGTTATGGATTATTTGCTATTTAATGAACATTTTTGTTTCCAAATTGGAACAACTTTTATTTTCACTTTAAATTTGAATTTCAATTTGAACTGGAATTTGAAATGAGATATGATGCAAATGATGACCAAGCACTGCTAAGTATGGTGACTTGGCATTATCAAAAGGTGATCACTGTAGCTAATACATGGGGGTGTTACATGTTTATGATGCTTATTGCTTATATTTCCATACACAATATGAGCATGCCAACTTTATTGACATTTTAACTATGACTAGAACAGAATTCTTGTTAGCGGATCACAAACACGAAAAAAACTTTTAGAGTGCTTATTTGAGTCTATATAAAATAATTATTAGGAAGTATGAACATACCTTGAAACTCCAGCATTGCATATGATTTAGGTGCTCAACTACTTAATTAAGTGTATATAAGACGGTTATTGCAAAACTTTACATATGCTTTTTTATTGTGCAATGTACCATGACCACTTCTTTGAAGTTTTAACTAATCGAATCCATATCTATTTACTTGATTATCACATGGCATTTGCTTTAAAATTGTACCCAGGCCTGGACACCAGCCTCCCCTTGTTGATCTTGCTTGCCTGTACTTCTCAGCCCTCCACCTCTCCTCTGCTCCCTCTCCTCTTCACTTATAGATCAATCAAGATAGCTACGCAACGATACCTGTCTCTGTGTAAACTCGTGGGTGCCTTAAGGATTTATATGAGTCGCTTGCTTGACCAATCGATAGCCCCGGCTGGGAAAGGCCTGCAGTCTTCTCTGCTGCTACTGCTGTAGCCGTTGTGACCGAGGGAGTCCGCATGCAACGGCACACCCTCGCTTCCCTCGCGTGGTTTTTTTACAGAGCCGAACCTAGTACCCTCGCATGGAGTCTCATAGCTGCTCTGCTGGTTCTATATTGTGGCCTCGCTACATAGTGTGGTATTTTTTTTACAAAACAACATCGATCGATCGAACTAATAGACAAACCAGCTAACAAGTAATCAGATAGGCTTCATCCGCAGAGGAAGCGTACAACCGCGTCAAATGCGGAGGAAGGGTGAGTTTGACTCATATTGACTAAACCCGTTTGTTCAAGCCTCTCTAGTTTTGTGGGTTGTAACTGCAAATGCACTGCACCGAACAAAAAAATAGGTTGACCTGAGCCAAAAGCCACACCATTTTCCATCATTAAGCTGATTGAACCTATCAACTCGACATCTAGAGAAAAAGCTGCACCATTAAACCAGCATCAACCCGCCCAAATCCTATATTTAAATGGTTTGCCACTATTTATACTAAACATTTTTAATTCTTTACAAGTCGTTCTTCGCTAATTATTATTATTGCATTGGTAACACATTTGCAGATAATCTTAAATAGTATTTTATATTGTATCTAATAACACACAATACATAATCATGTTGATGATATAACAATTCAAAGCTGCCAAAGTAGGAATAAATATAACTAAATTATGTTATTTTATACATTTAGTCAGAAACACTTTGCTGCATAGAATTTGTTCTAAATATAAGCAAATCAAAAAGACGACTCAATCACATTACTTTATGGAATAAGTTGTGCCACCTGGAGTACTATAATGTGTTTATATATATTTATTACTTAGAATCTTTAATATCTTGATGAAGAGTTGTACAATATATGAATCTAAAATTGTCTAATTTAGATTTGTGGAGTGATTGTCCAGCTTAATTAGACTTTATGACAGTACGAGCCTATGAGGTGTCAGGAAGTGGTTTGTTCTTGCATCCAAGTCTATCATCCTCACTCAATTGCATGACTCATTTGATCATTCATCACTCTTTTCTGATCAAATATTACATGTTATCCTTCATGTTTGTTATTGGTCTGCAAGGTATATTGTATGTCCATTATGACATAACAATAACATATACGAGCAAGCGTTACATTTTAGAATGCAATTTAAGCTTATACGAATTTTATTTTATTTTTAAATTTGAGACTTTTTAAACAATTCACGAACCTTTTCAAATTTGAGACCTTTTCAAAATTCATGAGCTTATTTCGTATTCTTGAACTTTTTCCAAATCTGTGATTTTTTATGAAAATTCCTGAACAATTTTCTGTTTTATAAAACTTTTAAATTTTATCAAGAAAAGACAATCATTTTTTATAAACTACAATCGGTTGGTTTTAGCGGAACAAAAAGAAATTGATGAGCGTAACACGCGTAGGAGCGTAACTGAGCAAGTGGTAGCTAGGTCGGCCCATATGAGTGCGCGCCAGAGTGTTGCAGTCGGCGCCTTAAGCACCCATATCACTAATTAAGAGGTACCCTTGCAAGGTCACTCACACCTTCTTAGGGTTTGACAAGTGACACGTTGCATGTGCGTCACTTGTCGAAACATGGTAGTTTTCCTTTTTTTCATAAATTTGTTTATTCAAAATGTTTTATCTCTTATAAGCCGTACGTCTAAATACTGAACCGTTTTCACCATTAGATTTGTCGCGTCAAAATCTTCGAAACTAGATCCAATATTAATAGGAGTTGACGAACTTCTTTTTACCAAAAAACCGGAAGGAAAAAAAACTGAACCGGAGGCATGTTTTTTTCACTTTTTTCGCTTTCCGAGTTGTGCCTCTCGCGGAGGCAAATCAGTTCTTCCACGAGAAGCTCTCGCGGAAAAAAAATGCATTTTCCTCTTTCCGAGAGGTTACGCCACTGGCAGAAGCAAATATGTGTCTCCACGAGAAGCAAATCTGTGCCTCCCATGAAAGCAAAAAAAATATGCTTTTTTTCCCTTTCAGAAAGGCTCTCGTGAAAGCTAATCTGTGCCTCCACGAGAAGCAAATCTGTGCCTCCCATGAAAGCAAAAGAAAAAACACAACGTTTTTCCTTTTCTGAGAGGCACGGCACTGTGCCTCCACGAGAAGCAAATCTGTGCCTCCGATGAAAGAACAAATGCGATTTTTTTCTTCTCCAAGAGAGCATAAGAAAATATGGGCCTCCACGAGAAGAAAATCTATGAAAAAACGGTTTTTCGTGCAAAATTCTTTTTACGATTTTTTTCTCCCAAACCTAGAGAAAACAGGGCAAAAAACAAAGAGCCGAAAAAAACCCTTAAAAAACCTCTAAAATCAGAAAACGCGTATGGAAAAATATAAATAAATGAAATCTTAAGGGAGCGCCCAACATGTGGCGCGCTCTCAGTCCATCAAGGTCACTCACATCTTGCAGGCTCCTGGGCGTTTGCCTACGTATTTGTAAAGTCCTGTGCACCATGGTTAGGCAGGCCCATTCCGTGGCAGGCCATGCCATGTGGGCTGATTTCGTAATGGACGTAACGAAATCCCTGGCCTGCTGCTCGTTTCTCTTTTCTTCTTTCTCTTTCCTTTAGCATTGGCAATGGCTGCTCTCTTGTCTTCAGTTTTTTAATTCTTGTGTGGAAGCTTTCCTCGTTTTGAAAGGAAAAATAAAATCATAGTTGCGTTGTGCCGTGATTCATTAGTGAAGGGAAACTCTCGTCTTAATAAATCCTATAGTTTTTCTTTTCTTCTTGCAAGGATTGAAAAAGCTTATAGTTGATCTATTTGTCAGTACTAATAAAACAGTAGTGCCTCATGCATATTCATTACTCAAAACAGAATGACCATTAAATATGTTTTTGAATTATTTAATCTAGAAAATATTATGGCCATTAACGTAGTGTAGTGTAATCTAGAAAATATGTTTTTGACACTAGTGTAGTGTCAAAAACGCTCTTATATTATGGGAAGGAGTGAGTATTCAGTTTGAATCTCCTTCCTAGAAACGATAAAAGATAACATTTTTTCTTGAAAGTGAAATATAACAAAATGACTGTCGTGTCTGGGTTTCAGTTGCTGTTCTACACCGTCACAGTGCTCTCGTCTCTTTTGCATGCATTTTTATTACACATGTACAAAGCAGGCAGTAAAAGACAAAGATAAACAGAATGATGTTCCATTAGTGTAGTGGGTTTGCACTAAACGCACAAAGAGTCAAATGTCGTGGTTGTCGTTGAAAGCACCACACGTTAATTGGAAGTTGGAACATGCGAGAAAAGCAACGTTTCTCACTGAACCAAGGCATGATTGGTTGAGAGAAAAGCCATACATTATATACTATATCCTTTGCAGGAAAACAAAAGCCTAGTTTCTTACATTAACACATCCTGCAAAGCTACACATGGACAGAGGGGGTATATCCTTTGTATTAACTAGATGGTACCCCACGCGTTGCTGCGGGAACTGGTTGCAATATATTCAGATAATGTTTGGTTGTAACAAATATGAACATTGGATTAATGAAATGATAATTGAAACTGAAAATAATATAATTTACTGTATTTCATTACTGTATTGTTTTGGAATATCCATTACATATAAGTAGCATAACATAATGCATGGTGAGTGTTTATCCATGCATGGATCTGCCAAACTCATTTTACAAAAACCAAAGCCAATAGTTGGCTTAACATAGTAAAGTGTAAGGGTGAATTGAGAGATCATCTCGCATCTCTGAAATTTTTTATAGTACGATTGCACTTAGTTTTTTTCACACTATTATTCCGTGAAGGCTTGTATTGGCAGGTAGCATTGTCCATGGAATTAATAGCTAGCATGGAAGGTGAAGATAAAATGCAATCCTGGGAATTCATGATGAAAAAGCTTATCCGCTGATGTGATTAATCACTTCGTTCAACTTAGTTGCAGTTGTCCAACTGTTTGTATAAATTTGATGTTTCATGTTCTCTTTATAGAACTGCCACAATCAGGTAAGGTCTCGCTTCCCTCTTGATCAGGCGTCAGTTTGCTTATATTACTTGGTTGCTATTGATAACTTATCATAGTTTAGAAAATATTAAAGGATAAATCATTGCTATATGAATTTTGAACATGTACTTACGACTCAAATGAAAAAATTGGCAAATACGCTTAATTTGTCAGAAACACATTATATATGATTAACATCGTTTATGTTATTCATATTTAAGCCACCAACTTCTTATGTCTTCTCTCAACTGTGATGGGTCTGTGACTATCCTATGACAATATAACCAAAGGGGTGATAAGTGAACTATGTATGTTTGGAAATTAAAACAAAGTGCATGAGAAATTTAAGCGACAAACCTGAATGTGACCGAAGTTTTGCAATGATAGAGATTATCCGGATTCAAGAGTACACAAAATCTTCATCAGTCATATGATACGCGAGATACTGATTCAAGAGCCGAGAAGGTTGTCAACTTTCAGTGTTCTCTGAGACCATATTGTGTTCTCTGTGGTCATACTGATTTGGGTAAAATATAAAAGAATGTCTACAGTGCATGTATACCTGATTATGTTATTGCTATAACATCCATATTATAGTATAAAGATAATCACAAAGTGACTACATTAACCATAAGGAATCTTGAACGAACTATCTCATCATATATACAACGATACAATATGCAGTGCTAAATTGGCAGAAGAATAAAACAGTAAAACTGCAAACTGTCAAAAGTAAGTGTGTACTTCTATGGGGTAGAATTGCCGACTGTCAAAAGGATGAACAGAAATCAAGAGTCAGGTAGATTAGAACATTCTGATGAACAACAGTAAGGGAAGGGGATGCAATTAGAATGCAACAATGAGGATTAGAGCTCAAACACAGGAAGAAGCATCATCCCTTACATCCGTGGGTTAGTAGAAGTAGGAATTGCCGTCTTCCACCCGGTGTGTGGCCTACTGCTAAATCAAGACAGGCATGTGCACGGAGCCATCTTAGAAAACAGATGAAAAAAATTGGCGGAGGAATAAAGGGATTATAAGAATCGGAAGAGAAATTGTGACACTAACGAACGAATCTTGATTACTCACGATGGGATCTCGATTACTCTCGAAGGGCTCTTCATTGCAGTTTGCACAACGCTTCGATCTGGTAGTAATAATAGTCAAAAGGAAAAAAACACAACTTACCTGCTGTGTGTAGTCGTCTCTGCACGGTGGTTGGAGGCGTGCGATGGCTAGGGGTTGTGGCGAGGTAGCCGCAGTGTAGTCGTCGTGCCGCTTCCGATGTGGGTTGCTGGTGGTTGTGCGGCTGGCCGGGAGAGGTAGGCGATGCCTATGTGGACGCACGTAGAGGCTGCGGCTGGGTTGCGCGGGGCAGACGGCCGGTGGAGGAGCAGCACCAGAGATAACTGGACCGGAAGAGAGACAGAGGGAGGAGGGGAGGACCAGGACATCGTCGACACCATCTCAGCAACGCACGCACCACACAAGAAGGGAATCAGCCCGCAGGATTCCCGGAGTTCCGGGGAGGCGAGCTGGACCGGCCGTCGTGCCGGAGGAGCGGCTGACGCAAAGATGGGATCCCAGCCGCCGCGCTGTACTGTATACAGGGATACGATACGATTTCTGAAGGAGGGCTTTGATGGGTGGCGAGAGGACTCAATTGGTTTTTCTCTTTTCAAGGGAGAGAGAAAGGTGTCGATTGGTTGCTTGGTTTACCGCTGGAAACGAAAGGGCTAATCTGTACGTTGGTAAGACTGAAGGCACTACCTAGCATCATGCACGGCAAAAATTGCTGATGTGGCACTTTTGCTGATGTGGACAGCTTGCATGTGTAGATAAATAAAATAGTGGGGGTGAACTTCTTAGGTATATAGGATTTCCGTGCGTGCATATCATCGATGATTCTCCACTAACGCGAGAAATTCATCCTGCAGAGTGTGACAGAGATAAAGCGCTATTTTGAGATATCTAGTCTGCACTCTGCAGAAAGCCTACATAAACGTGCTGCTAGCTCTCACTTGTTACTCCATGTCGTCCCATCCCTCACTTGTTAGCTCAATGGCCACTCCATCCTCATCTGCCCACATTTCTGTCGTTCTAGTACTGCTACTGCTAGTACTGCCACATGCATGCCATCTCGGCTTCTTCTCCAGCAACGGCAGTGACACTGATCTCGCAGTGTTGCTAGCTTTCAAAGCCAGGCTCTCGGACCCTGATGGTGTCCTTTCTAGCAACTGGACAACCGGTGCATCGTTCTGCCACTGGGTCGGCGTCTCGTGCAGCCAGCGCAGGCAGCGAGTCACTGCTGTTGAGCTGCCAGGCGTACCACTCTATGGATCGCTCGCTCCTCACATCGGTAACCTCTCCTGCTTCCTCTCTATCCTAAACCTCAACAACACCAACCTCACCAGCTCAATTCCAGACGACCTGGGAAGATTGTATCGCCTAAAATTTCTATATCTTGGCTACAATGCCTTGTCAGGTAGCATCCCTCCTAGCATAGGAAACATGACGAGCCTTCAAGTTCTTTCCCTACGTCTGAACCATCTCTCGGGCCCAATTCCAGCACAGCTGCATAACCTACGCAGTGTTGGCGAAATAAATCTCTATGCGAATCGCCTCACTGGCTCAATATATACCAACTAATTTATTCAACAATACTCATTTGTTGAGTCATTTGGACATAGGCAACAACAGCTTGACAGGATCAATACCATCTTGCATTGGCTCCTTGCCTATGCTGGAGTTCCTTAACCTACAAGTCAACCATCTTGCTGGCTCCGTGCCCCAGGAAATCTTCAACATGTCTAAGCTATATGCCATGTCTTTTGCTGCCAACCTAAACCTAACTGGTCCTATCCCTAGCAATAAAACTTTTAGTCTTACGATGCTGGAAGTAATTATCTTCTCAGAAGCTTCTGTTCGTGTCCTGCTAACTAGCTGCAGAATGACATACGAATGCCAGTACTACGCCTTCAAACATTAGTTAAACCTTTGCATGTCATACGTTCGTGAGTGGTGACAAAATAATTTATCGATATTGCTTCCTGGAAAGAGGAAAAAATACATATCGTCACGTTTCAAAAAAAAAATACATATCGTCAGCAATGGCGTGGCATTCATGTAAGGGTTTACTTTCGACCAGCGTACCCTGCTTTCTTTCTCAGTATTCGCTCATTAAGCAATCAACGTATATCGCTTCGGACCTTCGGTTAACTTTTATGTTTTGCTAACTTTTGTGTATAGAGTTGAGTTTCTTGGAAACATCATAGCTTCTTCGTGTGCATTCCCAGATAGCCAAAACGTGCAGATTGCATGCATACATTCATATGTTTCAGCGTTGTTGTAATCACACTACTCAATTATGGCATGGTGGTGGTCCATATTCATATGTTCTCCTCGCTCCTTGCCCAAATTTTGCCCCATTTCTTTTTCTAATTTTACGTATGTGGGGTTTGTCTAGAACTTGTTAACACATTGTATAATCTAGAACTTTTATCAGTTGCACCTAGGCTAAGAAAAACTCTACAAAACTCAACTAGGATATTTTTTAGGTGTATACACTATAGAACACTCTATAGGTATATTTAAATATAATTAAAATAGAAAAATACACATATAAATACATTGTAAACCTTCTATGTAGCACAATTTATTTTTCTAGTTGGATTTGATTTTGTTGTCGTTTCATTCTTTGCCTGAATTTAGACAGAGCACGGTTAAACTCCCATACTATTTTTTTAAATGAAACATATTCTTTTTGGCAACTTAGTTCAACATGTGTTTATTATAATGCTCGACGATTGAATTATATAATAGTGAACATATATTGTTTGCAGAACTCTGGACAAAACATAATAATAACTATGTTTTTAAGTTAAAATAATGTGTATTAGGGGAAAAAGAAATAAAGTTTAGTGACTTACTGATTTATAGAATTAAAAATATTTAGTATAAATAGGTGAATGATTGGTTGATCAACATGGTAAATTAACATTTGAAAAAAGTCGGATGGTCATAAAATTCGAGTTCAATGACCTATATGAGCAGGCCAATGTGTGTCACATATAGCTGCATTTGGGTGTTACAATTTGTATACAAGGAATGGAAGAACACAGAAGAACTTGCAGGAGGGGAAAGAGAGAACGTAGCCGTCGTTCGTCAAGCCGTGATCCACTGGATGAGTCATTCGTTGCCTTCCCTCGGAGTTATATAGCTTCCACCCTTATGACTCTCGATGGGACAGGTCCATATGTTGGTCGTCCTTAGCCTGTTTAGGATAGGTTCCTAACAGAGATTTTAATGAATTTGTTTCCTATAAATGCATTTAAGGATCTAACCATATAAAATCATGTTTGGCTAATGTAACTAAGAGCGTCTCCAATAGATGATATAGATGTATAAATAACCACTTTTTACATCGCAAAGGCTCAAAACGGTGCTCTAACAGATGATATAGATGTAAAAAATTACTCAGCTTTTGCTCTAGAGGTAAAATACATTACTTGTTGATGCAAATATGCATCACTAGCCGCACCCGAGTAAAACTGCGCAGCGCCGCACGAACATCCCGATGTTGAGCTTTCATCCCCCCACCCTTGTGCGACCATCATGCCAGCCACCGCACCCCGCCGCCGCGCCGCCCGCCCACCACAGCTCGCCGCACCACTCCGCTGCCGGATCCGGCCGTCCCACCCCCGCCCCTGCCGATTCCCGCCATCGCAAGGCCTCAAAGTTGGCCAAATCGACCGAATCGAAGCCACTCCATGAGAGTGATGTGGTAGCTATGGTGAGGATTGTCGATGCCAGTCGCCATCTCCTGGCGGCGGAGGACAAATTCTTCGTGGACAGGGATGCAGAACGCAAGAAGGAGCACGAGGAAGGCCCCTCACAGGTGATAAAGATTGAGTCGGGCGATGATGTTGAGTCCGAGAGTTGACTAGGATATGCTCAAGCTCGAGGATAGTGATGACGTGTTATGTGTCTATCGTAGTTCTGTTATTTTCATGTTTAAGTCTAAACTCATGTTTAAGTTTGAAAATTTCAGAGTTCAAAATATCATAATATGCAACGATAATTTTTGGAAGTTTTAGGGCACCAATTTTACATTATCTATTGAAGCAGAAATTTTTCAGTGCCCTAAAGCCTTCTCTCTCCTGCCCTAAAACTTTTTTCGGGTGCCCTATTTTGCATCATTTGTTGGATACGCGATAAGAGGTGACAAGATAATTGATCGACCGATGCTTCCTGGAACGGGGATAAAGCATGTATCATCAACAATGTCATGGCATGCATCCATCCATCCAATCCATCCATCAATGTGCATGCGGATGCATGAGGAGATACTATTTAGAAGCCAGGCAAGACAAGATGAGAGAACCTTAAAGGACTAGTTATTTTTAGCTTCTAGAATGGACTCTAGGTCTTCATAACGTAAATCTCAAAAGAACTCTCATGTCACGGTGACCAGAGTCGAGGAAGAATCTGTGATTCAGCGGGCTCGGTGCACGGGAGAAGAAATCGAAGGTAGGGGCTCATCAGGGGTGTTAGTGAGTACCAACTGGCGTGAGGAGATGACGTAGGAAGCCAAGAGAGGATGTCCGGTGTGGTGTCATGCCCGCTAGACGCGAGGTAGATGATGCAGACGTTGGGCATGCTACCCGAGAGATCAAATCACAAAATCCCACCTTTTCCGCAATAAGCTCGGCAGATGAAGCAACCATCATTTCACTCTTCATTGTATGCACTTCTCGCTCATCTTCTTTAAGAAAACCACCACTCGCTTCGGCCATTGTACTTTTCTCCCAAAGGAGTCACCAAGCAAATGTTTGAGTGCTCTATCCACGTACCTTTTTTTGTGAAGAAATGATATCCATAATGCTCTGGACAAAATAAAACAAAATCAGTGCTACAAAATGTTTCAAAAACTGCAATTTTAGAGGACCATTTTCTTTTGCCCAAACCGCCATGAATGCCATTTGTTCACAAAACTTTACACGTAGTAGATGTTGGGGAACGTTGCATGGGAAACAAAAAGTTTCCTACGCTCACCAAGATCGATCTAGGAGATGAACATCTACGAGAGGAGAGATTGCATCTACATACCCTTGTAGATCGCTAAGCGGAAGCGTTAAGAAACGCGGTTGATGTAGTCGAACGTCTTCGCGATCCAATCACGATCCGTCCCGCGAACTCCCGATCAAGTGCCGAACGGACGGCACCTCCGAGTTTAGCACACGTGCGGCTCGGCGGCGTCCTCTCCTTCTTGATCCAGCAAGCGAGAGAGAGGGGGTAGATGAGATCGGGACCAACACGACGGTATGGTGGTGGTGGTGGTGGCAGCGGAATTCCGACAGGGCTTCGCCAAGCGCGTACCGGTGAAACGTGGGAGGAGTTGGGAGAGGTAACGGGCAAGGGTCCAAGGGGTGGCTGCCCCCAACGCCTCCCCACCTTTATATAGGTGTGGATGGGGCTGGTGGCTTGCCCTCCAAGGCCCTAGGGTCGTTGGCCAAAGGGGGAGGAAGGAAATCCCTCCTTTCCTTCCCCACCGATCGCTACCCCCCCTTTTAGGGATCCTGATCTTATCCCTTTGGGATATGATACTATTCCTTTTAAGTGAGGATCTTGGTGCGCCTAAACCAGGATTGTGGGGACTTTCCCCACTACCCACGTTCATGTGGGTCCCCCATGCAGGTGGGCCCCACTCCGGAACCTTCTAGAACCTTTCCGGTACAATACCGAAAAAACTCGAACTTTTTCCGGAATCCTGATAACAACTTTCCATATATGAATCTTTACCTCCGGACTATTCCGGAGCTCCTCGTGATGTCCCGGATCCCATCCGGGACTCCAAACAACCTTCGGACTTTCCACTATTAATATCTCAATACTACCCTAGCGCTACCGAACGTTAAGCGTGCGACCCTACGGGTTCGGGAATATGCAGACATGACCGAGACTCCTCTCCGGTCAATAACCAGTAGCGGGACCTGGATGCCCATATTGGTTCCTACATATTCAACGAAGATCTTTATCGGTCGAACCTCGATGTCAAGGATTCAGTCAATCCCGTATGCAGTTCCCTTTGTCCATCGGTATGTTACTTGCCCGAGATTCGATCGTCGGTATCTCCATACCTAGTTCAATCTCGTTACCGGCAAGTCTCTTTACTCGTTCCGTAATACAAGATCCCGTGGCTAACTCTTTAGTCACATTGCTTGCAAGCTTATTGTGATGCTGTATTACCGAGTGGGCCCTGAGATACCTTTCCGTCATACGGAGTGACAAATTCCCAGTCTTGATCCATGCCAACTCAACAGACACCCTCGGAGATACCTGTAGAGCATCTTTATAGTCACCCAGTTACGTTGCGACGTTTGATACACACAAGGTACTCCTCCGGTGTCAGTGAGTTGCATGATCTCATGGTCATAGGAACAGATACTTGACATGCGAAAACGATAGCAATAAACTTGACACGATCATATGCTGCGTTCATAGTTTGGGTCTTGTCCATCACATCATTCTCCTAATGATGTGATCCCGTTATCAAATGACAACTCATGTCTATGACCAGGAAACCATGGCCATCTTGGATCAACGAGCTAGTCCGGTAGAGGCTCACTAGGGACATGTTGTTGTCTATGTATCCACACATGTATTTGTGTTTCCAACCAATACAATTATAGCATGGATAATAAACGATTATCATGAACAAGGAAATATAATAATAACCATTTTATTATTGCCTCTAGGGCATATTTCCAACAGTAGAACACATTGCAAAAAATATTCATAATTGTTTGAATTATGAAACATTATGAAAAAAATAAAAAAAAAATTGTTTGAATTATTCTACTATTTTATCTTCAGATTTTACCCTTTATAACGATGTATATGAGGAGCCAAAACACCATGTCTGCCCTTCATAACGATGTATATGAGGAGCCAAAACACCATGTCTGTGCGACTACTGCCAGCAAATTTCTGGATTTTAACATCCATCATTTATTGATTTTTTTTCTTTAACATTCATCAATTCGTTGAGTTTTTTTTTTTTTTTTGCCGTAATCGCTTGATTTTGCGTCTCAATTGCTATAGCCCTATCTCAACCAACAAATTACTACACTTTTACTATTTTTCAGACATCTGATTTTGAATTCGTCTCAGGTCATTTTTCTATCCGTCCGATCCTGCACGAATCTTTGTGCGTCGTGGGCACTCAGGCTCGCGGTACCGGTTCGTTTTCTGTTTGGGGCTTTTCTGTTTTTTTAATTCTCTACTATTCAGTCGGTCGTAGCAGGATGGGGATTGCAGGGGGTTGACCAAGACGGGCGGAGACGGCGGAGGGAAGGGGGGCTTCCTCGCCGGTGCTTAGCGGCAGGGGCAGACGGGCAGAGCTGGCGTGCGGAGAGCCGGCCGCAGGCAGGGCTTGTAGGCGGGAGTCGTGCTTCACTGAGACGGCTGTAGGTAGGGGAGATGCTTGTCTGGAGCTCGTTGGGCTCGCCATTAGCAAGTGCCCGTCGGGAGGGAGGTAGTAGTAGCTGCCGCTGGTCGGGCGAGAGGTATTTCGTCTCTCCGCTGCCCTCCATCTGTTCAATTTTTGGTCCTACGCGTTCCGGCTGCATGCGCTCGATTAATTAGTCATGGTCATGGTCGCCGGTCTCAGATCCACGACGCAGGGGTTGTTCAGTTCGCAGGCGTGGGGTGCAGTCATGTTATTCATCTGATAGCGTAGGTCAGCAGCCGGGGGGGTCACAAATTCATGCAGTTATTTACTTCATCGAAATGCCCCTGAACCCTGAATTTGTTTGTTCAGTACCTCTTCATTCTGGAGATGGTTGGAGGAGTGTGATATCGTCTCTATGTGCATGTTTTTCTGCCCCTGATTTTGTACTATAATCTTCATTCTGTTTTTGTTGTGCACGGTTGCTTCTTAGGCCTGTGTTATGGAGCAGGTTTTGTGGTGATTTTTCTTTGCGATTCAGGCTAAATGGATAGGCATGAAAAAATTCAGGCGGTTTTTTGTTATTGTACTTCTTCAGAATGCTTTGTTTAGTTTCAGGCTGTTTTTGCACCAACAATGGTTGATTGGTGTAGCTCATTTTTTCTGTATGTTGCAATCAGGCTAAATCAGGTGATTTTGTTTTTGCAATGTAGTGTCTCCAAACAGAGTCTAGTGTAGCTATGATTATTTTTTCTATTTGTAGTGTCATTTGATCTTTTACTTCTTCAGTTTATATGTTATCAGTCTTCACTCGAAGCAATCGTTTATATTTGTATAAGAATTTTCATTTAGTTTCTTATAGTTCCCAGTTTGTTTTCCTAGTTAGTCAGCAATCTTTGGTTTCATTGGTGTACTTAGTTCCTACTTCTGCAGTTCTTATTTGCCACAAAATCTTGCATGGACACCTGATGAACTTGTAGTGTCGCGTTCTTTTTCATGGTGTTATTCATGCCACTAAGCGTATCAACTGGACATGGTGATTTAATTTGCACGCTATATAAGCCATTTTCTGGGTGTGGAAGTTCCTTCCTGTTTACATTTTTCCAGCCTAGTGCTTGATACTAATTTCTCTTTTCTTCTGTGTAGTGCTTGAGGCTAATTTCTCTCAGAACCCCGTTTCTGACTGGATGTCTTCTGTTACTCAAAGTGTACATGATATCCTTCTTCAAAGTAAACTACCATTCCTGGGATATTTTTGTACCTCAAGAGTTTATTGATTAAAAAAGAAGAATATGCAGATGGTTGTAATTTAGTCTAAGTTCCTGTTGCTCACTAAGTTTCCCTATCACTTAACCAATCAGCCAAGAGAAACATACAGTAGCGGATTGTTGTATCGTCTTCAACACACACACACGGGTAATGCCTAGAGCACAAAAATAATATTATCCAGTCACCTGTTGTAGCCTAGAATTGTTCTTTGTAGTTCAGTTTTCAGTTTTATCAGTCATGCAACATTTAATTTATCATTAAGCTTTATTTTTCAGTTTTCAGATTGGTGTGTTATTTTTATTTAATTACTATCAATATAGCTTATTTTTATCGGTTTGTATTTCAGCTTTTTTTCAGTTCCAGTCTATAATCATGAGTGTCCTACTAAATTTTTAATTACATAGTTCTCTTTATTTTCATTTTTCAGCAAGCATCTCCTGTATTTTCTTAGTATTTCATTATTGTCACTGTGTACTAGTCATCAGTTATAAGTGGTTACGGTTTAGGGGTTCATTTTTTAATCAATAGTTCTTAGTTTTTTCAAGGTTTAGTTAATAGTTTTCAGTTTTTTCAGGGTTCAGTGTATGGTTTTCAGTGTTATATATTCATTTGGTGTTCAGTCTCTAGTTTTTAGTCTTGCATGGTTAGTTTCAGTGACATCAGTGTTTCATCAATCATCAGTTTTGATATTTTGGTTTAGTTCTTAGCATGAGTTTTCAGATTTTTCAGTTTAGTATAAGTCATCAGTTAGGTTTTAGTCTTTAAACAGGGAGTGACATCATTTCTTTAGTGTTCATGGGTTTTCTGTCATGTTTCAGTTTTCAATCGTGTAGTTATTTCTGTAAGTAGTTTCGGAGTTAGGTGTCATTTTTTTCAGTTCCGTCAGTTAGTTTCATTCTTCATTAGTTTCTTCATTTCTTAGTCTCAGTTATCAGTTCTTAGTCTTCAGAGTTAGTTCTCAGTACCCTTCTAAGGATCAATATCTTTCAGTTATTAGTCTTCATTAACCCTAAGGATCAACATTTGTGTGCTTATGTTGCTATCAGTTCTCAGTTTTTTGTATCTTCTGCCCCTAGTCATAACTAGTTTCATTTTTTAACAACAGTACTTTTGTTGCTCATCGGCTGACACCTTCTTTTTCTTTTTTCTCTTTTTTTTTTTCTGATGTATGCAACCCACGGGCATCATAGAAATTACCATTCAAGATCACGGGGACGGGCTGGCTGGAATACACTTGGGAACAGGGAGCATTACCACTGTTGTGTATAAGACTTGGCCAAATCAAATTTAAGGAGGGGTGGAAGGAGTTTGTGATAGGGAAGGCAATGCTGTACTAATCACTTTCAGGCGCAGCGCATTCGTGGAGTTCAAAATGATAATGATCATCAACAAGAGAGTTGCTCGAGTTTATTCAAGAGGGCGATGATGTGCTTTTTCTGAAGTATAAGTCGTTCGCCGCGCGCAATTTTTATTTTGTTATAGTTGTTGTGTTTGCTTCAAGCTACTGGAACCTTTTTATGAGCCATCTATTTTCAGTATCTTTTTCTTCAGTTAGCTTTCATGTATGTATTGCCAATCAATCGCCTAGCTATGCTCAATAGCATCTGTATTTTCTCAATCTGTACTAGTATCATCGTCATTGATTCTATTTTTTTTAAGTTTTGCTTTTCATTGTATGTATTATTGATTATTTCATTTTTCTCCTCTACACACCGCTTTACTTGGCCTATTTCTCGCATCTATCGGAGCTCCCAAAATATAGAAATCAAGGCTTCTGTTATAGCAGTGGGCGCGTCAGCTGATGCCTGTAAGCACGGCTTCTATTAGCAGCGGGCGGGGACTGATGATTTTAAACTAATTGAAATCTAGACAGATGGCAGTACGACAATGGACAAAAAAAGCGACCTGAGCCCAAATAGGAATCAGACGTCTGTTTGTTAGGCACTCCCATATCACTTAAAACCATGGAGCCGAGCCTCCATCCGTTCCAACCCACAAAGACTCCATGTCTGATCCTGAAGGCAGCACGGCCTCTTCCTCGCCGTCCTGTTCATCGACCTCCCCGCGACTCACCACCGGCGTCTTTTACTTCTTGATCCGCCGTGCCACATGACCACGCAGCAGAACCACCACCCAGAAGCAGCATTGCACCAACTCCCCCTCCACTCGCCGGGCTCCTCCACTGCATGGCACCACCGTCACCGTGCTCCGACCACGCCGCACCTGCTCCCGTTCGACACCAACGATGCCGATGAGATGCTCCTGCTCCACATGCTCGCCCAGCACCAGCAAGACACGCACAAGGCCGTGACGGCGCCGGTGAAGCGAGAGGCCGCCGACGGAGAGGAAGCAGCTCACGCAGTCAGCGCCGGGCGCGCGTTCCGAGATCCGTGACATGAGGCAAGCGCCGTGGTGCAAGTACGCGACCGAGATCCGTGACTCGACGCGGAACGGCGTGCGTGTGTCGCTGGGCACCTTCGACAACCCGGAAGCTGCGGCGCTGGCGTACGACCAAGCTGCCTTCGCCATCCGTGGGGGAGCCGCCGTGCTCAACTTCTCCGAAGACCAGGTCCGGCGCTCCCTCGAGGGCGCCGTTGACGACGTGTGCGGCCGTGCCCATGGCGTGTCGCCCGTGCTGGCGCTTAAGCGGCGGCTCTCCATGCGGAACCGGAAGGCCACGGCGGCGGGCAGGAAGGCTAAGGCCGCCACCCGAAGGGCGGAGCCAGTGGGTATGGTGATGGAGCTCGAGGACCTCGGTGCGGAGTACCTCGAGCAGCTGCTCGGCGCCTCCGACGACACCACCTCCATGAATTCATGGTGCTGGAGCCACCACTCCATGTGATGCTCAAGTCAGCACTCGGACTTGAAGATGACGGGGCCAGTCTTGTTCTATATATAATTCAGATAGCTTCGTTGGGGTTGAGGAAACCGTTTGTGAAATCGACAGCTGTACAGGTTTGGTTTGGAACTGCATATTATTATGGTTCGAATTAGGTCAGGCCAATATGAATGGTTTTTTTTACGACCTTCTTGTTTCCTTGCCTAACCCTAGACCGCTAGGGCAAACCCTCCCCACCAGACTTCATCGGCAAGTCCGTGAATTTGCCTCCCCTCTGCCTACCGCTTTGGTGACCGGTGGCGGGGAGGGAATCTCAATGCATCTGCTCTGGTTAGTAGTTTAGATTAGGGTTTTTTATTCCTCACAGACGCGGCACTCGGGCGGATGGTGGCCCTTTTTCTTCGAGTTTGTCTTTCGGGCTCCCATCCTCTTTGAGTTCGTCCGTCTGGACGTAGTCGACGGAGCTCTAGCATAGATTTCTGTCGTATCCTTGGGGCGGTGATGTTAGGGTTTCTCGTCATGTGGTGAGAATTTGTATCAGATGCTTCAGATCTATGCAAGGGTTCAACGGAAACAACTGCGGCTCCAAGGCGCCGGTCCTTAGGGGCACGTGCACGAAGACTTCCCAGCTGTCATCGATAAGGTCAAGCTGGCTCCGGTAAGGGAGCGGAGACAGCGGCTCGTTCTATCGGCAGTAGTGGTCGTTCAGCGGTCCCGGAATCTCAATGTAATTTAGATTATGTTTGAGATGATTTTTACTCCGGTGAACTCTTATAATAGTTATGATCATTTTCGGAAGAAAAAAAAATGAATGGCTCACCTAATCCTCGGGAAGACTCCTGCCTCACGTATATGACATAGGCGCCAAGTTTGAATCTGTTTTCCAAAAGGAAGACAAAAAATGTACTACAATGAATTTGATGGTTGACGGCTGAAGCACGGAAAGGATGCAATGCATGCATGTGCTGATTGACCAGGTCAAGAGTCCAAACATGCATCCATTACATGCAAGGTTGGTAGCACTCACGAACTCACGTGCAATTATAAACACAAGAATAAGATAAACAATACTAGTCCAATCGATGATCCAATCGAATCGAGTCGACAAGGTGGTATGTACATATTCAGGTTGATTGGCATGTCGTACTAGTTCAATCGATGCCACTGCACTCAGGAGGTTAACTGATATTCTAACCTTAGTTATTAGTATATGGCCAAAAGATCTTGATAAAATCACTAGCTAGCTTTTCGATTACCACGAAGAAAAGGTACTCTCTCTGTCCCAAAATAAGTGTCTCAACTTTATACTAATTTACGAAGAGAGTAGTAGATAAAGACAGACGTCATGTTTGACGGATAAAGACAGTCGTCAAGATAATGGCTTGGACTGTTTCTAAAAAGAAAGCAACAAAATAGAGAGTAGGAGTTAGACGGGTAGAGCGAGATTGCTGACATGGCATGTTAAAGAAGAAGAGATCCCAGCTCAATGTAGATGGATAGGTACATGCATGCATGTCTTGACCAGGTCAAGTCCAAACATGTTGGTGAGCTAGTGTTTATTTTTTTAAACAATCATCGGAGAGGAGCGGATCCCATCTGAATTCATTACTTGAAAGGGCCACAGGCCGCCAAGGTTACGGAGTTGCGCTAGCGTGCAATGAAAGGTACCGACGCCATGACATGACGGCATCCTTCTATTGTTGCATCCTATATCTACCCAACCAAAGAGTAAAATCTATTGTTCCTGAGTATTACATTGACAGTGAGCGTCTCATTCTTGAATACACGAACAATTCGGGCATCGCAAAGCTTCCAAAGAGTGGAGAGAGCCACTGTGGGACACATTAGGCTCTTTAATTAACTATGACAACGTGCGAGTGTAACAAACAAACGGTGAATACAACGGTGCATGTGCAATGAATCTGGTCGGTTTTTGCTTCCTCCCTGCACGGGAAGGTATTGCCGCTTTTCCAATTTGACCTTTACTACTTTCTTGTGCTAGTATGACCAACTATGTAGCAGTGATTAATTAAGAGTGCGTGGAAAATTAGTACTAGTACTTGAACTCTCAAAAGTCACTAGCCCTTTGGATTGGATTATACTAACAGATTAACTAACCTTAAATCTGCTAACTAGGAAAGCACATGATGAGGGTGACATACTGACATTTGATAAAGCTCGAGTGACCAATACAACAAGGAGGGGTAATTAATTAACGACACTACCAGAATAAGTCACGTTGCCGACGACCCATACGATGCCGACGGGGGCCGTACGCGTAGGTCGGCCGTCGGCATACCACCATCTATGCCGACGGGGGCCGTCGGCGTTACCAAGCCGTCGGCATACGTCGTGATATGCGTACGGTGGCCGTCGGCATAGACAGGCCGTCGGCATATATGTGGGCCCGGCCACCCGGTGGTTAACTACCGTTTGACGCCGTCAAATATATGCCGACGGCCCTCACGGCGGCCGTCGGCATAGCTACGCCGACGGCAAACAGTGCCAGGGTTAGACGGGACGGGGTACTTGGGGGGGTAGCTATGCCGCCAGGTCTTGCGCTGGGCCCTCTTACACGTCTGGAAGTGTGGTGACAGGTGCAAGCACCCGGCACGCGGCTCCGTAGTGTGACCCCCCTCACGGACGTCGCTGCCGCCGTCACACGGAGGGGGGAAACGGCCACGTCGGGCAGACACGGAGGGAATCTTGCGGTGGATTGTGCCCGGACCTTGATCCGAAGTGTACCTATGGGCTGGGCTATCACAGTCAGGTGAAAATGTCCATCGGTCAAACCCCGTCCGGCGAAAGTCGAAGGCCTAGATCCGCCCGGTCAACAGTGCCAGGGTTAGACGGGACGGGGTACTTGGGGGGGTAGCTATGCCGCCAGGTCTTGCGCTGGGCCCTCTTACACGTCTGGAAGTGTGGTGGCATGTGCAAGCACCTGGCTCCTTAGTGTGACCCCCCTCACGGACGTCGCTGCCGCCGTCGCACGGAGGGGGGAAACGGCCACGTCGGGCAGACACGGAGGGAATCTTGCGGTGGGTTGTGCCCGGACCTTGATCCGAAGTGTACCTATGGGCTGGCCTATCACAGTCAGGTGAAAATGTCCATCGGTCAAACCCCGTCCGGCGAAAGTCGAAGGCCTAGATCCGCCCGGTCAACAGTGCCAGGGTTAGACGGGACGGGGTACTTGGGGGGGTAGCTATGCCGCCAGGTCTTGCGCTGGGCCCTCTTACACGTCTGGAAGTGTGGTGGCATGTGCAAGCACCTGGCTCCTTAGTGTGACCCCCCTCACGGACGTCGCTGCCGCCGTCGCACGGAGGGGGGAAACGGCCACGTCGGGCAGACACGGAGGGAATCTTGCGGTGGGTTGTGCCCGGACCTTGATCCGAAGTGTACCTATGGGCTGGCCTATCACAGTCAGGTGAAAATGTCCATCGGTCAAACCCCGTCCGGCGAAAGTCAAAGGCATAGATCCGCCGGTCAACAGTGCCAGGGTTAGACGGGACGGGTTACTTGGGGGGGTAGCTATGCCGCTAGGTCTTGCGCTGGGACCTCTTACACGTCTGGAAGTGTGGTGGCAGGTGCAAGCACGCGGCTCCGTAGTGTGACCCCCCTCACGGACGTCGCTGCCGCCATCGCACGGAGGGGGGAAACGGCCACGTCGGGCAGACACGGAGGGAATCTTGCGGTGGGTTGTGCCCGGACCTTGATCCGAAGTGTTCCTATGGGCTGGCCTATCACAGCCAGGTGAAAATGTCCATCGGTCAAACCCCGTCCGGCGAAAGTCAAAGGCCTAGATCCGCCCGGTCAACAGTGCCAGGGTTAGACGGCACGAGGTACTTGGGGGGGGGGTAGCTATGCTGCCAGGTCTTGCGCTGGGCCCTCTTACACGTCTGGAAGTGTGGTGGCAGGTGCAAGCACCCGGCACGCGGCTCCGTAGTGTGACCCCCCTCACGGACGTCGCTACCGCCGTCGCACGGAGGGGGGAAATGGCCACGTCGGGCAGACACGGAGGGAATCTTGCGGTGGGTTGTGCCCGGACCTTGATCCGAAGTGTACGTACGGGCTGGCCTATCACTGCCAGGTGAAAATGTCCATCGGTCAAACCCCGTCCGGTGAAAGTCAAAGGCCTAGATCCGCCGGTCAACAGTGCCAGGGTTAGACGGGACGGGGTACTTGGGGGGGTAGCTATGCCGCCAGGTCTTGCGCTGGGCCCTCTTACACGTCTGGAAGTGTGGTGGCAGGTGCAAGCACGCGGCTCCGTAGTGTGACCCCCCTCACGGACGTCGCTGCCGCCGTCGCACGGAGGGGGAAACGGCCACGTCGGGCAGACACGGAGGGAATCTTGCGGTGGGTTGTGCCCGGACCTGCAATTTCCGGCGATGAAACCCTAGTAGAGCAATAAATTTCTCGAATATTGCACGCGGGTCCGAAAAATGCGATGGCCTGGCACGTGTCCTGCACAAACCGGACACGTTCCCTCTCGATACCCAGAGACTAGCTCGGAGACGGTGCGGTTTACAAGCGGCCTCAGGGGAGGCCTATTCGAAACGCGCCCAAACTTTTACCACACCCTACAGGGCCCATGTGATGACACCGCGCCAGCTCTCTAGGAATTCCGGCATCGTACGATTTTCCGAGGCTTTAAACGGTTAGATCATTGTTCTCACACAGACGTCAAACTCAAAAATAGTAATAATTGAATTAATAAAAAGCACCGGCATCCATCATTAGGAAGATGGACCGTCACTGTGAATCTTTAGTGCCCGGAAGGGGTGAAGATTCACAGTAATGGTTCATCTCCTTAACAGGAGTGTAATGAAGACCGAAGCTTACTGCGTCTGGATTATCCGACTATTTAAAATGGTCATGTTGCTTGTCTTTGGGCGAGGTGGGACTAAAAGTTTTCTGAGAGACGGAAATTTAGAAAAAAAAATAAAAAAATAAAAAAAGTAATACATATATATGCCGTCGGCATATCTATGCCCCGGATCTATGACGTGGCACGTGTTAAAGAAATTGTGAGAAAAAAGAAAAAAAAAGAAAATATCTATGCCGACGGCTAAGCCGTCGACATAGGTGCCCCGGATCGATGACGTGGCACGTGGCAAAGAAATTGTGAGGGAAAAAGGGAAAAAAAATGAAAAACAATTCTATGCCGACGGCAGCCGTCGGCATATATCCTCTGTTAGGTCGACCTGCGCCTCCCGATCCCCAATCTCGATCCAATCTGTGCCCCCGCGCCGCCCAGACCACCCGCCGCCACCGCCGCCGTCTCTGCCCCCGCGCCGCCCAGACCACCCGCCGCCGTCGTCTTCTGCCCCGCGCGCCGCGTACACCTCCCGCACCGCCCGCACGACCTGCGCACCACCCGGCCCGCGTCCATCTCTCCGGCCGTGGGGGCGCCGCGAGCTCCGGTCGTGGGGGCGCCGCTTCTTCCTCCAGCTCCGGCCGCGGGGGCGCCGCGAGCTCCGGCCGTGGGGGCGCCGCCTTCTTACTGCAGCTCCGGCCGCGGGTGCTCCACGGGCTCCGGCCGTGGGGGCGCCTCCTCCTTCCTCTCCGTTGTCTCCGCCCCCCCAGCAACATCTTCCTCGATCGCTGTCTCCGTCCAGCGCCGGCCCCTGACGATCTCCTTCCTCAACCGCCGGATCGAGGTGAGCGTCGTCATTTTTAAAAATATGTTGCTGGTGTTAGGATTAGCACGTGCTAGTGTTAGCATTACTTGGAATTTAGTTCAGTAGTGTTAGGACAGGAAACTTAAATTTTAGTTCGGTAGTGTTGCCTGGAATTTTTGTTTCGGCAGTGTTCGAAATTTAGTCATATCTAGTTTTCCCAATGATTAGCTAGTGAAAGAGTATACACGGGATGAATTTATTAGGTATTGCTAATCTAATTATTCAATAAATAATTATATGAAGCATATCTTGCAATTTGAGATGGATGATCTAAGTTGTTCTCTCGCCACATGGTAAGCTACCGGACCCGAACGATGACGATTACTACAACATTAACCCCATGACATACGAGGGAGTGTTCTATCAAGAGCAACCTGATGATGATGTGGTCAGAAACGATGACGCTGACGCCTTGGGTGATGATGAAGTGGATCGAAACGATGACGATGCACGGAATGATGGTGAGACCATTGTTAATGAAAATGACATACTTATGCTAGAAAAGTTAAACGAAGACGCTGACGACGAGGAAGAGCCTCCACCTCCGTCAGACAACGAAGATGATATGCATGATAGTGATGATGAGACCGATCGAGGAATCGGTTACAACAGTGATGATTCGTATGGGTTCTAGCAGATGTACGTTTCATGTCTTTTTTTTCTATGGTTTGTTAATATGCCTTTTTATGCTTATTTATTAATGTGTTTTTTATTCCTTATTATTATGCTTTTTTCTTCATTATTAATGTACTAATTGTTTATTCTCTTTTCAATGCAGGTTCACTAAACATGGGTAAGGGGAAGGCCGACGGCACGGGTTTCCTATCGAAGCTCACCACGATGACTAGTCGGAGTGGTCGACCCCGTATTCTCTCCCCCCCCCCCCCCGACTACTTGAGGATGACTCCTCACAGGGAGGTCGAGGGATAGGTGCCCCAAGAGGTGGAGGGGGTGGGGGGAGAGCCCCTAGAGGAGGACAGGGTTGGGGCCAGAAACAACTCTCCCTCACCGACTTAGTTGTGTCCTCTTCGACGCCCTCCTCTACTGAGGTACCCTCCTCTAGTGAGGTACCCTGTGCCGAGGAGGAGGAGGAGGAGGAGGATGGGGAGGGGGACGAGGAGGAGGAGGAGGCAGGCGAGGAGGATGGTCGTGGCGGGGAGGATGGTGGTGGCAGCGAGGGGGTTGCCCACAACAAGGGGTGGCTGCGTGGTAATGCAAAGGTCCCTCCCCTTCCTGCTACCGAGGAGCAGAAGTGGCTCATTGAGCCCAAGGGGAAAGAGTAAGTGCCACTTAATCATAATTTAATTCTTTTGCTTGTACACATGCTAATATTTTCATTCTTTTGATTGTACACATGCTCATATTTTCATTCTTTCTATCTTTTGCAGCAACTGGATAATTCCTAAAGGGGCCCGTCTTCCAAACGGCATCATCACCGTTTTGCTGAAGGAACACTGACCGGGGCTGTTCCATCCGGATCCAGTCAGGCAGCCTGAGCGCCGGGTTTTGGCCACGAGCTGGGACCACTGGGAAGCGCCCCCCCACCCGGACCATACCACGTATGCTAAGGCCGTGATCACAAATTTTTGGGTAAGTTCTCTTCAGAAGCACGAGTCTTGAGTTTCGTTCGTAGTTTATCATCGAATGGTTTAACTCATGGCTTCTTCCATTCTGGTTTTCTGAATGATTTAGAAATACTATCGAGTTCTTGAGGAGCACAAGTCCACTGCCGACGAGATCGTGCTGCGCCAAGCGAGGAAGAAGGCCCGTCAGATGCAGTACGAGGTGCGCTGGGTGGCCATCTTGCAATATCATCACGACGTTCTTGAGACGAAGATGACCAAGGAAGACGAGCGGAGGATGCATGTTACCTTGGAGAGGGAGGAGTACTTGGCCGTAAGTATAATAGACTTTTCATTCCGGCGTTTGTGGTAAATTTCATCGTTTCGTGTTGACATGCCATTATGCTTTCATTATGTAGGTGTGTCCTGCTTGGTGTTATGGAAAGGACGATGCATGGGCGGCATTGGTGGATCTGTGGCTCGGTCAGGATGCAGAGTGGGCTGCTAAGAGCAAGAAAAACCGGGCTAACCGAGGGACCGACGGAACACATGGTCAGGGAAACCGGAACCACTTTAGCCACAAGAAAGTTCAGGTATATCTATTTACATGAAACATTCTTCTTCTTCTATTTACCGTCACTTTCTTATGTATCACTAACCTCTGTTTGGTGATGCAGGAGGAGAAACTGAAGCGGCCGCTCTCTGACATAGAGGCATGGCAGATCGCCCATACGCGGAGTAAGTCCAAGGAGGGCAAGGGCGACTACTACGGCAATAGCGGGGAGAACCTGAAGGCCTACGAGGAGGTGTATCTGAAGGTAAATCCTGGCACACCTGACCCCTTAAAGCAGGCTACGGACGAGAGGGCGGTGGTGGGTATAGGGCCGAAGCTTCATGGTCGGCAGGCGGTTCTGGATGCCGTGTGTACTCCTTCTATCTCCTTCACACGGCTCCGAGCTACCGACCCGAGCCTGAGCCAGCGCACGAGCACGACCAGTGCACAGTCACACTCCCTCCTAGCCCAGCAGACCAGCGTAAGTATTTTCCCTCTTATCTTCCTTTTTGCTCACTTTATTTCCCACATTGAGATGTTTTATGAGTTCATCATGTCATATCATAGGCCTACATGGAGTACACACGCCAGGAGACCATGGCGTGGCAGGCGAGAGTTGCAGCAGTCCAGGAGCACAGCACTTTCATTTCTTCCGACCTTCGTGTTTGCTTGGTCAATTCACATGCAGCGCGTTTTTGAGAGCATGGCGGCCGGCACGGTTCCTGTAATGGAACCACCACCACCACCTGCTGGACCTGCACTAGTGCTCCTTACCTTTGAGGAGTTTCTGGCACAGAACATGGAGGCTCCGGTTAGTACATCCCCAAACTCATCAACCACTGCTTACCGTTTATTCAAACCCTCTGGTTGCCATTGATGCTTTGACAGATAGCTGTGAAACTTAGAATGTCACAGCTTCACCATTAGTCATGAACACAACACTCACTTCCTCGCTGAAAAATACAAAAGGTACATTGTCAAATTTCTAGATTTAGTTTAGAAATTTGTAAACATTTGGCAAAAGAAGCATAATTTTCTCTTGATTATTAGGTGTATACATTGTCAAATTTCTAGATTTAGTTTAGAAATTTGTAAACATTTGGCAAAAGAAGCATCATTTTCTCTTGATTATTAGGTGTATATATGTATTAAGAGGCACCAAGATAAGGGCTTTCAAGTTATATATCAGAAACAAATCATCTACATTGACGGGTGTATGAAATCCTTAAGGTTTAACATACAACCATGCATGTCAAAATCCAATGGCATGTTCCATTCAAATGGCATGAAAACAATTTGTTTTTACAATCAACATATTACAACAGCACGTCGCCCTAAAGATATTCAATGTAACATATTCCATAAAGGAATTAAAGATATCAATCCCATTATCTTATCATCTAACATATGCAAAGAGGAAGACCAACATTCCAAGTAACCATTGTATAAATCAAGCAATATTGTTCTCATCAGCCACTGCTTACCGTTTATTCAACACAATCATATATCCCCTTAACATGTCTTTTCGAACATCCAGGGAACCGGTGGATCATCCGTTGGTGCTGGTGCCAATGATGCCATCACTCCCACGTCACGGAGCCCGGTCACTCCGATCCACCGAGGTGGCGGTGGCGGTAGCGGTGCCGCAAGCAGTGAGGACCTGGGCTTTGGCCGTTTGGGCGGTGAGTACCTTGGTAGTGGACCTCGTAGGGCTTAAGCCCTTTGTATGCTCGTAGGACTCTTTATGTGATGATGATACTTATGTGATGATGTTGATACTTATGATGATGAGATGATGATGATGATGTTAGATGTATATGTGCTGTGAATTTGAATATATGTATATGTATATGTGCTGTGAATTTGAAATGAATTCAAACAGAAATCAGAAAAAAAAACTAGGCAACATCTATGCCGACGGCTTTGCCGTCGGCATAGCCACCGCCGAGGCACTAGTAGGAAACACGTGGCACCTATGCCGACGGCCGTGCCACGTGTCGCCCAACTGTACTCCCTGGCACTAAACTATGCCGACGGCTTAGCCGTCGGCATACACTGGCGCCAGGGAATACCAGCATGTGCCACGTGTCAGCACTATGCCGACGGCGTCGGCATAGTGCTGACACGTGGCGCGTTTTTACTGGGTGTAACTTGACGGTGGCGCCGTCTGCCGCCGTCATACGAACGAGTTTGCCGACGGCCAATCTGTGCCGACGGCCGTACGGACACCGTCGGCATAGGTACCTATGCTGACGGCTTTTCTATGCCTACGGCAGGCCCAGGTACGCCGACGCATACGATGCCGACAGGCTATGCCGACGGCGGCCGTCGGCATAGGGCTATCCCGACGGGATTTGGACCTAGTAATTCCGGTAGTGCGAATACTCCACTAACTACAACGTGCAAATTAAAGCATGCGTATGTTATGTCTACGTAGGATGTACGTTGCGCAAAACCATCTGCTATTCACCCCGTCGTCCATGCATCCGGCTTGGGTAGTAGTACTACGTAGTTGTCCTTAGTTGGTACTCCAATAAGATCAGATAAATCGATCTAATGTTTGTTAAACATCGTCAAGATTGATTGATGTGTATACTGCTTAATTTCTTGGAAACATCCTATATATGTATCCTCCTAGCCAGCTAGCTAGCGACTTGGCGTGACCAGATATCCAACACATGCGAATTGCATTTACTACAAAATATGATAGATCAAAGTGCAAATTTAATCTATTCTTGATCTTTTTGCCGGTGGAATTTGGTCTTGCAAATCAAGGTCGGAAAAGAATTAGTTTTTGAGATCCCAAAAAAGTTCATGTTGTACTACTTATCATTCTAAGAAACGGCATTTCTTTTTTCGAGCTACTTGGGCATGACTGCATATCCAACACGTGCAAATTGCATAAATATGTCCCAACAAAGTGCATTATACATATGATGGTGTAGTATCATATTTGCTTCAAAATTTACCCCTTTTCTATTTTTTCCTGCGTGTAGAATCTGTCTTTGCCTCTTTGGAAGGTCAGAAACTAAAGATTTTTATATGCAGTTGAAACATTGTGCACCACCCACTCACACATCCATCCATCTGCATGGTACATTCTTAAGGTTGCACCAGCACAAGGATATGAGAATATTCTTAAGGTTTTGGCATGCATGCATGGTACATTGGCATGAAGCTGCATGCAATAGTGCACGTGATGTTTGATGGCACACCTCCTTAATTATTTGGACATCATCTGTGGAGGTGAGGGGCGATGAACCCAGCCTGCCTGCCTGCCCGCCTGCGTTCTTGGAACCTTCCTTCCTCCTCCATATCACTCACTCTAGTCCTCTCTCAGAAGCTTCTATTTGTGTCGTGCGAACTAGCTGCAGAATGACATGTGAATACCAGTACGCTGCTTCCTGGAAGGAGGAGAGAATCCATATCGTCAGCAATGGCGTGGCATGCATGCAAGGATTTACTTTTGACCAAGCGTACGTTGCTTTCTTTCTCTCTTTCTCAATATTCATTCATTAGGCAGTCAATGTATATGTAGGGCCGATGTCAAATTCACAAGAGACTTGTTTTATTTCAGCTAGCCGTCAACCACAGCAACACGGCGCGGCGCATTCCACGTACAAGTCAACGTGGGGACGGCGGAGTGGACTGCATGCCACGGTGCTACGACCTGAAGGGACGACACATCGGCAGCGCCCGGGTCGTGGCGACGGCGCAGAAGACCTCGGGGTGGCGACATGGACCGCCGCGGCACTATGGCCCGAAGGGGCGACGCAATGGGAGCGCGTGGGTCCGTGCAACGACGGGGACAGCCTCGGAGCGGTGATGGAGACTGCGTGCCATGCCGCTACGTCCCGAAAGAGCGACGCATCGATAGGGCACGGGTCAGTGTAGCCGCGAGAAGAACCACGGGACGGCGACGCTGCGGTCCGAAGAGACGACACAATGGCAGCCCCGTGCTTGATCGATGGTGAGACGTGCGTACGTGATAATAATCTTCACAAAATTCTGCGAAGACGTGTGTAAACGATTGATCATACCGAAGACGCGACAGTCGATGAGGTACCTACGATGCGGCCGGACGATGCAGAGTAGGGAGGCTGAGCTGTACGCGTTCAAGCAGACGAGCAGCCTGCACCCGCACGGAGAAAAATTCTATGAGACCGGGTCTCATACTGCGGCTGGTGAGACCCATCCGGATGGATGCCACATGGCCACCTCAATCTCAAAGCACTAATCTCACCAGCCATGAGTTTTCAAATCCCAACTATCCATTCCCGTGTACGTATGGTAAGCTCCCGGTTGACCTATACGTACGTACGCAACTACCAGATCGAGTTAATTAGGGTTCGCTCCTCCGCAACGACCTCCTCACGGACGGCCACGCGGCACTACGCTACGCCTTCTCGTTCATCGCCGCGGAACGACCTCGTCGCCGGCCCCGGCGGCCAGCCAGACTGCTCGACCATGTTGGCCACATGAATGTTGCTGGCTGTGTGGACTCCTCTTCGATGGCGGCCATGAGCCAAGACATAGTCGCCGGCGAACTGCATGACACTCGACGTGGTCAGGGTGGGTGAAGTGCATACATATATAAGCAACAGAATATACAGGCGCATATGGTCTAGTTTGGTCGATCGATTCTAGTAGTCCCATGCGCATATATAAGCAACTTGAAAGTATTTACGCTAATAATATTGAAGATTATGCAGTTTCAACGCCAAGCGATGAGACATATATTCAGCCTGAACTAACTGACGTATCCATGTGATTTTCATACACACAACACTCAGAAAATATTCATTCTGAGCAACCAAATGTACATGGAAAATATTCGTAGTAGTTCAGAAAAAAAAATTCATAGCAGTACATGGATTTCATACACAGCTACATCCCAACAAACATAGGTATGCACGCAAGTAAGTATGCACTCATGACCTGATAATGATTGTATTTGTACATGCCTACGGCGATTCGTGGGCACCCATGAACTTCTGGTGTGCACATCAAGCCAAGGAGTTCGCCGGCACGTCGTGAGCGAGTGTACTGCAGTTCGCCGGCGACGTGGTGAGCGACTTCTGATGTGCAGAGGACTCAAATCAAGCCAAAGAGGACCACGTCGAGTGTGATGCAGTTCGCCAGCGACATCGTGAGCGAGTGCATCAGCATGGAACGGTTCGATGCGTCCTGTCGCACACCCGCCGTCGACGAGGAGCTGGTTCCGCCGGCCGCGACGACGTGTTGGCGCACGTCCGCCGTCGACGAGGAGCTGGTTCCGCCGGCCGCGACGACGTGTTGGCGCACGTCCGCCGTCGAAGAGGAGTCCGCACGGCCAGCAACATGGCGTGCGGCCGCCATGGTCGAGCAGTCCGGCTGGCCGCCGGCGACGAGGTTGTTCGGCGCGGCCATGGACGAGAAGACATAGCCTGGTGCTGCGTGACCGCCGGCGACGAGGTCGCTGGGCGCCGCCATGGTAGAGAGCAATAGGAGGACGAGAGGAGCGAACCCTAATTAACTCGATCTGGTAGTTGCGTACGTACGTATAGGTCAACCGGCAGCTTACCATACGTACACGGGAATGGATAGTTGGGATTGAAAACTCATGGCTGGTGGGATTCGTGCTTTAAGATTGGGGTGGCCACGTGGCACCCATCCGGATGGGTCTCACCAGCCTCAGTATGAGACCCGGTCTCATAGAATTTTTCTCCCACCCGCACTAGACGCAGCACCAACGTGCCCATGCCCTGTGTGGATCGATGGGTAGCACAAGCCCTGTGTGGTTCGATGGGCCCCGCTCCTACTATAGGCAACCTCGGTGGGTACGTTGGGGAACGCTTATCAGCAGCGCGGGGTGGCATGCCCGCGCTACTGCTATGGACTTACCTGTAGCGCGGGTTTCAACCCCGCGCTGCTGCAATGTAGCAGTAGCGCCGGGCCATAACCCCACGCTACTGTTAATCCTCTACCTATAAAGTATTTCCTAGTAGTGCAAGGTGCAGGCAAGGACGCGGCCACGCGCTGTGGGCTGATGCGGACATTCAAGCAGGAAACCACGCCCGCGGGAGGTGTGTAGTAGGTGGTTGCAGGGCACGAGGCACGACCGAGAGGCCAGCACAGGACCGCGCGAGCGGCCGCAGTCCTACCGCATCGGACGCGCGTCATGCATGAAGCCTGTGCGTCGCGTGGCAATTGATCCGGTCGAAGATGTTGAAGATGTCAATGTAGTAGACGCGCGTTGTAAACAACGGACGGCGGCGGGCGACACAAACCAATCTTAAATCGAAAAACCAAAAAAAAAGTAACACCGATCAATATATCGGCGAGAGAAAAAAATCTCAGTCAAAGAATCGAGAAAAAGACTTTCTGGGACATCTGATCAACACGATTGGCGAACGAACCCTAGTTACGAGTGGCACGGCCCCGGTGACGAACATGAAGATCGACTGTCCGGAGCCCGGAGGCACCAAGTGTCAGCGCACAGAGGTTCTTGACGAACATTTCATCGAACACTCGGCCGGCACCAAGTAATCTAGCTCAAGATCGGCAGACAATAGGCATGATTCGGTTGGCGAGACCTCTAGAAGCTCGGTGAAGGATGTAGGCACACACCGCAGACAATGAGGTAAGGATGACAATGACGTCCGTGAAAAGCCGGAGTGACCAACACAACAAGAAGACCAATTAAGAATCCACTAGCTATTATTCAATAGTACAAATGTGTGTGGAATGAGATCACAATGACAACCAAGCAAGCGAGACGAAGGACGTCGGATCTACCTGCGTGCGTAGCTCTCCTCTACAGGTTGCTCTCGTCTCGTCCATCATCTTTGTGACAGAATCCGTCTGGCCGGTGCCAATGGCTTTTTGGGTCTTGACTCTTCTTCGTCAGCATCGTTTAATGAGCAGGTTAATTATTATGTGTCACTAGGTTTGTTAAACCATTGATATATCACGGCACAGTTATATTATATCACATCGGTTAATTATTACTTTTTGCTAGCTTGATGTATATAGTTGAGTTAATTACAAACATCATAGCTTCTTCGTGTGCATGCCTAGATAACCCACACATGTAAATTGCATGCATACATGCATATGTTTCAATGTTGTTCAAATCGCATTACTTCAGTATGGTATTATTGGTGGATCATATCTATATCTCCTCCTCGCCCATTGACAAAATTTCACCCCCTATCTATTGTATTTTTTTTTTGTTATGTGGGATTTGTATAGATCTTGATAACACGTGGTGTAATCTAGAACTTTTATTAGTTTCGCCTAGGCTAAGCAATACTCTACAAAACTCTACTACGATATTTCTTAGGAGCATACACAATAAAACACACTATTGGTATATTATATATAATTAAAATAGACACACACACACACATATAAATTCCAATACTAACTTTTGTTGTTGGATTTGATTTGGTCGCCGTTTCATTCTCTGCTTGAATTTAGACGTAACACGGTTAAATTCCCATAATAATATTTTGAAATGCAATGTATTATTTATGACAACCTACTTCTGCATGTGTGGATTATAGTGATAGAGGATTGAATTATATAATAGTGAACACATTTGTTTTGCAATACTAAGGAAACAATAAAAAATAGTAACCATATTTTCAAGTTAAAATAACGTATTAATGGAAATTTAGTTAAAGTTTAGTCACATAGTATTGAATTATTGAACTAAAAATGTTTAGTATAAATAGGTGACCAATTGGTTCACCTATTGTGACCAGTGTGTATGAGCAGGCCCATTAGATGTCGCATATATTTTTAGAATTGGGTGTTAAAATTGTTTGTCGATTTGGTTGGTGATAGTGAGCCAGAAAAATAATAACCTAAGTCATCTAGTGGGCGAAGCAAGTGAGGGCATAACGATCTAGATGTTGAGTATTGTCGATGCCCTTGAGTAATTTGGTTTTAATATTATATAGTGATGAAGGCACCACTCTGATTAAAACATTGTTTTCACTAATGTCCCCAATTAACTTCATAAAGTTATTGATTGACACTCTGAAGATAAACAATCGATAATCATAGTTTTTTATTTTACTCATTGTTATCACTTGTCCTAGAGTAAACTCAGTTATGTTAAGTTAGATTTGACTTATTCCTTAAATTGGAGAAACCGTGTGAGAAATCAATGAGTGAGATTGGTTATAACGTTTCGAAGTGTCAAATGTGTTCCTATTAATTTAGTTAAAACTATTTGAATTTTATAGAGAACGTAAGTGCCACATCCAACATCGCCAAACATTTTTCTATTCATTGATTCTTTAAACTGTAGTATGAGAGTACTTAGTGTACTCGATGACAAATGTCTGATCAGTGCATTATGATCTATTTTATTTATAGTAATATAGTAAGACTTCAAAAAAACTAGTATAATCTTATCGCAAATTATGCCTACTTAGTGGTCAGTTGAGTTGTCAAAGAGGGCATGTGCTTAAATATAAGGAGAGGCAGCAGGGGTCGTCCTTGAGGAGGTGGAGTCGTCGAGGTGGCGGGGGTTGAGCGCATTGGGAGTGTAGATGGGAGTGCATTGTGAGTGTAGATGGTGTAAAGAAGAAAAACGAGAGAGGGAGAGCAAATGATGGAATGAACAGTGTCCTTCATTGATGAAACTGGGGTATATATACCCTTGGTACAAAGGCGGTTACAAAGAGGTGGTTGCCAAAAGTGGGAACCGACATAGCAGGGATTAACCCTTAATTAATGTATTTAATTAATTCCTAACACTCCCCCTAATCAATGCGTGTCTTTGTGAATATACATCATCTTGATAAAGAGCCCTCCTTGTAAGTGTTTGCCTTTGAGAGTGTTCATCATCTTCATCTTGAGAAAGACTCCTCCAAAAACCCTGTGGGAAAAATATGAAGAGAATAGTATTTGATATGTTGTTAAAACTCCTTTAAACCCCGTGGGAAAAATAAGGAGAAAATGATACAACATATAATGATTATTGTCTCATGATAACTCATTTGAGAAAAACCTTTGTAGAAGGAGAAAACTCATCTGTGAGTTTAGAGAACAATAAATATGTCTTGAGTACTTCCTTTAAAAAACCCGATAGGGAAAATAGAAAGTATGACATATGATCTTTGAGAAGATATTACCTCATTAAAAACCATTATGAGAAACTTTGAGAGAAAACTCATAAGGAAAAGAGTGCGATTATATATGCCATTGAAAACTCCTTTAAAACCCAGTGGGAAAAAATATAAGGAGAAATTGATATGACATATATATGTGAACACTTGTATCTATATTGGCTCGTTAAAAACCTTTTATGAGAAACCATTAGGAAAAACTCATGAAGGGAAAAAGAGTACAATATAAGCAATCTGATGATTGTTAACGGGTTACACTTTGGGAGATTACTCCCCCTGAACTTTGCAAATCTGGAGGATGTGTCAGACCAATTCCATTGACATGATCATGACGTTATGAATAATCTGTTGGATTTTCCAATATTTTGTTTGCAAATTGTTTCCTCACTTTCTATAATTCGTGAGGATAAGTGATTTTCGAGCAATGTGCTTTATGATATTGCTCTTCATATAACCTGTAAGTATTGAGTAATACAAGTGATAGCATCTTGATAAATCAAGTTATGTGATTCTGATGAACCTCAACCACATGATTTTGAGTGTGGTTAATCATTCTACTAAGCCATGCATATTTGGCAATGCTTTTAGATAAACCTCGTGACCCCTGGTTTGTAATATGAATATTTATGTTTAAATTTGTGTTTAGAGTTGTGTTGTGATATCTTCCCGCGAGTCTCTGATCTCGAGCGTGCACGTTTGCGTGTATGATTAGTGCACGGTAGAGCAGGGGCGTCACAAATTGGTATCAGATCCGACTGCCTGTAGGAAGCCCCCTTCCGATTCCTTGGTCGAAGTTGAGTCTAGTCTTTGAAAAACTATATTTTACTAACAGTGATGTGTGGCGTACGGGCCCACATTGCACATGGATGGGATTAGGATCTTTTATTTCTCTTCCTTACTCTGGGATTCTGATCTCTCTTCTTTTTCGGGTTAAAAGATTTTTCTAACTCTGACGCTAGGTTCTCGTGACCATTTTCTCCCGGAGAGCCACTTGATACAGATGTTCCCGTTACTCTTGAAGTACCAGATGGTTAGGAAGACACTCTCCGATGAATCCCCAAGGCCCTTGTGCCCACCGCTCTTGCAATTCTTTACCATTGAAAAATCCCTATGGATAACTGCACATAATTGCCGTTTATACGTTCATCCCCAGTTGTTCATGTGCTTCACAAAATTCTTCGAAATGCTAATCGATCTTCCGGAATCCTCTGCAGTCTATTGCTCTTCAAATTCTTGCCTTCTTGCATTATGGTTAACTCCATATGCCTACTAATCTTCATTGACATCCCGTGTCGTTGTAATTTTGAGTCCCTTGATTCAATATGTTGCAAATACTCGCAATCATCAATTGATCCTTAGAAATTATACTTCCGGCTCAGACGTCATTCCGGACATGAGCTGTTTCTCGGTAAATCAAACCTTGGTTGATTGTCCATCTAATTCTATTCAACTTACTTATCTTTGATCAGAGCGTCTGCCTCTGATCCCCCGATTTGGAAATTATAATTCCTTTGTAAATAAGCTTCGAATTATTCAGATGTTCCTATACTCTGATGCCCTTATATTCTTTCTTCTTCTGGTTGAGTACCGATACTCATATCAGCTCTTTTGTGGACCGCCAGATCCTTTGTTGGGCTGTTATCCGACAGTGTCCTTCATATTCAAAAATCTTGTGAGTTCTCCTCTGATACAAGCTGCCTTTGCAAATTGTATCCTCTGCTTGTGTCGTCGGTACTCTGCTTCGAGATGGTATCCGTTGCTTCTATAAGTGTGTTGCATAGATTCGTAAAATGTCCCGATGGGTTGAATATATGCTTTTGTTATCTATGTGAGCCCAATAATCATCACGGGTCATACTCTTCTGGTGTTTCGCCAGATAAAGTTTCAACACTACAACTTCTTCAAAAACGAGAAGTGAATGAAAAGTTATGCATTGAAGAAGTGGGAGTCGACCTTGAACCTTGTGTTCATGCCCACGGGCACGATGTAGATCTTATCATGGAAGCTTCTCGTAAAAATAATTATGCCCTTGGTATAAATTCATCTCATATCCGTGGTTTCCATTGTCTTTCTGCTTCATTGTATCTTTCGTTTTGATCATGTCACCTTGTTGTTACCTCATCATCACGCCCCTCGATAATTTGTGTTGTCATCGATAACATCCTTATTCTTTCCTCTAACACCGCCTAGGTCATGTTCTGGTTATACCTTGAATTACTTGCTATTCTTGCAATTGTCCTTGTGTATTTCTTGTGTGATCTTCAAACCCCATCTTTACTTTAACACCATAATACTGCTACCCCGAAGCATGATTGTGGTATTCCGAATATCAACAAGAACATTGGAAGCGCAATACTAAAATGTTTCTTGATCAATTATCCAAACACCGATGTATGGGTAAACACCATGATTCTCCTTGCCTCTTTTTCTTAAGGGGTGATGCCCTTGCTGACCTGTCCTGTATATCATGCTCCGCTTGTTCTTGAGGAGGATATACGCCTAATACCTATGTATAAATACATTTTCCTTTCCATTGGTCTGTTTAACCTTTCTTGTGATTTATATGATCTAAGCAGTAATAATTCCCTGCTTATGTAAACACCTCGGTGTACAACTCTATCAGAAAAACCATGTTACTATTGTTGTTAACATTCCGGTAACCACCGATGGACGAGAACTATGCCTATTGGTCCTCCTCGTATTAACGAGCAGGAAAATGGTTCTCTTCGTCCCCCGCCCTTGGTACCGACGTTGTTGCCAACATAGCTGGCAAACTATCCTCTGACATGCCTTGCTATCGTGACCATGCAAAATGTCACCACCCTTCCTACTCTTAATCCGCCCTTACCACAGTTCCACAGGACCGAAACCTGACTCTCCTGTACATCCCTGTTTCCAAAGTTATTCCTCACGCTTGGCTTCGTACGTAATTCACGAGCCGCCTTCCGAGAGATGATCTATTCTAGTATCAGACGCAATATTTTCATTGCTCTGAACCTCATTCACACCCTGGGATGGGCATTAAATTATTGCCTATCCGTTCGAAACTTCTTATACCTCCTTACTTTGCTCTCGATGTTTTTCTTAAGTTTCAACTTGAGAGATACCATGTACCTCACTCCTTGAGACAACCCCAGTTGATTAACCTTATACCGATCCAACCCCCTTAAGTTTCCCCTCCTACCCTATTTGTATGTACGATGAAGAGCCTGACAGAAGAATGACAACTTCGACATGACGCACTGATGCAGAGTGAATGAAGGCATTAATGCCATGGATCGACCTCTTCGGGAAGAGCAACCAAGACCGCGAAGATTCGTTAGAATTTCGTAACCAGACCTTTCCCCTTACTCCACCTCTTAAATCTCGGGACGAGATTTCTTCGAGTGGAGGAGATTTGTAACATCCCCAGATCTTAACCCTGTGATCAAGCTAATTAAATTGCCTTGTCATCATGATCGTACTAAACAAATTGCATTTAGGAAATAATCTAACTCAAATTCAAATTTAAAATGCAAGTCAAATTATTATTTCTTCAAACTGCAAAACTAAAGTGTTCATAATTTTGCAAATAATCACTGAGTAATTGTCATGAAGAAACCAAAAAATTTAGAGTTAATAAAAATGCCCATAACCTGTTTATAACAGAGGATTAGTAGCCAACTAATTGACTTTTCAATTAATAAAAATGTTAAGCTTTTCCAAAAGGCCCCAAACTTTTGGTGCAGCTTCACAATATTGCCAACTATTTAGGTGACAAGTTTGGTGATCAGCAAAAATCAATTGCTAGCTAAAAGAAATAGAAAACAGTAGTTATTTTATTTAGCAGAAAAGAATAAACGCAAAATGGCACTGTGCACTTACCTGTGCACTTAGGCCCAGCAGTGCGCAGCCGGCCTAGTCCATCCGGTCGTCCCCTACCCCTCTCTCTCTCCCTCGCGGTGTCGAGCATCCATCCATGGTCGTCGCCGATGGCCGACGCGCGTGGCGACAGTGCCGCCCCATCCCTACAAGAGCGTCGCCCGAAACCCTAGATCGAGCCCTACCTTCCTCCTCCTCGTAGCTCTCTCTCTCTGCCACTTAGTTCGATCTGGAGCTCCCGCCCGAGCGTAGCCGCCGTCGCGCCGTCGTCGTCCTCGCGATCCAAAGCCACCCCGAGCTCCGCAGAGATGTCCAGCCGCTCCGTCGAGGTCTTCTTCACCGCCTACCGCACTGGTTCGAGCTCGGGGAGCCCTGTCAACGCCGCCCGCGCCCGTTCCCCTCGTCGGGATCCGCCTCGGCCGCCGCCTCGATCCGCTCGTCTCCGGCAACGCACGTCCTGCTCGAGCCCTCACCGAGCTTCCCTGTGAGCTCACGCACCTCCCACACCTCCTCCTGGCCTCGGCCACCTTCCCTAGCTGTTGATTCAGTCGAACACCACCCGTCACTGCCGCGGGAGCTCGACGTAGCGGTGGCTGCCATCCACATTAGCTTGCGCCGGTGGCGCAGGTCGATGCGGCGCCTCGCGCCCGTCCCTTAGGTACATGTGCCCGTCCAAATGGATGCCGGAATCGGCCGCCGGCGTCCAGCCGCTGCGCTCTGTGGTCACCGCCACCGCCCTGGGTTACTGTTTAGTGGGCCCCGCCTGTCAGCTAATTAGCTTAGGAGTTAATCACTGGATAAATTAAATCATCTGTTAAACAGACACTTACAGGTGGACCCCCCCCCTCTCTAAATAACCCTTTGATTAAAATAAACACTGATTAAACACAGTGTGTATGACATGTGGGCCCTGGCACTGTTTGTCTGGATAAGGTTGACCAGTCTGCCTGCTGACTCAGCAGGGGGGCCCACCAGTCAGTCTCTGTGCTGAATAGCTGGGTACACCCACTGGGTACCTGTAGCAATTTCTAGTTTATTTTCGAATTTAGAATAATTCCAGAAATTTCAGAAAATGTTTAAAACTTTGAAAATTCATATAAAATAAACCGTAACTCGGATGAAAATAATTTATATATGAAAAACGATCAGAAAAGATGAAGAATCCGAATATCCTACCCACATACCTGCCACACCCCTCTAACATACTGAACATGGAACTTTTTGCCTGTTTCCGATAAATGAATAGTGCATGGCCATGATAAAATAATTCCAGATAAATTCCTAAATCATCTAAAATATTTAGAGATGCATTATATCACCTCTGCACATCGTTTAGGCATGTCATTCATAGTGGTTGCATTGTTTGCCGTGTATTTATTGTTTCTTCCCCCTCCTTCTCTCCTGATAGACCCCGAGACTGCCGACGACACTGCAGAGTACGACTACGTCGTCGACGACCAGACCCCTTCAGCAGAGCTTCCAGGCAAGCAAACCCCCTTGATCATCCAGATATCGCCTATTCTTTCCCTCTTATTCTTGCATTAGAATTGCCCCTGCTACTGTTCCAATAGTTCCTATTCTGATGCATAGCCTGGTTTTGTAACCTGTTGTTGATACTTTACCTGTTATCCTATATGCTTAGTATAGGCTGGCTAGTGATACATCAATGGCCCCACACCTTGTCCTTGTTGCCACGTTTGTTCACCAGAGACTCGATCAGTATGATCGACGGTCAGAGACCAACACATCACCACACATTCCCCCTAAGTTGTTCGACTCTGCAGAGCTACCACCGAGTGCCGAGGGTGATACCTCTTATCTCACTTCCGATGATGCCTCTGTAGAATAGCTATCCGGTTGTGAGTTACTGAGGGTGATTCCTCTTTCATCACCTCCGATAAAGCTTCCGTCGTGCAACTCCTCTTGTGTGAATCCATCATGGCTGATTCCTCCGGGTTCACCTTGACTGTTACTTCGAGTGGGAATCCATCGAGGGTGATTCCTCGGATTTCTTCTCGATGCTTTGGACACACGGGTACTTTGACTTTACTACTGTTATTTGATAAAGTCGGGTCGGCCCCGAGGGGTACCCGCGAGTCATATTATGGCGGAACGCCAGGGCAGGCGGAGACCACCTAGGAGAGAGGTGGGCCTGGTCCCTGTTCGTGATCCGTGTGTTACCAAGTCGGAGCGACAGGAATCCTGATCGTCTCTGCGAGCTACTAAATACGCCTAACGGATTTGGGTATTTGATCTGAGTGGGTTGTTGGCCCTATACGCACTACCACCACTTGGGATAATTTTTATGAGACCCTCTGCATCGTATGTATCAGCCGAAAGCTCTTCAAACGTCATAGCTCAGAGATGCGGGCTGATTGCTGGGGTGGGCTGGTTACGTCACTTGTGTATACAGTGTCGCGCCTGGGCCCCGGCCAGTCTCGCAACGTGCAGGAGTGCAAAGGGTGATGGGCCCAAGACCTCTTCGCACTTAGGATTTAGACCGGCGTGTTAACCTCTCTGCTGAGCCTAGGTAGGACTGCGTCGTGTTGATCACCCGAGGCCGGGCATTACCCAGCAAGTGTGTTCGGCCAGATGTGATCGAGCGTGTTGGGTAACAGTAGTGCACCCCTGTAGGGAAGTTATCTATTCGAATAGCCGTGTCCACGGTAACAGGACGCTCGGAGTTGTATCCTGATCCACTACAACTACAAGCTGATGCTGATTCATTATTAAACTGTTAATACTGCTCTAGGGATCGCTTTCTCGCAGGGAGTCGAGAAAGGATCTCAGGGCGTTGCTACTATATAACCACTATTATATGTTACTGTGTTCTACTCTCTTCTGATGCTGCAAGATTGCTTCAAGATGCTAGTCTTCGATAGGCTAGGCTTCTCCCCCTCTATTCTGGCATTCTGCAGTTCAGTCCAAAGATATAGCCCCATTCCTTTGATACCGATGCATACTTAGTATAGTTCTGATGTCAGTCTTGCGAGTACTTTGGATGAGTACTCATGGCTGCTTTGCTACTTCTTTCCTCCAAACCCGCTTGCTGCAATCAGATGACGGAGTGCCAGAGCCAGACGACACCGCAGGAGCTTACTACCAGGAGAGTCCCAGAGGCACGTACTACTGGGTTGAGCCAGCCGACCAGGAGTAGTTTGGAGGCCCTAGGCAGGAGGCCTTCGCCTTTTCGATCAGTGTCGCTGTTTGTGCTAGCCTTCTTAAGGCAAACTTGACTAACTATGTCTGTACTCAGATATCATTTGTGTGTATGACTTATGTATTCGGGTCCTCGTGTGACGCCCCCGGCTTAATCGTGCACTAATCATACACGCAAATGCACACGATCAAGCCTAAGGACTCACTTGAAGATATCACAACACAACTCTAAACACAAATAAAAGTCATACAAGCTTTATATTACAAGCCAGGGGCCTCGAGGGCTCGAATACCTAAGCTTGAGTCTTACAAGCATCAGCTGAAGCATCAAATATCTGAGTACAGACATAAAAGTAAAATAGATAAGCCTTTAAGAAGGCGGGGCAAAACAACGACAAAGATCGAAAGGCGCAGGCCTCCTGCCTGGGTGCCTCCTATCTACTCCTGGTCGTCGGAGGGCTCCTCGTAGTAGTACTATCCGCCAGAGGGGTAGTAGTAGTCGTAGTCGCCGGCTGGGGCAGCTGGCTCCTGAGCTCCGTCATCTGGTCGCAGCAATCGGGTATGGGGAAAAAGGGGAAGCAAAGCAACCGTGAGTACTCATCCAAAGTACTCGCAAGACTTACATCAGATCTATACTAATTATGCATTAGTATCAAAGAAGGGTTGTATATGTGGACTAGACTGCAGAATTGCCAGAATAGAGAGAAAGGCCTAGCCTATCGAAGACTAGCATCTTCAGCGTCTTGCAGCATAAGAAGAGTGTAGATTAGTACATAAATATAGTAGTAGCACTAAGTATAACAGTAGCCACACCCAGAGATCCTTCCTCGACTCCCTGCGAGAAAGCAATCCCGGAGCTAACATATTCAACCCATTTCTAGTTGTAGAAGATCGGGATATTTTCTGAGCGTCCTGTTACCGTGGACACGGCTATTCGAATAGATATACTTCCCTGCAGGGGTGCACCAACTTACCCAACACGCTCGATTAACTCCGGCCGGACACACTTGTTCGGGTCATGCCCGGCCTCGGTCTATCGACACGTCGTAGCCCTACCTAGGCTCAACAGAGAGGCCAGCACGCCGGTCTACATCCTAAGCACTCAGGGGTCTTGGGCCCATCGCCCTTTGCACTCCTGCGCGTTGCGTACGCGGCCGGTGAGCAGACCTAGCCCCCTTAATACAAGCGCAGGCTTTCCCAGTCCAACCCGGCGCGCGCCGCTCAACTGCTGATGTCTGAAGAGCTTCGGCTGATACATACGACGCCGAGTGCCCATACTTATTCCCGCGTGGTGGTTAGTGCGATAAGGCCAGAGGCCTACTCAGATTACATATCCTAACCCATTAGTGCGTTGGGAGCTCGCGGTGACAAGCAGAGACTCACGATCATGTGACCCCGTCGCCCCGTCTCGTGGACTTATGGCAAGGGCTAGGAATGCCCGGCCGTGCCACGTATTCATCTCTCGGGTACCCTCTTGGTCAACCCGATACCACATCTCTCGCGGGTACCCCTCGGGGCCGACCCGACTTTATCAAGTAACAGTAGTAAAGTCAAGGTAACCGTGTTTCCATAATATCAAGATGGAATCCGAGGAATCACCCTCGTTGGATTCCCACCTGATGTACCCGTCAAGGTGAACCCGGAGGAATCACCCTCGATGGCATTCACACTTGCGGGGTTGCACGACAGAAGCTTCATTGGAGGTGGGGAAGAGGAATCACCCTCGGTAGCCCACAACCGACTAGGTGTACTACAGAGGCAACATCAGGAGTGAGATAAGAGGTATCACCCTCGGCACTCGATGGTAACTCTGCAGAGTCGAGCAACTTAGGGGGTGTGCGGTGATGTGCTGGTCTCAGCCCGTCGATCACATCGAACGGGGCACTGGTAACTAAGCGGGGCAACTAAGAATAAGGAAGAGGGGCCACAGATGCTTTCCATCCAACCTATACTAAGCATTTAGGATATCAGGTAAAGTATCAAAACCAGTTTACAAAATCAGGCTATTCATTAGAATTAGGATCAAACAATAGCAGTAGCAAATTCTAATGCAAGCAGGAGGGAGAAAGAATAGGTGATTTAGGCATGCATCAAGGGGGGTTGCTTGCCTGGAAGCTCTGCGGCAAAGGAGGGGTCGTCGATGGTGTAGTCGGTCTCCGGTGCGGCGTCGGTCTCGGGGGCTATCGGATAAGAAGAGGGGGGAAGAAACAATAAATAAAGGCAACCAATGCAACACAGATGCATGGCATGACGATATGCAGTGCTAGTGGTAACCTAATGCAGTGCTACATGTCGCAGACGAAGCGGGAAAATATCTGGGATATTTTCCCGGTGTTTAGGCGGTTATCGGTATACTGAACCGGAGGGGAAGGTTCCATGTTCAGATAGATAGGAGTGATGGTCAAGCATTTTGACCACGTATTCGGATTCGTCTCGTTTTTCTGATCAACTTTGATGTTGATAACTTTTCGATCCGAGCTACGGTTGAATTTTTACGAATTTTCAAAGATTTAAACCTTTTTCTGAAATTCCTGGAATTATTTTAATTAATTAAATCGTATTATCCAGAACAGTGTACTGATGACGTCAGTATGATGTCAGCAAGTCAACCCAGCTGTTCAGGTCAAACCTGACAGCTGGGTCCCACTGGTCAGTGACACAGGACTAATTAGAGGTTAATTAAACTAAACAGAAACTAATTAGAGGGTGGGCCCCACATGTCAGTGTCTAACTAATTATCAGATTAATTTTAAAAACCTAATTAGTTAATTAAGCGCAGGGGCCCACTGGTCAATGTCACTGTGCTGCCACATCAGCACAGTTGACCAGTCAACTGGTCAACTGGGGCCCCTGGGCCCACTGGTCAGTGACCCAGGGTGCCCCAGGTGGCACCCACGTCAGCGTTGGCCGGCGGCAAGCCGGCGGCGACGTCAAAACGAGGCGGCGAGCCACGGGAGTCGCCGGAAATCGGCTACGCGCGGCCATTTCGCGCGCGCGACCCCGCGTTCGAACGTGCGCTCGCTCGCGCGTCGTTTGGTGGCGGTAGTTTGGCCGGAGCTGGCCGGAATCGACGCCGGCGAGCGGCGGAGGCGGCGCCGGAGTTCGGGCATTAGCGGCTACGGCGATGTGGGGCACGGTTGGCGACGCTAGCTAGCTCGTTCGACTCCTACGCCGGCGCTGAGCACGACTGCGAGCTCAGAAAAGCTCGACAGCGGCGCCATTGACGGCGACGAGCTTGGCTATGGCGGCGAGTTCGGCCATGGCGAGATCAGCCGCTACGTGCGCGGGGAAGGGCAGAAGAGAGAGGGGAGAGGAGGAGAAGCTCACCGGGGAGGCACACGAAGGCCCGATGGTGGCTTAGGAGCAGCAGCGCGGCCGGAATCGGTGGAGCTCGCCGGCGACCGAAACGAAGAGGACGACGATGATCTCGACGAGCAGAGCTCCCTGGCTCCAACGGCTGGCACTGGTCGGCGTAGTCGACCACAGCGGAGGCGATGGACAAGGTGGCGCGGCTCGGGGACGACCGTGGCCGCGAGAACGACGGCGTGCGGCGACGAGCGCGTACTGGAGAGGGAGAGAGAGCTCATGGGAGCGAGGGAGAGAGGGGGGAGAGTGGATCTGGGAGGACGAGGGGGACGAGGGGCGCGTCCTTATCCCCTCGCCCAGCCTCGGGCGTCGCCGTGTCGCTCGCTAGCTGGCGAGCGCGCGTGCGGCCACAGCGAGGTCGACACGGGGAGAGAGAGAGAGAGGAGGGGGACGGTGGGAGCGGGCTGGGCCGCACTGTGCACTTAGGCCCGTGCACAGTGGCCCTTTTGCATTTCTTTTCTGTTTTTCTTTTTACAGAAGATTTGCAAAATAAATGAGCTGCCAAATGCTTTTGCAAAAATGTGAAACTGGTCCACAAAATTACGATGCATTATCCTGCACTGCCACAATAAATTTGGGCAATTTATGAATTCATTTGAATTTTTCAAAAATGGAAATGGCATTAAAGTTGTTGTTTTTGCACTGTTTTAATGCTCTAGCCCATTTTTGGAAAATAGGTGATGTTGTTTTCCTGAACATTAATTTGTTTTGGAATTTTTGCTACAACATGAACTATTTTCCAGAAATTTTTGAGCAACTTCAAATTTCACTTTGAATTTGAATTGAATTCAGTGGAGAACTTTGAAATGAGATATTAATCCATATTGATTAAACATTGCAAATCACAGAGAATTAGCATAACCATCATGGATTACTGTTGCTCATTACACAGGGGTGTTACAATTCTCCTCCTCTAAAAGAAATTCTCGTCCCGAGAATTCAGGAGGTGGAAGGAAAAAGGTCGGGGTATTCCTCCCGAAGACGATCCTCGCTTTCCCAAGTGGCTTCATCTTCAGTGTGATTCGACCACTGCACTTTAAGGAACTTGGTTGTCTTCTGGCGGGTCCGACGTTCAGCTTGATCGAGAATGCGGATTGGATGCTCTTTATAAGATAAATCATCTTGCAAATCGAGCAATTCATGATCCACTGCTCGGTGCGGAGACTCCTTGAAGCAACGGCGAAGTTGCGACACATGGAAGACGTCGTGGATGTGAAAGAATTGCGGCAGCAATTCCAATTTATATGCCACATGTCCACGTCTGGCAAGAATGCGAAAGGGGCCGATGTAGCGAGGAGCTAACTTGCCCTTGATTCCAAAGCGATGAGTGCCCTTCATAGGAGTAACACGCAGATAAGCTTGCTCACCAGGTTGATAGATCGATCCCCAGTGTTTGCGATCATAATTGCTCTTCTGGCGAGATTGAGCCGCCTTGAGATTCTCCCGGACAATACAGACTTGCTCTTCGGCGTGTTGGATAATATCCGGACCAATGAGCGGCCGTTCCCTAGTTTCTGACCAATTCAGAGGGGTTCGACACCTACATCCATATAATACCTCGAAGGGGGCCATTTTCAAGCTGGCTTGATAGCTGTTGTTGTAAGAGAATTCGGCATATGGGAGAGATTCTTCCCACTTCTTGCCGAATGATATAACACAAGCTCGCAGCATATCTTCAAGCACTTGATTAACTCGCTTGACTTGACCTTGGGACTGGGGGTGATAAGCAGAGCTCCAGGTTATATGAGTTCCCATAGCTTCTTGGAAACTTGCCCAGAACTTAGAAGTGAAGAGGCTGCCACGATCTGAACTGATCTCCTCCGGAATACCGTGGAGTGATACAATTCTGGAGATATATAGATCTGCCAACTGACTAGCAGTGATCGTCTCCTTGACTGGCAGAAAGTGTGCAACTTTGGAAAGTTGGTCGATGACGATAAGAATAGCATCCTGATTCTTTTGTGATCTGGGAAGACCAGTGATAAGATCCATTGGCACTTTGTCCCATTTCCACTCAGGGATAGGGAGCGGTTGCAGAATCCCAGCAGGCTTCTGATGTTCTGCTTTAACGCGACAGCAAACGTCACATTCAGCAACATATCGAGCAATATCCTGCTTCATCTTAGACCACCAGTACCTTTGTCAGAGATCACGATACATCTTGGTGCTACCCGGATGAATAGACAGTGGTGTATCATGTGCCTCCTTCATAACTTTGTCGGTCATAAGCTCGAACCGAGGTACCACAATGCGGTCTCTGAAATACAAAGTTCCATCTTCTGTAAGCGAGAAATCTCTGTACTTTTCAAGGTTAAGATCTCTTTTCATCAGATCAACTTTAGCATCCTTTGCTTGCGCATGCTTAACAGCTTTTTCAGGATCTGGCTGTATAACAAGGGTATTAAGAGAACTCTATGGAACAATGTGGAGGTTCAGCTTGCGCAGTTCTTCATACAGATGAGGTTGAGCTCACTGAACCATGAGGTTGTTGCAATAGGACTTGCGGCTCAAGGCTTCAGCCATCACATTAACTTTGCCAGGGGTATATGAAATACCACAGTCATAGTCCGTAATAGTTTCCAACCATCGTTGTTCGCAGAGATTGAGATCCGGCTGAGTAAATAAATACTTCAAACTTTGATGATCCGTATATATCTCACATCGATTACCAAGGAGGTAATGTCGCCACAGCTTCAATGCATATATCACTGCAGCAAGTTCAAGATCATGCACTGGATAATTCTCTTCGTGAGGACGCAACTGTCGTGAGGCATAACCAATTACTCTGCGCTCTTGCATCAGGACACAGCCTAATCCTTGACGAGAGGCGTCGCAATAAATCATGAAATCTTTGCGAGAATCCGGAGGAGCAAGCACTGGAGCAGAGGTCAGCTTGTCCTTGAGGGTCTGGAAACTTTCCTGACACTTGTCTGTCCACTCAAACTTAACGCCTTTGTGAATCATATTAGTCAGAGGCTTGGCAATTTTTGAGAAGTTCTCGACAAAGCGACGACAATAACTTGCGAGTCCGAGAAAACTTCTGACTTGCTTGACATTCTTCGGGGGAGTCCAGTCAAGAATAGCCTGAACTCGTTCTGGGTTGACAGCAATGCCATCCTTGGAAATCACATGACCAAGATAGGTTACTTCAGATAACCAGAATTCGCACTTGGAATACTTGGCATATAGTTGGTGCTCTCGAAGTTTTCCAGAACAAGACGAAGATGTTCAGCGTGTTCTTCCTTATTCTTGGAATATACCAGAATATCATCCAGATAAACCACGGCGAATTTGTCGAGGTAATCTATGAAGATATAATTCATTAGGCGGGAGAACATAGCTGGAGCATTGGTTAAGCCGAATGACATGACAGTGTGAGAAGCATAAGATAGCATTGGAAAGAAATGTTGTAGATAATCCAGCTCTCCGGGTGAATGTGATTACGGGAACCTAATGTCAGAGTTAGCAAAATCATTTAACCCGAAAAGAAGAGAGATCAGAGTCCCAGAGTATGGAAGAGGAATAAAAGATCCTAATACCACCCATTGGCGACGGGGGCCCGTAAGCCACATAGCCATGTTAGTAAAACAGTTTTGCAAAGACTAGACTCAACTTCGGCCAAGGAGTTGGAAAGGGGGGTTCCTACAGGCAGTCGGCTCTGATACCAACTTGTGACGCCCCCGGCTTAATCGTGCACTAATCATACATGCAAATGCACACGATCAAGCCTAAGGACTCACTTGAAGATATCGCAACACAACTCTAAACACAAATAAAAGTCATACAAGCTTTATATTACAAGCCAGGGGCCTCGAGGGCTCGAATACATAAGCTTGAGTCTTACAAGCATCAATGAAAGCATCAGATATCTGAGTACAGACATAAAACTAAAACAGATAAGCCTTTAAGAAGGCGGGGCAAAACAACGACAAAGATCGAAAGGCGCAGGCCTCCTGCCTGGGTGCCTCCAATATACTCCTGGTCGTCGGAGGGCTCCTCGTAGTAGTACTATCCGCCAGAGGGGTAGTAGTAGTCGTAGTCGCCGGCTAGGGCAGCTGGCTCCTGGGCTCCGTCATCTGGTCGCAGCAATCGGGTATGGTGAAAAAGGGGAAGCAAAGCAACCGTGAGTACTCATCCAAAGTACTCGCAAGACTTACATCAGATCTATACTAATTATGCATTGGTATCAAAGAAGGGCTGTATATGTGGAATAGACTGCAGAATTGCCAGAATAGAGAGAAAGGCCTAGCCTATCGAAGACTAGCATCTTCAGTGTCTTGCAGCATAAGAAGAGTGTAGATTAGTACATAAATATAGTAGTAGCACTAAGTATAACAGTAGCCACACCCAAAGATCCTTCCTCGACTCCCTGCGAGAAAGCAATCCCGGAGCTAACATATTCAACCCATTTCTAGTTGTAGAAGATCGGGATATTTTCCGAGCGTCCTGTCACCGTGGACACGGCTATTCGAATAGATATACTTCCCTGCAGGAGTGCACCAACTTACCCAACACGCTCGATAAACTCTGGCCGGACACACTTCTTCGGGTCATGCCCGGCCTCGGTCTATCGACACATCGTAGCCCTACCTTGGCTCAACAGAGAGGCCAGCACGCCGGTCTACATCCTAAGCACTCAGGGGTCTTGGGCCCATCGCCCTTTGCACTCCTACGTGTTGCGTACGCGGCCGGTGAGCAGACCTAGCCCCCTTAATACAAGCGCAGGCTTTCCCAGTCCAACCCGGCGCGTGCCGCTCAACTGCTGACGTATGAAGAGCTTCGGCTGATACATACGACGCCGAGTGCCCATACTTATTCCCGCGTGGTGGTTAGTGCGATAAGGCCAGAAGCCTACTCAGATTACATATCCTAACCCATTAGTGCATTGGGAGCTCGCGGTGACAAGCAGAGACTCACGATCATGTGACCCCGTCGCCCCGTCTCGTGGACTTACGGCAAGGGCTAGGAATGCCCGGCCGTGCCACGTATTCATCTCTCGGGTACCCTCTTGGTCAACCCGATACCACATCTCTCGCGGGTACCCCTCGGGGCTGACCCGACTTTATCAAGTAACAGTAGTAAAGTCAAGGTAACCGTGTGTCCATAATATCAAGATGGAATCCGAGGAATCACCCTCGTTGGATTCCCACATGATGTACCCGTCAAGGTGAACCCGGAGGAATCACCCTCGATGGCATTCACACTTGCGGGGTTGCACGACAGAAGCTTCATCAGAGGTGGGGAAGAGGAATCACCCTCGGTAGCCCACAACCGACTAGCTGTACTACAGAGGCAACATCAGGAGTGAGATAAGAGGTATCACCCTCGGCACTCGATGGTAACTCTGCAGAGTCAAGCAACTTAGGGGGTGTGCGGTGATGTGCTGGTCTCAGCCCATCGATCACATCGAACGGGGCACTGGTAACTAAGCGGGGCAACTAAGAACAAGGAAGAGGGGCCACAGATGGTTTCCATCCAACCTATACTAAGCATTTAGGATATCAGGTAAAGTATCAAAAGCAGTTTACAAAATCAGGCTATGCATCAGAATGAGGATCAAACAATAGCAGTAGCAAATTCTAATGCAAGCAGGAGGGAGAAAGAATAGGTGATTTAGGCATGCGTCTAGGGGGGGTTGCTTGCCTGGAAGCTCTGCGGCAAAGGAGGGGTCGTTGTTGGTGCAATAATTTGCCTCCTTATGTTTTGGAGATTGCTGACAAAACAGTGAGGGACTGATGTGTTTGCTAGTGCACACAGAGTAACAGGTCCTTGGAGTCAAGAGGAGTTTGGATTCAAAACTCCGAAGAATATCCCCTGCGTGGCAGTGAAGGTTATCACCGAAGATTATGACGACAAGAGTGACCCCTCAATTTGCTGATGCGAAGCAATTGATTCAGTGCCTGTCTGAAGAATATGACTGCTGCCGAGGAGATTGAAGACGAAGCGAAGACGTAGCATTCATTTCGTTGTTTCTCTTCTCTTTATTGAGTCATAGGACCACCGTACTATTAAGAGGGATGTAGCGTTCGAAGATTTGATTCGCTGATGCTAAACCCAAATCCTATGAAAGTTGCGAGAGAAATCTCTTTGTGTTCCGAGCAAATACTTGCCAGCAAGAGACTGTGATCTTCTTCGCTGCGAGAGATTTGTCTTTGACAGAGGAGTTAGCATTACTTGCTCCTCAAGTAATGTTACCGTTGCTATTAAAATCCGACCATTGTGAACGTGTCGGTTGGTCATTGGCTGGACCGCGTGTCCAAAATGGTCATTTCCCATCAGGGAAGGCTGCGGCTATAAATAGCCACCCCGCACCGACGTTGTCCGGTGGCTGCTCCGTTTGATTCTGAGAAGATTGTTGAGCAACCCCCTCTTCGATAGATTTGAGTTTAAAATCCACCGAGAGAAAACCCCAGAGCCGAAAAATTAGATAGTGGTTCAGCATCACTCGAATCTAAGTCCAGTACGCTCCGCCTATTACTCTTGAGAGCTGCAAACTCTCTAGATGGTTAGGTGTCAATTTCTTCAGAGACCAAGAGTAATTGTGGTTCTCGAAGAAGAAGTCTGTAAAGGTTCGGAGATCGCCTCAAGCATCTACCACGAGTAATTGGCAATGGTTGACGAACCAATTGTCGAGGAGAATAGGGCGAAGAGAGTTTATCTTCTGTGTTAAATCAGAACCCCTCCAACCAGACGTAGTCCTTTTGCAGAAGGGCGAACTGGTCTACCAAATACCTTGTCGCCATCGAGCATCACTGGTCACCTCTGCTACTCTCCTTTACATTCAAACTAAGCCATGTGACATGTTTCAATTATGTGATTTACCTCGATGCATGTTTTTAGTTTCCATTCGGTAGTTTGTATTCGCTCACTGTACGTTGTTTTCATTCATTCCGCTGCTGGGTTCCGAGAGTTTTGATATTTCCGAAGAAAATTTAAAACTCCCATTCACCCCTCCCCCTATGGTAGACATACTTCGTTCCTACAATTGGTATCAGAGCAAGGTACTCCTTGACTCTACTCATTTTGGTCTAACCACCTTGGAGTTTAAGTATGTCTTCAGTGAGCTACAAGTCGCACCTCAAGATTCCCATCTTCGATGGGACGGACTATCCCTTCTGGAAGGAAAAGATAAAGATCTGTCTCCGAGCTATTGATGATGATATGTGGAACGTGGTACAGAATGGATTCGTGGTTGAAGTGCCCCAGGTCCCCACTAACCACGAGAAGAAACTCATTCAGATGGATGCTCAAGCCAAAGATGAAATTGGTGGTCATCTCTCTCGTGCTCAATTTCTTCGCTATCGTCAGTGTGAAACTGCAAAGGAATTATGGGACATTCTCGAAAAGATAAACGAGGGTGTTTCAACTCAGAAAGAAGCTCGCATCGATACTCTTCGAGCCAAGTTCAATCGGTTCAAGCGAATTGGAAATGAAAGCTGCCAGCAAACCTTCGATCGTCTGAGTGACATTTGAAATGAGCTACAAGGTCTCGGCGCCGAAGACATCACTGATCACGAAGTTGTGAAGAAATTTCTCTGATCCCTTGACAGTTCGTTTGACACTCTAGTTCTGATGATTCGGGAACGGGCTGATTTCAAAGTTCTCGACTCTGCTGATATCATGGAAAGGCTAAACACCCACGAAGAACAAGAAGAAGAAAAGAGAGATCTCTATGGCTCAAGTCGCCGAAAAAGTCATGCTCTCAAGGCTGTGGCTGATTCTTCCTCAGAAGGAAACGTCGATGAAGATTCAGATGACCCCGAAAGGATCAGCAAGGATCTCGCATTGATCACGAAAAGATTCCAGCGCCTTCACAGGAAAAATCAGTTTCAGAAGAAAGGATCCAGCCACTCTGGCGGCTCCAAATCTTCATTAAAACCTACAGGAGAATACACCTGCTTCAAGTGCAAAAAGCCAGGACATTTCATCTCGGACTGCCCTCTCTGGGAAGCTGAAATCTGTGCCAGTGGAAGATTTGATTCAGGACACAACCATGGCAAAGGCAAGAGCAAAAGGTACGACTCCGATGATGAGAAGAAAACGAAGAAGTTCTTCAAGAAGAAGGATAGTTCCTCCAAGTCTTCGTCAAGATCGTCCTCAAGGAATCCCTCCAAGTCCTCATCCAACCACAAAAACACTTCTTGCAAGGCCAAGGCGTACATCGGCAAGGAGATGGACTCCGATGAAGAAGCATCATCTGACTCCGAAGAAGTTGATGAATCCAATGAGGATTCTAATTCCGGCATGGCTGGCATAGCATGTGCCTCTACTCCCGCATCGAACTTCTTCAAGAATCTTTCGAGCGACAACAAGTCTCCTGCATACTGCTTCATGGCCAAAGCCTCGAAAGAAAAGGTATCCTCCAAACATCACAAGGTTCACTCCAGTGATCAATATTCTTCTGATGAAGATGACCATGCTAAACTGATCAAAATTGCTAATATGCAACAAAACTCTCTCGAGAAAATTGAGAAAACCCTCAGGAAGTCTGAAGGGTTGTTGGTTGAGGAGATGCAGAAAAATCAGTCGTTGACAGAAGAGCATTCCGCTCTCGAGTCTCGAATGAAAGAACTATCAAATCATCATGATTTTCTCTCAGCTGACCACGAAAGATTGACTTATGATTACCTGAAATGGAAACAAGAACTCGAGTCGCTGAGAGAGGCTCATGATGACTTGATCAGAGAAAATTCTCTTCTGACCCAACAACTCAAAGAAAAACCCGAGGTGTTTGTACCACCCTGCTTAAAATGCCTTGAACGCAGTAACACTGAATCAAATGCTGAATCTTCTGTGAATGCTAACACCTCTATCGAGGAAAATGGTTCTGTTTCTGATGAAAATGCTAGGTTAAAGGATCTTCTTCAGACAGGAATGTTCAAGTCTCTCAAAGGGCATCAAACCCTGTGTGATGTTCTGAAGAAATCCATTCTTCACAAAAATCCCAGAAAGGAAGGTACCGGTTTCAAAAGGAAACTAAATGAGAATGGCTCCTACTGGGAACCTGATCAATATCCTCGCACTGTGTGGGTACCCGCTAAGAGCAAAACGCTCGATCCAGCTTTACTTTCGGGATATGACTCTCCTATCCCTGAATACTCATATGATGATTCTCTGGACAACTATAAGTTGTTCAAAAACCAATGTGGTGAGGCTGTTGCTCGCTATGTTGGACCAAACAGCAGGAATGGCCCCCCAAAGGAATCTATCTGGGTGCCCAGGAAAACTATCGAAGCATTACCTGTTACTAGACTACTAACCATGCAGGAAGAAAATGCTCGATATATCCTTGAAAAGATTCGACAGAATGAGTACATACTTGCCTCATCCAACCGCTATACTCATTCGTCTGGAAGGAATTTCAATGCATACTCTTTCGATTATGCTCGTACTCATTCAAGTTACAATTCGTATAATTATTGAAAGAAATCATATCCTGCTCTCTCATATGTTTCGAAGCCACCTACAAAGATGTGGGTGGTTAAGAAAGCCTGATTTCTCTGCAGGACTATGTCTCCGGGTGTACCGAATGGATAATGGATAGTGGATGCACTAGTCATATGACTAGAGACAAGTCGTTGTTTGTCGACCCCAACTTAACTGCTTCATCTCAGAAATATATTACTTTCGGCGACAACAACAAAGGGAAGGTAATTGGGTTAGGTAAAATTGCTATATCCAAGGACAAGAACATTGATGACATTTTACTTGTTCAGTCTCTTGGGTTTAATCTCATGTCAGTTGGCAAACTTTGTGATCTTGGCATGCTTGTTCTATTTTCCAAATTCAAATGCATCGTCTTTATGTCCACTGACAATTCCTTCGTTTTCGAGGGAAATAGAAAAGGTGATTTATATATTGTGGATTTCTCTAAGGGTCCCTCAGTCCAAACTTGTTTGCTTGCAAAAGCAACCGAAGGATGGCTGTGGCACCGTAGACTTGGTCATGCAGGTATGAGAAATTTGCAGACTCTCGTGAAGAAAAATCATCTCCGTGGGATTCCTGATTTAAAATTTGATAAGGATCATCTCTGTGCTGCGTGTGAAGCTGGCAAATTGACCAAGAAGCACCATTCGTCAAAAACTGTCATGACCACAACAAGACCACTGGAAATTCTTCATATGGATTTATTCGGGCCTCAAAACTATGCAAGTTTCAGAGGCAGTCATTATGGTCTGGTTATTGTTGATGATTTCTCTCGATACACTTGGGTATTCTTTCTCGAAGACAAAACCTGCACCCAAGACATCTTCAAAAGATTCACTAAGAAGGCTCAGAATGAATATGATGTGCGAATTAAGCATGTCAGAAGCGACAATGGCACTGAGTTCAAAAATACTCATATCGAAGATTTTCTCGATGAAAATGGTATCACTCATGAATTCTCTGCCGCATACACTCCCCAACAGAATGGAGTTGTTGAACGAAAGAATAGAACTCTCATTGAAATGGCGAGAACAATGCTCAGTGAGTATAAAACTCCCATTCGTTTCTGGGCTGATGCTATTAACATTGCTTGCCATGTTGTGAATCGTGTTTATCTTCATAAATTCCTTAAGAAAACTTCATATGAGCTTATCACTGGTAAGAAACCGAATGTTTCTTATTTACGTGCTTTTGGTGCACCTTGCTATATTCGTGACATGAATCATAATTCTAAGTTTGCACCCAAGGCACATGAAGGTTTTCTTCTTGGTTATGGCTCAAACTCGCATACTTATCGTGTCTATAACTCTCACCACGGGAAAGTTATGGAAACGGTAAATGTGCGGTTTTATGAATCTAACGGCTCCCAAAAGGAGCACCTGCCTAATGTGATAGATGAACCTCTGATTTCGGATGCTATTTGTAAATGGCTATTGGGGACGTCAGGCCAGTCGAAGGTAATACACCTGACTCTTCCAATGATGATGCTCCCATAGCTCGACGCACACGCCAATCTACTGCCGAAGAAAATGCCGCACCGAACACAAATGGCAACCCAAATACAAATGCAAATGCCGATCAAAATGGCAATCAAGATGAAAATGGCGATACTAATGCCAATCCTGATGCTGACACTGAGGAAAATGATAATGATCATCAAGAAGGAAATCCTCTCCCACGAGTGGCAAATCGAGTTGACCCTGCATTAATCCTCGAAGATCTCGAGAATCCAGGTTACCGACCCACAACTCGCTCTCGCACTCGATTGGCTAACTACTGTGGCAGTTTCTCCTTTGTCTCATTGACAGAACCTACCAAGTATGAAGAAGCTATGAATGATCCCGATTGGATGAATGCTATGCAAGAAGAGTTGGTGCAATTCGAATTGAATGATGTGTGGGAATTGGTTGACAAACCGAACCCTAAGAAGCACAATATCATTGGCACAAAATGGATTTTCCGGAACAAGCAAGATGAAAATGGCATTATTGTGAGAAACAAAGCACGTCTTGTCGCTCAAGGGTATACACAGGTAGAAGGTATTGATTTCGGTGAAACATATGCTCCTGTTGCTCACCTTGAGGCAATTCGTATTCTTCTCGCTTATGCAAATTACAATGATATTCTGCTTTACCAAATGGATGTGAAAAGTGCTTTCCTCAATGGTGAAATTGATGAGGAAGTATATGTTAGGCAGCCACCTGGCTTTGAAAACCCTCAGTTTCCTAACAAAGTTTTCAGGTTGAAAAAGGCGATGTATGGGCTAAAGCAAGCCCCTCGAGCTTGGTATGACACTCTGAAGAGGTTTTTGCTCGACAAAGGGTTCAAGCCAGGATCCACTGACTCCACTCTTTTCACTCGTGCTATTGATGGCGATCTATTAGTATGTCAAATTTATGTGGATGATATTATTTTCGGCTGTACTAACAATGCTTGCAGTATGGAATTCGGGCGAATGATGTCCGAGAAATATCAAATGTCTATGATGGGTGAACTTAAGTTCTTTCTCGGACTAAAATTCGTCAACAGGACAATGGAATTTTCATATCTCAGGAAAAATATCTGAGAGACTGTCTTAAGAAGTTCAAAATGCAAGATTGCAAATAGAAGGGTTACAAAACTCCCATGCCAACAAATGGCCAGCTGGACGCAGACGTGTACGGTAAAGATTACGATCAGAAAGCTTATCGTTCGATGATTGGTTCTTTGCTTTACCTATGTGCATCCAGACCTGATATTATGTTGAGTGTTTGTATGTGTGCTCATTTTCAAGCTGCACCAAAAGAATCGCATCACCAAGCGGTCAAGCGTATTCTGAGATATTTGGCTCACACCCCCACCTTAGGTTTATGGTATCCTAAGGGAGCACAGTTTGACCTCGTTGGATATTCAGACTCAGATTATGCAGGTGACCGGGTTGACAGGAAATCTACTTCGGGGACATGCCATTTCCTCGGTAGATCAGTGGTATGTTGGTCGTCAAGGAAGCAGAATTGTGTCTCACTCTCTACGGCTGAGGCCGAATATATTGCTGCTGGCGCTTGTTGTACTCAGTTATTATGGATGAAGCAGACTCTGAAGGATTATGACATCAAGGTCAGGAAGATCCCTCTATTGTGTGACAATGAGAGTGCGATCAAAATTGCACACAATCCAGTGCAGCACTCTCGCACCAAGCATATTGAGATCAGACATCATTTCCTACGCGATCATGTTGCTCGAGAGGATATTGTTATCAGTCACGTCAATACCGAAGAGAATCTCGCCGATATCTTCACCAAGCCTCTCGACGAGAAAAGATTCTGTGCGTTACGGTGTGAGCTTAATATCCTAGATTCCACAAACGTGCAGTAAGCTGGTCTCGGCACCCGTACCATCACTTCCACATCTTAGAAGGAATGGGTGCACAACACTCGAAGAGTTTGAAAATTTCGACAAAGTGAAATTTTCTTTCTGAGAGTGAATACATTAACAAAGAACTAGACTAACCGGGTGCCACGATAATTGTGTGATGCTCGGGGTCATACAGTTCTTATACGGTGGGTAACGCCACCACAATTTCTTTTCGTTTTACTTTCGGTTGGTGTTTTGTGTTAGTCCGAATGTAATTCACTCATAGCTTCTCTCTCGGGTGTTTGTGTTTCTTCGACTGAGTGAAGTACCTAGTACCCTGTTTTCCCTCTATTCTATCTCTTCCAGTCTATGATGTTCCGTTATGAATGCACAAATTTCATCTGGGAACGAAACTTTATCTGGTGTCCTTGACCATGTTAAAGTCTCGGTCCGAACTTAATCTATTTTGGCGAAAGCCGTCCAAAATTTGGGGTTTCCCGCCCAAGTGTGGACCACGTTCTTTGGTGACGGTTGCCACGTGCTCTTCATCAACTGCCAGCTTATCCGATCCGTTGAATCGAAATAGTCTCTTGGCTCTGGCCGTCCGATCAGATTCACCGGGGTGCGGCTATTTCCCCCTCGCATATAAATGTTGTGCCACCACCCTCCTCGTTTCACATCGCCTCTTCCCCTTCGCCACCTTCCGAAGCCCTACCGCACTGCTCCTCATCGAGCTCGACGACGTCGACCATCTTCGCCGCTTCGCGGCCGGAAAGAGGTCGCCGGAGTCATTCCTCGCCGCTGCGGATCATCTTCCTCTCCGTGCCGCCGTAGTCGCTGCACATCACCATGTTAGGGTATGTGTAGTGCGAACTCGTTCTCCCATTCTTCCTGTTCGAGTTCGTCCGCGGTAAAAATTGCCTATTTTCACTGTATTTCTCAGATGCTTACTGATAGGTAACTTGTGTGGATGTGGTTTGTAGTTGTCCCTCGCATCCCAAAAATTTCCGATCTAGGGTTTGTGTTATGTCTCGTACGAACGGAATGCTTGTCACGATTACTAGTATTTTCTTCAAACCTACTAGTTCGTTCTACACATTTCTTTCGCCCGAAACATTTCTCAAATTGTGCATCTAATTCCTCATCAAAAACAATTTCTTTTTCAAAATCTTCGCTGTGTGCATTCGTAACCCTGTCCCCATTTTCCCTCGCATCTATCTATGTTCACAGGAAAATGCAGTCAATTGAGGATTCAGCTAAACCAGTAAGTCGGGCTGACAGAGATGATGTTATTCTGGGCACTTCTGATGAATCCAAAGCTCCGAATGCTACGGGCCCAACGGTAGGTCCATCAACCAGCAAGAAAAAAGGACCGATCAAAATGCCGACGAGCAAGAAGAGACTGCTCCGAAGAAGAAGAGGGGTGGCAGACAGGCATACACCAACACCGCCGAATACATCTCTCATGATCGGTATGACACTGTTCCAGGAGAAACCAAACATCAGAGAGATACTCGTCAACAATGGATTCGCCGCCACTGGGTGCGCAAGTGGTTCAACTATGAATTTGTTCATCCTCGGTTTGCTCAGAACTTTGCATTTGATCCACCGTGGGGTGACTGCCGTGAAATTTCTCTCATCAAGGCAAATGGTCCCCACGAGAGACCACCTCCTCCGCCAAATGCTCATGAGTCATCCCTTCGCACACCTGCATCATATCCCGATGAGCTTGCTAAGCGTCAGCGCAATGCCATCAGGTGAGCTCAGAGGGCTGAAAAGCAAAAGGCTCGTGAAGAAGAAAACCTTTGCCTCCTCAAAGATGATGTGGAAAATAAAAAGGCCAAAGGAAAATCTGAAAGTCGTTCTAAGCGCAAGCATGATCCCAGCGCTGCTGCGAAGAGAAAGAGCACCCCAAAGAGGAAAAAGGCTGAACCTGCTGATGATTTTCGAATGAATGATTCTTCGGCTGATGATGATGATCCTCCGCTCACCAAGGAAGAAGTTGCTGCTACTCTCAGCGAGGAAGTAAATATTACCACATCAACTGTGCTGCCAGATCTTTGGGTTAACTTGGTTCCTGAAGCACCACCGAAGAAGATCATGGCTAGAAAAACGCCTGCTACCACTGTCACTATGAAATAGCACGTGAACACCACTCCTCATCCAGATGCTATAGATTTGAAGGATTTGGTTATTGACACTCCTGTGAGTTCTGCAAAGCCAGGCGAAAGAATTCCCATGCCTGATGTGAAGAAAATCCAGGCGCCTACCGAGCAAGATGCTCCACAAGCTACTGCTCCTGCTGAGAAGGCTGCTAAGTTTGCACCTGCATTAACACAACCATTGGCTTCAAAGCCTCCCTCCGAGCAAGTTCCTGTCTAGACTGCTCCCTCTATCAAGTCTGATGCTCCTCATTACTATGATCACATATTTATCATGGAACAGCTCGATAAATTTGTGGACAATCCTTTCGATGGAGAAGTGGCATCCCTACCTATTCCTGCCGAAGTTATTACTCAAGCCACTTCTGTAGTTCAAGAACTGAGAGAAGATGCAGTTGAGATCAACTCTCTCTCTGCCGAGCTAATGGACATTGATGAACGCATGAAAATGGCCTCTTCAAAATTTGTCATCAAAGCACTCGAAGACTCCTACAAGGATATCAATCGTGCCATGACTCTCCTTCGCCATCGCAGGTTACGCTTTCACACGGATCTAGATGAAATTGTTTGGAAGATCTGTGATGACCATCAAGCCAAAGTCACTGGATACAATGATCTGGTCAAGGGCCATATTGATCAAGTTGCTCAGCAAAAGAAAAAAGCACCGAAAAAGAATTGCGACGAAAAATGTCCCTCCTGCTCCGGAAGAACCATCACCTGTTCCCCAAGTTGCTCAGTCTCCTGCTCCACAAGAAAAATCTCCTGAGCCAGCTATTCCTTTGAACCCTCCAGTCAAAGACTCGGATGCTTCTCCCTCGCCAAGGCCAACTGAATCAGTGCCTGTGGCCTCCCCGGCTCGAGCTGATATTCCTTCGCAATAATTTGTCTCTGAGGAAGGTGAAATCCCTCGCTCCGAGCCCCAAGCTTCTCCGGCTCATGAAGCTCCAAAAGTCTCATCACCTCCTATAGTCGAGCAACAACAGATTCCAGTCGAACAACAACCTTCAGTGAATGACTCGGCCTCGATGCCTACAGTGATTGAACCTGCTCTGCTGCCTTCTACCTCAGCACCTCCCACAGTTGCAACATCTGCTCCGTCTCCACTCAAGTTATCCATCGACACAGCTACACGAATGCCAGATGTTGGTCCCTCCGAACGGAAATCTGTCTCTGCTCGCCGCACGGACTCGATTGTCTATGGTGATGAATATCTTTCTCCTGAAGAAGAACTCAAATATCCATACCCTCATGAAGAACTGCCTTTGTTCTCGTCAGGCGCAGGCGCAAAAGGTCCTCTTTTCAATCGGAATGCGCATGCCAAATTCTTTCAAGCCAGTCCGTATGATGGGCCGCGCACTTCTGAATCGCCTCGTTTCTGGACTAAGGAACAGGCCATCTATTACTCTCGGGTTCTCTATGAGAGCAGAAAGATATTTCCTCACGAATATCTGGACATCCCTGCTATGCGAAACATTGGCTATTTCAATCAATTGCTTCAGGATCTGGATGATTTCTGCCTCACCAAGGTATTTGAGTTCGAGCACCCTTGGAACAGAGAGATTATTCTTCAATTCTATGCTACACTATAAATCTCTGGCGATGAATCTGATAGCTCCAAATGGGTTATGGAATGGATGACCGAAGGGAAACGCATTAAATGCACTTCAACGGATTTTGTCTCGCACTTCCATTTCCCTCGCTTTGAGCACGGTGACACTAAAATTCAGGTTCATAACATTGATGTTATATCAGATGAAATTTTTTGATGCACAATGGATCAAGACAAGATTCGTGACTACACTGGTCCTCCTCGTCCAGAGCAGTTATCGTTCGAGAATCAAACGCTATTCCACATGCTCTCTTACACCATTTGTCCTCTGGCGGGCATGAATCCAGACAAGTCCATCTCAGATGTTCTTCGATGTGGAAGACATGTTCCTACGCATTCTGAAGGATTCAGCTCAGTATCCCTTCTGCATTAAAGTGTTTGCGCCATGGATCCAGAAAGTTGTTGATCATGCAATGCGCACAGTGTACCTTGCGAAGGAAAGCCACAAGAGCTTCATTCCTCCTGTTCGCGATACTTTGAAAATCATGGATGATATCGCTTCTGGCAAATCGCCCGCATCAAGCTCCCAAGACTATCACAAGCAATTTGATGGGCCTCGTCTGCCTCAGCGCGACCGAAGGATTTTGCCTCAACCTCCATCGCAACTCGAAGTTAGTTTGCATACACAACAGCTGCTACTGCAACATATAGCTGAGGATCGTCGCGAGAAAGAACATCTCGCCTCCGAGCTGAATGCTCTCAACAATCGCACGAGGATAATGCATCTGATAGCCGATGAAAACAAGAAGAGACTCTGGAAATTGCTTCGCAAGTTCTTCACCGAGAAACAACTCCTGAATGTCAATCTCCAAGAGCTCTATGACTATATTGACAAAGGCTTCATTGTCAAAGATTTTCAAGATCGGAGTACCCCTCTGCCTGCTCGTGAGCCTATAACAGATCTTCTTCATCTCAAGCTTCGCAAACTGCTTGACGAATCTGAAGCCACCTCACCGACAGAGAAACCTGCCGAAGGCAATCCGCATTCCCGTGTTCCTCCTCTGGCTACTCCAGCTATTCCCTCGTCTGCTCAGCCCCAAGCTATTATTCCTGAAGGAAAATCTATTGCTGTTGAAGACGAAGACCATCCCGTCACTTCCGAAGAGGAACTCACCTCGGACAACTCGTGTGGAGATGCCGCCGATTGAGCCAGTCTCGATAGATTTGCTTTCGGTGTTTCGTTTGATTTTGGTTTCGTGCGAGTTTGCAACTTCTGGTTTAAGCTTATTTGTACTATGTTGTAAAACTCGATAACTTATGTGCTGTAATGCTTACTACCCCTGCTGCTGCACTATTTCTCTCGAAACATTTGTCTTGCAGGAGGAATTATTATCAAAAGTTATAATTGATTGCACTCCGATCTCGATGGATTATATCTCATCAGTGTGAATCAATGTCTCGAATGATTGAAATTTCCTCCATATACTTCAATTCTTGCAGGAGAATTTATCTCATATCTTTCTTCCCTGCATACATTTAGGGGGAGTCTATTTCATCATCGAGCAAAGTAACACTTACTCACTCTTGTTGGAATTGCTTTTTACTTATCTATCTTCACTTCGATGATTATTTGTTTTGTCATCAATCGTCCAAAAAGGGGGAGATTGTTGGTGCAATAATTTGCCTCCTTATGTTTTGGAGATTGCTGACAAAACAGTGAGGGACTGATGTGTTTGCTAGTGCACACAGAGTAACAGGTCCCTGGAGTCAAGAGGAGTTTGGATTCAAAACTCCGAAGAATATCCCTTGCATGGCAGTGAAGGTTATCACCGAAGATTATGACGACAAGAGTGACCCCTCAATTTGCTGATGCGAAGCAATTCATTCGGTGCCTGTCCGAAGAATATGACTACTGCCGAGGAGATTGAGGACGAAGCGAAGACGTAGCATTCATTTCGCTGTTTCTCTTCTCTTTATTGAGTCATAGGACCACCGTACTATTAAGAGGGGTGTAGCGTTCGAAGATTTGATTCGCTGATGCTAAACCCAAATCCTATGAAAGTTGCGAGAGAAATCTCTTTGTGTTCCGAGCAAATACTTGCCAGCAAGAGACTGTGATCTTCTTCGCTGCGAGAGATTTGTCTTTGACAGAGGAGTTAGCATTACTTGCTCCTCAAGTAATGTTACCGTTGCTATTAAAATCCGACCATTGTGAACGTGTCGGTTGGTCATTGGCTGGACCGCGTGTCCAAAATGGTCATTTCCCATCAGGGAAGGCTGCGGCTATAAATAGCCACCCCGCACCGACGTTGTCCGGTGGCTGCTCCGTTTGATTCTGAGAAGATTGTTGAGCAACCCCCTCTTCGATAGATTTGAGTTTAAAATCCACCGAGAGAAAACCCCAGAGCCGAAAAATTAGATAGTGGTTCAGCATCACTCAAATCTAAGTCCAGTACACTCCGCCTATTACTCTTGAGAGCTGCAAACTCTCTAGACGGTTAGGTGTCAATTTCTTCAGAGACCAAGAGTAATTGTGGTTCTCGAAGAAGAAGTCTGTAAAGGTTCGGAGATTGCCTCAAGCATCTACCACGAGTAATCGGCATTGGTTGACGAACCAATTGTCGAGGAGAATAGGGCGAAGAGAGTTTATCTTCTGTGTTAAATCACAACCCCTCCAACCAGACGTAGTCCTTTTGCAGAAGGGCGAACTGGTCTACCAAATACCTTGCGCCATCGAGCATCACTGGTCACCTCTGCTACTCTCCTTTACATTCGAACTAAGCCATGTGACATGTTTCAATTATGTGATTTACCTCGATGCATGTTTTTAGTTTCCATTCGGTAGTTTGTATTCGCTCACTGTACGTTGTTTTCATTCATTCCGCTGCTGGGTTCCGAGAGTTTTGATATTTCCGAAGAAAATTTAAAACTCCCAATCACCCCCCCCCCTCTGGTAGACATACTTCGTTCCTACAGTCGTCAATGGTGTAGTCGGTCTCCGGTGCGGCGTTGGTCTCGGGGGCTATCGGATAAGAAGAGGGGGGAAGAAACAATAAATAAAGGCAAACAATGCAACACAGATGCATGGCATGACGATATGCAGTGCTGGTGGTGACCTAATGCAGTGCTACATGTCGCAGACGAAGCGGGAAAATATCTGGGATATTTTCCCGATGTTTAGGCGGTTATCGGTATACTGAACCGGAGGGGAAGGTTCCATGTTCAGATATATAGGAGTGATGGTCAAGCATTTTGACCACGTATTCGGATTCGTCTCGTTTTTCTGATCAACTTTCATGTTGAAAACTTTTCGATCCGAGCTACGGTTGAATTTCTACGAATTTTCAAAGATTTAAACCTTTTTCTGAAATTCCTGGAATTATTTTAATTAATTAAATCATATTATCCAGAACAGTGTACTGATGATGTCAGTATGACATCAGCAAGTCAACCCAGCTGTTCAGGTCAAACCTGACAGCTGGGTCCCACTGGTCAGTGACACAGGACTAATTAGAGGTTAATTAAACTAAACAGAAACTAATTAGAGGGTGGGCCCCACATGTCAGTGTCTAACTAATTATCAGATTAATTTTAAAAACCTAATTAGTTAATTAAGCGCAGGGGGCCCACTGGTCAGTGTCACTGTGCTGCCACGTCAGCACAGTTGACCAGTCAGCTGGTCAACTAGGGCCCCTAGGCCCACTGGTCAGTGACCCAGGGTGCCCCACGTGGCAGCCACGTCGGCGTTGGCCGGCGGCAAGCCGCCGGCGACGTCAAAACGAGGCGGCGAGCCACGGGAGTCGCCGAAAATCGGCTACGCGCGGCCATTTCGCGCGCGCGACCCTGCGTTCGAACGTGCGCTCGCTCGCGCGTCGTTTGGTGGCGGTAGTTTGGCCGGAGCTGGCCGGAATCGACACCGGCGAGCGGCGGAGGCGGCGTCGGAGTTCGGGCATTAGCGGCTACGGCGATGTGGGGCACGGTAGGCGACGCTAGCTAGCTCGTTCGACTCCTACGGCGGCGCTGAGCATGACTGCGAGCTCAGACGAGTTCGACAGTGGCGCCATTGATGGCGACGAGCTCGGCTACGGCGGCGAGTTCGGCCACGGCGAGATCAGCCGCTACGGGCGCGGGGAAGGGCAGAAGAGAGAGGGGAGAGGAGGAGAAGCTCACCAGGGAGGCCCACGAAGGCCCGGTGGTGGCTTAGGAGCAGCAGCGCGGCCGGAATCGGTGGAGCTCGCCGGCGACCGAAACGAAGAGGACGACGGCGATCTCGACGAGCAGAGCTCCCTGGCTCCAACGGCTGGCACTGGTCGGCGTAGTCGACCACGACGGAGGCGATGGACAAGGTGGCGCGGCTCAGGGACGACCGTGGCCGCGAGAACGACGGCGTGCGGCGACGAGCGCATACTGGAGAGGGAGAGAGAGCTCAGGGGAGCGAGGGAGAGTGGATCTGGGAGGACGAGGGGGACGAGGGGCGCGTCCTTATCCCCTCGCCCAGCCTCGGGCGTCGCCGTGTCGCTCGCTGGCCAGCGAGCGCGCGTGCGGCCACGGCGAGGTCGACACGGGGAGAGAGAGAGAGAGGAGGGGGACGGTGGGAGCGGACTGGGCCGCACTGTGCACTTAGGCCCGTGCACAGTGGCCCTTTTTGCATTTCTTTTCTGTTTTTCTTTTTACAGAAGATTTGCAAAATAAATGAGCGGCCAAATGCATTTGCAAAAATGTGAAACTAGTCCACAAAATTACGATGCATTATCCTGCACTGCCACAATAAATTTGGGCAATTTATGAATCCATTTGAATTTTTCAAAAATGGAAATGGCATTAAAGTTGTTGTTTTTGCACTGTTTTAATGCGCTGGCCCATTTTTGGAAAATAGGTGATGTTGTTTTCCTGAACATTAATTTGTTTTGGAATTTTTGCTACAACATGAACTATTTTCCAGAAATTTTTGAGCAACTTCAAATTTCACTTTGAATTTGAATTGAATTCAGTGGAGAAATTTGAAATGAGATATTAATCCATATTTATTAAACATTGCAAATCACAGAGAATTTGCATAACCATCATGGATTACTGTTGCTCATTACACAGGGGTGTTACACTCGTGACCCCTGGTTTGTAATATGAAGATTTATGTTTAAATTTGTGTTTAGAGTTGTGTTGTGATATCTTCCCGTGAGTCTCTGATCTCGAGCGTGCACGTTTGCGTGTATGATTAGTGCACGGTCGAGCAGGGGCGTCACAAGGATCTAATTTCCTCTGTTTCTGCGGAAGCATATGAGAAGTTATATCTCGTGTGGTAAGATTTTCTCCCCCTCTTGCTCTCATTTGGGGAGAAGAGTTTTTTATCAGGTACCTCCACTCATTCTGACACTTTACTGCAGGAATATATAATTTAGTGACACCTTGTCATCAGTAAATGTATGTGGCAGATTTGCAATGTGTTGCAAATATATGATTCTCTAAACTTCTAGTTCACATATTTTGAGTACGTGGATATAAGGATTGAATGTCAATAACATTTGCTAATTTATTTCTCGGCATTCTTTGTGGTACTTATCTCCCCCTAATGCCGGAAAATATCCTTATTGCTGATGCAATCAGCATACGGGCTATGAATAATTTTGATTGACGGATAAATTGTTATTCCTCACATAGATCCCTAATTTTTTGTGAGAGCCCATTGATGTACGCTGGAGTGGTGATATCGGTATGTAACCGAATTATCGCAGATGGGAAATACTTTGTTGATTTCCACGTAGTTACTACAAGGGGAAAGTAGTATGATATGCAGTTGGTATGATTTAGATCATACATAAGGTGTGTAAGGCCGTATGTGTCCAGCAAGAGGCTGGTAAATTTACAATTCTTTAAGATTGGTCATGTAATTCATTTGACTATCTTTGATAAGATATTTAACTAAAACATTATGTGTATGTACATAAGGTACTATTGCTCATGAAATGAGTTCAACAACATTGTCCATTCGAATGGGTTTATCCTGTGTTTAGGATAATTTGCTCTTACTTTGATAAGTTGAGCAATTAATTTAGTAAGATCATGCATGGTTGTGTGTGATAAGAGACACACTTGAAATCATTTATAAATGTTTCTATGAGTACCATGAAGTATCGAAATAATCCCAAATAATGGTTAAGTAATCCACATATATCTTTTGAATGTGTTCAAACAAGAATGAGTGGCTCATTTAGAATTTTAAGGTGAGAGTGCCTTAACTAATTTCCCCTATGGCACATGCGGTGCACATAAAATCTGATGATTTGGGAAATTTTTCCAACTTGGTAAGTTGTGACCAATAGAATTGTCAATAATTTTCTAATCATCCCTAAACCAGGATGGATAAGGCATCAAGCCAAATATTTAATTATTAAGATTTAGAAAATTATTGTGTACGCAACAATATTGAGTATGGGTTGATCCATACGTTCAAATTTAGTTTATAGTGTGTCCAACAAATAGGATATTGGACATTGTACTACTTGTAGTAGAACAAGTATAGGCTAATAATATTATGGGATAATTAGGAGATTTTCCGAGGTCTCCGATATTATTCAGTGCAAATGAGTTCATCCTCCATTTACAGCACTAGATTATGGTTCTCCTTCTGATGACGATTCTAAGAACAATCATTTACCAGAATATTTCTGGTTGTTATTTTTTTTTTTTAAAACAAATTTATCCCATTGAACTTATTTGCCCTTTTCAATAAATTTGTGTTGTGTTATGACCATATGTTTGAGGGTTTGGTAACCATAGGTATGATATTTGATAACCACACTTTCGACAAACTTGAGAGATGCCTTTGTGATCATTTTTGTGAAACGGTCTATTCCCTATGAAGAGGTAATTCCGTCTTTAGCTGTCTTTTAGCCTCCCCTTTACTTTGAATTCCTCATGGTTCTATTTTGTTACCAATGACTTGCTTAGTATTCTCAGTACTAGCAAGAATTTCAAATAATGGTGTAGCACCCGTGGGGTGAATCTAATGATTTTAAGAAATTCCATGTGTCTTCATCATGGTAAATGGTAGTACCATCATAAGAGGATGTAAAGTGTATTAAGGGCATATGAAAATATTTGATCACGAGATCTCAACTTCAAGTTGATTAAGTGACAGAATTATGAGATGTGATAGACTTGAGGTCTTGAAAAACGAATGGGTCATCCTTCGTGATGTGCTCACGACAACATGTATCTCTTAAGGGAAATATTCAATCTAAATAAATATTCATCCATTATGTACTCAGTTTGAGAACTAAGTGAAGTTGGTGACATATAAAATGCATATGAACATACTTAGCTATCAAGAGAATAGCCATGACACATTTTCCGAAGGTGGAGTTATAGTGGCCACAATGCCATAGATGGATACAATGACTGATGTCATAAATCATCTTAAAATAAACACTCCGACCTAACATGAATTTGCATTTGTAAATGTCATCCATGTGTTACATGAAAAAGGGTCATGCATTTATTTAATTTACTTCTAGGAGTAAGCGATGTATGATAAAATGATTTGTTTGAGAACAATCATGGCCAAGGCGATCCTTGGTGAACTTGGGTGTAGCCTTCAATACAACGCATGTGATGAAATCGTTGCTAATGTTTTGGACTCCATTCTTGAGGAAATGTATGACTTTAGAGTCATCGCCAAAACGCATAGACTTTGCATGTTTAACATTGGTTAGTCACTATGAAAGTATAACCACAATGTGATGTGCACATTGCAATAGTGTTGATACACTCAATCGTTGCTATAAATTATGGTATTCATCCTGATGGATGGGCGACACTATACATAAAACTAGTGACATAGACTCCACTGCCATGTATTTTACCAATGTAATAGAAGGTACTCACCGGTATATACAAATTTTTGCATAGTTTTCTATGACATATTCAAGCAAAGTGAGGCTTGAATAATTGATATTAGCACAGAAATACCATTTCGGCGTATAGCGCGTGTGCAAGAATAAAATTTACTACGAGAGTAAAATATTTTAGTGAACAACAACAATTGCTTCAGAGGAGCAATTTTTTTTTAGAAAGCTGATGCTTTTATAACCATATGTGTAAACCTCAATTTATATAGGATAACACTTTGAAGATAATCACCAATATGGTGTAGATCTCACAGTAATAGAAAACATAGTCTGACTTTTGTCCGTAGATGTTCATATCTCTATTACCTTATGTTATGCTATATTTAAGAAAATCACTTTGAAGGTAATCATCTGTCAGAGTGACATGATGTAGACCTTGCAGTAATAGTGGATAGTCTGCAAAATTTTGTAGTAGATGCCAATATTACCTTATGATATCTTGAGGTAGTCACATCTATTATTAATATTTGGAAGAGCACTTTGAAGATAATCATCTTGTAAAATTGACAAGATGTAGACCTCACAGTAATGATGGATAATCTGCAAATGGTGCAGTAGATACCACCAATACCTTGTGATTCACAAATAAAATTTGGGTTAGCCACATTAATATTTGGAAGAGCACGTGGAAGGTAATCATCTTATCAAAATGACAAGATGTAGACCTCACAATAATGATGGAAAATGTGCGAATTGTGCAGTAGATGCCATCAATACCTTGTGATTCACAAATAAATTTGAATGTGTCATATTGAGTATGACACTACGTAATCCTTGTTTTGAATTTACGCCAAGATTTGCAAGAGAAGAAAAATCAATTGCAAAGCATAGTTGTTACACTTACTATAAAGGATGCTAATATCTTGGGGTCCATTCCAGATGGAATGATCGATGCAGCCACTAACATGACTCAATGCCTGAGACTCAACAAATGTGTTATAAGTTATTAACCATAATCTATAATAACAATGAGCCTGAGAGCTTGTGTTCAAGTAGTATTAAGCCTGATGGCCTAAAATGCAGAACAGTACTAGGCTCTAGTCTACATAATACAATTAGCCAAATGGCCTGTCTCCAAGTTACAGGGATGAATTTGTGAGTTCAGGAAACTTGATAAGTCTGAATGCAAATTAGCAAAAGAGATAAGGTTGCCCATCTTATCTGTTCGTGTGTGTGGATAGAAATGAATCAATCGATTCGTACTGCCCCAATTCTACGCAGACTAACAAGGCTGGAAGGTGTCGCGCCGGGAGATGGGGAGCCGCCGCCCCATGCGCTCGCCGAAGGGCGTCGCTGCAGATCATGGCGTCGCCGGCCGTTGGCTTCTGCGCCGTGCTGGAGGACGTCGCCGCCACGGCCGCTCATGGTCCGTGCACGCCGAAGGGCTTGATGTCTGCGTCGACGTTGCTGTAACGCCGTGGGCTGGTCGCTCCGTGGGAGCCGTCCTGAGGCCAATGGCCTTGGATGATTGTCGGGTGGCTCGCGCGTCGCCGTTCGCCGAGGGGCATCTATGGCCGTTGGCCGCCTTCCGCGAAGGCCGAAGGCCATGGTTGCGCTGGACAATTTTACGTCGCCCTGCAGGTTAGTACCGATTCTGTACAGGAACAAGAAAAAATGGAATAGGATCACCTGATGATGTAACAATTAAGATCCAAGAGTTTTGATCTGTATACTTCATGTGTGAAGTATTGAATCTGAGAATCAGGATGCTAGTTGTTCGTGACTTGAGTTTTTTGTTTTTGTCGATTGATGCTTCCCGATTCTTATTCTTCTCAGTTCTTCCCAATTCTTGTTATTGTTGATAAAGGGTGGCAAATCATTAGGGCGTTAATTGCTCGAAGAACAGAGGAGATTGATCCGTCGTCGTTCTTCTTCTCCTATTCTTTGAACTTCTCTGTTTTCGTGGTTTCCGCTGATGGTGGCCTATTTCTCACGGCAGAGTCCAAGTGCTGATAACGTGTAAAGAAGAAAAACGAGAGAGGGAGAGCAAATGATGGAATGAACAGTGTCTTTCATTGATGAAACTGGGGTATATATACCCTTGGTACAAAGGCGGTTACAAAGAGATGGTTGCCAAAAGTGGGAACCGACATAGAAGGGATTAATCCTTAATTAATGTATTTAATTAATTCCTAACAGATGGGAGTGCATTGTGAGTGTAGATGCTGATTAGGCAGCGAGGTGGGCCATGCGGGTCACGGGCGTGGTATCTTTCCTCTGCATGGGTCAGCCAAAACGGCCGTGCACTAATTACAGAATTAATTGCCTAACTCAGTTTCGTTTTTTGAGGAAAGGATCACGCTGATAGGATTTGGCTCGTCCAATCTACGTTGTGGCATGCATACATGTACATTGGCATGAAGCTCCATGCAATAGTGCACGTGATGTTTGATGGCACACCTCCTTCATTATTTGGACATCATCTGTGGAGGTGAGGAGCGTTCTTGGAACCTTCCTTCCTCCTCCATATCACTCACTCTAGTCCTCACTCAGAAGCTTCTATTTGTGTCATGCGAACTAGCTGCAGATCGACATATGAATACCAGTACGCTGCTTCCTGGAAGGAGGAGAGAATCCGTTCTTTTACACGCTACGTCGAGGGCATCACTCTCAGTCCTCGTTTTCTGCAGGCCAGATAGGTGCTCCCTGGCCCGAAGCGAGAGGTAAGGGGGTCCTCTTCGGCGACAACTTGGTGTGTGTGTTGCATCGACGTCCGGTGGTTTCTCATGGAGGCGCTGTCTTTCTTCTAGTCAGTAGTCTCTTGTGTGTCATGATGGAGTGTGTCCACTCTTGTCATCTGGTTTTATCTTTGATCTGCTTTGTAAGGTATTTCCCTCATCACTTTATATCGGTTCGGGCATGTTGTTTTATATATAAAGAGAGGCAAAAGCCTTTTCCGGTAAATGCTTCAAAAATTGTAATTTGAGAGCACCAATTTTTTTTCCAGAGCACCATAGCTGTCATTTGTTCACAAAACTTTACACGTAGGTAAAACACGTTGCAAAAATTATTCATAATTGTTTAAATTATTCTGCTATTTTATATTCAGATTTTAACCCTTCATAAGGATCTATATGAGAAGCCAAAACTCCATGTCTGTGCGACTACTTTTTTCATTCCCAGTCGGCAGTAGTGCCAGCAAATTTTTGGATTTTAACATCACATGACTTTATTGATTTTATTTTCTTTAACATTCATTAATTCGTTGAGTTTTTCCGCAATGTACTTCTGGATTTTAACATCCATGAATTTATTGATTTTTTTCTTTAAAAATCATGGATTTCTAGGGTTTTCATTTGGCCATAATCACTTGAATTTCCATCTCAATTGCTAGCCCTATCACATCATAAAAACTACTACTACTATTACTTAGAAAATGCTCTTACAAATATCAATAGCATCACAAATACAAGAGCACATCGCCATCGCACGTCTGCCTCAGCAAAGCAGAGGATCGAGAAACAGTTGAGGCAAAGAAGGAGACCAGGAAGCAGAGCATTTTCCCCATAAATCCCGACTATACCCTCCCCTGCATCATCTTCAGCTCAACCACCTCCTGCCACCACCATAAAACCATGGACCCGAGCCCCCATCCGTTCCACCCCGAGAATCCCACCCCGACATCTATTCTAGGAACACACAAAGACGACTCCATGTCTGATCCTGAAGGCAGCACGGCCTCTTCCTCGCCGTCCTGTTCATCGAGCTCCCCGCGGCTCACCACCGGCGTCGTCAAATTCTTGACCCGCCGTGCCATGACCACGCAGCAGGACCACCACACAGAAGCAGCATCCCGGCAACTCCCGCTCCACTCGCCGGGCTCCTCCACTGGCTCTGCCGACTCCGCGCCATGGCACCACCGTGCTCCGACCACGCCGCCCCTGCTCCCGTTCGACACCAACGACGCCGACGAGATGCTCCTGCTCCACATGCTCTCACAGCACCAGCAAGACACGCACAAGGCCGTGGCGGCGCCGGTGAAGCGAGAGGCCGCCGACCGAGAGGAAGCAGCTCACGCAGTCAGCGCCGGGCGCGCGTTCCGCGGGGTGCGCAAGCGGCCGTGGGGCAAGTACGCGGCGGAGATCCGTGACTCGACGCGGAACGGCGTGCGGGTGTGGCTGGGCACCTTCGACAGCCCGGAAGCTGCGGCGCTGGCGTACGACCAAGCTGCGTTCGCCATCCGCGGCGGCGCCGCCGTGCTCAACTTCCCTGCCGACCAGGTCAGGCGCTCTCTCTCGGGGGCCGCTGACGACGTGTGCGGCCGTGCCCATGGCGTGTCGCCCGTGCTGGCGCTCAAGCGGCGGCACTCGATGCGTAGCCGGAAGGCCATGACGACAGGCAGGAAGTCGAAGGCTGCCACCCGGGGGGCGCAGCCAGAGGGCATGGTGATGGAGCTTGAGGACCTCGGTGCGGAGTACCTGGAGCAGCTGCTCGGTGCCTCCGAGGACACCGCCACCATGGATTCATGGTGCTGGAACCACCACTCCATCTCTGATGCTTAAGTCATCACTCGGACTTGAAGATGATGGACGGATCGCTCGCTGTTTTTCTATTTCTTGTTACTCAGTCTTGTTCTAGCTAGATAGAATTCAGATAGCTTCGTTGGGATTTAGGAAACCGTTTGTGAAATCGACGGCTGTGCAGGTTTGGTTTGGAAGTTCAAAATTATTTTGGTATGAATCAAGTCAGGTCAAAATGAATGGTTTTGGATAGTTCACCTAAAGCTCGGGAAGACTACTGCCTCACGCATATGACATAGGCGCCATGTTTGAATCTCTTTTTCAAAAGTAATTTTATGGTTGACGGCTGAAGTGGAATGGAGCGTTCTTACGTGGGTGCTGACGTGGCACAAAAAGGATGAAATGCATACATGTGTTGGTTGACCAGGTCAAGAGTCCAAACATGCATCCATGCAAGTTGGTAGCACTCACTCACATGTAATTATAAACACAAGAATAAGATAAGGAGGAAAGTATACTTTTCCTTCCTCTACTTTTTGCATAGTCTAGATTTGGCCCTTAACTTCGAAATCGGACAAATTCACTCCCAACTACTGAAACCGGACAAGGTTCATCCCCGGACGCGGTTTTGATACTGACTCACCCCGGTTTTGACCGTGCTCACTCAATTTGCGTACTTTTTTAAAATCTCTAATTTAAAAAAAAAATTGGCGTACTTTTTTCAAATCCGCGTACCTTTTCCAAGTTTGCATATTTTTCAAATTCGCGCATGTTTTTCAAATCCGTGAACTTTTCTGATATTTGCATACTATTTTCAAATCCATGCACTTTTTTCAACTACGTGTAATTTTTTTTCAAATTCACATATTATTTTTTGCGAAAATTTCGTGAGCTTGGAAAAAGTAGGCGAACTTGAAAAAATTATGCCGATTTAAAAAAATGTGAATTTGAAAAAGATAAGAGTACTTGAATAAAGTATGTGAATTTCAAAAAGGTACATGAATTTCAAAAAAGATCATGCATTTGAAAAAAGTACGCGGATTTTAAAAAATCGCAAACTAGAAAAGTACGTGGATTTGAAAAAGTACACGAACATGGAAAAAGTATGAGGATTTGAAAAAAGTACGTGGATTTCAAAAAAAAATTACGGATTTAAAAAAATTACACAAATTTGAGATAGCACCGGTCAAAACCTAGGTTGGTCAACACCAAAACCGGTGAAAATGAAGACAGGGGACGAATCTTGTCTGGTTTCAGTAGGTTGGAGTGCAAGTTGTCCGATTTTAAAGTTGATGGACCAAATTTAGACTTGGTCAAGAGTCAAGGGACTAAAAGTATACTTTTCTCTAAGATAAACAATACTACTCCAATCGAATCGATTCGATCAGGTGGTATGTACATATTCAGGTTGATTGTCATGTCGTACTAGTTCAATCAATGCCAGTGCAATGGATATAGTTAGAGCATCTACTGCCAGGTGCCCCAAACCGCCTCAGACGCCCGGGCGGGCCGCCTAGTCATTGACCGGTCACGAAATTTCAACCCAGCCGGACGTCTCAAACGGGCCTCAAACATCCGGACTGACCGGCACCCATCATATTCAGCCCAAATATGAGGCGGATATGGGGGCGTCCGGGCGCGTCCGCCACGTCGGACTGATGATGGGTCCCACGCGAAAACAACCTGAAACCCGGCGGTCCGAAGCTCGTCTCCTCCGTCGGACCGATGTCGCCGCGTGGCGGCGCTCCGGCGGGCCGGGTAGTGCCTAGCCCGGCTATTTAAGCCGCCCACCGGCCCCGAAACTCTACCCCTCCACATTTTCCTCCGCCCATCCGCCGCCGCCGCCACTATCCACTCCCTGTCCGCCACCACTAGTAGCCATGCCCCCACGCCGCCGGGTAGGGAGCTACCCATTTCTAACGCCGGAGCGCCGGCCGCAGCTCCTTGAGCAGATCCGAGCAAGGCGCGAAGCCCGGATCGCCGCGGGGCTACCTCCGGATGCAGTCGATCCAGAGGAGGAGTTGGAGGAGGAGGAGGTTGAGGAGGAGGAGGAGCCGGAGGAGGATGTGGGGGACGCTAGGGACGCGGATCTGCAGGCGGAGCAGCAGGCCATCCTCGATTCCCTCTGCTTGGAGTCAGATGCGGAGGCCAGACGCCGTTGCCGGCAGGAGATGGAGGCGCAGCATGTCGCGGAGGAGGAGGAGATGCTCGCCTACATGGATGAGGTCGAGCAAGAGGAGGATGAGCTGGAGCCCTCCTACGTGCCCGTCCACCCGGCGCCCGGCACCAACGTTGTGGACATCTCCGACGACGAAGATTAGCTAGGGTAGTACGTAGGATTTCTTTTGCATGCTTTGTATGAATTTAGGGGTTGAAATATGAGAGACTCGTATGCAGAGTAGGGCACTTTCCGCGGGCGCGTCCGGGCGCGTCCGCGGGCGTTTGAGGGGTCGGATTTGTAAGTCCAGCTGTAGATGCTCTTAGTTTATTTTGCTTTCCGCCTCATAGTGGATAAAGACAGTTGTCATGTTGGAATTCCTCTGGTTTGGATTGTTCCCAAAAGAAAGCAATAAAATAGGGAGTAGGTGTTAGACTGGTGGAGCGAGAGTGGTGACATGACATGTCGAAGAAGAAGAGAACCCAGCTCAAGGTAGATGGTTAGGAGCATGGATGCATGTCTTGACAAGGTCCAAGTCCAAACATGTTGGTGAGCTAGCGACTTTTTAAAACAATCATCGGGTGGAGAGGATCCACCTGAATGCATTACTCAAAGGGGTCACTAGCGGCCAAGTTTACAGAGTTGCGCCAGCGCGCGACGATAGGTACCGACGCCATGACATGGCGGCATCCTTCTATTGTTGCACCCTAAATCTACCCAACCGAAGAGTAATCTATTGTTCCTCAGTATTACACCGAAGGGGGGCATCTCATTCTTGAATAGATGAACATTTCAGGCATCTCAAAGCTTCCAAAGAATGGAGAGAGCAATTGTGGGCCAAATTAGGCTCTTTGACTATGATCACGTGCGAGTATAACAAACAAATGGTGAATACTACAATAATTGGTGCCACAATGATCGAATCAAATGAGATTAGTTCAGTGGCATGCAAATCGGTGCAAGTGCAATGAATCTGGTTGGTTTTTGCTTCCACCCTTTGGATTACACAGGAAGGTACCAACCGAAGAATAATCTATTGTTCCTGACTATTACACAGGAAGGTGCTGCCGCTTTTCCAATTTCACCTTCAATACTTGTGCTAGTATGACCAACTATAATAATAGTGATTAATTAAGAGTGCGTGGAAAATTAGTACTTGAACTCTCAAAAGTCATTAGCCCTTTGGATTGGATTATACTAACTAACAGATTAACTAACCTTTTTTTTGCGAGGGAACAGATTAACTAACCTTAATTCTGCTAACTAGGAAAGCACATGATGAGGGTGACATACCGACATTTGATAAAGCTGAAGTGATCAATACAACAAGGAGGAATAATTAATTAACAAATACTCCACTAACTACAACGTGCAAATTAAAGCATGCATATGTTATGTCTACGTAGAATGTACGTGGCGCAAAACCATCTGCTATTCACGTCATCGTCCATGCATCCGGCTTGGGTAGTAGTACTACGTAGTTGGGACGCGGACGCTTGGTTTCTGGTGTATATACACCCTATATGAAAGAAAAAAAATAGTAATTTAACAAAAAAGTCAAAAAAATCTGAAAATATTTTTGAAATAAACTTGACCTTCCATTGTACTTGTGAGAAAAATTCCACAAAAGAAAACCCCCCTTTGACTTCTTTTCAAAAAAGACAAATTTTTAGCTAAAATAGTGTGAATAGTTACCTATAATAGCAAATAATTTTTGTCTTTTTTGCCCTGAAGTCAACGTTGGTTTTTTTTCGTGAAAATTTATATACTAGTGCGAAAGAAAGTCAAGTTTATTCTAAAAAAAACTTCTAAACTATTTTGACTTTTTGTTTAATTATTAAAAATAATTTCCCATATAGGGTGTATATACATCCAGGTTCCGAGGTGAATTTCCCTACGTAGTTGTCCTTAGTTGGTACTCCAATAAGATAAATTGATCTTATGTTCGTTAAACATCGTCAAGATTGATTGATTTGTACACTACGTACTTAATTTCTTGGAAACATCCTATATATGTATCCTCCTAGCCAGCTAGCTAGCGACTTGGCGTGACCAGATATCCAACACATGCGAATTGCATGTACTACAAAATATGATAGATCAAAGTGCAAATTTAATTAGATTGCCATGGTGTAGTGGCACATCATCCCTTTGACCTTATATATTCTTGCTCTTTTTGCCGGTGGAATTTGGTCTTGCAAATCAAGGTCAAAAATAATTAATTTTTGAGATCCCAAAAAAGTTCATGCTGTAGTACTTTTCGTTCCCAAAAATTAATTAATTTTTGAGATCCCAAAGAAAGCAACTGCACGAGGATATGAGAATATTCTCACGGCTGTGGCATGCATGCATGGTACATTGGCATATTCTTAAGACTTAAGGTTGTGTCTTGCGTGCATGGTACATTGGCATGAAGCTCCATGCAATGGTGCACGTGCTGTTTGATAGCACACCTCCTTATTTTTTTATTTTTTTTTGAGATCACCTCCTTAATTATTTGGACATCATCTGGGGCGATGAACCCAGTCTGCCTGCCTGCCTGCGTTCTTGGTACCTTCCTTCCTCCTCCATATCACTCACTCTGGTCCTCCCTCAGAAGCTTCTATGTGTGTCCTGCTAACTAGCTGCAGATCGATGTACGCTAGCTGCTTCCTGGAAGCAGGAGAGAATCCGTATCGTCAGCAATGGCGTGGCATGCATGCAAGGGTTTACTTTCGACCAAGCGTACGTTGCTTCCTTTCTCTCTTTCTCAATATTCATTCATTAAGCAGTCAACGCATATGTAGGGCCGATGTCAAATTCACGAGTGACTTGTTTTATTTCAGCTAGCCGTCAACCACAGTAACACCACCGGTGCTGCGCCAGGACCTATGGATGATGGATACACCTCAGTCACACGAATAAAAGAAGGTTCCAAGAAAGAATGAAAAGAAGGGACATGGAGTTTCTTAGCTCGAGCTCACATGAGTTCGGAAAAAAAAATGAAAAATAATTCAAAAAAATTGAAATGTTTTTGTAGCAAACAATGACAAATGTTCTAAATGTTTTTTTGCCATGACTTCCATGAATATCATTCCCTGATGAAAGTTTACAATCACTCAAAAATTTTATCAATGTTTGACACAAGAAAATCAGAATGTTTTTAATTTTTTTGTAGATTTTATAGTTCATCCCGAGCTCAAATCCCGAGCTCATTTGAGCTCGAGGCCAGAACAGGACTTTCGCGAAAAAAAGTACTCCAGTATATGTGAAAGCGAAAAGTAATTTTCAAATGCATGCTTTCTTTCAATGATAAAAGTGCAGTACATATATACCCTGGGTACAAAGGCGGTTGCAAGAGGAGGTTTTCCAAAGTTCTATGAACCGACGGTCGGAGATGGGGACTTAGCACGACGACTTTCTGACTGTCTACTACAACAAGTTTTGGCCGGCTCCGGCGAGGGACGGGCGATGACGGTGGCGCGCCTTCGGCTCGCTTCAGTTCTTGTAGTCGTCGCTAGGTGGTCTATGAATCTAGATGCAATTTTTATTATTTCTTGTATTCATTGTACTGCCATGATTGAAAATGAATAGATCGGAAGTTTTCCCGCAAAAATAAATGGCAGCGTGGGCTGGTAGTCCGGATCATGTGTCGGAGTCGCGAATCTCCAACGAATAAGAGTACGCGGAGATGGCAAGTCAAAATTAGGGTGTGATTGTTAGCAGTAATCTTAGTAGATTAGTAGATGTCCGTGCTAGCCTAGCTAGCTGGTTGGAGTCTAAGTAGACTAGGTTGAAGTTAATCGCGATCAAGATTACCGGTAATCAGGACTTCGAGTAGAACTAGGAATTGATGTTAGAGTTGTTGTTTTTTTTTTGAGAATTGGAATTGATGTTAGAGTTGGCTTGCGTGCCAACGTAGCAAAGTCTAGTCCCTGTAGGCATAGGATTAGTGTTTTGAGTCGCTTTGTCTACCTCTTTTTTTTTTTTGCGAGGAAAAACTTCTAATCTATTCATCAACTGTCAACATGTACAAAGAACAACACAAGTAAAAAATACATTCAGGTTCGTAGACCACCTAGCGACGACTACGGCGATGTCTAGCTTGGTATGGCCAGCATATATATGTGTACCTGATCGTGAGATATGTATCAGATCGAGGTGAAAGAAAACGAGAATAGAAATAGAGGGAAAAAAGAGAGGCACGACATGTGCCTTTGGCAAAAGTTTTCCCGCGCGTGTGTTCGTGTGATTTGATGTGATCGATCCTGAGGACGAGTTCCAACAAGATAGTCTTCATACGTACCCAGGGTGTCAAATTCACAAGAGTTTATTTTTCGAAATTTTTTCACAAGAGTTACTTGTTGTTTTGTCAGCTAGCCGTCAACCACAGCAAAAAGAGATTCCAAAAAGGAAAGAAAGTAGCATCTTCTGCAGCTCTACCTGTACCTGGTGAGGATTGTCTAGCTAGGTGCATGCTGTGAACATCCACAATGACCACAACGGTTGGACGAAGCTCAGTCTGGTGTATCAAATGTAACAGTGTCATATGTGTTCATCATTCAAATGGTCCTTGCATGCCACGGCTGGTTTCCATGAGAAAAATGACCCATGCATTTTGGGCCCAAACGACATGTTCATCGTCACTATGGCAGATCGTCTCATTGCTTTCTGTGCGAGATGCATACAGATCCAACCACCGGTAACAAGTCTAACTACTGCAGTATATTTCCAAATGGAACCTAAGTTCAGTATTGTTACAAGAAATACAAACATGATATTTCTCAAGAACTAGCAACGCAATGAGAAGAAATAACAATTAACAGCCCACTAGTTGCTATCTATCTACTCGGGACAACCAGCAGGCAGCAAGCACGGCCGTCAGATCTACTTCCACCGGCTGCTGCAATCATGTGGATCATGTCACACAAGTCAGTGCAGATGTCATTGACACTTAAAAACATCTTTACCTTAATCACCCTCTAGTAGATATCACTGATTAAATGTTGTTTGATAAACGTACAATTTATTACCCTGCATGGTCATGACATAGAGTACTTATCATCACTGATTAACTGGTGTTTGTAGAACAATTCTAAGCATCACGCACGCAAGGCCATACGATGCATGCCAAATCTTCCATTTTCCAATTCGTCAGACTAGTTTAATAACCTACTTCCGAGTGCTTCACCGGGGAAAGACTACAGTAGAAACTGAGCTAAGGGCGCAAAAATTGAAAATTTTGATGTGGGCTGTTGGATCTCCGATGGATGGCTTCTGAGTGCTTCAGCGAACCCAATGAGCCTTTGTTTGTCCACCAACTGCATAAGCATTTGACAGAAGAAGAAAAAAAGCCAAGATGGCCAAGTTAGAATATAAATAAGCTTTTAAGGCCTCAACTAGTACAGTATGCAGTTAAAAATAAAATAACACAAAAACAAAAAAATAGATAAAATGAGAGTTACACCTGCCTCCAGTAGGTGAAATAAGACGTGTTTTCAGATGACATGTTCATAACAGTCATACGCACACACAAAAAGAACAAAAGAAAACGGGTTGTAGCATTTATTTTGTATAAACTGTCCAACTAGAGAAAAAACCTAAGTTTTCCTTGTACAACTTCCCAATGGCCTAATTCTGAATATTAACTTATGGAAAATATTTGATAAGGATTCTTAAAGAAACTGTATAGCAGGAGACAACATACAATCAATTGACTGAAGTGACAACACAAATTGTAAATTTGACAAGAAAATATCTAGTTGACACAATATGTAGGGATACAAAAAAAATTCTACAATCAGATCATTACATTGGATTCAAACTGAACAGATAGGCAAAACGCAGGCATGACAAATGACTTGATAAATTTTAGTAGTTTCAAAAGACGCTCTTGAAGTACGCATCAGTGCACAATAAGTTAAGTGTCATTATTTCTAGTGGAAATCTCACTATAGATAGTTAAGTTAGACAAGAATGAGGCAAAGGGGGGCATACAAGTTGGTCGCAAGCATCATGCAAAGTTTGTGTCTTTGTGGCAACAGTCGAGTGCAAGGATTGCACTTCTTCGAACAAGTTCAGTGTATCATCCACCTGAATGGAGGTACCTAAATGTTAAACTGAAAAGAATGGTTAAACTAACAGAAAGGTTGACAGTAATCTTACTTGTCGAAGGATAGCATCGCATGTGTTAACATGTTCCTGTAATGTACTCTCGTAGAGGCGATACTTTTCGTCGGTCTGTCAATAAAAAAACAAAATGGATGGGGTTAAACTAAAACTCAACATGCCAGTGCAAGTCTGTCCACTAGCAACAAACTGAAGAACAAACAGGGTATGCACAAACATACTTCGGATTTCATAGCAGATTCCAGTTGAGCAAACCATTTGTAGAACTACAGGTGGTAATAAAAGTATTAGCCTAGTCTGCAGAATTCTCTTACTTTTCATCCTTCAACAAAAAACTTGAGGCTAACCATAAAAGATGAAGAAAACAAAGGAATGAAATTCTCTAATAATCAGCCAATGTAAATAGCAGCGATCGAGGGACTCACCTGATGCGTGTTCACCAAGACCGCGTCCATTGGAGCCGCCGCCTCCTCTAGAGCAGACTTTTTTTCTGTACCTCCATCTTCCTGATATAACAGCCCGTATTCAGTCAATTGATTCTAATGCCAATGCAGTATAGATCGAAAAGCATGAGCTAATAAATAATGGAGTGCACTGATCGCCAATTCTTTTTTTGAAGTCAGCAAATCAACCCTTGTACTGATAAAGTCTGTAGTGCTAATCAAACATCTCAGATCCTTGAAACGAAATGAGATTCTGTTAGGGATCCGGGCGTCTCTTACCGGAACCAGATTGGCCGGGAAGGGGCGCCGGAACAGGGCATGCGAGAGCGCGGAGATGGCAGCGTGCTGCTGATCCGTGAGCGGCGCGTTCTGCCAGAAACGGGCGAGGCCTCAGATCAGATCAGATGACTCAGATCCGCCAACAAAAAAGAAAATTGTTGATCGCAGACACCACACGGGGAGGGGAGGCAGAGGGGGTACCAACTACGAAGTACGAACCTTGTCCCAGGCGCAGGCGAAGTTGTATCCCTTGGAGAAAGCTCCCGGCCTGGGCAGCAGGGTCGCCATGGACATCCTCGCCGGCGTGGGCCAAACTGGAGTGCAGGGAAGTGGAGAAGAAGACCAGTGAAGGGGATGAAGTTTGGGCGCCCCTCTATGTCTCGCAGTAAGCGAGACAACCCCTCGCTGAAAGGAACCTCCAGTTGAGCAGGCCCAGGCGCGCCGGAAACATCAGACTTATTTTCTGTTTTGTTTTTTTTTTCATTTTTTGCTTTCTTTTTCTTACTTTTGTTTATGCTTCCAAATATTCTAAATAAATATATTGCAAAAATGACTCTTCATAAAAACATTTTAAAAATGTTGACCAAGCATTTGAAAAATGTTAAATGTGTATAGAGAAAATGTTTATCTCGTATACGAAAAATGTATACCAAAAAATAAAATGTGTATGAAACAATTTAATCATGTATTTTAAAAAAAAAGTTAATCAAGAATTTGAAAAAATGTTAAACAAGTGTTTGAAAAATGTTAAGCAAGCATTTGGAAAATGTTAAATGTGTATAGAAAACATGTTGACTATGTATTTCAAAAATGATGAAACAAATTTGATCATGTATATAAAATGTTAAACAGGTATTTGAAAAATTTTAAACAAGTATTTGATAATTTTTAAATGTGTATAAAAAAATGTTGACCATGTATTAAAAAATGATGAAAATACTAGATCATGTATATAAAAATGTTAATCAAGCATTTGTAAAAATGTTGAACAAGTATATAAAAAATGTTAATCCAGCATTTGAAAAATGTTAAATGTGTATAGAAAAAAAATTGACCATGTATTAAAAAATGATGAATTTTTTTGATCACGTATATAATTTTTTTAACCAAGCACTGGAAAAAATGTTGAAAAAGAATTTGAAAAATGTTGATCAAGTGTTTGAAAAATGTTAAATTTGTGTAGAAAAAAATTGCTCATGTATTTAAAAAATGATAAATTTGTTATAATGTATATAAAAAATGTTAATCAAGCATTTAAAAAAATGTTGCACAAGTATTTGAAAAATGTTAATCAAGCATTTAGAAAATGTTAAATGTGGATAAAAAAATGTTGACCATGTGTTCAAAAAAAGTTAATATTGCATTTAGAAAAAACAATAGTCAACCATTTTAAAAGATGTTAAAATATGCATAGAAACAATGTTAATCTTGTATTTGAAATACGTTGATTAAGCATTTGAAAATTGTTAAAAATGTGTATAGAAAAAATGTTGACCATGTATTAAACAATGCTAAATTTGTATTGAAATTTTTTTAAACGTGTATTAGAAAAATTCTGTTGACATATACAAAAAATGTAGACTGAAAACAAAAGAAACAAAGAAAACCAAAAAATGAAAACCGAAAAAGAAACAAAATAAAGCAAAAAGAAAAAAAAAAAAAAGCAAAGAAACAAATGCAGAAAGAATAAAAAAAGAATGAAAGCAAGACAAACACCAGAGAAGGAAAAAGGAAAAGAAAGAAAAGAAAACAAAAAAGCATTGAAAAACAAAGTAATAAATGAAAAAGGAATGAAAATAGAAAAACAAGAAAATAAACAAAAAAAGGAAAAAAGAGAGAAAAAAACCCAGAAGAAAACAGGAGAAAATGGAGAAAAGAAAAGAAAAAACCAGAAAACTCGTGAAAACCAGTTCTTTTGCTTCTAATTGGTTGCACCCAAGTAGTTTAACACGAATTGGATGTTGTCCCAATGGCAATTAGTGCAACGAAGCAACCTGGAGGTCCTAGGTTCAATCCCCATGCGCTCCCCGTTTTACTGTTTTTTCAAAAGAAAATCGCTAATGGGCTGGCCCGATCACATCGAATGCTTCGGCGAGAGATCGCTACTATCCCGCTGAATGTGAGACATAGCTCTCGCGATGAAGTTTTTTCTTTCTGCATGAATGGAGGACGCCCTCGATTCGCTTTCTGGGCCGTGCACGCCTTGACAGGCCTGAATCTTGGCAACATCACCGGGGCCCTGGGACACGCAATACCTCGCTGAAACCTGTGACAAGGTCTCTACCTTGTCTTAAAAAAACTAGTTAAGGGTACCCGTTGCAGAGGTCACCCCACCTTCTCGAGCGCTGACAAGTGGTGCATTGCATGTGTTCCACTTGTCATAATCTGAATGTTTTTCTGTTTTTCATAGATTCGTTTATTCAAAATATTTTATCTCTTGAACCGTGTGTCCAAATCATGAACCGTTGTCACCGTTGGGTTTCTCGCGTCGAGATCTTTGAAATTATATCCCATGTTAATAGGTTTTGATGAACTTTTTTCATAAAAAAACCAGAATATACTTTTTTTCATAAAAAACCAGAATAGACCAGAAAAAAAACCAGGAAAAAGTCCGGCAATAAAAAAAAAACAAAAAAAGGCAACCGAAAAAGAGAATAACGAAAAAATGGAATAAAAACCAAAGCCTGGAAGCACGGTTGCAGTTTTTCATATTTCTTTTCCGTTTTCGAGAAACACGGTTTTTTTTCCGACAAGCACATCTACTTTTCCCTTTCCGAGAAGTGCAGTTGTGCTTTCATGAGAAGCAAACCTATGCTTCTTGTGGAAGCACCGATTTTTCTTGTCTTTTTTCCGAGAAGCACAGTTGTGGTTCAAAAAAACATTGGCTCCAAAATATTGGAAAAACCAGGCAACAACTGACAAGCCAAAAAAAAAACCATCTAAAACCCAAAAACGAATAGGGAAAAATAAAGTAAAAATCTAGAGGTAGGCCCAGCACATGACACATAGCGGTGGCTCAGCGCTCCACTTGACGTGCTGGCATGCCAGAGCCCCACAAGGCGTAACCCTGGATAGTTGCTTCCCAAGATCTCGCTTGCTCTCCTGGACGGGCGCCCCTATATCTTGCCTTCCGCGAGTCTAGCTTTCGACTCGCTGAATAGGCGAGCGAGATGGACCGGTCCACGCGGGCGGGAGGCCACAGACTCTATTTTTCTGTTTTTTAAAGTTTCCTAGTTTTCGTTTTTCACATTAATTTTGTAATTTTGTTTATACTTTAAAATATTCTAAATATATATATATATATATATTGTACGGTAACGCAGCAGAAAACAAAAAATTTCCGACCTACGCACCAGCCCAGGACCACTATGGAGACTGCATACAAGGTTTGATCATTATCGTTACCGACTCGTAGCGCAGCGGAAGTAGAGTCGATGACGATTGGCGGTGCAGATCCCCGCAGCTAGGATTTTACAACCTCCCAACCGCGAGGATGTATACCCTCATCTGCCCCGCGGACAACCCTCCGGGAGGCGGTCACACAGTCCCCCGGACGGTATCGCGGACAGCCCTTCGGGAGGACCTCCGAAACTCGGACTGTCACTCGGACAGCCCTTCGGGAGGACCTCCAAAACTCGGACGGTCACACGAACAGCCCTTCGGGAGGCACTCTCGAACTAAGACCGAAACTACGATCTCTCTACAGAGTTGCACACATACGGTGTCATCTATCCGGCAGGGCTTCGCCGTCCAGAACTAGTTCCTGCCGGAACCCAGACAGCCTTTCGGCTCTACGAAACTATTTCGCTGGGAGGGAGAGAGAATGCCAGATCATGCATGGCTTGTGTATGATAGTAAGGATGTGTCTTATGGCAGCCCACACACCTCCTATTTATAGGAAACCCAAGGGGTAGGGTGGTTTTACAAGAAAACCCAAAACCCACATGGAAAGGAGTCCTTCCCAAGGACCTAAAAGGTGAAACCAAGGAACAAGGGGGACTCCATGAAGGAGTCCACCATGTGGCCGGCCACACCCTCATGTGGGGCCCCAAAATTGGCCCCTATCCATCCATGTCATCCCCAAGATCTTTTGGAGCAAAGCCCCAAAAGGTGGCTTTCCAAAAATATCCCAAAAAGCACTTTCACTATTCACGACGACATTTTTCAGCGTCTGATCGAACTGAAAATATTCATGTGGGCTTAGAACAATTCTAGTACCCACCAAAATAATTTTCAACGCGAGCCGGAACAATTCCGGTTTAGTGATTTCATTTGCGAAAAGCATCTGAAGCGGTTTCGGCAGCTCCGGAACATTTCCGGTTTTCATCCCGGAAAATTCCAGAAAGTTTCCAGAATGATTCTGGCACCCTCCAAGAATTATCAGGCATGTGCCAAAACCAATTTGACTTTATGGTATCCTCTGAAACAACTTTTCAGTTTCACCGGAACTCATCCGGTGACCTCTCTGCGGAACTTTTCCGCTGTCCGAAACTTTTCCGGTGTCCGAAACTTTTTCGGTGTTTTTCTCTCAGACTCCCTGTCTAGTATTCAGCAGATAGATGACCCTTAAGCGTGTGACCCTATAGGTTCGGTGAAGCATAGACATGACCCGGAACCCCTTCCGATCAATGATCAACATCGGAGCCGTGGACACCCATATTGATCCCTATACCCACACGAATGAATATTCGAGTGAACCTCCAGTTGCCGTGTGCTATTCCTGTTGCTTCGCGATATGTTACAAATACCCGAGGTGAGACATGTAGGCATCCCCGTGGATCAAAACTTGTTCACTATGCCAGTTACCTCGTTACCGGTATTGTTCTCTTTTCTCGTTCCCGTGTTCTGGCATCCCTGTGATCAAATCACCCTGTGTCTGGCCAGACGATGATGGATACCGTAACACCGAGAGGGCCCAGAGATATCTCTCCATCGTCGGAGGAGCAAATCCCAATCTTGAGCTATCAAGTCCCTTGACATACTTTTCCATGAACCCGTAAGCCGCCGTAATAGCCACCCATTTACGGATGACGTTTAACAAACCCCAAAGTTCATGAAGCAAGCATGAAGAAACTCGACACTCTCATGGTCTAAGGAATTATGCAAACATTAACTTCTCTGTGTTATTAACCATAAACTTGTGACGAATGTATCTCATAGCATAACATCAATCGGTTCGATTCAACACAAGTGTTCTACCAACAATTGTGCCCTCAAAATTGCCGGCATAGCCATGCCCATGATCAGGAAAACAGGATCATCATGCAATACTTGAGCCAGTCATAGAGGCTTGACTAGGAATACATTTTACCGTTTATTATCCCACACGTGCATATGAGTCTTCCTCCGAGCCTCGTGGTTATTGTAGACTCGAGAACCATAGCAGTTATAGCATGGAACATAAACCTAATTATGAACAGGGAGATAATCAATAACATTTATTATTGCCTCTAGGGCATATCTCCTACAGACTCCCACTTGAACTAGAGTCAATAATCTAGTCAATGCTAATGCACTTTACACCTATGGCATACTGGTGTAAAATATGCTTCGCATGTGGTATAGCCTGATGTCCAACGGATCTGACGACTTCAGCTCTGTGTGTAACTTTGCATATCCTTGCGTTTTCACGCTTTCACAAAATTCATATTTTGTCTGGACTTGGCCTTGCATATGTGTGAATCATTGGTCGAAACCTGATTCCTCAGACTGAGCTATGGAGCAACTATCTGCAATAGTGTCCCATAGACCAAAGTCATCTTGGAACCATACTAAGTTCATGAATGAACTATATGATTCAACAACTTCTTTGTCGCTTCTTAAGCATCAACATACTTAGCCTTTGTTATAGAATTCGCCACAGTATCTTGTTTGGAACAATTTCCAACTACCGTGCCACCATATTGTGTATCACACAAAACCCTCAATTTAAATCGAAAATCGCATGGAGCATTGATGAAGACTGTATCGATGTAATCACTTACAACGAGCACTTCATAATCTCTACTTGCGAGAAAACATGTCATCAGCACTACTCTTAGCACTTAATGACATCTTTCACTGTTGTCCCATGATCAGTACTTTGATCACTATGGTATCTATACTCGCAACAACTTTGGAGTATTGGACATATCTGTTTGTTTTTACATACCATGGAATACATGGTTAATCCAAACACAAGAGTGTGTGGAATCTCCATCATGTATTTTACTCATCAGTGTTTTGGGACACCGAGTCTTGCAAAAACTCTTTCCATGTGACTTCGGCAAGAATCACTCCTTGGCGTTTTAAATGCTAAAAGGTTTTAGCATCTTGTCAATATGTATTCATTGCTTAGCCCCATTAGGTAAATCTATCTCCATAGATCATCATGCCTAATATTGAGGCTATTTAGCCTAAGCACTTCATTGAAAAACTATTTTCAAATGAAGTCCTAATTCGTGTCAAGAAATTTATTTCCAATTAACAATGTGTTAAGTACACAAGGTTTTTAGAAATATTATTATGCTCCCACTTACTTTCTTGAATCACAAGCATCTTCGATACCCATTTGATGAAGTCAAACCCCCTTGACCATTTCATCAAAACCGAAGATTCCAACTCCACTTTGCTCTCTTCTGTCCATCGCTGGAACTCTGAAGTTTGCATACTTACTAGCATCCTCTGGATCGACAAATTACTTTGGACTGTATCACATACAAGTCCTAGGTTTCATTTCCATCAGATGGAAATCTTTTTGTCATCCATGTTTCATATCTCATGATTGAAATATGTATTAATTGCTAGTTCAACCCGAACCGACTTCAAGCATCGCTACGGTGAGACAATCTCATCGTAGTCAACTCCTTGAACTTGTTATGGCAACAAGTCGAGCTTTATGGATAAAACATTTTATCCGTATCAGTATTTAGTTCCATAAATATTCGTTAGACTCTAAGTCTTCCGAAAGGTGTATCAAGATTTTAATCTCGAATCACTTATATGGAAACTATCTCGGATTGTATTGGCATTTAGCCAATTTCGGAGTCAGGGCCCATCAACGCTTCCTTGCGTATTGTAGGTATACTGTTGTCTAACAACAATATCTCGTTTGCGCACTTGATAGGTTTGCACGAGCTTTGCCTACGTGGTTCAGCTGCAAGTTCGACCGAAGTCCATACATTTTATTGTAGAGACTTCCGTATCAGTCGCAGTAGGAAACTCCGGAATCACTTCCAAGGTTTCTTTCCTTTGATCTGATGACGAAGATACTGGTTATCTCGTCGAGTTGCACTATCCTCCCACTCACCTTTTGAAAGAACTATTCTCTTTAAAAGCATACCGTTTTGCGGCAAAACCCTTTGCCTCGGTATAGCGGTGGGGAAATACCCAATGACTTGGGATAACCTTACAAAGTAGCACTTGTCTGATTTGGAATAGGTTTGTAACCTTTTACACAAGCCCCATATTCCAAATGTTAAGAAAAGATATAACATGGTTGGGCGTACCATACCATGACGTCATTTCAACAGACCTGATGGAGCTCTTTTCAGTGTAAAAGCCGCAGTCTCTAAAGCATCATTCTTTAAAAGGGATAATGGCAAATCTATTTATGTCATCTTTTATCTTACCATGTCATAAATGGTTCGATTACATCTACACGGACTCTCCACTTGCAGTGGTGTTCCGGGAGGTGCAAGTTATGAAACCCCTTTCACAACTCATCAGACATTCGCTAAACTTGTAACTCAAATATTCCTTTCTGCAATCGAATTGTAGAAACACAATTTTCTTGTTACAACAACTTCTACTTCATTTTTGAAAACCTTATGAATGAATTCAAAAGATCCAGACTTACGTCTCAACAAGTAAACATCCATATATCTACTTGAGTCATTTCTGAAGATAGATGAATCCACTACTTGCAACAACATTTATTGGACTACACACATCATAATGTATGATCACCAATATGTTCTTTGCTCGTTCCTTATGGCCTGTGAACGGTATTTTAGTCACTTCACCTTTCAGAGGAAAGTTGCAAGTGTCAGATGATTCAAAATCAAATGACTTCAAAATCCATCATAATGGAATTTTCATGCGGGTTTCTCCAATGTGACCAAATGCAGTGCCACACATATGTGGTATTCTTTTAGTCTTGCGACATTTAGCGTCAGTGTTATGGATGTATCATATTACCATCAATATTCACAACATACATCCCATCCTGGATGGAAGCATGGCCCTTCATGTTATTCATAACACCGAACATTAAAAGTTCTCTTATGAATAACCTTCTTGCAAGATACCTTATGCAAAGGGCTGGAGTATATGAAACTCTAAAATGAATTATGAAAGTAAACCCAGAGGTATGTATTATTATCAATATTCATAACATACGTCTCATTCATAATGAAAGTATGGCCCTTATGTTATTCACAATACCGAACATCAAAAGTTCTCTTATGAACAACCTTCTTGCAAGATACCTTATGCAAAAGGGCTAGAGTGTGAAACTCTAAAATGAATTATGAAAGTAAATACATAGGGAATACACCGTTGGAAGGTATAGTAACATTTACTATGTTCCCTGTGTGTATCTAAACCTCATTCCTGGCTAGTCTTTCAGGCCTTAGTAGTTCTTACATCGAGTTGCAACAGAATGCAATCGAGCGGGTATCTTTCTGATTAACTCACAATACCCAAGAATTAGTGATTAACATGTTTAACCATAATTCCCAAGAACTATATCTTTGACCAGCCTTCTATACATCAAAAACTTGTATGACGTTCATACATGAGCTGGATATTCCAGTCTTCTTTCTTTCTGCCATTATACTTCTAACAGTTTAACTTTTAGTATTTCTCCTACTCTCAGAAGAAGCACCCAACTTAAGAGTGGCGTTAGCCTCGGACTTCCTAGGCGTGAAAGTCTTACTAACACCCTTCGGACACTTCCTTTCTCTTTAAGTCGTTGTTTTATTCACCTTTCATCATATGATAGGCGTTCTCCTGGATCCCTCTCTTATCAGTCTAATGCATAGTAAACTCTTTTACTAACAGTTTGCAAACAAACATTGCTTTGGATATCTCATATCTTTTAGCCTTTGTCTGTCTCTGAAAATGATTTTCAGATTCCATGAATATCACATAACTATCCAAACTTTCGAAGTTCGGGTCTCATGGAAGCAAACATATTGCACTTTGACTGAAAAGGAATTCTTGCTTTTGGATCGAAGGACGAGAGTCACATGATCCATAGCATTAGCGGGAGAATACCGAAAGTATGCGATAGGACAAAATCCTTCTCGACACTCTAGAGGACAATCCTCACATTACGTTACCAACTGTAAAGATTTAACCAGATATTTAACAGCTATTCAATTTTAATAGGGAAGGTGGAAACGCGAGCCATTATTCTACAACTATTATGCAAATCACACTTAGACAGGGTTCATAATTAATTGCACTGAGAATTAAACAAGTTAATTCTACGGTGCGCTCCCACTCAAATCAATATCTCTCATAATTGATTTTGAGTGATACAAGATCCAGACTTCAATTCATCGCCATAGAATCATCATCTCATGACGGGAATTTTAATCGGTAGGCCAACTTGCCGATCACATCTCCATGTGACTCTTGTTCATCTTTCGATGCGTGTGTTCCGAGCTCATGACACTCATGCCTGAACGTCAAGACAACCAAGTGATCTCGCTGCGAGGTCTCAACTCACCCGCCTCACACATCCCTAATCGTTCGCACCCATGCATCCATGGCGTACCCCGAAAAGTTAGGTGCCGTGACGGTGCTACACTTGGGAGAACACTATCTACTTGATATTTTTGTGAGAGATCACCCTAATAAAAACGACTACCGCGCAATCAAGAAGGGTGCATCATAAGGGATAAACATCTCAGGCAATTCATAATAGCATGATATGGTATAGCCCTTTCTGACGGAGAAGTCTTTCATTTCTTCGTCTTCGGCATTCGCGTTGGTGTTCACCTTCGCGAAGATTGCCACCACCTTGTCGGTGCACCAGATAATATTGCTATCTCTATAGCTAATAAAATAAGTGCATTACATAAGGTTGACACGCAGGTCATTAAAGTGCAATCATATGGCTCCAGCCATCATGCCGAATCATGACACGCAGGTCATGTTAATCAATTTACATTATATAGTCATCTCATACATAATCAAATTATAATGAGCACTGCTATACCACATCATATGCACATGCAAACCATCCTGCAAAACCAAGTTAGACGCCTCTAATCGGTTCATACATAAACTTGTTTTTACGTGGCTTCTAATGTTTCGAAACAAACCGAAGCTACCAACGTCCATCATCAAGCATGATAATCCAAGTCGCTAGATTAACATTGCGGGGTGTATGAAACACGAGATAATAAAATCTCGAGCCCCATACTGAACTTCGTCATACGCGTGACCCCCGTGCAGATCATATCTACATTGCCCTTTCGTCTGCGAAACATCCATCTTTCTCAACTATGGTGGAACCCAAAGAACTGTTAGCACTTCGTTGATCTGTCAATCAGCATACTCAGGAGCAGCATGAAAGGATTGCGGATTGCCAGAACTTTGTGAGATTCCACCATGCCGTCAAGACCAGGACTACGCAAATTCCAGGGAAGCAACAAGAACATCGGGTAACAGATTTCATCTGCTACCCGCACAAATAATTTTCAGTAATAGATCTCATCTACTACCTAATTATATTGTGCAACACCCATACATCTCTATGTATTCTAGATCGCAACCTGCATCTACGCATAGCACGGCTCTTGATGCCACTGTACGGTAACGCAGCAGAAAACAAAAAATTTCCGACCTACGCACCAGCCCAGGACCACTATGGAGACTGCATACAAGGTTTGATCATTATCGTTACCGACTCGTAGCGCAGCGGAAGTAGAGTCGATGACGATTGGCGGTGCAGATCCCCGCAGCTAGGATTTTACAACCTCCCAACCACGAGGATGTATACCCTCATCTGCCCCGCGGACAACCCTCCGGGAGGCGGTCACACAGTCCCCCAGACGGTGTCGCGGACAGCCCTTCGGGAGGACCTCCGAAACTCGGACTGTCACTCGGACAGCCCTTCGGGAGGACCTCCAAAACTCGGACGGTCACACGGACAGCCCTTCGGGAGGCACTCTCGAACTAAGACCGAAACTACGATCTCTCTGCAGAGTTGCACACATACGGTGTCATCTATCCGGCAGGGCTTCGCCGTCCAGAACTAGTTCCTGCCGGAACCCAGACAGCCTTTCGGCTCTACGAAACTATTTCGCTGGGAGGGAGAGAGAATGCCAGATCATGCATGGCTTGTGTATGAGAGTAAGGATGTGTCTTATGGCAGCCCACACACCTCCTATTTATAGGAAACCCAAGGGGTAGGGTGGTTTTACAAGAAAACCCAAAACCCACATGGAAAGGAGTCCTTCCCAAGGACCTAAAAGGTGAAACCAAGGAACAAGGGGGACTCCATGAAGGAGTCCACCATGTGGCCGGCCACACCCTCATGTGGGGCCCCAAAATTGGCCCCTATCCATCCATGTCATCCCCAAGATCTTTTGGAGCAAAGCCCCAAAAGGTGGCTTTCCAAAAATATCCCAAAAAGCACTTTCACTATTCACGACGACATTTTTCAGCGTCTGATCGAACTGAAAATATTCATGTGGGCTTAGAACAATTCTAGTACCCACCAAAATAATTTTCAACGCGAGCCGGAACAATTCCGGTTTAGTGATTTCATCTGCGAAAAGCATCTGAAGCGGTTTCGGCAGCTCCGGAACATTTCCGGTTTTCATCCCGGAAAATTCCAGAAAGTTTCCAGAATGATTCTGGCACCCTCCAAGAATTATCAAGCATGTGCCAAAACCAATTTGACTTTATGGTATCCTCTGAAACAACTTTTCAGTTTCACCGGAACTCATCCGGTGACCTCTCTGCGGAACTTTTCCGCTGTCCGAAACTTTTCCGGTGTCCGAAACTTTTTCGGTGTTTTTCTCTCAGACTCCCTGTCTAGTATTCAGCAGATAGATGACCCTTAAGCGTGTGACCCTATAGGTTCGGTGAAGCATAGACATGACCCGGAACCCCTTCCGATCAATGATCAACATCGGAGCCGTGGACACCCATATTGATCCCTATACCCACACGAATGAATATTCGAGTGAACCTCCAGTTGCCGTGTGCTATTCCTGTTGCTTCGCGATATGTTACAAATACCCGAGGTGAGACATGTAGGCATCCCCGTGGATCAACAACTTGTTCACTATGCCAGTTACCTCGTTACCGGTATTGTTCTCTTTTCTCGTTCCCGTGTTCTGGCATCCCTGTGATCAAATCACCCTATGTCTGGCCAGACGATGATGGATACCGTAACACCGAGAGGGCCCAGAGATATCTCTCCATCGTCGGAGGAGCAAATCCCAATCTTGAGCTATCAAGTCCCTTGACATACTTTTCCATGAACCCGTAAGCCGCCGTAATAGCCACCCATTTACGGATGACGTTTAACAAACCCCAAAGTTCATGAAGCAAGCATGAAGAAACTCGACACTCTCATGGTCTAAGGAATTATGCAAACATTAACTTCTCTGTGTTATTAACCATAAACTTATGACGAATGTATCTCATAGCATAACATCAATCGGGTCGATTCAACACAAGTGTTCTACCAACAATTGTGCCCTCAAAATTGCCGGCATAGCCATGCCCATGATCAGGAAAACAGGATCATCATGCAATACTTGAGCCAGTCATAGAGGCTTGACTAGGAATACATTTTACCGTTTATTATCCCACACGTGCATATGAGTCTTCCTCCGAGCCTCGTGGTTATTGTAGACTCGAGAACCATAGCAGTTATAGCATGGAACATAAACCTAATTATGAACAGGGAGATAATCAATAACATTTATTATTGCCTCTAGGGCATATCTCCTACATATATATATATATATATATATATATATATATATATATATATATATATATATATATATATATATATATATATATATATATATATATATATATATATATATATATATATATATATATATATATTACAAAAACACTCTACAAAAAACATTTAAAAAATGTTGGACAAGTATTTGAAAAATATTGAACAAGTATTTAAAAAATGTTGAACAAATATTTGAAAAATGTTGAACAAGCATTTGGACAATGTTGCACATGTATAGAAAAAATGGTTGATCATGTCTTAAAGAAATATTGAAATATTTTGATCATGTATATAAAAATGTTAATTAAGCATTTGAAAAATATTGAACAAGTATTTGGAAAATATTAATCAAACATTTGAAATAATGTTGAACAAGTGTTTAAAAAATGTTAATCAAGCGTTTGGGAAATGTTAAATGTTTATACAATAAATGTTGACCATTTATTCGAAAAATGTTAATTTTTTATTTGAAAACTATTAATCAAGCATTCAAAAAAATGTACAAAATGTATAGAAAAAATGTTGCGCACATATTAAAAATGGTAAAAATGTATAGCAAAAATTTTCACCATGTATTAAAAAATGTTTAAAATGTATAGAAAAAATATTGTCATGTATTAAAAAATTGTTAATCTTTGCGTTTGAATTTTTATTTAAATGTGTATGGAAAAAATGTTGACCATATATAAAAAAATGTTTAATTTGTATTAAAAAATGTTAAACGTTTATTAAAGAAATGTTGTTCACATATAAAAAGAATGTAGGATGAAAACTATAAAGAAACAAAGAAAACCATAAAATAAAAACGAAAAAAGAAACAAAATAAACCAAAGAAAAAAGGAAATGAAAAATAAAATTGAAGAGAATAAATGAAAACCAGGAAAGAAACAAAGAAAACCAAAGAAAACCGAAGGAAATAAAGAAAATAAAAAACTAAAAGAAAAACAAAAAAGAAAACAGATGGAAACCATTAAAAACAGAAAGAACCAAAGAAAACCATAAAGAAAAAGAAAAAAAAACAACGAAACTTCAGTCTACATGGAGTGACACACTCGAGCGAACCTGGGAAATGTAACGAGAGAAAAAAAACTACAGCAAATGACACAGTCAGCGAACCAAAGAAACGCAGCGAACGAAGAAAAAAAATCAGGCCGGGCCAATACGACGCGTGGGGAGGGAAAACCTTTAACGAGAGCTGCTACCGTCTTGCTTAATGCGAGACATAGCTGTCGCGCTCCTGGACCGGGACATACCTTGGTCTCGACACTGCATGTGAGGAAGTCGGCTGGCACATTACTGAAACGCCTCCAATTTGAGCTTTTGTTGTGTTCTCTTATTGGTTTTCAATTTTTGTAGTGGTTTTCATTGATTTTTCTTTGGTTTTCTTTGGCTTGTTTCTTTTTTGGTTTTTGTTCTTTCTTTCTTTCTTTATCCTTTTTATATTTTCTTTTTCCTTTATTCCAACATACGTCTACATTGTTTTCATACATGTATACATGAGAAATAATATCTTTACAAGTTTAATATTTTTAGAAAATAAATGATTAATATTTTAAAATATAAGTTTTGATTTCTACTTTTTTCATAGACATTGTATAGTTTTGAACATTATTTTTTACACCTAGCATTTTTAGATACACAATTAAGATTTTTCCAAATACATGTTTTTTTGAAGAAAAAAATGTTTTAAACATTTTTCAAATAAACATTCAAACATTTCATTAAAGGATAAGAAATTCATATTTTAAACTATGTAAAAACATTAGATGCTATATGATATATTTTTTAAATCTCACGAACATTTGTTTTAAACACGTGAACATGATTTAGACGATACGGAAATTTTTTCTTGATGGCATCAACATTTTTCTATAACTATGGTAATAAAAAAATTGCTCCATGTTAGCATTTTTGAAATTCATGGTTTTCAAGTTTTTTGAAGTAATTTTCAATTTTTTGTATATATTCATTTACAACATTTCTTTTGAAAATATGTAAAAAAAAAGAACTAAATTGCAGGGAACTATTTGGGCCGGCCAAATAGTAACGACGGAAGAGGGTGCCTTTGGGGCGGGACTTGTTTAGTCTCGCAACAGACAATACATAGGCTCTTTTTTTTTTTAGAGCAAAGACATAGCCGCTCCAAAGGGGGTTTTAAATGAGTGGGTAGAACATTATTTTGTGCATCCTGGAGAAAGAAAGGTCTGCACGTTGTTAGTTCCAATTGACGTGGGCAACTAGAAAATAGCTTTGCATGTAAGACATACATGTTGCCTTTCTGTTGGCACGAAATATGAACTTGTGTAGAACATTATCTTGTGGCACGAAATATGAACTTGTATAGGGTACAATATTATGGGGTGGTGTTATATAGGTGTGTTGCAGCCGAAAGAATGTCCAACTGAAGTTGTTCTTCAAGAAATTGTTAATACGGAATTAAGTGAGGAATGTATGATAGAAACACCTAAATGGTACTGATATTGTGATTTAAAACCTGACCATTTAAGCAGCCAATCATTATCGAATTCCAACTATGACATCTATCCTTTCCTAACACGACTCTTTAGTGTTGACATTAAGATGGACTCAAATGAGAAAGCTCTCAACATCAAAGTTCTTCGTCTCGTCGAGATGAACATTTTTTGTTTTAATTCACCTCAATTCGAGGTCGTATGCAACATCTAGAGCCAATATAAAAGCAAAGTGAAAATAATATACACCCGGAATAGGACGTGTCCTTGGCTAGCGCCTATTTGCTCCTGTGTCGACAGCCCCCAAGCACGACATGTCCTGGGTAGTGGCTGAGCATTTACGTTTTCTCTTAACTACAAGTTTTGTATTGCATATTGCATCCTCAAGATGGCTTCAAAAAGTTCTTTGCCTCATCGAGGTGAACAATTTTTATTTTCGGATCATCTCAATCCGAGGACATATGCAACTTCTACAGCCGATGAATGTAATAGTTTTTGATCTGCACGAAATTCCAAACCCACTAGTCCAAATTAAAGTAGGTTTAGATATTTGGACAAAAACTAAGGTCCTTTTCTTGCACGGGGAGGCTAGCCGCCTCATATATAGATGAGGGAAGTGACCCCCTTCCATTTTCAATACTCCGTAGATCAACAGCGGCACAACCATGAGTGAGCCCCTTCCGCTTTCATTTTCAGTTTTAATTTATTTAATCTTTATTCTTTTACATTAATATCTTTTATAGGCATTTTCTTTGAGATGCATGGGCATTTAATTGTATATACAATATTTTCAAATACATTGGTATTTTCAAAAAAATATTATAGGTGGACATAAACATTATTTTTAAGTTTTTTTCCCTTTTCCATATTTTTGTCTCTTCAAAATATTGAGAAATAAGTATTTCTCAATCGGTTGTGTGCATGTTGTGCTGGTTGCAGTGCTGCATGGATGTGTCGCATGCAACTCGTGCATGTGCGACTAGTAGGAAAAATATATAAAGAAAAAATAATGGGCCGCCACTAGTTGGGCGTGACGCTTGCAATTTATTTTGGATTGCAATAAAAAAATTGTTGGATTTTTTTTGATTGCAATAGAAAGTGGCAATGTTATCCGTCCGATGTGTTGTACATGTACTATTTTATTTGCAGGGATTCAAAAATGAGTGACAAAGTTTTGGCGAAATGTTGATTCATTTTTGTTTCGCCAAATTTCTGTCACTCAATATGTTCACTTTTTAAGCAAAGGTTATGCCGAATTTCATTTCTGTCACTCAATATGAGTGACATTGTAATATCTCAAATTGTTCAAGTGCATGGGATTAGCATGTTTAATTTGCTTACATATGAGTGGAATTGAGTCGAATTTGCTTACATATGGCAAGTGCATGGGCTTAGCATGTTATTTGCATGGATTCAAAAATGAGTGACAAACTTTTGGCAAAACGTTGATTCATTTCCGTTTCGCCAAATTTCTGTCACTCAATATGTTCACTTTTTAAGCAAAGGTTATGCTGAATTTCATTTCTATCACTCAATATGAGTGGTATTGTAATATCTCACATTGTTCAAGTGCATGGGATTAGCATGTTTAATTTGCTTACATATGAGTGGAATTGAGCCGAATTTTCTCTGATTAATTTCATAAGATAGTATTCATGTCAACTATTTACAATTGATAAGTGCTTCATAATGATTATTAGGGATCATGAGGCGTAAGATCTGCCATATCTGTAAAAGTCCATGTATGGACAGTATGAAAACTGCAGTACAATTCGGGCTCTACTTGAAGAAGGGATTTGAAAAATCAGTGTTAACGGTCTTTAACTTCAATTAGTATTCAATTCTAACCATTTGTATAATTCTTTTATTGACTTTATTGTTAATTATTAACTGTTGCATAGTGTATCCCATGCAACTTAAGGGTTGACTTCAACAATTTATGCGGTAACATTATGGACTTTGAGGATGATCAAGGGCGCACATTCGAACTGGATGTACGTGAACGAAGGGATAAAACCATCATAGGTGGTGATGGATGGAAGGAGTACATTTCACAGAATAATCTCACCGAAGGAGAGTACATAGCCTTTTCCTTGAAAGGAGCGGTCAACAGGTTAAGGACACTGTATTTCTCCAGCCAAGATGATGAGGTTGACAAAGATGATGACAATGACCATGTAGGAGATATGCCCTAGAGGCAATAATAAATATTATTATTTATCCCCATGTTCCTAATTAATTTTATGTTCCGTGCTATAACTGCCATGGTTCCCGAGCCCGTATATTCATAAAGGCTCTGAGGAAAACCCATGTGCACGTGTGGAATAATAAACGATAAAAAGTATTCCTAGTCAAGCCTCTAAGACTGGCTCAAGTGTTGCATCATGATCACGTTTTTCTGATCATGGGCATGTCTATGCCGGCAACTTTGAGGGCACAATGTTAGAAGAACATTTGTGTTGAATCGACCTGAATTGATGTTATGCTATGAGATACATTCATCACAAGTTAATGGTTTATAACACAGAGAAAGTTAACGTTTGCATAATTCCTTAGACCATGAGAGTATCGAGTTTCTTCATGCTTGCTTCATGAACTTTGGGGTTTGTTAAACGTCATCCGTAACTGGGTGGCTATTACGGCGGCTTACGGGTTCATGGGAAAGTATGACAAGGGACTTGATAGCTCAAGATTGGGATTTGCTCCTCCGACGGTGGAGAGATATTCTCTGGGCCCTCTCGGTGTTACGGTATCCATCATCGTCTTGCCAGACACCATGTGATTTGATCACAGGGATGCCAGAACATGATAACCCACAAGTATAGGGGATCGCAACAGTATTCGAGGGTAGAGTATTCAACCCAAATTTATTGATTCGACACAAGGGGAGCCAAAGAATATTTGCAAGTATCAGCAGTTGAGTTGTCAATTCAACTACACCTGGAGACTAAATATCTGCAGTAGAGTGATCAGTAGCACAGTAGTATGGTAGTTTGATAGCAGTAGCAATAATAGTAACAGTAATAGTAACGGTGGCAGCAATAGTAGTAGCAGTTGTGACAGTAGTAGCAACAGTAGTAACTTAGCAAGGAACAATATGTGAAAAACTCATAGGCATTGGATCGGTGATTATGTTGGATAACATTCATCATGTAATAGTCATAACCTAGGGCGACACAGAACTAGCTCCAATTCATCAATGTAATGTAGGCATGTATTCCGTATATAGTCATACGTGCTTGCGATAAGAACTTGCATGACATCTTTTGTCCTACCCTCCCGTGGCAGCGGGGTCCATAAGGAAACTAAGGGATATTAAGGCCTCCTTTTAATAGAGAACCGGAACAAAGCATTAACACATAGTGAATACATGAAATCCTCAAACTATGGCAATCACCGGAAAGAATCCCAATTATTGTCACCTTAGGGTATGCGGATCATAACACATAGCAGGTGCGTATAACTTGCAAGATCGGATCAAGAATACAAATATATTCATGAAAACATAAAGGGTTCAGATCTGAAATCATGGCACTCGGGCCCTAGTGACAAGCATTAAGCATAGCAAAGTCATAGCAACATCAATCTCAGAACATAGTGGATACTACGGATCAAGCCCTAACAAAACTAACTCGATTACATGATAAATCTCATCCAACTCATCACCGTCCAGCAAGCCTACGAAGGAATTACTCACTCCCGGCGGTGAGCATCATGAAATTGGTGATGGAGGATGGTTGATGATGACGATGGCGGAAGATCCCCCTCTCCGTGCCCCGAACGGACTCCTGATCTGGCCTCCCGATGAAGAACAGGAGGTGGCGGCGGCTCCGTATCGTGAAACGTAATAAAACTTCCTCTCTTATATTTTTCTCCGGAATTTTGAATTTATAGGCCTGAGATTAGGGTCAGCGGAGCCACGTGGGCCCCACAAGCCACCAGGGCGCGCCAGGGGGGGGTGTGGCGCGCCCTGGTGCCTCGTGGGCAGCAGGTGGCCCCCCTACAGTAGGTCTTGGCTCCAGTATTTTTTATTTATTCCATAAAAATCTCCAAAAAGTTTCTTCCAATTCCAAGAACTTTTATTTCTGCAAAAAAAACAACACCATGGTAGTTCTGCTGAAAACAACGTCAGTCCAGGTTAGTTTCATTCAAATCATGCAAATTAGAGTCCAAAACAAGAGCAAAAGTGTTTGGAAAAGTAGATACGATGGAGACGTATCAACTCCCCCAAGCTTAACTCATTGCTTATCCTCAAGCAATTCAGTTGACAAACTGAAAGTGATAAAGAGAAACTTTTACGAACTCTTTTGTTCTTGTATCTATATATATGCTTAAATAGTACCCAAGTTTTCAGCAAAGATCATGAACTAACCATGCAAATGATAACTCTTAGAAATTATATTCACTCATATCAATGGCATAATCAACTAGCGAGCAATAATAAGATATCTCAAATGCCAACACTTTGTCAAAATAATCATGATATAATATGACAACATGGTATCTCGCTAGCCCTTTCTGAGACCGCAAAACATAAATGCAGAGCACCTCCAAAGTTCAAGCAGCGACTAAACATTGTAATTCATGGTAGAAAAGATCCAGTCATGATGCACACAACATTAACTAGACACAATGCATGAGAATGACAATAGTGCTCTCAAGACTGGTGCTTATTTGAGAAGGTGATGACTCAACAATAAAAGTAAAATAACATAAAAATAAATAGATAGGCCCTTCGCAGAGGGAAGCATGGATTTGCAGAGGTGCCAGAGCTCGAAGCTTAAATCAGAGATAAATATAATTTTGGGAGGTATGCCTTTCCGGTCAACGTCACGACCGAGAGTTTTCAATATCTTCCATGCTAAACACATTAGCGGCGGTTCCCAAGCGGTAAAGTAAAGTTTACTCCCCCTCCACCAACAAACACAAGCCATGGCTAGCCGAATCCTCGGGTGCCCTCCATACCAACAACTTTCCGGGGGAGTTTGTTTTATTATTTGCAGTTTTAATAATGGGACTGGGCATCCCGATTACCAGCCCCTCTCGTGCAAGGACAAGTGAATAAACACTCATCATGAGAATAACCCGCTTAGCATGGAAGATATTGACTGCCCCCTGTCGCTCCATGAGCGGTACGGGCACACAAAACAGATGTTCATTTGAATATTTAGAGGTGGCACATGCAAATTTACTTAGAACGGCAGAGTAATACCGCATATAGGTAGATATAGTGGACTCATCTGGAATAACTTTGGTTTAGGGGTTTTGATGCACAAGCAGTATTCCCGCTTAGTACAGGCGAAGGCTAGCAAATAGGTTGAGAAGCGACCAGCTAGAGAACGAAAACGGTCATAATCATGCATTATGAATAATCAACATTGAATACTAGCATGAGTAGGATATAAGCACTATGAACATAAATATCGTGGAGGCTATGTTGGTTTTGAATCAACTACATGTGTGAACATGTGCCAAGTCAAGCCACTCGAAACATTCAGAGGAGGATACCATATCATCATACTACATCACAAAAGTTTTAATGCATGTTGACACCCAAGATAAATCATTATCCACTCCTAGCTACTTAAGCATGGCATGAGCAACTATGATCTCTAATTGTCATCATAAACATGTTTAATCATAATATGCTGAATCATGGATACTGAGTTAAACATATTTACAAAAACAAAAACAAGTTGAGTTCATACCCGCTTTTCCTTGCCACAGTCACTTCATCAAATCAACATCATTATTGCCTTTCACTTGCACGACCGAATGATATGAAAACAATAATAGTGCAAGAGTGCCGAGGACTAAGCTGGAATCTGCAAACATTTTATTCAAAGGAGAAGACAAGGTAATATGGGCTCTTTGTTAGATCAACAATAATGCATATGAGAGCCACTCAACATTTTCATCGCGGTCTTCTCCTTACAATGACTTAACAAAAGAAAAGAATTTCAGAGAAACACACTGAAATATTTTTGGAGTTTTTAGTTTTTTTTTCTTGAAGGATGCAAATTAAAGAAGACAAAACAAAAGCGAGAAAAACTATTTACACGGAAAAGCTCCCAACAAGTAAAAGAAGAAACCGGAAATCTTTTTGGGTTTTCTTTTAATACTACAACTAATTAAGCTAGAAATAAAAACCGAAAAGAAACGAGAAATATTTTTGGATTTTCTCAAAGTTTTTCAAACACACAAGAAGAAAGCGAGAAAATAAAACTAACATGGATTATACAATGAAAAAGTATGAACACCGACAACTGGAATGAAATGTGTGGACATGAATGTAATGTCGGTGAAAGATACGTACTCCCCCAAGCTTAGGCTTTTGCCTAGCTTGGTCATCGCCATCCTGGTCTGGGTAATAATCAAAGTGGTAGCTCGTAGAGGCATTCTGAGCCGCCTCCTCAGCCAGACGGGCAGCCTCGACCGCCGCCTTGTACTCGTGCACCTCGCTCTCCAATAGAAAATATCTCTATTTGTTCTGAAAATCAAAGAGGGCAGGAGCAGGCAAAGCAAGATACACAAATCGATATTTATTAAAAACTAAGTTATATTCATATCCGTGTGCATCGAGTTTTAAAAACTTATGTTCTCGCATTGTTTCGAAATTCAAATATTTATCAGGTAAGAGGGGATCATTGAAATTGGGCGAGACCCCTAACTTTGCAGCTAAGCGGGAGGCATAAATTCCTCCATACAAATCACTGATGACCCACAAGTATAGGGGATCAATCGTAGTCCTTTCGATAAGTAAGAGTGTCGAACCCAACGAGGAGCAGAAGGAAATGACAAGCGGTTTTCAGCAAGGTATTTTCTGCAAGCACTGAAATTATCGGTAACGAGTAGTTTGATAGCAAGATAATTTGTAACAAGTGACAAGTAGCAATAGTAACAAAGAGTGCGGCAAGGTGGCCCAATCCTTTTTATAGCAAAGGACAAGCCGGAACGATCTCTTATAGTAAGTAAAGCGTTCTCGAGGACACATGGGAATTTCATCTAGTCACTTTCATCATGTTTGTTTGATTCGCGTTCGCTACTTTGATAATTTGATATGTGGGTGGACCGGTGCTTGGGTGCTGTTCTTACTTGAACAAACCTCCCACTTATGATTACCCCCTCTCGCAAGCATCCGCAACTACGAAAGAAGAATTAAGATAACTCTAACCATAGCATTAAACATATGGATCCAAATCAGCCCCTTACAGAATAGCGCATAAACTAGGGTTTAAGCTTCTGTCACTCTAGCAACCCATCATATAATTACTACTCCACAATGCATTCCCTTAGGCCCAAAGATGGTGAAGTGTCATGTAGTCGATGTTCACACGACACCACTAAGGGAATCAACAACATACATATCATCAAAATATCAAACGAATACCAAATTCACAAGATTACTTATGACAAGACTTCTCCCATGTCCTCAAGAACAAAAGTAACAACTCACAAATCATATTCATGTCCAAGATCAGAGAGGTGTTGAATAGCATAATAGATCTGAACATATAATCTTCCACCAAATAAACCAACTAGCATCAACTACAAGGTGTAATCAACACTACTAGCAACCCACAGGTACCAATCTGAGGTTTTGAGACAAAGATTGAATACAAGAGATGAACTAGGGTTTGAGATGAGATGGTGCTGGTGAAGATGTTGATGAAGATTAGTCCTCCCACGATGAGAGGATCGCTGGTGATGTCGATGGCGATGATTTCCCCCTCCCGGAGGGAAGTATCCCCGGCAGAATCTCTCCACCGGAGAGCAAAAGTGCTCCTGCCCAAGTTTCGCCTCGAGGCGGCGGCGCACCGTCCCGAAAGTCTTCTCTATATTTTTTCTAGGGAAAATGGACTTATATACCAGAAAATGGAGGCCAGAGGCTGGCCAGGGGCCCCACGAGGTACCAGGGCGCGCCTGGGGGGGTGGCGCACCCTGGTGCCTCGTGGGCACCTGGGTGGCCCCCTCTGGTACTTCTTGCTTCCAGTTTTTTTATTTATTCCAAAATAAATCTCCGTAAAATTTTAGCTCATTTGGAGATGTGCAGAATAGGTATCTCTGACATAGCTTTTTCAGGTCCAGAATTCCAGCTGCCGGCAATCTCCCTCCTTGTGTAAATCTTGCATATTAAGAGAGGAAAGGCATTAGAATTGCTCCATAAAGTGTTATATTGATTAAAAACACTATAAATAACAGTAGCAAAACATGATGCAAAATGGACGTATCAACTCCCCCAAGCTTAGACCTCGCTTGTCCTCAAGCGAAGCCGATATCGATAATCATGTCCACATGTTTAGAGAGAGAGGTGTCGATAAAAACAAAATACGGACATAGTAGCATCATGATCATTATTATAACAACAATATTTATTATCATAAACTTCTCATGAGCAAGTAACAATTCATCACAATAATGGAGTATAAGGCATAAACTTTCTTGAAAACTAACAAACTATGTTCTCAGTCAACAATGCAATTGCAATTCATCATATTTTCAGGAAGGGTCTCATGTAAGAGCTATTTAGCAAGTCCACATACTCAACCATCATTTAGTCTTCTATGATTGCTAACACTCACGACATATATATGGAGCAAAAAGTTTCAGCCAGACACATAGAAAGATAGGGGCTTGTGAGTTCGCCTCCCAACTTATTCACCTCAAGGGTGATGTCAACAATAATAACTCATGATCACTCATATCCAACTGGATATATATGCCTAGATCTTTCCCCACCACATGATGCTTACAAAAGAGAAAAATAAAAAGGAAGTAGAGGAGAACACTATTGACTCTTGCATAAAAAGTAAATACATAAAAGTAAAGGATAGGCCCTTCGCAGAGGGAAGCAGAGGTTGTCATGCGCTTTTTGTTGTTGGATGCAGGAGCTCTTAATGCAAAGGAACGTCACTTTATATTGCCCCTTGTGATAGCAACATTTATTATGCAGTCTGTCGCTTTTATTTCTTTACCATCACAAGTTCGTACAAAGCTTATTTCCCTTACAATAAAAGTTCAGACATATTTAGAGGCTATTTTTATTGCTTTTTGCACCGATGACAACTTACTTGAAGGATCTTATTCAATCCATAGGTAGATTTAGTGGACTCTCATGACATGAAACTGGGTTTAAGGGTTTTGGATGCACAAGTAGTATCTCTACTTGGTGCGGATTTTTGGCTAGCAAAGATATTGGGAAAGCATCACATGTTGGAGGATCTATAACAATATAACTTCTATGTGAATATGAACAAACATAATTCATTACGTTGTCTTCCTTGTCCAACGTCAACAGCATAAAATACTTAATGGGGGCTCACAATTATAAAAGATGTCCAAGATAGTGTATTTGCATGTGAATCTTCTCTTCCCTTATTAACTTTTTCATGAATTGAATCATTGACTAATGCTATGCTTGTTAACTTCCAATAAATTTTACCACTTATACTTTTCTTTATGTAATGTCATTACTTTCCATAAGATTAGCATATGATCTTTTTCATTATTTTCATTGCTAGGATTGGAACTTGAAAGTAAAGAAGCAAAAACTCAAACTACTCTTTATTATATAACTCTCAACTCGATTACATAGATAGATAGATCACGAAGCTAACACTCGAAAATAAATCATACTAAACTTTTATTCAACTAAATCACGAAATAACTAAGGATCGAACTAAAATTGGTAAAGATAATGAAAGTGATGGTGATACGATACCGGGGCACCTCCCCCAAGCTTGGCACAAGCCAAGGGGAGTGCCCATACCCATGTGCTCAAGTCTCCTTCTTCTGTGATGGTGGTGATGATGAAGTGGCGGGCTTGTCCTCCATGACATTAATTAGGATCTCCTTTAGGCTCTGGATTTCCCGGAGCACATGTTGTATCATCTCTGTATTCCTTTGGACTTCGGCCATAATATGCTTATTCTCTGGGCCCCAAGCATTCTTTCCTGCATCACTTTCACTTGGATGAGAGATGTCCCAATTGGAGGGTATGTGTCTACGAGAAGTATTTTCGACCCCATAATTGTGAACCAAATTATGAAAATTGTTCCGATGTAACCTGTGTAAGGGCCTTCTAGGGGGAAGCCCTTCTTGAACCTCTGGAATCCCATGGCTTGTAATGCTTCTCATGGCTTGATGAGGATTCGGGATTGTGGAGATACCGGCAAGGGTGCCCCTCTCTGAAGCCGGAGGGTGGACCTCAAGCAAATCTCCATCACCCTCTTCCATGGTGACCTCTCCTTCCTCCTCCCTCCTAAGCTCCATCTGCAGCAACCAAGCTTCGTCTCCCACATTGTTGGAGGAAGAGGAGGACATGATGCTTGGCCTCGAAATCTGACAGAAAACAGCACGAAACAAGAACAGAGGAGATTTCTGCGATACGGTGGTCAAAACGTTCGGGAGTATATATAAAGATTTTTTATCTTGCAAAACAAGAAATCCAGAAGAAAACGAAGTCGGGAGGGCTCACGTGGGGCCCACGAGCCACCAGGGCACACCTGGGGGGGGTGGCACGCCCTTGTGCCTCGTGGGCACCAGGTGGGTCCCCTCGGCTGTTTCTTATTTTTGTATTTTTTCTAATATTCCAAAACTGACAGAAAGTATTTTTATGGAATTTTTGGAGTCGGTTTACTTACCATATCACATACCTCTTCCTTTTCAGGGTTCTGGAGTGTTCCGGAAGGTCTCTCTTATGTATTCCTCTGGTGTAATTGTTTCAATAATATTAGTTTCAACATTAATGGGAGTACCTGAAATATAGTGCTTAATTCTTTGCCCATTCACCACTCTTGGATTAGTGCCTTCGGAGTTATTTATTTTGATGGCTCCGGAGCGATAAACTTCTTCGATGATATACGGTCCTTCCCATTTAGAGAGAAGTTTTCCTGCAAAGAATCTCAAACGAGAATTGTACAACAAAACTTGCTCACCTACTTTAAATTCCCGTCTTTGAATTCTTCTATCATGCCATCTTTTAACTTTTTCTTTAAACAATTTGGCATTTTCATAAGCTTGGGTTCTCCATTCATCTAATGAGCTAGTATCAAATAACCTCTTTTCACCGGCAAGTTTAAAATCATAATTTAGTTCTTTAATTGGCCAATATGCTTTATGTTCTAACTCAAGAGGTAAATGACATGCTTTTCCATAAACCATTTTATAAGGAGACATACCCATAGGATTTTTATAAGCAGTTCTATAAGCCCATAATGCATCGTCAAGTTTCTTAGACCAATTCTTTCTAGATCTATTGACGGTTTTTTGCAAAATTAATTTTATTTCTCTATTGCTCAATTCTACTTGACCACTAGTTTGAGGGTGATAGGGAGATGCAATTCTATGGTTGACATCATATTTAGCGAGCAATTTACGGAATGGACCATGAATAAAATGTGAACCACCATCAGTCATTAAATATCTAGGGACTCCGAACCTTGGGAAAATAACTTCTTTAAGCATTTTGATAGAAGTGTTATGATCATCACTACTAGTTGGAATAGCTTCTACCCACTTAGTAACGTAATCAACAACAACTAAAATATGTGTATACCCATTGGATTTAGGAAAAGGTCCCATATAATCAAATCCCCAAACATCAAATGGTTCAACAGCAAGTGAATAATTCATAGGCATTTCTTGACGTCTACCAACATTACCAATTGTTTGACATTCATCACAAGATAAGACAAACTTACAAGCATCCTTGAAAAGAGTAGGCCAATAAAAACCAGATTGCAATACCTTTTGTGCAGTTCTGTCTCCCGCATGGTGTCCTCCGTAAGCCTCGGAATGACACTTCCGTAGGATTTGTTCCTGTTCATGCTCAGGTATACAACGTCTAATAATACCATCTACTCCTTCTTTATAAAGATGTGGGTCATCCCAAAAGTAATGTCTTAAATCATAGAAGAACTTTTTCTTTTGTTGGTATGTGAAACTAGGTGGTATAAATTTAGCAACAATATAATTAGCATAGTTTGCATACCATGGAGTATTACGAGAAGCATTTATGACAGCTAATTGTTCATCAGGAAAATCATCATTAATAGGTAGTGGGTCATCAAGAACATTTTCCATTCTAGACAAATTATCTGCTACGGGATTCTCAGCTCCCTTCCTATCAGTAATACGCAAGTCAAATTCTTGTAGCAATAAAACCCACCTAATGAGTCTAGGTTTAGCATCTTTCTTCTCCATAAGATATTTAATAGCAGCATGATCGGTGTGAACAGTTACTTTAAAATCAACTATGTAAGATCTGAATTTATCACATGCAAACACAACTGCTAGAAATTCTTTTTCAGTAGTGGCATAATTCCTTTGGGCACTGTCTAGAGTTTTACTAGCATAATGGATAACATTTAATTTTTTATCAACTCTCTGTCCTAGAACAGCACCAACAGCATAATCACTAGCATCACACATAATTTCAAAAGGCAAGTTCCAATCAGGTGGTTGAACAATAGGTGCAGTGGTTAAGGCTTTCTTAAGTGTTTCAAAGGCTTCTAGACAATCATCATCAAAAACAAATGAAATATCTTTTTGCAAAAGACTGGTAAGAGGCCTAGAAATTTTAGAGAAGTCTTTAATAAATCTCCAATAGAAACCAACATGACCTAGGAAACTTCTTATACCTTTAATATCTTTAGGACATGGCATTTTCTCAATAGCATCAACCTTAGCTTTATCAACTTCAATACCTCTTTTAGAAATTTTATGCCCCAAGACAATGCCTTCATTCACCATAAAGTGGCACTTCTGCCAATTCAAGACAAGATTAGTTTCTTCACATCTCTGCAAAACTCGATCAAGGTTGCTTAAGCAATCATGAAAAGAAGTTCCGTAAACGGAAAAATCATCCATGAACACCTCAACAATCTTTTCACAAAAGTCAGAGAATATAGCCGTCATACATCCTTGAAAGGTAGCAGGTGCATTGCATAAACCAAAAGGCATACGTCTATAAGCATAAGTTCCAAAGGGACAAGTAAAGGTGGTTTTCTCTTGATCGGGTTGTGATACAGGTATTTGAGAAAAACTAGAATAACCATCTAGAAAACAAAAGTGTGTATGCTTAGATAATCTTTCTAACATTTGATCAATAAAAGGTAAGGGGTAATGATCCTTTCTAGTAGCTTTGTTTAATTTTCTAAAATCAATTACCATCCTATAACCAGTTACAATTCTTTATGGAATGAGTTCATTTTTATCATTAGGAACAACGGTAATACCTCCTTTCTTAGGGACACAATGAATAGGTACCAATCTGAGGTTTTGAGACAAAGATTGAATACAAGAGATGAACTAGGGTTTGAGATGAGATGGTGCTGGTGAAGATGTTAATGAAGATTAGTCCTCCCACGATGAGAGGATCGCTGGTGATGTCGATGGCGACGATTTCCCCCTCCCGGAGAGAAGTATCCCCGGCAGAATCTCTCCGCCGGAGAGCAAAAGTGCTTCTGCCCAAGTTCCGCCTCGAGACGGCGGCGCACCGTCCCGAACGTCTTCTCTATATTTTTTCTAGGGCAAATGGACTTATATACCAGAAAATGGGGGCCAGAGGCTGGCCAGGGGCCCCACGAGGTACCAGGGCGCGCCTGGGGGGGTGGCGCGCCCTGGTGCCTCGTGGGCACCTGGGTGGCCCCCTCTGGTACTTCTTGCTTCCAGTATTTTTTATTTATTCCAAAATAAATCTCCATAAAATTTCAGCTCATTTGGAGATGTGCAGAATAGGTATCTCTGACATAGCTTTTTCAGGTCCAGAATTCCAGCTGCCGGCAATCTCCCTCCTTGTGTAAATCTTGCATATTAAGAGAGAAAAGGCATTAGAATTGCTCCATAAAGTGTTATATTGATTAAAAATACTATAAATAACAGTAGCGAAACATGATGCAAAATGGACGTATCAATCACCATTACCCGCGTTACGCTGCAGCCTACGTGCGACAATAGCCCCAAGATTATAATACTTGCTGCCAGTCAAAGCTGTATGAATAAGACTCAGATCAGGGGCACAAAGCGCACTGTAGTCTTGCTTACCAACAATGCATTTACCATTGAAAAGTGCAAAATACCGAATAGCAGGAAAGTGGATGCTAACTATTCTGGCCTGCGTAACTCCCCTATCCTCACCGTTGCAAAGGCTATTAAGAAATGACTCATAATCAGATTTTTGTGGTTCATCTAATGAATCCCAATATGGAATTTTGCATGCATCACAGAATTCTTCTAGAGACATACTATAGGATTTATTATATAGGTGAAACGAAACTCTAGAAGTGCGCGGATGATACTCAAAATTTTGAGTGAATGAATGAGTGAGGTTGTAATGCTGTGATGGCTTATCTACGATGAAGGCGGAGAGCTCGGTGTTGTGAATATATTGATCAAATTCTTCCTTGATGCCTGCACCCAGCATGAACTCGTTGCATGGCCATCTACATGACTTTACTTCCACACCTCGCACCGAACTTGCCCTTGGTTCAACGTATGATTGGCGTGCGGGGCTTTCGCTAGATGATGCCTCGGCGGACCTCCTCCTCGAAGAACTCCCCCGAAGGAAATTCATTTTCTCTAAGAACAAATTTCTGAAAAATTTTGGGCCACAAAATGATGTTAACAAAACTTCACAAAATTGATAGCAACTACTCATATGGATGTCTAGAGGCCATATCAAGCATTCAAACTACTTGGAACTTAAAGAATTCAACATGCAAGCTCATTTTCAGTAGCACCAAGAACAGCTAATTATGCAAAATATAATCCACTAGAGCAAAAACTAATTGAAGCAATGGAGGAATCACATACCAAGTAGCAATCCCCCAAAACAGTTTCGGAAACGGAGCTCCGAGCAAAGAGATCAAAAATCTCAGGTTTGGGAGCAAGAACATGAGAGAGAGAACTACCAGAAATTTTTGCTAGAGGTAAGAGACGAAGTGGGCTGAAGGGATAAGTGAGGGGGTCCCTGTGGGGCCCACAAGCCGCCAGGGCGCGCCAGGGGGGGGTGGCGTGCCCTGGTGCCTCACGGGCACCTGGGGCATCCCCCTGGTATGATTTTAGTGCCAAAAATTCTTAAATATTCTATAAAAATTCATGTCAAAATTTTATTGCATTCTGAGCACTTTTATTTTTGGGCCATTTCTTATTGCACGGATAATTCAGAAAACAGGATAATCATGGCATTTTATTGCATTTAACTAAGAATAACAGAAAACAAAGAGTGGGTACAGAAGTGTTAGGACCGAGAGTATATCGACCAGAGGGGGGGTGAATGGGAGATTCAAAATTTCTTACGAAAGTTTTGAACCGAACCCAAACATAGCAGCGGAAATAACTTTCGATAGGAACGCACTTGTTTTATCTCACTATGGAGGATCAAATCTATCGATGTAGAATGAAGCAATTCTGTCAAGCGATGAACATCACAAGTCTGACATGAACGATGGTATTGCAATGTATCAATAGATGCTGAATACCGATGGAAAACTAGATATGAAATGTGAAGGAAATGCTCGTAAAATGGGTGACCAGGTGAATGAATGCAGCATGTATGAAATCACAGTCAACCAACACTTCGAAGTAAATCAGTCAGAGATGATGTAATATGATAACTAGAATCTGACAGACAATTTAATAACTGTGATTGATCAGGTACAACTATCGGCACAGAGCACGAATGTAAACTTCTGAAGGAAATGCAGTGATGTAAAGCGAACCAGTGGTGCTCGATGGCGACAGAAGGATTTGGTAGACCAGTTCGCCCTTCTGCCAAAGGACTACGTCTGGTTGGAGGGGTTGTGATTTAACACAGAGGATAAACTCTCCTCGCCCTGTTCTCCATCAACTTCGGAGCTGATCAGACTCCAGTTGATTTCACTCGTGGTAGATACTTGTCGGCTATCTCCAAACCTTCACTGAAAATAAACTCTCTTCAGTTCTCTTCGCGAACCACAATACTCTTGGTTGCTGAAGATCTCGCTCGGTGAAGACAATACTCTTCGACACTCGAGCCGACACCTATCCGTCTAGAGAGTGGGCAGCTCTCAAGAGTAATAGGTACAAGAACCCTAACTCAGAACTACTGTGATGCTGAAGCACTATCTAAGTTTCGGCTCTTGATTTTTCTCTCGGTGGATTTTAAACTCAAATCTCTCGGAGAGGGGTTTCTCAATCAATCTTCTCAGAAATCTTAAGCGGAGCAGCCAACGGGCAACGTTGGAGCGGGGTGGCTATTTATAGCCGCAACCTTCCCAGATGGGAAATGACCATTTTGGACACGCGGTTCGGCCAATGGCCAACCGACACGTTCACAACGGTCGGATTTGGGAGCAACGGTAACATTACTTGCGGAGCAAGAAATGCTAACTCCTCGGTCTGAGTCAAATCTCTCGCAGCGAAGAAGATCACAGTCTCTTGCTGGCAAGTATTTGCTTGGAACACAAAAAGATTTCTCTCGGTCTCGCATAGGTTTGGCTAAGCATCACAGCAGATCTAAGCTTCGAGAACCTATACCCCTCTTAATAGTACGGAGGTCCTATGACTCAAATGAATGAAAGATAAATGACGAAAAGAATGCTACATCTTCACTTCGTCTTCCATCGCTGCAGTCAATTTCTTCGGACGACATCACCGAACCAATTGCTTTGCGTCAGCAATAAATCTTCGAGGGGTCATCTCCTTCACTTCATTCTTCTCATCTACAAGTCTTCACAGGATGTAGCTCGTTCTACTCTTCGACGTAGTTAATCTTCGGTGAAGTTCTTCGAACTGTACACCTGAGACATCATTCTCTTCGGCACTGCATGGACTGTTTCTCTCTGTGTGCACTAGCAAACAAATTAGTCCAAGCCTGTTTCTGTCAACAATCTCCAAAATACAAAGGGGCAAATATTGCACCAACAAGAAGGTTGTGCTTACTAAATTCATCGACCACATGCCTCTCAAAAAGAATTCATTAATAAGGTTGATCAAGTCTTATTAACAGACCATTTCCGAGTGACATGAAACCGAAGAATTTTCGTATAACACTAAGTTACCTCGACGGGGATATGCATTTCCCCAATTATAAGTGTTTCATATTTCTTTTTGACAGTAGGAAGAGGGAGTTGAAAACTTCCAATAGTAATCGTCGGAGTCTTTTCAATAACATGAATACCATTTACTTGAAATTGTTTCTTCGGAAGGTGCACCGTATGTTCATTACCATTAATATGAAAAGTGACCTTGCTTTTGTTTCAATCAATAACAGCCCCTGCAGTATTCAAAAAGGGTCTACCAAGGATAATCGACATATTGTCGTCCTCGGGCATATCAAGTATAACAAAGTCTGTTAGGATGGTAACATTCGCAACTACAACGGGCACATCCTCACAAACACCGATAGGTATGGCAGTTGATTTGTCAGCCATTTGCAATGATATTTCAGTGGGAGTGAGTTTATTCAAATCAAGTCTTTTATATAAAGAGAAAGGCATAACACTAACACCGGCTCCTAAATCACACAAAGCAGTTTTGACATAATTTCTTTTAATGGAGCATGGTATAGTTGGTATTCCTGGATCTCCTAGTTTCTTAGGTACTCCATCCTTAAAACACTAATTCGCAAGCATGGTAGAAATCTCAGCTTCAGGTATCTTTCTTTTATTTGTGACAATGTCTTTCATATATTTAGCATAAGGGGCCATCTTTAAAATATCAGTCAAATGAGTACGCAAAAAGACTGGCCTAAGCATTTCAGCAAAGCATTCAAATTCTTCCTCATCCTTTTTCTTAGATGGTTTAGGAGGAAAGGGCATGGGTTTTTGAACCCATGGTTCCCTTTCTTTACCATGTTTTCTAGCAACGAAGTCTCTTTTATCATAACGTTTATTTTTAGAAGGTGGGTTATCAAGATCAATAGCAGGTTCTATTTCAACATCATTATCAAGTTCTTTATCATTATCTGGTTGGGTATCCACATGAGCATCATCATTATTATTATCATCAGGTGAATGTTCATTACCAGATTGTGTTTCAGCATCGGAAATAGAAACATCATTACTATCCTCCAAGGGTTTTTCTACCTCGGGTTCACTAGGAGTATGCAAAGTCCTATCATTTTTCTTTTTCTTTTTCTTTTTAGATGGACTAGGTTCATCAACATTAGTTCTTTGAGAGTCTTGTTCAATTCTTTTAGGGTGACCTTCAGGATAAAGTGGCTCCTGAGTCATTCTACCTCCTCTAGTCATTACTCCAACAGCATGCTCATTCATATTGTTGTTCATTTCATTGAGCAATTCACTTTGAGATTTAACAACTTGTTCTAATTGAGTTTGAACCATAGATGCATGTTTACCTACACCTTTGACATCATTAGCAATTCTAAACAACAAGTCACTCAAGCGATCGATCATGTAGGCATTTCGTTTCAATTGTTTCATAACATTTGCATTGAAATGATCTTGCTTAATAATATAATTGTCAAATTCATACAAGCATTGACTAGGAGGTTTGTTATAAGGGATATCACCTTCATCAAACTTTATAAGACAATTTACCTCTACTACCTGTGGCGGTGTGTCAAGACCATGTATTTCTTCAATAGGTGGCAAATTCTTAACATCTTTAGCTTTAATACCTTTTTCCTTCATACATTTCTTTGCTTCTTGCATATCTTCAGGACTGAGAAATAAAATACCCCTCTTCTTCGGAGTGGGTTTAGGCGGTGGTTCAGGAAGTGTCCAATCATTATCATTCTTCAATATATTATTCAATAGTTCCTCCGCTTGTTTAATAGTCCGTTCCCTGAAAACACAACTCGCACAACTATCTAGGTAGTCCCTAGAAGCATCGGTTAGTCCATTATAAAAGATATCAAGTATTTCATTTTTCTTAAGAGGATGATCAGGCAAAGCATTAAGTAATTGGAGATGCCTCCCAAGCTTGAGGGAGATTCTCTTCTTCAATTTGCACAAAGTTAAAATATTTCCTGTAAAGCAGCTTGTTTCTTATGAGCAAGAAAATATTTTTCAGAGAAGTAATAAATCATATCCTGGGGACTACGCACACATCCAGGAGCAAGAGTATTATACCATTCCTTAGCATCACCCTTTAATGAGAAAGGAAACAACTTAAGAATATAGTAAAAGCGAAATTTTTCCTCATGAGCGAATAGGGTGGCCATATCATTTAATTTAGTAAGATGTGCCACAACGGTTTCAGTTTCATAGCCATGGAAAGGATCAGATTCAACCAAAGTAATTAACTTAGGATCGACAGAGAATTCATAATCCTTATCAGTAACAAATATGGGAGAGGTAGCAAACTTAGTATCATATTTCATTCTCTCCCTCATAGATTTTTCTTTCATTTCAGCAAGCAATTTTATAACTTCATCTCTATCATTACAGGCAAGAATGGCTCTAGCCATCTCCCTATCAAAGCAATGTTCATCAGGTGTTTCAACTCTAGTAGGAGAGCTAGGCATAATAGGTGAATCATAGTTTTCAAGAGTTTCAACATTTTCAATTTCTTTAGCTTTAGCAATTTGTTCATCAAGAAATTCACCAAGTGGCACAGCATTATCAAGCATAGTACTAGCATCATCACAAGTATCATTCATAGCAGAAGTGGTATCATCAATAACTTGCGACATATCATAATTAATAACATGTGGTGGTGTTGCAAGCTTACTCAAAACAGAAGGTGAATCAAGTGCAGAGCTAGATGGCAGTTCCTTACCTCCCCTCGTCTTAGAGGGAACGATCTTGGTCTTAGCATCCTTCAGATTCTTCATAGTGATCAACAGATATAAATCCCAAGTGACTCAGCAAATAGAGCTATGCTCCCCGGCAACGGCGCCAGAAAAAAGGTCTTGATAACCCACAAGTATAGGGGATCGCAACAGTTTTCGAGGGTAGAGTATTCAACCCAAATTTATTGATTCGACACAAGGGGAGCCAAAGAATATTTGCAAGTATTAGCAGTTGAGTTGTCAATTCAACCACACCTGGAGACTAAATATCTGCAGCAGAGTGATCAGTAGCACAGTAGTATGGTAGTTTGATAGTAGTAGCAATAATAGTAACAGTAATAGTAACGGTGGCAGCAATAGTAGTAGCAGTTGTGACAGTAGTAGCAACAGTAGTAACTTAGCAAGGAACAATATGTGAAAAACTCGTAGGCATTGGATCGGTAATTATGTTGGATAACATTCATCATGTAACAGTCATAACCTAGGGCGACACAGAACTAGTTCCAATTCATCAATGTAATGTAGGCATGTATTCCGTATATAGTCATACGTGCTTGCGATAAGAACTTGCATGACATCTTTTGTCCTACCCTCCCGTGGCAGCGGGGTCCATAAGGAAACTAAGGGATATTAAGGCCTCCTTTTAATAGAGAACCGGAACAAAGCATTAACACATAGTGAATACATGAACTCCTCAAACTATGGCAATCACCGAAAAGAATCCCAATTATTGTCACCTTGGGGTATGCGGATCATAACACATAGCAGGTGCATATAACTTGCAAGATCGGATCAAGAAAACAAATATATTCATGAAAACATAAAGGGTTCAGATCTGAAATCATGGCACTCGGGCCCTAGTGACAAGCATTAAGCATAGCAAAGTCATAGCAACATCAATCTCAGAACATAGTGGATACTAGGGATCAAGCCCTAACAAAACTAACTCGATTACATGATAAATTCCATCCAACTCATCACCGTCCAGCAAGCCTACGAAGGAATTACTCACTCCCGGTGGTGAGCATCATGAAATTGGTGATGGAGGATGGTTGATGATGACGATGGCGGAAGATCCCCCTCTCCGGAGCCCCGAACGGACTCCAGATCTGCCCCCCCGATGAAGAACAGGAGGTGGCGGCGGCTCCGTATCGTGAAACGCAATAAAACTTCCTCTCTTGTTTTTTTCTCTGGAATTGTGAATTTATAGGCCTGAGATTAGGGTCAGTAGAGCCACGTGGGCCCCACAAGCCACCAGGGCATGCCAGGGGGGTGGCGCGCCCTGGTGCCTTGTGGGCAGCAGGTGGCCCCCCTCCAGTAGGTCTTGGCTCCAGTATTTTTTATTTATTCCATAAAAAATCTCCAAAAAGTTTCGTCCAATTCCAAGAACTTTTATTTCTGCACAAAAAACAACACCATGGTAGTTCTGCTGAAAACAGCGTCAGTCCGGGTTAGTTTCATTCAAATCATGCAAATTAGAGTCCAAAACAAGAGCAAAAGTGTTTGGAAAAGTAGATACGACGGAGACGTATCAGAACACGGGAACGAGAAAAGAGAACATAACCGGTAACGAGGTAACTGGCATAGTGGACAAAAGTTTTTGATCCACGGGGATGCCAATATGCCGATAAATCTCACCTCGGGTGTTTGTAACATATCGCGAAGCAACAAGACTAGCACACGGCAAACTGGAGGTTCACTCGAATATTTATTCGTGTGGGTATAGGGATCAATATGGGTGTCCACGGTTCCGCTATTGATCATTGATCGGAAAGTGTTCCGGTCATGTCTATACTTCTGTTGACGCGGAAATCTGACACCGCGTGAACACAGTAGATATTCCTCACACTTTCGCAGCGAGGGGCGGATGCTTTTCGAGCAAAGCAACAAAGAAGGTTTCCTCAATTTCGGAGAGGAGAGACGGATGCTTTTCGAGCAAAGCAACAAAGATGAACGAAAGTAAAAAAGACAGTAAAAAGTAGTAGATGTGTTTGTTCGATTGTGTGTTTTTTCAATCGGCCATCACCTCTTGTAGTTAAGAGGGGGTTGGACTTCCCGTACAAGACACGGACCCAGATTTCCTTCCAAAGGGTCAAAAAACGCAGCCAAACTCGGACTTTTTCGATCTGCCCGAATCTGTGCGGCTATAGGCAAGCGGTAGTACCGTTCTGGGTGGTAGTACCGCTCTAGTACCGCTCTAGTACCGCTTAGGTTCTCGGGATGCCAGAAACTTTTTCGTAAGCGGTAGTAGACGCGGTAGTAGGAGCGGTAGTACCGCTCAAGCGGTAGTACCGCTTATTGGAGCGGTAGTACCCTTCTCTGTTGTATCAGCAATCTTGTAACGGCCGTAACTTTTGCATACGATCTCGGATTGAGACGATTTTTATATCAAAATCGACCAATTCGACGAGACGAAGACAATCCGTGTAGACACTCTTTTCATATGAGGCCGTCTTGGGGGCGTAATCAGCCGAATAGTGTTCTGTATACACTTCGAACACAACTTCGGCCTTAGAGATGAGCTCGAATGGCTATGGACCAAATATCAAAGTTTCTCCTTTCGATGATACGGAACTTTCTCACTTTGAGAACTTTTCCATTTGAGGCCTTCTTAATTATGTTTTTGACCATGCCAAAATCGGGTGTCAACACATGCCCCCCTGTTTTTCGGCGAAGCTTGCGGGCCGAAAAATAACTTGTTTAGAGTTTGTTCTAAGGACGATGTCAACACTCCATCGGCCATTCGTACTCTTAGGGTGATAATAATATATCGGCCATGTTTGCTCTTAGGGCGATAATCATATATCGGCCATTGACTATTTAAGCTTCTTGCCACACACTTGGGTGGTACTTTTTCAGATATTTTCCATTGAGAGCTTTAGTTAATTTCTGCCCTTGCAAAGATTGCACAAAATATGAATTGCCAGGAACAATCTCTACAACTTTATATGGGCCTTCCCAACCCAGCGACCATTTGCCGAATTTCTATCTTTAGTTCCAATGGGCAAAATTGTCTTCCAAACTAAATCTCCTATTTGAAACGACTTTTCTTTCACCCTTTTGTTATAAGCCTTGGCTACTCTTAATTTTTCTTTCTCAATCTCTCGCAAAGCTTTTAACCTTTCTTCTGGAACACCATCTATTTTGTCCATTATCAAATCAGTATATTCCACAGCCGACAAATCATTTTGTCTGGCTATTCTAAGAGCTTGCAACTTAATTTCCACGGGTAATACCGCCTCCTGACCATACACTAGCTCAAAAGGTGATACTTGAGTAGCCCCATGCTAAGATATTCTATGAGCCCATAAAGCTTCCGAAAGCACCTCATGCCATCTCCTCGGATGTTCTTCAATTTTCTTCTTTATAAGCTTGATCAAGGTCTTATTGCTAGATTCGGCCTATCCATTAGCTTGAGCATAATAAGGCGACGAATTCAACAATTTAATTCCATAAGATTCGGCAAATTCACGAAATTGATGAGACATAAAAGAAGCACCTTGATCAGTAGTCAAAGTTTGAGGAATACCGAATCTATGAATAATATGCCCCAAAACAAAATCAATTACTTCTTTATGAGTCATTTTTCTCAAAGGAATCGCTTCCGTCCACTTGGTGAAATAATCAGTGGCTACTAGGACGAAGCGATGTTGTTTAGAAGACGAAGGATGAATTTCACCAATAAAATCTAAGCCCCATCCTCTACACGGCCATGGCTTAATTATGGGATTCAGTATAGCTGTGGGTGCCAATTGTATGTTGCCAAATCTCTGACAAGCTTCACAGCCTTTATAATAGCGGAAACAATCTTCTAACAAAGTCAGCCAATAAAAACCTGCTCTTTTTATTAACCACCGCATCTTATGAGCCGACTGATGTGTCCCGCATATGCCTTCATGCACTTCACCCATGGCTAATTTAGATTGTTCAGAATCCAAGCATTTTAACAATAGTCCATCTATAGTTCGGCGATGTAACTCGTCGTTAAACAGAGTATATTTCAAAGCTTGCCGCCGAATTTTTCTATCTCTCGTTTGACTTGGATCTTTCAAATGATTAATCAAAGGAACTCTCCAATCTACAATTTCTGAATTGTTAGCTAATTCGGTCACTGATGATAATTCATTTACTTCCACCTTGGCCTCACCCTTTGTAGCAATCAACATCGGTTTTTCTAAGATGAAGAATTTTCCTCTATTGATATTATAACCGGATGCTTGTTGTGCCAAATAATTAGCTCTAGAATTTTCTTCTCTAGGGATATGATGGATGGTGAATGTATCTAGAGATTTGTGGTCTAAATAACTATTCAAGAATCCATCAAAACATTGGAATTCGCCTTTAATTTGTTGTACTACCAGAAGCGAATCACCAAAAGCATCGACATCCTTAACACCCATATCTAGTAAATTTTGTAATCCAAACAAAAGAGCCTCATACTCAGCTTGGTTATTTGTGCAAGGATATTCTAAGCGAACCAATGTTTTGTATATAACATTATTAGGAGAAATCAGAACATTGCCGACGCCTTGTCCCTCTCTACAAACCGATCCATCAAAATAAAGTTTCCATGGGCATATGCTAACATAATTAATATCTTCCTCATCTTTAACTCTATGATCAACAATGAAATCGGCGATAATTTGACCTTTCATAGCACGCAACGATTTATATGTCAAATCATACTCTATTAATGCATAAGCCCATTTACCAATCCTACCACTAAGAATCGGTTTTTGCAACATGTGTTTAACTACGTCGGCTTGACAAGCTACTACAGAAGAACTGGACAGCAAATAAGGTCGAAACTTGGTACATGCATAATATAAAGATAAGCATAACTTTTCAATAAACACATACCGAGTTTCGGCGTCAATCAAGCGACGACTTAAGTATGCTATGGTATACTCCTTCCCTCCATCTTCTTGTGCCAATACCGCGCCGATCACTTTATCTTGTGCAGCAACATATAATCTGAACGGCACACCAGATTTGGGCGCACGCAATACTGGAGGATTCAACAAATACTTCTTTATGTTATCAAAAGACTCTTGTTGTTCTGCCCCCCAAGTGAATTCGGCTTCATTCTTTAGCCGAAGTATTGGAGCAAACGATTCAATTTTTCCTGCCAAGTTAGATATAAATCGTCTCAAGTAATTGATCTTTCCCAACAACTTTTGTACATCTCTTTTGCAAGTCGGCTGTTCCAGATTTTTAATTGCCTCTACTTTCTTAGGGTCAATCTCTATACCTCCTTCATGAATAATAAACCCCAAGAATTTTCCAGCCGACACACCAAAAGCACATTTAAGGGGATTCATCTTTAAACCATACCGGCGCATTCTTTCAAAGCTAATTCGTAAATCGGCAAGATGATGTTCAAACCCATCCGATTTAACAACTATATCATCGATGTATATTTCTAATATAATGCCAAGAAGATCATGAAATATTAAATTCATGGCACGTTGATATGTAGCACCGGCATTCTTCAACCCAAAAGTCATGACTACCCACTCAAACAAACCGACAAAGCCAGGGCATCAAAAAGCAGTCTTAGACATGTCCTTTTCGGCCATAAATATTTGATTATAACCAGCATTGCCATCTAAAAAACTGATTATTCTATGTCCCGAAGCATTATTAATAAGGATGTCGGCAATAGGCATTGGATATTCATCTTTTGGAGTAGCCTTATTCAAATCTCTAAAATCAACACATATTCTAATTTTGCCAGTGTTCTTCTTTTCAACAGGAACAATATTAGACACCCAATCTGCATATCTACATGGCCGAATAAACTTTGCCTTTATTAACCGATCAACTTCTTCTTTGATGCGGTCATACATGTTAGGATTAAAATTTCTAAGAGGTTGTTTATACGGCCTAAAACCAGATTTGATAGGTAATTTATGCTCTACTAAATCTCTATTTAAACCAGGCATTTCGGTATAGCTCCAAGCAAAGCAATCAACAAATTCTTTAAGTAATACGATTACCTTGCTCCTCTGATCGGCCTTTAAATTAGCATTGATGAATGTAGGTCTCGGAGTACTTCCATCACCAATGTCTATTTCTTCAAGTGGATCAGCCGATGAGAATCCATGCCCAAGTTTGTCCATGTCTTCCAATTCTTCAATAGTCTCATGCATATCGTTCTTTCCGGAACGATACTCTTCCGTGCGTTTTTGTAACCATTTAATGCTATCTTCTTTATTCATCATTTATATAGATAGATCATTAAGCCGAGCTACATCAGCCGGCTGTACATTTATAGGCACAAAACCATCTCTACCTATACTAATGTAATCATAGTCCGATAGATCCCTACCGGTCAAGCATTGCATATCACCGAGTTGCCAATCAACTGGCGTTTCTGTCAAAGCTATACAAGTCGAATTATCTGCCCCAATTACCTCCACATAATCATCTATCCATTGAATTAAGCATTGATGCAAAGTAGATGGGATGCAACAATTAGCATGGATCCAGTCACGCCCCAACAGAACATTGTACCGGCCTTTGACATCAACTACAAAGAAAGCAGTCGGCAATGTCTTGCTTCCGACTGTAAACTCCATAGATATAACGCCTTTGGCTTCAGATAGCTCTCCTGAAAACCCACTAAGTGCCATATTGGTCTTCATTAGTTCATCCTCCTTTCGGTTCAGCTTGGAAAACACCGAAAGAGGCATGATATTAACACCTGCGCCGCCATCAACAAGCATACGCCCAATGGGTTTACCATCAATATGTCCCTTGATAAATAACGGCTTCAAATGCTGACCAGGTTTCTCTGGCTTCTCAAACATAGCCTTACTCGGTCCAAGAACTAACTCGGCAACCTCAGATTCCGGTGCGCGAAACTCGGTGGGCAATGCAAAAACCATGTTAATACCCATATCAGTGAGTGTATGGTTACCAATCTCCGAGTCGATGTTGTCAGCCTTGTCATCGTCCGAGTACTTGCCGTCATCTTCCGGATCGTGAGCTGCATCAACTGAGCTTGTGGGAGCATCAACTAAGTTATCGGCGACCGCATCTTTCTCCTTTGACGCGCGCTTTGCTCTCCACACCATTCGGGGTATCATTGGTCTATCCTCATTGAATTGCTCATCCCGCTTCTTCTCAGCTATTTCTTTTTCAATTTCCACTGCCCGCAGCCGTTGCACTCGGCGTTTCTGAGTGTGATTTAATCCTCTCGGACACCATTGCGGTTCCGGTTTGGTCCCTGGAGCGACAGATTTGCTGCCCCCCGAATTACTCGGCACATTCCGACGCACTGTCGTGTTGCCCCCCGAGTAACCCGGCCTGTACTGACTGCCTCCTGAGTATCTCGGCATGTTGACTCTCATGTAACTCGGTTTGTTCCGAGTAGCCGAAACACCCTTTTGTTGATGCGATACAGCCCCTGCTACAAATTTCTGGCTGCTGCTAGTACCTGGATCCTCGTGCTGATTAAGCGAACCAAAAATAACCGAAGACTGACCAGGGGATGCACATGAGCTGTTTTCCTTGATGTGTGGATCAATTATTACACCAACCGCTCCAACTTTCCGAGCCACGCCGGAAGATTCAGTATGTGCATTGGCATCTCTTCCGTGAGCAGAATTATCCTTCAACTCGGCAATGTCTTTCTTTTCTTCAACTTCAACCAGTTGATCTTTGCCGAGTTCCTTTGCAGACTTACGCACCCAAGTGAGCCCACGGCCATTGCTATTTCTGTCAACCACTTGGCGCACCGGTGACCGATCCCTACGGATCGTGTCTTCATCAAACCGAGTCCTTTTCTGACGCATTGGCCCCCTGTGCGTATCACTCGGCTGATTCCATCCTGGCTGAAAATAACCTGGTGGCCCCATAGGATGCGGTGCCCAAGGATTAAACCCCCACGGAGGACACGGAGGAAGATATGGATGCATAGGGGGTGGACATCCCCAATAAGCCGGTTGCATCGGGAAACACGGCTGTTGCTCATATGAATTTCTTCCCCAATGCTCATGATCATCAAGTCTAGGAGGAGACCTCAGACGTTTATTTCCTCCAAGCCGATTGAACACACTGCTGTTCCTGCGTGAAGTATATTTTTCCAACAGCATGTTAACAGTCGGCTTTGGTTTTGGACCTTGCTTTTTATTTCCATTAAACTTCCATACTCCGACCTCTGGATTTTTAGGTTTAATCATTCTTGGCGGAGCATTCTCATCAACAGCATTTTTATCCTTGGCTGACTCGGTCTGATCTGACCGAATTAGCATCCTTTTGCCCTCAAGCTCAATCATATTGACAGGAAAGGGATCACTATCGAGCTTCATCTTGGCATCTTCTATGAAGGTCAATCGTCCTTCGTTAATGGCCGATTGCACCTGTCGACGAAAAATATTACAATCATTAGTAGCATGTGAAAAAGAATGATGCCACTTACAGTAAGCTCTTCGTCCCAATTCCTCTGAAGATGGGATTACATGATTTCCTCTCAATCTTATTTGTTTCCCTTGCAATAGCATGTCAAAAATCTTATCACACTTGCTAACATCAAAAGTATATTTAATCTCATCTCTCTTAGCAGGTGTGGGTTTTAAAGCAGGACACACAAAAGGCTTGGACTTTGGCGTTTGGATCCATTCGGCTACACATATATCTGACTCATCATCACTAGCCGAATCATCTTCATAATCTAGAGTATTAACAGCAGGAATAACCTTATCTTTATTTTTGTTATCTCTAAACCGACTAGATTGCTTAACTTCTCTAGCTCGGTTTTCTTGCGCCAAAGCCTTTTGTAATACTTGGTTTACATCTAAAAATTCTTGCCCTTCTAATTTATCTTTAATGTGAGCATGCAAACCCGAAAAGGCTAGATCAGCCAAATCCTTTTCGGCTATAGTTAAACTGTAACAGCGGTTTTTTACATCCCTAAACCTTCGAATGTAGTCATGCACCGGCTCATTATACTTTTGCCTAACCATAGTTAGGTCAGAAAGCCGAAGCTCAGTTTCACCGCTGTAAAAATACTCATGAAATCGCTGCTCTAATTGCACCCATGAAGTAATAGAATTAGGAGCAAGAGATGAAAACCAAGTGAATGCAGTGCCAGTTAAAGACAAAGGAAATAGTCTAACTTTATAAACATCTACATTGCCAAACTCACTGCATTGTGCTAAGAACTGTGCCACATGTTCGACAGTGGATCTACCACTTTCCCCGGTGAATTTAACAAAATCAGGGATTCTAACACCTCGAGGATAAGGAGTAGATTCAAAATACTCGGGGTATGGTTTCCGATAGACACGTGTTGTACCTTTCGGCGCCAAACCGTATTGACTCAATATCTCAGTTATTTGATCTTTTACACTAACATATGTTTGTGAAGCAGCATGTGGTGGATTCTCCGGCAACACGGTTTGAGCATGCGAAGTTTGCAACGGAGGATCATTAACTTGTGAATCAAGTACCGGCCCGTATGGAATCCCGGTACTGGTAGCTGGCAAGTGTACGCCGAGTGGGTTGTAACCCGGTGGTGAGTTTGCTCCGAGTTGATTGTAACTCGGTGGCGTGGTATATGCCACCGTCTGATAGTAGGGTTGCTGTAAATTTGAATTCAAAATCCTACTTCGGCTATTGCTATCATAACTTTGTGCAACCGAAGTAGAAACGATGGGAGGAGCAACACTAGGAATAAGATTATAGGCCGAACTACTAGTAGGGTTCCGGCCACTTTGATCATTATTTAGAGCAGCATGAATTTGATCTATATCAGCCGATGCATTTTCTTTGCTAAATTGTTTTTTAAACTCATCAAACTTATCGGCCATAGATTTGGACAGTATGTTCATCGCATTTGTCATATCGGATCCAAATTTGCTAGCTACGGATATATCAACTAGATGAGCAATTTCTTCGTTGGATTGTTTTACCTCAGTACCGAGTACAGTTGAGTTACTCGGCATAGTGTCTGGTGTAGCCACCTTCTTGATAATACCGTTCCGAGTCTTCTGGAATCCCGCCAGTATCATCTTCTTCTGTTCTTCAAGTGCACGTTCAACCCCCAAGCGATCTTCCTCCGATAGATCTTCCATGGCGACGGGGATGATGTTGTCCGTGTTGATGTCGCTGCCGTTGGTCATCTTGTCCTGGAGTGGATGTTGCCCTTGTTCTTCCCGTCGCCGAGTAGATTGAAAGTACTCGGCGTTCTTCGTCCCCAGCGGAGTCGCCAATTTGTGTTGACGCGGAAATCTGACACCGCGTGAACACAGTAGATATTCCTCACACTTTCGCAGCGAGGGGCGGATGCTTTTCGAGCAAAGCAACAAAGAAGGTTTCCTCAATTTCGGAGAGGAGAGACGGATGCTTTTCGAGCAAAGCAACAAAGATGAACGAAAGTAAAAAGACAGTAAAAAGTAGTAGATGTGTTTGTTCGATTGTGTGTTTTTTCAATCGGCCATCACCTCTTCTATTTAAGAGGGGGTTGGACTTCCCGTACAAGACACGGACCCAGATTTCCTTCCAAAGGGTCAAAAAACGCAGCCAAACTCGGACTTTTTCGATCTGCCCGAATCTGTGCGGCTATAGGCAAACGGTAGTACTGTTCTGGGCACGGTAGTACCGTTCTGGGCGGTAGTACCGCTCTAGTACCGCTTAGGGTCTCGGGATGCTAGAAACTTTTTCGTAAGCGGTAGTAGACGCGGTAGTAGGAGCGGTAGTACCGCTCAAGCGGTAGTACCGCTTATTGGAGCGGTAGTACCCTTCTCTGTTGTATCAGCAATCTTGTAACGGCCGTAACTTTTGCATACGATCTCGGATTGAGACGATTTTTATATCAAAATCGACCGATTCGACGAGACGAAGACAATCCGTGTAGACACTCTTTTCATATGAGGCCGTATTGGGGGCGTAATCAGCAGAATAGTGTTCTGTATACACTTCGAACACAACTTCGGCCTTAGAGATGAGCTCGAATGGCTATGGCCCAAATATCAAAGTTTCTCCTTTCGATGATACGGAACTTTCTCACTTTGAGCACTTTTCCATTTGAGGCCTTCTTAATTATGTTTTTGACCATGCCAAAATCGGGTGTCAACAACTTCACCGAACCTATAGGATCACACGCTTAAGGGTCATCTATCTGCTGAATACTAGACAGGGAGTCTGAGAGAAAGTCACCGAAAAAGTTTCGGAGACAAACGGAAAAGTTCCGGAGAGAACACCGGAAAAGTTTCGGTAAAACCAAAAGGTTGTTTCGGAGTAAACCATTGAGCCAAAAAGGTTTCGGCACACGCCTGGAACTTTTTGGAGGTACCAGAATTGTTCTGGTAACTTCTGGATTTTTTCTGGAGAAAAAATCCGGAAATGTTTCGAAACGCGTCCAGAATTATTTTAGGGGGTATTGGAAATGTTCTGGACCTACAGAAATATTTTCGGATTAAACGGTCGCGGAAAAATAGTGGAAACACTATATGTATATAGTGAAAACACTATATGTATATAGTGGAAACACTATTGAAAATAGTGGAAACACTATTAGGGGATGATGCAGACATGGTGATGCAGGCAACACTATTTGGAAGCCTCCCCATCTTGCCCTTTATGTGGGACATAAAGCATCGGCATTTTGGGTTTTTCAAGTGCCACCCTACCCCTTGGTTTTCCTATAAATAGAGGTGGAGATGAGCTCTCCACACTCACTCTTCTCTCACATACAAATGCCATGCATAATCTGGCCTTCTCTCTCCCTCTCCGCGAAATAGTTTCGTAGAGCCGAAAGGTTGTCTGGGTTCCGGTGGGAACTAGTTCTGGACGGCGAAGCCCTGCCGGATAGCTGACACCATATGTGTGCAACCCCGTAGAGAGGTCGTAGGTTCGATCTTTTTGCCCGAGGGGCTGTTCGAGAGTGCCTCCCGAAGGGTTGTCCGAGTGACCGTCCGAGATTCTGTGTGTGCCTCCCGAAGGGCGGTCCGTGACACCGTCCGGGGGACTGTCCGACCGCCTCCCGAAGGGCTGTCCGAGGGGCTGACGAGGGAGTTCATCCGCGCGATTGGGAGGTTGTAAATCCTAGCTGCGGGGATCTGCACCGACGATCTTCATCGACTCTACTTCCGCTGCGCTACGAGTCGGTAACGATCAGATCAAAAACCTTGTATGCATCTCCATAGTGATCCTGGGTGTGCTCGCTGTACCGAATATTTTTGTTTTCTGTCGCGTTCCCCTACAGACCAGGATCATGATGATAGCCAGGATGACTAGGATGATGGGAACAACCAAGATGACGAGGACCACCATGAAGATGAGGACAACCATGATGATGACGACAGCCAGAATGATGAGGATGGGCAAGATGATGAGGATAGTGCAGATAATTACGATTATGGTCCATTCAATTCTGCAATTTTCTCTCAAAGAATGAAGAAGCTTACTCAGGATGAGACCATGAATGTTATCGCGGTGCTACTATCGAGTGTGGCCTTCTTGGGGAAGCCCTTTGTGCACCGTTTAACTAAAACCAACGTCGTCAAAAACATCATGGTGAGATATTTTGTATTCTTTCATATTTTTTTGTTCATAACCATATATGGTGAGATGTAAAACACTGCGTGCTCTCTATTTGCTCTTAATGACGGGGGAGTTCAGAAATTACCTATGAAGATGTTTTTCGGAGTGGACATCCCCGCCGTCGGCAAAGCTGGAGTATGCCATGTTCAACTGGGTGTGTCACCACCTTTCAATACAAGACGGAACCAGACGGATGCATATCCTCCTATGAGTCCGGCTGGCGGGAGTTCATGATGGAAAATAGAGAACTAAGGGTCGACACACCAGTGATAATCACCATAAGAAACAACAACCGCAATGACTTACAAATGATGGTTGTCGTTGACTATATTTAGAAATAAGGTCTAAGTTATGAATATATTAGCCGATGAACTGTTAGTTAGTATGTTAAGATGGATGTGATACTTGATGTTTGTTTCTCAAGTGGAACAAATTTGAAGTGTTACTTAATTAGTTGGTCATTTGTTTCCAAAATGAATTGAGTCTGGTTCAGTTATATTGAGAATGATATGACTACGTGAATTAACCTTTTGGAAGTAATGTGTGTCAACGCGCAATGCCAACGAATGGTGTTCTCTCTCGAGCCTTGCCCTCCAGTGGCGGTCGCTGCGGCACAACCGCCACTGCTAATATGACACCTATGGCGGGCGACAACAGGGACCTGTGGCGGGTAGTAAATAACGCCCATCACTGGAATTTATGTACCAGACTGATGCCATATTAGCAGTGGCGGAAGGTCAATGACGGGCGGGCTTGAGAGCCTGGCCCTCAATTGCTTGGCTTTTTGCGTCCGCCACTAGTAGGCATTCATGCAGTAGTAGCAACACCTTTTGAAAATTTACAGTTGCGACTCACTTTAAGAACTTGCAGTTGAGTCAACCTTTGAAAACTTGCAGTTGCCACCCTTTCTGGACACTTGCACTTGTGACCCCATTTGAAAAGTTGCACTTGCGACCCCATTTCAAAAAGTTACAGTTGCGACCCCTTTTGAAAAATTGTAGTTGCAACCCGTTTTGAAAAATTGCAATTGCATGACTTGAAATCTTGCAGTTGAGACCACTTTGAAAACTTATTACTTACAATTGCAACCATTTTTGAAAACATGATTTGCGACCCCCTTTTGAAAAACTTGAGTTGCGACCACTTTTGAAAGATTGCACTTGGGACCCAATTAAAAAAAACATGCAGTTGTGATCCCTTTGCAAAAACTTACAGTTGTGATCCTTTTTGAAAACTTGCAGATGCAAATCATATTCAAGTTGCGACCCGTCCTTGAAAACTTGCAGTTGCGACTCCTTCCCCTTTGATAACTCGCAACTTACTTGTGGTTGCGACCCGACTTAAAAACTTGCAGAAATCATATGAAAAAAGAGAAAAGAAAAAACAAAGAATAAAATAAAAACATTAAAACATTAAAGAAAAATATGAAAAAGAAACAAAACCTAAAAATAAATAGCACAAACCTGGAAATTAGGCAATAAAAAAGACAATGAATTGGAAAACAGCAAAAAAAACTGTTAGAACTCGACCTGTGAGAAAAAGGGACAAAGCCCATAAAGCACAAACAAAAGGACTGACCACCATGTGGCGCATGAATCTTAAAGCACCTATATCTAACGGTTGTGCATGAGACTGAGAGAAACAGCAAAACCGCACACAAAACTATCCATCACTATATAATACCCTGCGTGTTGTTGTGGGATCTTATTCGGAAATTGCCTTTGGCTCATAGGAGCATATGCTCCTGCCATCGGAAAAACATTTCAAAATGTCAAAAAATTTCGAACAAAAATTTGACACGTACAACTCGATATTCTATGTGCGCACGCCAAGTTTTGTGGAAAACCGGCATTTTCTGCGGCTTGTGTAAAAAAGACAAAGAAATGCCTCGTGAAAAGCCCTTTTTACCACTGAATTTTGTCTTTTTCACACGCGACACAACAATTGTCAAATTTTCACGAAACGACTTTGTGAGTACGTAGAATGTCGAGATGTACGCGCGAAACATTTTATCGGAATTTTGTGACATTTCAAAATACGTTTGAAACGCATTTAAAAAAACAGGAGCATATGCTCCTAGGAGCCAAAACGCCACTCTCGATGTTATTGTGTGACAAAGAGCTCAAGAGAGGGGGGGGGGGGGCACAGTAAGAGGAAAGAGACTTAGAAAATCCAATTTTGTACGTTATGTAGTATTTTATTAGATGATCAATAGTACTTTGTTCATCTCAGGACAAAGGAGACCTTGGAACATAAAAATTTATTAGCACATAATTTATTTAAATGAGAACACTAATACAGGGAGAAGATAAATAAAGAAAACACCATGACTAACAGGTCTTGAGACAAAATATATGCTGAGATGCTACCACAATATGAATTGCTTGTTTGCACCTTGATTAAACTCCTAGCTTCAACCTTACTTGTGTATGTCGTTCCGACTTACATAGCAATTTGTGCTGAAAGCGGTACACATATAGCATTGGATTTAAGAGTCGGACTTGCAGGATCTTTCTCCCCCATGCAAGATGCAACAACCGGGTGTGCCACACCGGAATCAACATACACGCTAGGAGTAGCTGGACTACACAGGAGGATGCCAACCCGACGTTCTAGTGCTGGTCACGAATGTGTGAGGACCTGTTGTGTAGGGGACAAAGATCGGACAGATGAGTGAAGAAAATAAGCAAAGAGACGAGGGAGGCACATGGAACGAGCATGACGCCGCGGGAGAAGGCTGGATACTAGTTGGTCTAGCTCGAGTGGTCCGTATCGTTGCCCAGTGCTCTCACGGAGCTTGGCGCTCGCGGCATCCTTAGTTCTGGTGGCAACGCCACGCTATCGCACCTCCCGTCCAAGTGGGTCAGCATTTCCGACCACATGCATCGCCTCGCGCTCTCGTCCGCCTCGCTGTCTCCAACCTCTATGTAATAGACACCATCCACGGCCACAACAATGTCTTCAGCGCCATTGTCGTTAACAGCCTAGGAGCCTAAAGTTACGTACCATGCTTTAGAGCGAGAAACTGCGGAAGGGATGTGAAAGGAAACAACTAATCCATGAATTCGTGAGGACATGTTAAGGAGAACGACGGACAGGAATAGCTTGTGGTCTAATGAGATACATTCCTCCGTTACTCCCAGATTTTTTTTCACGGGATCTTACAGTTTCTTTTGCTTTCTTTGGCCTGAAGGATTTGTTGATAATTAGCTGGTTGAGTTGATCCCCTCAAAAAAAAAAAAGCTGGTTGAGTTGAGATGGGTTTCTCTATAATTAACTGCCCAAGTAAAAGATAGTCTGGTTGACCGTCAATTGTTTTTGGTGGATTGATTTGGTGTTTGGAATTGAAAACTGATGTGGCATGCATAGTGACGTGGACAGCGTGCATGTCGAAAGAATTGCTACTCCCTCCCTCCCATAATATAAGAGTGTTTTTGACACTATTGTAGTGTCAAAAACGCTCTTATATTATGGGACGGAGGGAGTAGTAATGAAGATCAACCTTCTAAAAATAGTAGATTATCTTGTCCCAACCAAGTGGTGAGGGTTGCTGCCTCAAGCAACGCGACTTGACTAATAGATACTGGATCTTGGAAAGATATCCAACATCCGTGTGAATCCCCTGACGACGCGCGCCGCCGCCTCGTGCTGCTTTCCTGAGGTCGCCGGAGCCCGGATCCGGGCAGATCCTAGCGCACTGCCGACGGATCCGGTCATCCTCCAGCCAGATCCAGCCCAGCTATAGCGCACTGCCGACGGATCCGGTCGTCGGCCGCTACATATCCTTTTCACCAAACTATGGTCTGATTAGTTGATAGAAAAGCTACGTACCGTCCTTGACACCAAACTAAGATCTGATTAGTTGACAGAAAAGATACATGCATGCATGCATGGCCCAGTTTGTTGACAAGAAGTATGCTCCTGCCAATATATGTATTGTATGTACCTCTCTCCCCTACACATGGCACACGTGGATTTTTTTTTTTTTTGAGATTCACGTGGATTAATTTAATCATGAATGATGATTCCCCGCAAAATGAGAGTGAGTAGTGAGTACCCGCAAAAAAAAGTTACTATGTACACAAAGTTTGCGGCTGGCCGTGTGGGTCTCACGAGAAATTTAACATTACTGATTTATTTGTTCATCATTTAGTTATAGTACGTGAGTCCCTGCAAGAAAAAAGAGGTTGTTACTACAGAAAGCCTATATATACGCGCAGCTAGCTCTAACTTTTTACTGCATACATTCTCTCTTTATCTCGGATTAGCAGCTCAATGACCACTTCATCATCATCATCTCTCAAGTTAGTACTTGTACTACTGCTAGTACTACCACCAGCCATCTCGGCTTCTTCTCCAGCAACGACTACCAATGGCAACGGCAACGGCAACGGCAGCGACACTGATCTCGCTGCGTTGCTGGCTTTCAAAGCCAAACTCTCCGACCCTAATGGCATCCTGTCCAGCTGGACAACTGGTACGTCCTTCTGCCACTGGGTCGGTGTCTTGTGCAGCCGGCGCAGGCAGCGCGTCACCGCTCTTGAGCTGCTGGACGTGCCCCTATATGGATCTCTCGCTCCTCATCTCGGTAACCTCTCTTTCCTCTCTGTCCTCAACCTCAACAACACCAACGTCACAGACTCAATCCCAGATGAACTGGGAAAACTGCATCGCCTCAAATTTCTATATCTTGGCTACAATGACCTGTCAGGTAGCATCCCTCCTAGCATAGGAAACTTGACGAGTCTTCAAGTTCTTTCCCTGTGTTTCAACCGTCTCTCTGGTTCAATTCCGCCGGAGCTACACAACCTGAACAAACTTGGCCAGATAGATCTCTTTAGGAATGACCTCAGTGGCTCAATACCAACTAATCTATTCAACAATACTCGTTTGTTAAGTTATGTGAACATTGCAAACAACAGCTTGACAGGACCCATACCATATTGCATTGGCTCCTTGGCAATGCTCGAGTACCTTGACCTACAACTCAACCACCTAACTGGCCCAGTGCCTCCCACAATCTTCAACATGTCTAAACTATATGCTATCATTCTTGGTTCAAACTACAACTTAACTGGCCCTATCCCCGGGAACGAAAGTTTTAGTCTCCCGGCGCTGAAAATAATTGCCATCCAATATAACAGTTTCACAGGTCAGATTCCGTTGGGGTTTGCCTCTTGTCGGCATCTCCAAATGCTTTCCTTGTCCTTAAATTTCTTTGAGGGTGTTGTACCAACATGGTTGGGCAAGCTGACTCATCTCAATTTCCTATCCATGGGTAGTAATGACCTTGTCGGCACAATCCCTGCTGTACTTGGCAACCTCACTTTCCTAAGAATGCTAGACATGGCATCATGCAACCTAATCGGACCCATTCCGGTAGAATTTGGACAGCTAGGCCAACTCTCGATGTTGCTTCTTCAGAATAATCAACTGACGGGATCCATTCCAGCTTCTCTTGGTAACCTATCTGAAGTAACATTCCTAAAATTGCAAGAAAATAAGTTAACTGGATCGGTGCCTGCAACAATTGGTAGCATGCACTCTTCGGTGAATTTCGATATTTCACAAAACCACCTACAGGGAGATCTCAACTTCTTGTCCATTTTTCCTAATTTTAGAAAGCTGCAGTATCTTGACATCACCTTCAATAATTTCACTAGTTGGGGCCTCCCTGACTCTGTAGGGAATCTATCAAGCCAGTTGCAAACTTTCCTTGCACGTGGAATCAACTTAATTGGTGAAATTCCACCTATGATTTCTAATTTAACTGGTCTCATTAAGCTAGATCTTTCGGGAAACCAATTGCATAGTGTAATTCCACAATCCATCGTGATGATGGAAAATCTACAGTGGCTTGCCCTGGATGAAAATAACTTGTTTGGCCCCATCCCGTTGCAGATTGCAATGCTCAAAAATCTAGAATGGTTGTTCCTCTCTGACAATGAATTCACTGGTTCAATACCAAAGGACATTGGTAACCTCAGCAAGTTAGAAGACCTGATATTATCTGGTAACCAGTTATCATCCACCATACCACCAAGTTTGTTTCATCTTCATAGTCTCATTCAGCTAGATCTATCGAGAAACTTTTTAAACGGTGCATTACCGATTGATATAGGTTATTTGAACCAAATTAACCGCATGGATCTCTCTACAAACCGCTTGGTTGGTAGTCTCCCAGATTCGATTGGACAACTCCAAATGATAGCCTACTTGAACCTATCACATAATTTGTTTGGCAATTCAGTTCCAAACTCTTTCAGCAAGCTAACCAGCTTGCAAACTTTGGACCTATCCCATAATGATATCTCCGGTACCATCCCAAATTACCTCGCCAATTTTACCATCCTCTCCAATTTGAACCTCTCTTTCAATAACCTACAAGGGCAAATACCCGAAGGAGGTGTCTTCTCAAACATCAGTCTACAATCCTTGATGGGGAACTTGGGGCTATGTGGTGTTTCAACTTTAGGATTTCCACGGTGTCCAAGTAACACTACCAAAAGAACAATTGGCCGCGTGCTGAAAATTTTGCTCCCCACAATCATCATAGCAACTGGAGTTGTAGCTTCATGCTTATGTGTAATGATCAGAAAGAAAATTAAGAAGCAACAAGGGTTGACAGTTTCTGCAGATATGGTTGACATGACCAGCCACCAGTTGGTCTCCTACCATAACCTCGTTCGTGCCACTGACAATTTTAATGAGAGCAACTTGTTGGGGTCTGGAAGCTTTGGAAAGGTTTATAAGGGCCAACTACGCAACGGTGTTGTAGTTGCAATAAAAGTTCTTGACATGCAATTGGACCAGGCCATTAGAAGCTTCGATGCCGAGTGCAGTGTGTTGCGCATGGCACGGCACCGCAATCTGATAAGGATACTCACCACCTGCTCCAACCTAGATTTTAGAGCGTTGGTGCTGCCATACATGCCCAATGGCAGCTTAGAGACGCTCCTTCACCACTCTGGAGGCACAAGGCACCATGGGCTCCTCGAGAGGTTGGACATCATGCTCGACGTATCCATGGCAATGGAGTATCTGCACCATGAGCATCACGAGCTGGTCTTGCACTGCGACCTGAAGCCGAGCAACGTGCTATTCGACGAAGACATGACGGCGCATGTCGTGGACTTTGGCATTGCAAGGCTGTTACTTGGTGATGATAGCTCTGCGATTTATGCGAGCATTATCGGCACAGTTGGCTACATGGCACCAGGTAAATAAATGGACATTTAATTAAAATATTAATTAATTATGTTTAATCAGTCATGATTTAATTTTTTGTTTGTGAATTAATTCCCTGAGCAGAGTACGGGTCCTTTGGAAAAGCATCAAGGAAAAGTGATGTCTTCAGCTATGGAATCATGCTTCTTGAAGTCTTGACTGGAAAGAGACCCACTGATGAGGTATTTGTGGGAGATTTGAGCCTCAGGCAATGGGTGCGCGAGGCAATTCCTGGGGAGGTTGCCCATGTCGTGGATGGCCGGCTACTCCGAGGCTCTGTTTCTAGCATCAGCTTGGAAGGCTTTCTTGTGCCGCTGTTGGAGCTAGGTTTGCTATGCTCCAGCGACTCGCCTGACCAAAGAATGATGATGAGGGATGTGGTCGTGAGGTTCAAGAAGATCAAAGTGGAGTACACCAAAGCGACAATAGCGGCACGGAGCGCCGTCCCATGACATAATTGACGTTGCACCAATATATCTGTCTATGCTGGATGTGACGGTGCATAGTACCAGGGGTGGCCCATGAACTGGGAAGTCGGTCGCGAGGCCGGCCTCAGAGCCCAACAGGCCGAGGCATGGCCTGGGCCCCACGTCACACATGAAGTGTGCCTTCCAGAAGATCATCATCTTGGCGTGCAAGCTAAGGCTACCCTAGGGCTCTAGGTTGGTTAGCAGACCTTGTAGCCCTAGGTCTCGTCTCCCTTTACAAGGCGAGACCTGGGGATAGCCGAAGGACAGAAAATTCTCCACCTTAGTCTCGATAATTCATCTCCATCTTCATTGTAACCCCCTCATATGAGGCGATTCCCACATCAATTCAATCCAAAGCAGGAGTAGGGTTTTACCTCCACCATGAGGGCCCGAACCTGGGTAAACGCCGCGTATTCGATCCCCTCTGGTACTTCCGGTTTCATGCACCACCCTAGCAGGACTACTGACGTTTTCTGGTATCGCCGGGATGTGTTGGTTTATTTTTAAATTATGGAACCGTGCTTTTATTTTCAAATTTAGTGAGGGTAAAAAGTACTTTTCGTAGTTTAAAATATTTTGACGTTTAGTTGTTTTGATATTCGGTTTGGAAATTTAGAATACCATGCAATACAACCTCAGCTTCGCCCCACCGCCCAGGACCCATGTCCTCATGTCACGCACGTACGACTCCCAGAAAATATCAGAGCCACACCCTTCCTCACAAAATACCTAGAACCTTCGGATATGGAGGAAGGCAAGAAGATGGCAGGGTGAGTTGGTCTAGAGTCTTGGTCGTGGAGGTGGCCGGTGTAGATTGTTCAAATCAATTGCGAAAGGAGATGACGTGTTTGTGTGGAGGATATCTGATATAACGGTCTAAAAGCTAGATATGACTCGTAGGAGAATCAAATGGACAACATTCATTTTGAGGATTATTCGTCATAATTTTTCAAGTACTAACATCAGTATCTGAAGGAGTCTTCAATTAGTAAATACTAGCAAATATGCCCGTGTTGCAGCAAGAGAAAAACACGGAGCCAACGCTAGTTCCTTAAAAGCAGGGTTATCCAGGTCAAAAACTGTGTTGTGAAGCACATTCGTGTCCAGCAAGATCAAAAATGAAGGAGCATGTGATTTAAACATCGCAACAAATGTTCCATACATGTGAACTTTCATGCAATTGTTACTATTAAGCATGACCAAATGGGTCAATATAGAAGGAATATTCCGATGAAAATAATGTTCCATCTATGTATGCCACCCTCGTGTGCAAGTTTTCATATGATGAAGTAAATTGCAGTGTATGTGGAGCATCTGAGAGAATCGGAACACATATATTGATCACAAAAGCTTAATCTCCTAATTGCTCACTGCAGTACATGGACACATTTCTCCCCACATGACCCAACGCCCACAACAAAGTAGTGCTATCGAAAAGAAGAAATTATCCTGCAGAAAAGGAATTATTGTTGCTATGCTTCAAGACTACTGACAACTCTCTCCAAAAAAATTCGCGAATACGCAAAAGCCTTGCGTATCATTGCATTGATAGGAGGGGTGAAATTACAGGGTTAAGCTGTTACAAAGGTGAGGTATAGCAACACCAATAGGCCGCCTACAAGCATGTGCACATGGATGGCATGAGTAGGCTGCCTCGGCGCATGGACTGGCTCTGTGGGTGCGCCTCCCACAGTCAACCAAAACTACGTCTCCGGGAGGATGATCGCTAACCCTTTGGTGCCGGCACGTGCCCACGTGCATGCCTCCTCCAGAATTGTGTGCGCGGCGCGGCTGGCGGAGGGTTGGTCACCGTTGAATAGGCATCTGTTGCGGTGTTTCCATAACCAAAAGGCCGAGAGGATCGCAAGGGAGGCTAGGCCTCGTCGATGGTTGCTGGGCACGTCGTTGAGAGTGGAGGAGATCCAGGAGATGAAGTCATCGTCAGGGCCAGGGAGCCTGGCAGTGGAGCGGCACCATGAGAGCACATCGTGCCACACTTGGCGAGAGAAGGAGCAGCCCGCGAGCAGGCGTTGCATCATTTCCAGTTCCTGGTCGCAGAGAAGGCAGCTGGGCTCTTGCGGCAGGCCGTGCCGAGCAAGGCGGTCGGCAGTCCAGCACCTCCCAAGGAGCGTGAGCCAGACGAATAACTTGATGCGAAGCGGCGCCGAAGATGATTGAGATGGCGACACGTGAAGTTGTCGGAGATGGTGGCGTGAATAGGGGAGGCCGCACACTTCACAAAGTTGGTGTGCATCCCAGGATGTGGCACCGAAGATGCGTAAGAGCTCGCGAATCGCAGTGAGGTCGCGCTTGTCGGGGCGGAAAAATATCACCACGTCGTCGGCGTACAGGGAGATGCTTGATGCCATGTGCCGTGTGGTTATGCGTTGAAGAATCCCATCATTGACAGCTCGACAGATGAGATTGTTGAGTGTGTCGATGACCATGATGAAGAGCATGGGGAGAGGGGGTCGCCCTGTCATAGGCCCCGGCGGTGGTGCACTGGCGGCCCCGAAATGCCGTTGATGAGGACGCGGGTGCTACCCGTAGCGAGAAGAATGCAGAGCCACTCTCATCAGCGATGCCCCGAGCCCAAGTGACGCATAGTCTCGAGGAGAAAGGCCTAGGATACGGAGTCAAAAGTGCACGCAATGTCGAGCTTGAGCATGACGCGCGGGTGCATGAGGTTGTGAGGTTGTCACACGGTTTGTTGGACAAGCAGAAAGTTGTCGTGAATGCACCGTCCGGCGATGAAGGCACTCTGATTCGTGGAGACCATGTCACCAAGGCTTTTGCGTATTCGTGGACAAAGCAGAAAGTTGACGCGTGTCCCATAAGCCACACATCTTCGTTGCTGAACCTTATCCTCTCAGGCCTTCATCTCCAGAAAATCTCTCTCAGCAGCAAGCTCCACCGACCTCTCTCCCTTCACTCTCTCGCTCCCAACTCCCATCTAGCGCCACCGAAGGACGCAGCCACCAGCCCCTTTCTCCTTTCCTCCTCCTCCTCCTCTCTCTCTCTCTCTCTCTCTCTCTCTCCCGGCCGAGCTCCCATGGCGCTCCGCCGCCAGCCCCTTTTTTCCTTTCCTCCTCTCTCCTTACCCCTTTCTCTCTCTCCACAAACGAGCTCCCATGGCGCTCTCTCCTCGGGTGCTTTTCTACAACAAGATCTATGTTGCAAAATACTTCTGCAACAAGAGCTATATTGTGAAAATTTTGTAAAAAAAAGTTCTGCGACAAGACATTTGTTGCACAAAAAAATCTGCAACAAGACCTCCGTTGCAAAAAAAATTGCAACAAGATCTCTGTTGCAAAACTTTTCTGCAACTAGACCAATGTTGCAAAAAAATTCTGTAGCAAGACTTGTGTTGCAATGGTGGAGGTGCCGCTCATCCGCTCGATGCGCTAGATCTGACGGCTTGTGACCCGGCCGATCTTTTAAAAAGATCGGCCGGCGGACGCGTAGCACGCCCCATTTTAGTTTGCATATAAGTTTTTTCTGAAGTCAAAGTATCTCTACTTTGACCAAACTTATAGAAAAAATATCAACATTCACAATACCAAATCACAGTTTGTCTCTGTTGCTGGGCCCCGCATCCACGTGTGGCACATCGTATCGTATGGTGGGTTTTATCACTTGGGTGCGGAAATGTCAAGCAACGGCCGTCTGCCTCTTAACATCGGAAGGCAATACATGAGCATTAGACCTCGCCCGCTTCGTCTACCTCCCCACATTGCTCAACAACATTTCAACTTGCCAGAACGGTTACCTAATCTCCTCTTCAAAATAACCACCACATCAGCAGACAATGGTGAGAAGATGGCATTCTGGGATGGCCGTCCAAGAAGACCATTCCACCAACGCCCAGGCCCATGGCAACTACTTCATCGACACCTTATACCACTCTGCCAGGTATGCAGGTCACTGAGAGTCAATAGAAGCATTTGTTGGTTCCTCCGCAGCGAGCCTACACCTTCGCAGGATTTTGCATCGAAAGATACAAGGAGATGCTACGACGATGGGACATCAAGGTCCAGAACTTCGTCGACATCCAGATGGAGTGCAAGGCGCCGGACGCCTAAAAGGAGCGTCATTCACTAGCGGGTGTTGCAGCTTCAGCAGTGGATTGGAACTACGCCCGCATGAAAACCAGTTTCAATAAGCGTCGTCATGACTACTGGGCAAACTCGCCAGTCTCGGAGGAACATCAACTACGCAGCGAGAGACGCATATGCGTGCAGCACTTTGGGCCCAAACGTCACTATGGTAGATCGTTGCATAACTGTCAATGTATGAGATACACATCCAACCACCAACTAGTCTAAGCACTAGAGTATTTCAAACCAAACCTAAGTTCAGTATGTTACATGATGATAATATACACGCATGCCCTGCAACGGCAGGGAAATCTCGCAGGGCATGGCACGGTGCCGTGCCCGATACATCGTGCCAGCACTGTCACCGCCACACTATCATGCTATCATCAGTCGGAAACGTATGAGCAAATGCTACATTGTACTCTACACAATTAAGGAGCTAGTATCGTCGCACAGAAGCAGGCAGATGACGACGATTCCCAGATTATTCAGGCCAGCTTCTGGGAGCTGATGATTGCTCCCCGCTCTCGCGCAAGCTTGACTGCTTCAAGTCTCTCAGCGCCGCTGCAACAAGCTAACGAAACAACCATTGGTTAGTTTGCATACAGACTCACGAGAAACTCTGTTAGATATCAATTGGAAAACAAAGCTATCTGAGGAAAAGCACACCTGTCACATGACCGTGAAAGGAAATTGCAAAATAAACACTAGCAGATGGCTGGTAATACCACACAGAAAAACTTGTTTATAGATATCTAACGCTTCATAGGTGAACTGTACCAAAACAATAAATGTCTCCAGAACTCAAACTATGTGTGTACTAGACATCTCTAGTTTAGTCATCTCCAAGTCAGTGCAAAATTAACAGCAATAACTCACTATAGAAATCTCTAGTTTAGCTTCATAAGTAACGGTAATCCACATTGGTGAAATTTAACAGCAATAAGTTACTGGGGATAGACAGCTACCATTTACTCACTGGCCCAGTTTATACTTCATAGTTATCTTGGTGGTATGAAATTCTGCTTCTTTATGAAAAATGAGCACTCACCCTGTGGGGAGCTCCACCCTGTAGTCTGGGACTTCTCCGAGGCTCGGCATTCTGGTGTTGCAAAAATGATGGACTGTTATGGGCAACGGGAGATGGGCTATGGTTTTGCAAATAGGATGGACGGTTCTGGACATTGGACGGTTGATTCTGGTTATGGAAGTAGGATGGACTGTTCTGGACATTGGACGGTTGATTCTGGTGCAAATAGAATGGACTGTTCTGTCCATTGAACGACGGATTCTGATGATGGAAATAGAATGGGTTGCTCTGGATATTGGACGACTGATTCTGGTCCTGCGAATAGTATGGAGTGTTATGGACAATGGACGTTGGATTCTGGTTACGCAAATGGGATGGACTGCTCTGAACAATATACCGAGGATTCCGAGTATATGGTGAGATGTAAAACACTGCGTGCTCTCTATTTGCTCTTAATGACGGGGGAGTTCAGAAATTACCTATGAAGATGTTTTTCGGAGTGGACATCCCCGCCGTCGGCAAAGCTGGAGTATGCCATGTTCAACTGGGTGTGTCACCACCTTTCAATACAAGACGGAACCAGACGGATGCATATCCTCCTATGAGTCCGGCTGGCGGGAGTTCATGATGGAAAATAGAGAACTAAGGGTCGACACACCAGTGATAATCACCATAAGAAACAACAACCGCAATGACTTACAAATGATGGTTGTCGTTGACTATATTTAGAAATAAGGTCTAAGTTATGAATATATTAGCCGATGAACTGTTAGTTAGTATGTTAAGATGGATGTGATACTTGATGTTTGTTTCTCAAGTGGAACAAATTTGAAGTGTTACTTAATTAGTTGGTCATTTGTTTCCAAAATGAATTGAGTCTGGTTCAGTTATATTGAGAATGATATGACTACGTGAATTAACCTTTTGGAAGTAATGTGTGTCAACGCGCAATGCCAACGAATGGTGTTCTCTCTCGAGCCTTGCCCTCCAGTGGCGGTCGCTGCGGCACAACCGCCACTGCTAATATGACACCTATGGCGGGCGACAACAGGGACCTGTGGCGGGTAGTAAATAACGCCCATCACTGGAATTTATGTACCAGACTGATGCCATATTAGCAGTGGCGGAAGGTCAATGACGGGCGGGCTTGAGAGCCTGGCCCTCAATTGCTTGGCTTTTTGCGTCCGCCACTAGTAGGCATTCATGCAGTAGTAGCAACACCTTTTGAAAATTTACAGTTGCGACTCACTTTAAGAACTTGCAGTTGAGTCAACCTTTGAAAACTTGCAGTTGCCACCCTTTCTGGACACTTGCACTTGTGACCCCATTTGAAAAGTTGCACTTGCGACCCCATTTCAAAAAGTTACAGTTGCGACCCCTTTTGAAAAATTGTAGTTGCAACCCGTTTTGAAAAATTGCAATTGCATGACTTGAAATCTTGCAGTTGAGACCACTTTGAAAACTTATTACTTACAATTGCAACCATTTTTGAAAACATGATTTGCGACCCCCTTTTGAAAAACTTGAGTTGCGACCACTTTTGAAAGATTGCACTTGGGACCCAATTAAAAAAAACATGCAGTTGTGATCCCCTTGCAAAAACTTACAGTTGTGATCCTTTTTGAAAACTTGCAGATGCAAATCATATTCAAGTTGCGACCCGTCCTTGAAAACTTGCAGTTGCGACTCCTTCCCCTTTGATAACTCGCAACTTACTTGTGGTTGCGACCCGACTTAAAAACTTGCAGAAATCATATGAAAAAAGAGAAAAGAAAAAACAAAGAATAAAATAAAAACATTAAAACATTAAAGAAAAATATGAAAAAGAAACAAAACCTAAAAATAAATAGCACAAACCTGGAAATTAGGCAATAAAAAAGACAATGAATTGGAAAACAGCAAAAAAAACTGTTAGAACTCGACCTGTGAGAAAAAGGGACAAAGCCCATAAAGCACAAACAAAAGGACTGACCACCATGTGGCGCATGAATCTTAAAGCACCTATATCTAACGGTTGTGCATGAGACTGAGAGAAACAGCAAAACCGCACACAAAACTATCCATCACTATATAATACCCTGCGTGTTGTTGTGGGATCTTATTCGGAAATTGCCTTTGGCTCATAGGAGCATATGCTCCTGCCATCGGAAAAACATTTCAAAATGTCAAAAAATTTCGAACAAAAATTTGACACGTACAACTCGATATTCTATGTGCGCACGCCAAGTTTTGTGGAAAACCGGCATTTTCTGCGGCTTGTGTAAAAAAGACAAAGAAATGCCTCGTGAAAAGCCCTTTTTACCACTGAATTTTGTCTTTTTCACACGCGACACAACAATTGTCAAATTTTCACGAAACGACTTTGTGAGTACGTAGAATGTCGAGATGTACGCGCGAAACATTTTATCGGAATTTTGTGACATTTCAAAATACGTTTGAAACGCATTTAAAAAAACAGGAGCATATGCTCCTAGGAGCCAAAACGCCACTCTCGATGTTATTGTGTGACAAAGAGCTCAAGATAGGGGGGGGGGGGGGCACAGTAAGAGGAAAGAGACTTAGAAAATCCAATTTTGTACGTTATGTAGTATTTTATTAGATGATCAATAGTACTTTGTTCATCTCAGGACAAAGGAGACCTTGGAACATAAAAATTTATTAGCACATAATTTATTTAAATGAGAACACTAATACAGGGAGAAGATAAATAAAGAAAACACCATGACTAACAGGTCTTGAGACAAAATATATGCTGAGATGCTACCACAATATGAATTGCTTGTTTGCACCTTGATTAAACTCCTAGCTTCAACCTTACTTGTGTATGTCGTTCCGACTTACATAGCAATTTGTGCTGAAAGCGGTACACATATAGCATTGGATTTAAGAGTCGGACTTGCAGGATCTTTCTCCCCCATGCAAGATGCAACAACCGGGTGTGCCACACCGGAATCAACATACACGCTAGGAGTAGCTGGACTACACAGGAGGATGCCAACCCGACGTTCTAGTGCTGGTCACGAATGTGTGAGGACCTGTTGTGTAGGGGACAAAGATCGGACAGATGAGTGAAGAAAATAAGCAAAGAGACGAGGGAGGCACATGGAACGAGCATGACGCCGCGGGAGAAGGCTGGATACTAGTTGGTCTAGCTCGAGTGGTCCGTATCGTTGCCCAGTGCTCTCACGGAGCTTGGCGCTCGCGGCATCCTTAGTTCTGGTGGCAACGCCACGCTATCGCACCTCCCGTCCAAGTGGGTCAGCATTTCCGACCACATGCATCGCCTCGCGCTCTCGTCCGCCTCGCTGTCTCCAACCTCTATGTAATAGACACCATCCACGGCCACAACAATGTCTTCAGCGCCATTGTCGTTAACAGCCTAGGAGCCTAAAGTTACGTACCATGCTTTAGAGCGAGAAACTGCGGAAGGGATGTGAAAGGAAACAACTAATCCATGAATTCGTGAGGACATGTTAAGGAGAACGACGGACAGGAATAGCTTGTGGTCTAATGAGATACATTCCTCCGTTACTCCCAGATTTTTTTTCACGGGATCTTACAGTTTCTTTTGCTTTCTTTGGCCTGAAGGATTTGTTGATAATTAGCTGGTTGAGTTGATCCCCTCAAAAAAAAAAAAGCTGGTTGAGTTGAGATGGGTTTCTCTATAATTAACTGCCCAAGTAAAAGATAGTCTGGTTGACCGTCAATTGTTTTTGGTGGATTGATTTGGTGTTTGGAATTGAAAACTGATGTGGCATGCATAGTGACGTGGACAGCGTGCATGTCGAAAGAATTGCTACTCCCTCCCTCCCATAATATAAGAGTGTTTTTGACACTATTGTAGTGTCAAAAACGCTCTTATATTATGGGACGGAGGGAGTAGTAATGAAGATCAACCTTCTAAAAATAGTAGATTATCTTGTCCCAACCAAGTGGTGAGGGTTGCTGCCTCAAGCAACGCGACTTGACTAATAGATACTGGATCTTGGAAAGATATCCAACATCCGTGTGAATCCCCTGACGACGCGCGCCGCCGCCTCGTGCTGCTTTCCTGAGGTCGCCGGAGCCCGGATCCGGGCAGATCCTAGCGCACTGCCGACGGATCCGGTCATCCTCCAGCCAGATCCAGCCCAGCTATAGCGCACTGCCGACGGATCCGGTCGTCGGCCGCTACATATCCTTTTCACCAAACTATGGTCTGATTAGTTGATAGAAAAGCTACGTACCGTCCTTGACACCAAACTAAGATCTGATTAGTTGACAGAAAAGATACATGCATGCATGCATGGCCCAGTTTGTTGACAAGAAGTATGCTCCTGCCAATATATGTATTGTATGTACCTCTCTCCCCTACACATGGCACACGTGGATTTTTTTTTTTTTTGAGATTCACGTGGATTAATTTAATCATGAATGATGATTCCCCGCAAAATGAGAGTGAGTAGTGAGTACCCGCAAAAAAAAGTTACTATGTACACAAAGTTTGCGGCTGGCCGTGTGGGTCTCACGAGAAATTTAACATTACTGATTTATTTGTTCATCATTTAGTTATAGTACGTGAGTCCCTGCAAGAAAAAAGAGGTTGTTACTACAGAAAGCCTATATATACGCGCAGCTAGCTCTAACTTTTTACTGCATACATTCTCTCTTTATCTCGGATTAGCAGCTCAATGACCACTTCATCATCATCATCTCTCAAGTTAGTACTTGTACTACTGCTAGTACTACCACCAGCCATCTCGGCTTCTTCTCCAGCAACGACTACCAATGGCAACGGCAACGGCAACGGCAGCGACACTGATCTCGCTGCGTTGCTGGCTTTCAAAGCCAAACTCTCCGACCCTAATGGCATCCTGTCCAGCTGGACAACTGGTACGTCCTTCTGCCACTGGGTCGGTGTCTTGTGCAGCCGGCGCAGGCAGCGCGTCACCGCTCTTGAGCTGCTGGACGTGCCCCTATATGGATCTCTCGCTCCTCATCTCGGTAACCTCTCTTTCCTCTCTGTCCTCAACCTCAACAACACCAACGTCACAGACTCAATCCCAGATGAACTGGGAAAACTGCATCGCCTCAAATTTCTATATCTTGGCTACAATGACCTGTCAGGTAGCATCCCTCCTAGCATAGGAAACTTGACGAGTCTTCAAGTTCTTTCCCTGTGTTTCAACCGTCTCTCTGGTTCAATTCCGCCGGAGCTACACAACCTGAACAAACTTGGCCAGATAGATCTCTTTAGGAATGACCTCAGTGGCTCAATACCAACTAATCTATTCAACAATACTCGTTTGTTAAGTTATGTGAACATTGCAAACAACAGCTTGACAGGACCCATACCATATTGCATTGGCTCCTTGGCAATGCTCGAGTACCTTGACCTACAACTCAACCACCTAACTGGCCCAGTGCCTCCCACAATCTTCAACATGTCTAAACTATATGCTATCATTCTTGGTTCAAACTACAACTTAACTGGCCCTATCCCCGGGAACGAAAGTTTTAGTCTCCCGGCGCTGAAAATAATTGCCATCCAATATAACAGTTTCACAGGTCAGATTCCGTTGGGGTTTGCCTCTTGTCGGCATCTCCAAATGCTTTCCTTGTCCTTAAATTTCTTTGAGGGTGTTGTACCAACATGGTTGGGCAAGCTGACTCATCTCAATTTCCTATCCATGGGTAGTAATGACCTTGTCGGCACAATCCCTGCTGTACTTGGCAACCTCACTTTCCTAAGAATGCTAGACATGGCATCATGCAACCTAATCGGACCCATTCCGGTAGAATTTGGACAGCTAGGCCAACTCTCGATGTTGCTTCTTCAGAATAATCAACTGACGGGATCCATTCCAGCTTCTCTTGGTAACCTATCTGAAGTAACATTCCTAAAATTGCAAGAAAATAAGTTAACTGGATCGGTGCCTGCAACAATTGGTAGCATGCACTCTTCGGTGAATTTCGATATTTCACAAAACCACCTACAGGGAGATCTCAACTTCTTGTCCATTTTTCCTAATTTTAGAAAGCTGCAGTATCTTGACATCACCTTCAATAATTTCACTAGTTGGGGCCTCCCTGACTCTGTAGGGAATCTATCAAGCCAGTTGCAAACTTTCCTTGCACGTGGAATCAACTTAATTGGTGAAATTCCACCTATGATTTCTAATTTAACTGGTCTCATTAAGCTAGATCTTTCGGGAAACCAATTGCATAGTGTAATTCCACAATCCATCGTGATGATGGAAAATCTACAGTGGCTTGCCCTGGATGAAAATAACTTGTTTGGCCCCATCCCGTTGCAGATTGCAATGCTCAAAAATCTAGAATGGTTGTTCCTCTCTGACAATGAATTCACTGGTTCAATACCAAAGGACATTGGTAACCTCAGCAAGTTAGAAGACCTGATATTATCTGGTAACCAGTTATCATCCACCATACCACCAAGTTTGTTTCATCTTCATAGTCTCATTCAGCTAGATCTATCGAGAAACTTTTTAAACGGTGCATTACCGATTGATATAGGTTATTTGAACCAAATTAACCGCATGGATCTCTCTACAAACCGCTTGGTTGGTAGTCTCCCAGATTCGATTGGACAACTCCAAATGATAGCCTACTTGAACCTATCACATAATTTGTTTGGCAATTCAGTTCCAAACTCTTTCAGCAAGCTAACCAGCTTGCAAACTTTGGACCTATCCCATAATGATATCTCCGGTACCATCCCAAATTACCTCGCCAATTTTACCATCCTCTCCAATTTGAACCTCTCTTTCAATAACCTACAAGGGCAAATACCCGAAGGAGGTGTCTTCTCAAACATCAGTCTACAATCCTTGATGGGGAACTTGGGGCTATGTGGTGTTTCAACTTTAGGATTTCCACGGTGTCCAAGTAACACTACCAAAAGAACAATTGGCCGCGTGCTGAAAATTTTGCTCCCCACAATCATCATAGCAACTGGAGTTGTAGCTTCATGCTTATGTGTAATGATCAGAAAGAAAATTAAGAAGCAACAAGGGTTGACAGTTTCTGCAGATATGGTTGACATGACCAGCCACCAGTTGGTCTCCTACCATAACCTCGTTCGTGCCACTGACAATTTTAATGAGAGCAACTTGTTGGGGTCTGGAAGCTTTGGAAAGGTTTATAAGGGCCAACTACGCAACGGTGTTGTAGTTGCAATAAAAGTTCTTGACATGCAATTGGACCAGGCCATTAGAAGCTTCGATGCCGAGTGCAGTGTGTTGCGCATGGCACGGCACCGCAATCTGATAAGGATACTCACCACCTGCTCCAACCTAGATTTTAGAGCGTTGGTGCTGCCATACATGCCCAATGGCAGCTTAGAGACGCTCCTTCACCACTCTGGAGGCACAAGGCACCATGGGCTCCTCGAGAGGTTGGACATCATGCTCGACGTATCCATGGCAATGGAGTATCTGCACCATGAGCATCACGAGCTGGTCTTGCACTGCGACCTGAAGCCGAGCAACGTGCTATTCGACGAAGACATGACGGCGCATGTCGTGGACTTTGGCATTGCAAGGCTGTTACTTGGTGATGATAGCTCTGCGATTTATGCGAGCATTATCGGCACAGTTGGCTACATGGCACCAGGTAAATAAATGGACATTTAATTAAAATATTAATTAATTATGTTTAATCAGTCATGATTTAATTTTTTGTTTGTGAATTAATTCCCTGAGCAGAGTACGGGTCCTTTGGAAAAGCATCAAGGAAAAGTGATGTCTTCAGCTATGGAATCATGCTTCTTGAAGTCTTGACTGGAAAGAGACCCACTGATGAGGTATTTGTGGGAGATTTGAGCCTCAGGCAATGGGTGCGCGAGGCAATTCCTGGGGAGGTTGCCCATGTCGTGGATGGCCGGCTACTCCGAGGCTCTGTTTCTAGCATCAGCTTGGAAGGCTTTCTTGTGCCGCTGTTGGAGCTAGGTTTGCTATGCTCCAGCGACTCGCCTGACCAAAGAATGATGATGAGGGATGTGGTCGTGAGGTTCAAGAAGATCAAAGTGGAGTACACCAAAGCGACAATAGCGGCACGGAGCGCCGTCCCATGACATAATTGACGTTGCACCAATATATCTGTCTATGCTGGATGTGACGGTGCATAGTACCAGGGGTGGCCCATGAACTGGGAAGTCGGTCGCGAGGCCGGCCTCAGAGCCCAACAGGCCGAGGCATGGCCTGGGCCCCACGTCACACATGAAGTGTGCCTTCCAGAAGATCATCATCTTGGCGTGCAAGCTAAGGCTACCCTAGGGCTCTAGGTTGGTTAGCAGACCTTGTAGCCCTAGGTCTCGTCTCCCTTTACAAGGCGAGACCTGGGGATAGCCGAAGGACAGAAAATTCTCCACCTTAGTCTCGATAATTCATCTCCATCTTCATTGTAACCCCCTCATATGAGGCGATTCCCACATCAATTCAATCCAAAGCAGGAGTAGGGTTTTACCTCCACCATGAGGGCCCGAACCTGGGTAAACGCCGCGTATTCGATCCCCTCTGGTACTTCCGGTTTCATGCACCACCCTAGCAGGACTACTGACGTTTTCTGGTATCGCCGGGATGTGTTGGTTTATTTTTAAATTATGGAACCGTGCTTTTATTTTCAAATTTAGTGAGGGTAAAAAGTACTTTTCGTAGTTTAAAATATTTTGACGTTTAGTTGTTTTGATATTCGGTTTGGAAATTTAGAATACCATGCAATACAACCTCAGCTTCGCCCCACCGCCCAGGACCCATGTCCTCATGTCACGCACGTACGACTCCCAGAAAATATCAGAGCCACACCCTTCCTCACAAAATACCTAGAACCTTCGGATATGGAGGAAGGCAAGAAGATGGCAGGGTGAGTTGGTCTAGAGTCTTGGTCGTGGAGGTGGCCGGTGTAGATTGTTCAAATCAATTGCGAAAGGAGATGACGTGTTTGTGTGGAGGATATCTGATATAACGGTCTAAAAGCTAGATATGACTCGTAGGAGAATCAAATGGACAACATTCATTTTGAGGATTATTCGTCATAATTTTTCAAGTACTAACATCAGTATCTGAAGGAGTCTTCAATTAGTAAATACTAGCAAATATGCCCGTGTTGCAGCAAGAGAAAAACACGGAGCCAACGCTAGTTCCTTAAAAGCAGGGTTATCCAGGTCAAAAACTGTGTTGTGAAGCACATTCGTGTCCAGCAAGATCAAAAATGAAGGAGCATGTGATTTAAACATCGCAACAAATGTTCCATACATGTGAACTTTCATGCAATTGTTACTATTAAGCATGACCAAATGGGTCAATATAGAAGGAATATTCCGATGAAAATAATGTTCCATCTATGTATGCCACCCTCGTGTGCAAGTTTTCATATGATGAAGTAAATTGCAGTGTATGTGGAGCATCTGAGAGAATCGGAACACATATATTGATCACAAAAGCTTAATCTCCTAATTGCTCACTGCAGTACATGGACACATTTCTCCCCACATGACCCAACGCCCACAACAAAGTAGTGCTATCGAAAAGAAGAAATTATCCTGCAGAAAAGGAATTATTGTTGCTATGCTTCAAGACTACTGACAACTCTCTCCAAAAAAATTCGCGAATACGCAAAAGCCTTGCGTATCATTGCATTGATAGGAGGGGTGAAATTACAGGGTTAAGCTGTTACAAAGGTGAGGTATAGCAACACCAATAGGCCGCCTACAAGCATGTGCACATGGATGGCATGAGTAGGCTGCCTCGGCGCATGGACTGGCTCTGTGGGTGCGCCTCCCACAGTCAACCAAAACTACGTCTCCGGGAGGATGATCGCTAACCCTTTGGTGCCGGCACGTGCCCACGTGCATGCCTCCTCCAGAATTGTGTGCGCGGCGCGGCTGGCGGAGGGTTGGTCACCGTTGAATAGGCATCTGTTGCGGTGTTTCCATAACCAAAAGGCCGAGAGGATCGCAAGGGAGGCTAGGCCTCGTCGATGGTTGCTGGGCACGTCGTTGAGAGTGGAGGAGATCCAGGAGATGAAGTCATCGTCAGGGCCAGGGAGCCTGGCAGTGGAGCGGCACCATGAGAGCACATCGTGCCACACTTGGCGAGAGAAGGAGCAGCCCGCGAGCAGGCGTTGCATCATTTCCAGTTCCTGGTCGCAGAGAAGGCAGCTGGGCTCTTGCGGCAGGCCGTGCCGAGCAAGGCGGTCGGCAGTCCAGCACCTCCCAAGGAGCGTGAGCCAGACGAATAACTTGATGCGAAGCGGCGCCGAAGATGATTGAGATGGCGACACGTGAAGTTGTCGGAGATGGTGGCGTGAATAGGGGAGGCCGCACACTTCACAAAGTTGGTGTGCATCCCAGGATGTGGCACCGAAGATGCGTAAGAGCTCGCGAATCGCAGTGAGGTCGCGCTTGTCGGGGCGGAAAAATATCACCACGTCGTCGGCGTACAGGGAGATGCTTGATGCCATGTGCCGTGTGGTTATGCGTTGAAGAATCCCATCATTGACAGCTCGACAGATGAGATTGTTGAGTGTGTCGATGACCATGATGAAGAGCATGGGGAGAGGGGGTCGCCCTGTCATAGGCCCCGGCGGTGGTGCACTGGCGGCCCCGAAATGCCGTTGATGAGGACGCGGGTGCTACCCGTAGCGAGAAGAATGCAGAGCCACTCTCATCAGCGATGCCCCGAGCCCAAGTGACGCATAGTCTCGAGGAGAAAGGCCTAGGATACGGAGTCAAAAGTGCACGCAATGTCGAGCTTGAGCATGACGCGCGGGTGCATGAGGTTGTGAGGTTGTCACACGGTTTGTTGGACAAGCAGAAAGTTGTCGTGAATGCACCGTCCGGCGATGAAGGCACTCTGATTCGTGGAGACCATGTCACCAAGGCTTTTGCGTATTCGTGGACAAAGCAGAAAGTTGACGCGTGTCCCATAAGCCACACATCTTCGTTGCTGAACCTTATCCTCTCAGGCCTTCATCTCCAGAAAATCTCTCTCAGCAGCAAGCTCCACCGACCTCTCTCCCTTCACTCTCTCGCTCCCAACTCCCATCTAGCGCCACCGAAGGACGCAGCCACCAGCCCCTTTCTCCTTTCCTCCTCCTCCTCCTCTCTCTCTCTCTCTCTCTCTCTCTCTCCCGGCCGAGCTCCCATGGCGCTCCGCCGCCAGCCCCTTTTTTCCTTTCCTCCTCTCTCCTTACCCCTTTCTCTCTCTCCACAAACGAGCTCCCATGGCGCTCTCTCCTCGGGTGCTTTTCTGCAACAAGATCTATGTTGCAAAATACTTCTGCAACAAGAGCTATATTGTGAAAATTTTGTAAAAAAAAGTTCTGCGACAAGACATTTGTTGCACAAAAAAATCTGCAACAAGACCTCCGTTGCAAAAAAAATTGCAACAAGATCTCTGTTGCAAAACTTTTCTGCAACTAGACCAATGTTGCAAAAAAATTCTGTAGCAAGACTTGTGTTGCAATGGTGGAGGTGCCGCTCATCCGCTCGATGCGCTAGATCTGACGGCTTGTGACCCGGCCGATCTTTTAAAAAGATCGGCCGGCGGACGCGTAGCACGCCCCATTTTAGTTTGCATATAAGTTTTTTCTGAAGTCAAAGTATCTCTACTTTGACCAAACTTATAGAAAAAATATCAACATTCACAATACCAAATCACAGTTTGTCTCTGTTGCTGGGCCCCGCATCCACGTGTGGCACATCGTATCGTATGGTGGGTTTTATCACTTGGGTGCGGAAATGTCAAGCAACGGCCGTCTGCCTCTTAACATCGGAAGGCAATACATGAGCATTAGACCTCGCCCGCTTCGTCTACCTCCCCACATTGCTCAACAACATTTCAACTTGCCAGAACGGTTACCTAATCTCCTCTTCAAAATAACCACCACATCAGCAGACAATGGTGAGAAGATGGCATTCTGGGATGGCCGTCCAAGAAGACCATTCCACCAACGCCCAGGCCCATGGCAACTACTTCATCGACACCTTATACCACTCTGCCAGGTATGCAGGTCACTGAGAGTCAATAGAAGCATTTGTTGGTTCCTCCGCAGCGAGCCTACACCTTCGCAGGATTTTGCATCGAAAGATACAAGGAGATGCTACGACGATGGGACATCAAGGTCCAGAACTTCGTCGACATCCAGATGGAGTGCAAGGCGCCGGACGCCTAAAAGGAGCGTCATTCACTAGCGGGTGTTGCAGCTTCAGCAGTGGATTGGAACTACGCCCGCATGAAAACCAGTTTCAATAAGCGTCGTCATGACTACTGGGCAAACTCGCCAGTCTCGGAGGAACATCAACTACGCAGCGAGAGACGCATATGCGTGCAGCACTTTGGGCCCAAACGTCACTATGGTAGATCGTTGCATAACTGTCAATGTATGAGATACACATCCAACCACCAACTAGTCTAAGCACTAGAGTATTTCAAACCAAACCTAAGTTCAGTATGTTACATGATGATAATATACACGCATGCCCTGCAACGGCAGGGAAATCTCGCAGGGCATGGCACGGTGCCGTGCCCGATACATCGTGCCAGCACTGTCACCGCCACACTATCATGCTATCATCAGTCGGAAACGTATGAGCAAATGCTACATTGTACTCTACACAATTAAGGAGCTAGTATCGTCGCACAGAAGCAGGCAGATGACGACGATTCCCAGATTATTCAGGCCAGCTTCTGGGAGCTGATGATTGCTCCCCGCTCTCGCGCAAGCTTGACTGCTTCAAGTCTCTCAGCGCCGCTGCAACAAGCTAACGAAACAACCATTGGTTAGTTTGCATACAGACTCACGAGAAACTCTGTTAGATATCAATTGGAAAACAAAGCTATCTGAGGAAAAGCACACCTGTCACATGACCGTGAAAGGAAATTGCAAAATAAACACTAGCAGATGGCTGGTAATACCACACAGAAAAACTTGTTTATAGATATCTAACGCTTCATAGGTGAACTGTACCAAAACAATAAATGTCTCCAGAACTCAAACTATGTGTGTACTAGACATCTCTAGTTTAGTCATCTCCAAGTCAGTGCAAAATTAACAGCAATAACTCACTATAGAAATCTCTAGTTTAGCTTCATAAGTAACGGTAATCCACATTGGTGAAATTTAACAGCAATAAGTTACTGGGGATAGACAGCTACCATTTACTCACTGGCCCAGTTTATACTTCATAGTTATCTTGGTGGTATGAAATTCTGCTTCTTTATGAAAAATGAGCACTCACCCTGTGGGGAGCTCCACCCTGTAGTCTGGGACTTCTCCGAGGCTCGGCATTCTGGTGTTGCAAAAATGATGGACTGTTATGGGCAACGGGAGATGGGCTATGGTTTTGCAAATAGGATGGACGGTTCTGGACATTGGACGGTTGATTCTGGTTATGGAAGTAGGATGGACTGTTCTGGACATTGGACGGTTGATTCTGGTGCAAATAGAATGGACTGTTCTGTCCATTGAACGACGGATTCTGATGATGGAAATAGAATGGGTTGCTCTGGATATTGGACGACTGATTCTGGTCCTGCGAATAGTATGGAGTGTTATGGACAATGGACGTTGGATTCTGGTTACGCAAATGGGATGGACTGCTCTGAACAATATACCGAGGATTCCGAGTATATGGTGAGATGTAAAACACTGCGTGCTCTCTATTTGCTCTTAATGACGGGGGAGTTCAGAAATTACCTATGAAGATGTTTTTCGGAGTGGACATCCCCGCCGTCGGCAAAGCTGGAGTATGCCATGTTCAACTGGGTGTGTCACCACCTTTCAATACAAGACGGAACCAGACGGATGCATATCCTCCTATGAGTCCGGCTGGCGGGAGTTCATGATGGAAAATAGAGAACTAAGGGTCGACACACCAGTGATAATCACCATAAGAAACAACAACCGCAATGACTTACAAATGATGGTTGTCGTTGACTATATTTAGAAATAAGGTCTAAGTTATGAATATATTAGCCGATGAACTGTTAGTTAGTATGTTAAGATGGATGTGATACTTGATGTTTGTTTCTCAAGTGGAACAAATTTGAAGTGTTACTTAATTAGTTGGTCATTTGTTTCCAAAATGAATTGAGTCTGGTTCAGTTATATTGAGAATGATATGACTACGTGAATTAACCTTTTGGAAGTAATGTGTGTCAACGCGCAATGCCAACGAATGGTGTTCTCTCTCGAGCCTTGCCCTCCAGTGGCGGTCGCTGCGGCACAACCGCCACTGCTAATATGACACCTATGGCGGGCGACAACAGGGACCTGTGGCGGGTAGTAAATAACGCCCATCACTGGAATTTATGTACCAGACTGATGCCATATTAGCAGTGGCGGAAGGTCAATGACGGGCGGGCTTGAGAGCCTGGCCCTCAATTGCTTGGCTTTTTGCGTCCGCCACTAGTAGGCATTCATGCAGTAGTAGCAACACCTTTTGAAAATTTACAGTTGCGACTCACTTTAAGAACTTGCAGTTGAGTCAACCTTTGAAAACTTGCAGTTGCCACCCTTTCTGGACACTTGCACTTGTGACCCCATTTGAAAAGTTGCACTTGCGACCCCATTTCAAAAAGTTACAGTTGCGACCCCTTTTGAAAAATTGTAGTTGCAACCCGTTTTGAAAAATTGCAATTGCATGACTTGAAATCTTGCAGTTGAGACCACTTTGAAAACTTATTACTTACAATTGCAACCATTTTTGAAAACATGATTTGCGACCCCCTTTTGAAAAACTTGAGTTGCGACCACTTTTGAAAGATTGCACTTGGGACCCAATTAAAAAAAACATGCAGTTGTGATCCCCTTGCAAAAACTTACAGTTGTGATCCTTTTTGAAAACTTGCAGATGCAAATCATATTCAAGTTGCGACCCGTCCTTGAAAACTTGCAGTTGCGACTCCTTCCCCTTTGATAACTCGCAACTTACTTGTGGTTGCGACCCGACTTAAAAACTTGCAGAAATCATATGAAAAAAGAGAAAAGAAAAAACAAAGAATAAAATAAAAACATTAAAACATTAAAGAAAAATATGAAAAAGAAACAAAACCTAAAAATAAATAGCACAAACCTGGAAATTAGGCAATAAAAAAGACAATGAATTGGAAAACAGCAAAAAAAACTGTTAGAACTCGACCTGTGAGAAAAAGGGACAAAGCCCATAAAGCACAAACAAAAGGACTGACCACCATGTGGCGCATGAATCTTAAAGCACCTATATCTAACGGTTGTGCATGAGACTGAGAGAAACAGCAAAACCGCACACAAAACTATCCATCACTATATAATACCCTGCGTGTTGTTGTGGGATCTTATTCGGAAATTGCCTTTGGCTCATAGGAGCATATGCTCCTGCCATCGGAAAAACATTTCAAAATGTCAAAAAATTTCGAACAAAAATTTGACACGTACAACTCGATATTCTATGTGCGCACGCCAAGTTTTGTGGAAAACCGGCATTTTCTGCGGCTTGTGTAAAAAAGACAAAGAAATGCCTCGTGAAAAGCCCTTTTTACCACTGAATTTTGTCTTTTTCACACGCGACACAACAATTGTCAAATTTTCACGAAACGACTTTGTGAGTACGTAGAATGTCGAGATGTACGCGCGAAACATTTTATCGGAATTTTGTGACATTTCAAAATACGTTTGAAACGCATTTAAAAAAACAGGAGCATATGCTCCTAGGAGCCAAAACGCCACTCTCGATGTTATTGTGTGACAAAGAGCTCAAGATAGGGGGGGGGGGGCACAGTAAGAGGAAAGAGACTTAGAAAATCCAATTTTGTACGTTATGTAGTATTTTATTAGATGATCAATAGTACTTTGTTCATCTCAGGACAAAGGAGACCTTGGAACATAAAAATTTATTAGCACATAATTTATTTAAATGAGAACACTAATACAGGGAGAAGATAAATAAAGAAAACACCATGACTAACAGGTCTTGAGACAAAATATATGCTGAGATGCTACCACAATATGAATTGCTTGTTTGCACCTTGATTAAACTCCTAGCTTCAACCTTACTTGTGTATGTCGTTCCGACTTACATAGCAATTTGTGCTGAAAGCGGTACACATATAGCATTGGATTTAAGAGTCGGACTTGCAGGATCTTTCTCCCCCATGCAAGATGCAACAACCGGGTGTGCCACACCGGAATCAACATACACGCTAGGAGTAGCTGGACTACACAGGAGGATGCCAACCCGACGTTCTAGTGCTGGTCACGAATGTGTGAGGACCTGTTGTGTAGGGGACAAAGATCGGACAGATGAGTGAAGAAAATAAGCAAAGAGACGAGGGAGGCACATGGAACGAGCATGACGCCGCGGGAGAAGGCTGGATACTAGTTGGTCTAGCTCGAGTGGTCCGTATCGTTGCCCAGTGCTCTCACGGAGCTTGGCGCTCGCGGCATCCTTAGTTCTGGTGGCAACGCCACGCTATCGCACCTCCCGTCCAAGTGGGTCAGCATTTCCGACCACATGCATCGCCTCGCGCTCTCGTCCGCCTCGCTGTCTCCAACCTCTATGTAATAGACACCATCCACGGCCACAACAATGTCTTCAGCGCCATTGTCGTTAACAGCCTAGGAGCCTAAAGTTACGTACCATGCTTTAGAGCGAGAAACTGCGGAAGGGATGTGAAAGGAAACAACTAATCCATGAATTCGTGAGGACATGTTAAGGAGAACGACGGACAGGAATAGCTTGTGGTCTAATGAGATACATTCCTCCGTTACTCCCAGATTTTTTTTCACGGGATCTTACAGTTTCTTTTGCTTTCTTTGGCCTGAAGGATTTGTTGATAATTAGCTGGTTGAGTTGATCCCCTCAAAAAAAAAAAAGCTGGTTGAGTTGAGATGGGTTTCTCTATAATTAACTGCCCAAGTAAAAGATAGTCTGGTTGACCGTCAATTGTTTTTGGTGGATTGATTTGGTGTTTGGAATTGAAAACTGATGTGGCATGCATAGTGACGTGGACAGCGTGCATGTCGAAAGAATTGCTACTCCCTCCCTCCCATAATATAAGAGTGTTTTTGACACTATTGTAGTGTCAAAAACGCTCTTATATTATGGGACGGAGGGAGTAGTAATGAAGATCAACCTTCTAAAAATAGTAGATTATCTTGTCCCAACCAAGTGGTGAGGGTTGCTGCCTCAAGCAACGCGACTTGACTAATAGATACTGGATCTTGGAAAGATATCCAACATCCGTGTGAATCCCCTGACGACGCGCGCCGCCGCCTCGTGCTGCTTTCCTGAGGTCGCCGGAGCCCGGATCCGGGCAGATCCTAGCGCACTGCCGACGGATCCGGTCATCCTCCAGCCAGATCCAGCCCAGCTATAGCGCACTGCCGACGGATCCGGTCGTCGGCCGCTACATATCCTTTTCACCAAACTATGGTCTGATTAGTTGATAGAAAAGCTACGTACCGTCCTTGACACCAAACTAAGATCTGATTAGTTGACAGAAAAGATACATGCATGCATGCATGGCCCAGTTTGTTGACAAGAAGTATGCTCCTGCCAATATATGTATTGTATGTACCTCTCTCCCCTACACATGGCACACGTGGATTTTTTTTTTTTTTGAGATTCACGTGGATTAATTTAATCATGAATGATGATTCCCCGCAAAATGAGAGTGAGTAGTGAGTACCCGCAAAAAAAAGTTACTATGTACACAAAGTTTGCGGCTGGCCGTGTGGGTCTCACGAGAAATTTAACATTACTGATTTATTTGTTCATCATTTAGTTATAGTACGTGAGTCCCTGCAAGAAAAAAGAGGTTGTTACTACAGAAAGCCTATATATACGCGCAGCTAGCTCTAACTTTTTACTGCATACATTCTCTCTTTATCTCGGATTAGCAGCTCAATGACCACTTCATCATCATCATCTCTCAAGTTAGTACTTGTACTACTGCTAGTACTACCACCAGCCATCTCGGCTTCTTCTCCAGCAACGACTACCAATGGCAACGGCAACGGCAACGGCAGCGACACTGATCTCGCTGCGTTGCTGGCTTTCAAAGCCAAACTCTCCGACCCTAATGGCATCCTGTCCAGCTGGACAACTGGTACGTCCTTCTGCCACTGGGTCGGTGTCTTGTGCAGCCGGCGCAGGCAGCGCGTCACCGCTCTTGAGCTGCTGGACGTGCCCCTATATGGATCTCTCGCTCCTCATCTCGGTAACCTCTCTTTCCTCTCTGTCCTCAACCTCAACAACACCAACGTCACAGACTCAATCCCAGATGAACTGGGAAAACTGCATCGCCTCAAATTTCTATATCTTGGCTACAATGACCTGTCAGGTAGCATCCCTCCTAGCATAGGAAACTTGACGAGTCTTCAAGTTCTTTCCCTGTGTTTCAACCGTCTCTCTGGTTCAATTCCGCCGGAGCTACACAACCTGAACAAACTTGGCCAGATAGATCTCTTTAGGAATGACCTCAGTGGCTCAATACCAACTAATCTATTCAACAATACTCGTTTGTTAAGTTATGTGAACATTGCAAACAACAGCTTGACAGGACCCATACCATATTGCATTGGCTCCTTGGCAATGCTCGAGTACCTTGACCTACAACTCAACCACCTAACTGGCCCAGTGCCTCCCACAATCTTCAACATGTCTAAACTATATGCTATCATTCTTGGTTCAAACTACAACTTAACTGGCCCTATCCCCGGGAACGAAAGTTTTAGTCTCCCGGCGCTGAAAATAATTGCCATCCAATATAACAGTTTCACAGGTCAGATTCCGTTGGGGTTTGCCTCTTGTCGGCATCTCCAAATGCTTTCCTTGTCCTTAAATTTCTTTGAGGGTGTTGTACCAACATGGTTGGGCAAGCTGACTCATCTCAATTTCCTATCCATGGGTAGTAATGACCTTGTCGGCACAATCCCTGCTGTACTTGGCAACCTCACTTTCCTAAGAATGCTAGACATGGCATCATGCAACCTAATCGGACCCATTCCGGTAGAATTTGGACAGCTAGGCCAACTCTCGATGTTGCTTCTTCAGAATAATCAACTGACGGGATCCATTCCAGCTTCTCTTGGTAACCTATCTGAAGTAACATTCCTAAAATTGCAAGAAAATAAGTTAACTGGATCGGTGCCTGCAACAATTGGTAGCATGCACTCTTCGGTGAATTTCGATATTTCACGAAACCACCTACAGGGAGATCTCAACTTCTTGTCCATTTTTCCTAATTTTAGAAAGCTGCAGTATCTTGACATCACCTTCAATAATTTCACTAGTTGGGGCCTCCCTGACTCTGTAGGGAATCTATCAAGCCAGTTGCAAACTTTCCTTGCACGTGGAATCAACTTAATTGGTGAAATTCCACCTATGATTTCTAATTTAACTGGTCTCATTAAGCTAGATCTTTCGGGAAACCAATTGCATAGTGTAATTCCACAATCCATCGTGATGATGGAAAATCTACAGTGGCTTGCCCTGGATGAAAATAACTTGTTTGGCCCCATCCCGTTGCAGATTGCAATGCTCAAAAATCTAGAATGGTTGTTCCTCTCTGACAATGAATTCACTGGTTCAATACCAAAGGACATTGGTAACCTCAGCAAGTTAGAAGACCTGATATTATCTGGTAACCAGTTATCATCCACCATACCACCAAGTTTGTTTCATCTTCATAGTCTCATTCAGCTAGATCTATCGAGAAACTTTTTAAACGGTGCATTACCGATTGATATAGGTTATTTGAACCAAATTAACCGCATGGATCTCTCTACAAACCGCTTGGTTGGTAGTCTCCCAGATTCGATTGGACAACTCCAAATGATAGCCTACTTGAACCTATCACATAATTTGTTTGGCAATTCAGTTCCAAACTCTTTCAGCAAGCTAACCAGCTTGCAAACTTTGGACCTATCCCATAATGATATCTCCGGTACCATCCCAAATTACCTCGCCAATTTTACCATCCTCTCCAATTTGAACCTCTCTTTCAATAACCTACAAGGGCAAATACCCGAAGGAGGTGTCTTCTCAAACATCAGTCTACAATCCTTGATGGGGAACTTGGGGCTATGTGGTGTTTCAACTTTAGGATTTCCACGGTGTCCAAGTAACACTACCAAAAGAACAATTGGCCGCGTGCTGAAAATTTTGCTCCCCACAATCATCATAGCAACTGGAGTTGTAGCTTCATGCTTATGTGTAATGATCAGAAAGAAAATTAAGAAGCAACAAGGGTTGACAGTTTCTGCAGATATGGTTGACATGACCAGCCACCAGTTGGTCTCCTACCATAACCTCGTTCGTGCCACTGACAATTTTAATGAGAGCAACTTGTTGGGGTCTGGAAGCTTTGGAAAGGTTTATAAGGGCCAACTACGCAACGGTGTTGTAGTTGCAATAAAAGTTCTTGACATGCAATTGGACCAGGCCATTAGAAGCTTCGATGCCGAGTGCAGTGTGTTGCGCATGGCACGGCACCGCAATCTGATAAGGATACTCACCACCTGCTCCAACCTAGATTTTAGAGCGTTGGTGCTGCCATACATGCCCAATGGCAGCTTAGAGACGCTCCTTCACCACTCTGGAGGCACAAGGCACCATGGGCTCCTCGAGAGGTTGGACATCATGCTCGACGTATCCATGGCAATGGAGTATCTGCACCATGAGCATCACGAGCTGGTCTTGCACTGCGACCTGAAGCCGAGCAACGTGCTATTCGACGAAGACATGACGGCGCATGTCGTGGACTTTGGCATTGCAAGGCTGTTACTTGGTGATGATAGCTCTGCGATTTATGCGAGCATTATCGGCACAGTTGGCTACATGGCACCAGGTAAATAAATGGACATTTAATTAAAATATTAATTAATTATGTTTAATCAGTCATGATTTAATTTTTTGTTTGTGAATTAATTCCCTGAGCAGAGTACGGGTCCTTTGGAAAAGCATCAAGGAAAAGTGATGTCTTCAGCTATGGAATCATGCTTCTTGAAGTCTTGACTGGAAAGAGACCCACTGATGAGGTATTTGTGGGAGATTTGAGCCTCAGGCAATGGGTGCGCGAGGCAATTCCTGGGGAGGTTGCCCATGTCGTGGATGGCCGGCTACTCCGAGGCTCTGTTTCTAGCATCAGCTTGGAAGGCTTTCTTGTGCCGCTGTTGGAGCTAGGTTTGCTATGCTCCAGCGACTCGCCTGACCAAAGAATGATGATGAGGGATGTGGTCGTGAGGTTGAAGAAGATCAAAGTGGAGTACACCAAAGCGACAATAGCGGCACGGAGCGCCGTCCCATGACATAATTGACGTTGCACCAATATATCTGTCTATGCTGGATGTGACGGTGCATAGTACCAGGGGTGGCCCATGAACTGGGAAGTCGGTCGCGAGGCCGGCCTCAGAGCCCAACAGGCCGAGGCATGGCCTGGGCCCCACGTCACACATGAAGTGTGCCTTCCAGAAGATCATCATCTTGGCGTGCAAGCTAAGGCTACCCTAGGGCTCTAGGTTGGTTAGCAGACCTTGTAGCCCTAGGTCTCGTCTCCCTTTACAAGGCGAGACCTGGGGATAGCCGAAGGACAGAAAATTCTCCACCTTAGTCTCGATAATTCATCTCCATCTTCATTGTAACCCCCTCATATGAGGCGATTCCCACATCAATTCAATCCAAAGCAGGAGTAGGGTTTTACCTCCACCATGAGGGCCCGAACCTGGGTAAACGCCGCGTATTCGATCCCCTCTGGTACTTCCGGTTTCATGCACCACCCTAGCAGGACTACTGACGTTTTCTGGTATCGCCGGGATGTGTTGGTTTATTTTTAAATTATGGAACCGTGCTTTTATTTTCAAATTTAGTGAGGGTAAAAAGTACTTTTCGTAGTTTAAAATATTTTGACGTTTAGTTGTTTTGATATTCGGTTTGGAAATTTAGAATACCATGCAATACAACCTCAGCTTCGCCCCACCGCCCAGGACCCATGTCCTCATGTCACGCACGTACGACTCCCAGAAAATATCAGAGCCACACCCTTCCTCACAAAATACCTAGAACCTTCGGATATGGAGGAAGGCAAGAAGATGGCAGGGTGAGTTGGTCTAGAGTCTTGGTCGTGGAGGTGGCCGGTGTAGATTGTTCAAATCAATTGCGAAAGGAGATGACGTGTTTGTGTGGAGGATATCTGATATAACGGTCTATTAGCTAGATATGACTCGTAGGAGAATCAAATGGACAACATTCATTTTGAGGATTATTCGTCATAATTTTTCAAGTACTAACATCAGTATCTGAAGGAGTCTTCAATTAGTAAATACTAGCAAATATGCCCGTGTTGCAGCAAGAGAAAAACACGGAGCCAACGCTAGTTCCTTAAAAGCAGGGTTATCCAGGTCAAAAACTGTGTTGTGAAGCACATTCGTGTCCAGCAAGATCAAAAATGAAGGAGCATGTGATTTAAACATCGCAACAAATGTTCCATACATGTGAACTTTCATGCAATTGTTACTATTAAGCATGACCAAATGGGTCAATATAGAAGGAATATTCCGATGAAAATAATGTTCCATCTATGTATGCCACCCTCGTGTGCAAGTTTTCATATGATGAAGTAAATTGCAGTGTATGTGGAGCATCTGAGAGAATCGGAACACATATATTGATCACAAAAGCTTAATCTCCTAATTGCTCACTGCAGTACATGGACACATTTCTCCCCACATGACCCAACGCCCACAACAAAGTAGTGCTATCGAAAAGAAGAAATTATCCTGCAGAAAAGGAATTATTGTTGCTATGCTTCAAGACTACTGACAACTCTCTCCAAAAAAATTCGCGAATACGCAAAAGCCTTGCGTATCATTGCATTGATAGGAGGGGTGAAATTACAGGGTTAAGCTGTTACAAAGGTGAGGTATAGCAACACCAATAGGCCGCCTACAAGCATGTGCACATGGATGGCATGAGTAGGCTGCCTCGGCGCATGGACTGGCTCTGTGGGTGCGCCTCCCACAGTCAACCAAAACTACGTCTCCGGGAGGATGATCGCTAACCCTTTGGTGCCGGCACGTGCCCACGTGCATGCCTCCTCCAGAATTGTGTGCGCGGCGCGGCTGGCGGAGGGTTGGTCACCGTTGAATAGGCATCTGTTGCGGTGTTTCCATAACCAAAAGGCCGAGAGGATCGCAAGGGAGGCTAGGCCTCGTCGATGGTAGCTGGGCACGTCGTTGAGAGTGGAGGAGATCCAGGAGATGAAGTCATCGTCAGGGCCAGGGATCCTGGCAGTGGAGCGGCACCATGAGAGCACATCGTGCCACACTTGGCGAGAGAAGGAGCAGCCCGCGAGCAGGCGTTGCATCATTTCCAGTTCCTGGTCGCAGAGAAGGCAGCTGGGCTCTTGCGGCAGGCCGTGCCGAGCAAGGCGGTCGGCAGTCCAGCACCTCCCAAGGAGCGTGAGCCAGACGAATAACTTGATGCGAAGCGGCGCCGAAGATGATTGAGATGGCGACACGTGAAGTTGTCGGAGATGGTGGCGTGAATAGGGGAGGCCGCACACTTCACAAAGTTGGTGTGCATCCCAGGATGTGGCACCGAAGATGCGTAAGAGCTCGCGAATCGCAGTGAGGTCGCGCTTGTCGGGGCGGAAAAATATCACCACGTCGTCGGCGTACAGGGAGATGCTTGATGCCATGTGCCGTGTGGTTATGCGTTGAAGAATCCCATCATTGACAGCTCGACAGATGAGATTGTTGAGTGTGTCGATGACCATGATGAAGAGCATGGGGAGAGGGGGTCGCCCTGTCATAGGCCCCGGCGGTGGTGCACTGGCGGCCCCGAAATGCCGTTGATGAGGACGCGGGTGCTACCCGTAGCGAGAAGAATGCAGAGCCACTCTCATCAGCGATGCCCCGAGCCCAAGTGACGCATAGTCTCGAGGAGAAAGGCCTAGGATACGGAGTCAAAAGTGCACGCAATGTCGAGCTTGAGCATGACGCGCGGGTGCATGAGGTTGTGAGGTTGTCACACGGTTTGTTGGACAAGCAGAAAGTTGTCGTGAATGCACCGTCCGGCGATGAAGGCACTCTGATTCGTGGAGACCATGTCACCAAGGCTTTTGCGTATTCGTGGACAAAGCAGAAAGTTGACGCGTGTCCCATAAGCCACACATCTTCGTTGCTGAACCTTATCCTCTCAGGCCTTCATCTCCAGAAAATCTCTCTCAGCAGCAAGCTCCACCGACCTCTCTCCCTTCACTCTCTCGCTCCCAACTCCCATCTAGCGCCACCGAAGGACGCAGCCACCAGCCCCTTTCTCCTTTCCTCCTCCTCCTCCTCTCTCTCTCTCTCTCTCTCTCTCTCTCTCTCCCGGCCGAGCTCCCATGGCGCTCCGCCGCCAGCCCCTTTTTTCCTTTCCTCCTCTCTCCTTACCCCTTTCTCTCTCTCCACAAACGAGCTCCCATGGCGCTCTCTCCTCGGGTGCTTTTCTGCAACAAGATCTATGTTGCAAAATACTTCTGCAACAAGAGCTATATTGTGAAAATTTTGTAAAAAAAAGTTCTGCGACAAGACATTTGTTGCACAAAAAAATCTGCAACAAGACCTCCGTTGCAAAAAAAATTGCAACAAGATCTCTGTTGCAAAACTTTTCTGCAACTAGACCAATGTTGCAAAAAAATTCTGTAGCAAGACTTGTGTTGCAATGGTGGAGGTGCCGCTCATCCGCTCGATGCGCTAGATCTGACGGCTTGTGACCCGGCCGATCTTTTAAAAAGATCGGCCGGCGGACGCGTAGCACGCCCCATTTTAGTTTGCATATAAGTTTTTTCTGAAGTCAAAGTATCTCTACTTTGACCAAACTTATAGAAAAAATATCAACATTCACAATACCAAATCACAGTTTGTCTCTGTTGCTGGGCCCCGCATCCACGTGTGGCACATCGTATCGTATGGTGGGTTTTATCACTTGGGTGCGGAAATGTCAAGCAACGGCCGTCTGCCTCTTAACATCGGAAGGCAATACATGAGCATTAGACCTCGCCCGCTTCGTCTACCTCCCCACATTGCTCAACAACATTTCAACTTGCCAGAACGGTTACCTAATCTCCTCTTCAAAATAACCACCACATCAGCAGACAATGGTGAGAAGATGGCATTCTGGGATGGCCGTCCAAGAAGACCATTCCACCAACGCCCAGGCCCATGGCAACTACTTCATCGACACCTTATACCACTCTGCCAGGTATGCAGGTCACTGAGAGTCAATAGAAGCATTTGTTGGTTCCTCCGCAGCGAGCCTACACCTTCGCAGGATTTTGCATCGAAAGATACAAGGAGATGCTACGACGATGGGACATCAAGGTCCAGAACTTCGTCGACATCCAGATGGAGTGCAAGGCGCCGGACGCCTAAAAGGAGCGTCATTCACTAGCGGGTGTTGCAGCTTCAGCAGTGGATTGGAACTACGCCCGCATGAAAACCAGTTTCAATAAGCGTCGTCATGACTACTGGGCAAACTCGCCAGTCTCGGAGGAACATCAACTACGCAGCGAGAGACGCATATGCGTGCAGCACTTTGGGCCCAAACGTCACTATGGTAGATCGTTGCATAACTGTCAATGTATGAGATACACATCCAACCACCAACTAGTCTAAGCACTAGAGTATTTCAAACCAAACCTAAGTTCAGTATGTTACATGATGATAATATACACGCATGCCCTGCAACGGCAGGGAAATCTCGCAGGGCATGGCACGGTGCCGTGCCCGATACATCGTGCCAGCACTGTCACCGCCACACTATCATGCTATCATCAGTCGGAAACGTATGAGCAAATGCTACATTGTACTCTACACAATTAAGGAGCTAGTATCGTCGCACAGAAGCAGGCAGATGACGACGATTCCCAGATTATTCAGGCCAGCTTCTGGGAGCTGATGATTGCTCCCCGCTCTCGCGCAAGCTTGACTGCTTCAAGTCTCTCAGCGCCGCTGCAACAAGCTAACGAAACAACCATTGGTTAGTTTGCATACAGACTCACGAGAAACTCTGTTAGATATCAATTGGAAAACAAAGCTATCTGAGGAAAAGCACACCTGTCACATGACCGTGAAAGGAAATTGCAAAATAAACACTAGCAGATGGCTGGTAATACCACACAGAAAAACTTGTTTATAGATATCTAACGCTTCATAGGTGAACTGTACCAAAACAATAAATGTCTCCAGAACTCAAACTATGTGTGTACTAGACATCTCTAGTTTAGTCATCTCCAAGTCAGTGCAAAATTAACAGCAATAACTCACTATAGAAATCTCTAGTTTAGCTTCATAAGTAACGGTAATCCACATTGGTGAAATTTAACAGCAATAAGTTACTGGGGATAGACAGCTACCATTTACTCACTGGCCCAGTTTATACTTCATAGTTATCTTGGTGGTATGAAATTCTGCTTCTTTATGAAAAATGAGCACTCACCCTGTGGGGAGCTCCACCCTGTAGTCTGGGACTTCTCCGAGGCTCGGCATTCTGGTGTTGCAAAAATGATGGACTGTTATGGGCAACGGGAGATGGGCTATGGTTTTGCAAATAGGATGGACGGTTCTGGACATTGGACGGTTGATTCTGGTTATGGAAGTAGGATGGACTGTTCTGGACATTGGACGGTTGATTCTGGTGCAAATAGAATGGACTGTTCTGTCCATTGAACGACGGATTCTGATGATGGAAATAGAATGGGTTGCTCTGGATATTGGACGACTGATTCTGGTCCTGCGAATAGTATGGAGTGTTATGGACAATGGACGTTGGATTCTGGTTACGCAAATGGGATGGACTGCTCTGAACAATATACCGAGGATTCCGAGTTTGCGAGTAGGATGGACTGTTCTGGACAACAGGCGATGGATTCTGGTTTACCAAATGGGATGAACTGTTCTGGACAACAGACGATGGATCCTGGTTTTGCGAATGGGATGGACTGCTCTGGGCAGCGGACGGCAGAGTACCACTCCCTGAACTGCCATCGGCACGATTCTCCCTCGATTTCCCTCGAGTTTGAATCTCATTACTAGTGGCAGCACTACCACCCTTCCTCGAATACTGAGTCGCGGCAGCTCTAGCCCCGGCTATCGCTGCAGAAACACTCTCAGTCTTGACTAGTGCAGACTTTGAAGAGTCGAAATTCAGAGATCCCGGTTTGAGAGACAAGGGGTTTCTGGGATCTGGAAGCGGGAACTTGACCGGCAGTGGACCTTGAACAGGCGAAAGACCCCTGGCTGCTCCCTCATAGACCTGCGATGCGACACGGCACAGCACAGAATAAGCGCAAAATGTTACGGTGACAACAGAAGGATGTGTTGTTTATATTGGCAACCATTAGTGACTAACCCTTCTTTCCAAATTGTACACACCCTGGTAACCACGCATCTCGAACGGAACCACCAGCTTCTGCAGAAATTAAAGCGTATGGGAAATCGTCAAAAACAGAAAAACAGCAGGCATCTCGGTCTAGGGCATATACAGCGGGAGCAATGATCAGCAGTGCTTGTCAAGGTGGCAAGTGGAACTAGCCAATGACAGCATACTAATTGCGACTGACCGATACATCTGTGGTTTTGGGGGGTTTTACCTGTGGATTCTCACAAAGCCAGCAGAAGTCAGTCAAGCCTTCAAGCCTGACCTGCAATCATCAATCAATTCAAGAACCACCATGTTTAGCAATGTTTGAGTGGCATGACAAGACCACCATGGACAGGAGATGAAAGGAAAGGGCATTCTCTTACTGATTGAGGCACATCCTCCCAGCAGACCAGCTCCTCAGACCTCACGCAGCCGACCACCTCCACGCACCCTGAGAAATCGGCAATGGCGTCAGCTGAGGAGCAGCAGCAGCAGTAGTAGCAAGGAAGATAAGAGGGGGAGGTGGCGGATACGGACCGAGGAGGCGGGAGACGGGGTAGTGCTGGGGGAACTCGATGCGGTCGACGCCGTCGACGGCGTAGATCTCCCGGTAGAAGTCCTCCATGGCGGCGACGGTGTCGGGGTCGGGCACCTTGGAGGCGGCGTGGATCCAGAGGCGGCCGGTGACCGACGACGGCCAGGAGCGGCCCTCCACGCGCTTGATGCCGTGCACCAGCAGCGACGCCCACGGCTGGTGCATCGTCAGGCAGGGGTTCCGTAGCCCCCCGCCGCCGCCGCCCCCCGAGCGCCCGCCGCGCATCGCCGCTCGTGGTCCGGAGAGGAGAGGGTGGGCGGCGGCCGGAATCAAATCGAATCGGGATTGGATTGGAGCGGCGGCGGCGGCGGCGGCCGGCGAGATGATTGATACAGTCCTCCTACTCTACTACTACACAGTTGGTTGGGCTCAAACCCTCGGATAATGGGCCTCAAGGGTTGCCGCTATTTATTTATTTATTTGCTAGATACCCCCAAAAAAATTGCTAGATGATATTTCAGATCAAACTTGGATGATACCGTCGATTTTGTATTTTTTTTATTTTACTAGCAAAAGAGCCCGTGCGTTGCAACGGGAGAAGAAAATATCGCACGGCCCTAACTCAATACCCATGCCTAAGACCCCAATAGGTCTTGCAGAGGCGTCTCTCTCTCTCTCTCTCGGCATAAGATGAGAAATCTGCTTTTTTTTCATGCAAGATTTTGCCGAGGCGTACATGCACGGTTATCGATGGTTTCTTTCGTCTCCAATTTGGCTTTGATGAGGTGTTCATTGCAATCCGGGTCGGTGTCGGTAAGAAAGAAAGATGGATCGTGCACTATTGATTAAGGTTGCACCCTAAATATCATTTAAAAAATATTTAACAGGTAAAATAACGTCATATTCATATTCTACACATTTTTCTAATCAAATTTCATATATAACATGTTAAAATTGAAGTTAGGGTTTAAAAGATATGGGTATTTTAAAAAAGTATTATTTGTTCTAGATGGACTGCGAGTTAATTATAGAAATGGCAAGGGGTTTTCCACTAAAACGCAAAAAACGATTCGTTTTCGGTCACTTAATGGTAGAGTGCGGGTTATTTACCAGAAAAGGGAGGGGGTTTTCTGTAAAACAGTAAAAAACGGTTCGTTCTCTCACTTAAATGTGGATGGCGGGTTAATTACCTGAAAACAGAGGGGGTTTTCTGTAAAAATGCTAACGGTAAACGGGCAGACGCAATCCATACTTTATTAGTATTTAATATTAGTATTAGTATTAATATTAGTATTTTGTATTAGTATTAGTATTATAACAAACATGCCCGTGCGTTGCAACGGGGTAACAAAATTGCTTAGGTTGTGTCTTCCTCGACTTCGACCACTGTCCAACAAAATTGCTTAGGTTATGTTGCAACCGTTCATAATTTAGGAAGGATTAAGTAGAGACATAGTAAAAAGAATCTGTGTGTTTTTAGAAAACTGAAAAAACAATTTAGCACTGAAAGTTCCTCTCTATTTCTCTATTCAGTGACAGCACACAGAACCAATCTCTTTCAGTTTTTCTCTTCAAAGGCAGCACACGCACGGATTTAGCATGTTATTAACTGAGGGCAAATTAATCCACCACATTTATAGCCACCCATCATGGGTCATGATGGGTCATGCAACCTTCTTTAATTAGCCCACCACATTTATATAAGAGTCCGCTCCTTCCTAGGGGGAGATGCCGCTCCTTTCATGCCTTTATTTTTGCTTCCTATAATCCTTGTAGATGCCGCTCCTTGGACAGGGTGCCTTTATTTTTCTTTCCTTATTATAATCTTTTTGCCACGCTCCTTTTTCCTTCATTATTATGCTTACGGATGTCTTTTTAGAGGACAAACCATTCTTGCATCACACAAGCTGATCCAGCTTAGTTGGTTGCAGTCGGACGTGCTGAACGTGAGGTCGCGTGTTCGATTCCTCACTTTCGCAAGTATCTTTGCCTCCCAGCAGCTGGACAATGGGTAAAGGCCCAAGTGGGGGCGCTGGCGGGCCAGAAGCTGGGCCGCGGGAGTGGACGCGTCAAAGAAAAAAAAAACGAATCGTTTATTTCCTGGCACTTGAAGATGGATGGCGGGTTGATTAGCAAAAAGTACAGGGGCTTTTCTGCAAAATCGCAGCTGGACAATGGGTAAAGGCCCAAGTGGGGGCGCTGGCGGGCCAGAAGCTGGGCCGCGGGAGTGGACGCGTCAAAGAAAAAAAAAAGAATCGTTTATTTCCTGGCACTTGAAGATGGATGGCGGGTTGATTAGCAAAAAGTACAGGGGCTTTCCTGCAAAATCGCAGCTGGACAATGGGTAAAGGCCTAAGTGGGGGCGCTGGCGGGCCAGAAGCTGGGCCGCGGAGGGGACGCGTCAAAGAAAAAAAAACGAATCGTTTATTTCCTGGCACTTGAAGATGGATGGCGGGTTGATTAGCAAAAAGTACAGGGGCTTTTCTGCAAAATCGCAGCTGGACAATGGGTAAAGGCCCAAGTGGGGGCGCTGGCGGGCCAGAAGCTGGGCCGCGGGAGTGGACGCGTCAAAGAAAAAAAAAACGAATCGTTTATTTCCTGGCACTTGAAGATGGATGGCGGGTTGATTAGCAAAAAGTACAGGGGCTTTTCTGCAAAATCGCAGCTGGACAATGGGTAAAGGCCCAAGTGGGGGCGCTGGCGGGCCAGAAGCTGGGCCGCGGGAGTGGACGCGTCAAAGAAAAAAAAAACGAATCGTTTATTTCCTGGCACTTGAAGATGGATGGCGGGTTGATTAGCAAAAAGTACAGGGGCTTTTCTGCAAAATCGCAGCTGGACAATGGGTAAAGGCCCAAGTGGGGGCGCTGGCGGGCCAGAAGCTGGGCCGCGGGAGTGGACGCGTCAAAGAAAAAAAAAACGAATCGTTTATTTCCTGGCACTTGAAGATGGATGGCGGGTTGATTAGCAAAAAGTACAGGGGCTTTTCTGCAAAATCGCAGCTGCACAATGGGTAAAGGCCCAAGTGGGGGCGCTGGCGGGCCAGAAGCTAGGCCGCGGGAGTGGACGCGTCAAAGAAAAAAAACGAATCGTTTATTTCCTGGCACTTGAAGATGGATGGCGGGTTGATTAGCAAAAAGTACAGGGGCTTTTCTGCAAAATCGCAGCTGGACAATGGGTAAAGGCCCAAGTGGGGGCGCTGGCGGGCCAGAAGCTGGGCCGCGGGAGTGGACGCGTCAAAGAAAAAAAAAACGAATCGTTTATTTCCTGGCACTTGAAGATGGATGGCGGGTTGATTAGCAAAAAGTACAGGGGCTTTTCTGCAAAATCGCAGCTGGACAATGGGTAAAGGCCCAAGTGGGGGCGCTGGCGGGCCAGAAGCTGGGCCGCGGGAGTGGACGCGTCAAAGAAAAAAAAAACGAATCGTTTATTTCCTGGCACTTGAAGATGGATGGCGGGTTGATTAGCAAAAAGTACAGGGGCTTTTCTGCAAAATCGCAGCTGGACAATGGGTAAAGGCCCAAGTGGGGGCGCTGGCGGGCCAGAAGCTGGGCCGCGGGAGTGGACGCGTCAAAGAAAAAAAAAACGAATCGTTTATTTCCTGGCACTTGAAGATGGATGGCGGGTTGATTAGCAAAAAGTACAGGGGCTTTTCTGCAAAATCGCAGCTGGACAATGGGTAAAGGCCCAAGTGGGGGCGCTGGCGGGCCAGAAGCTGGGCCGCGGGAGTGGACGCGTCAAAGAAAAAAAAAACGAATCGTTTATTTCCTGGCACTTGAAGATGGATGGCGGGTTGATTAGCAAAAAGTACAGGGGCTTTTCTGCAAAATCGCAGCTGGACAATGGGTAAAGGCCCAAGTGGGGGCGCTGGCGGGCCAGAAGCTGGGCCGCGGGAGTGGACGCGTCAAAGAAAAAAAAAACGAATCGTTTATTTCCTGGCACTTGAAGATGGATGGCGGGTTGATTAGCAAAAAGTACAGGGGCTTTTCTGCAAAATCGCAGCTGGACAATGGGTAAAGGCCCAAGTGGGGGCGCTGGCGGGCCAGAAGCTGGGCCGCGGGAGTGGACGCGTCAAAGAAAAAAAAAACGAATCGTTTATTTCCTGGCACTTGAAGATGGATGGCGGGTTGATTAGCAAAAAGTACAGGGGCTTTTCTGCAAAATCGCAGCTGGACAATGGGTAAAGGCCCAAGTGGGGGCGCTGGCGGGCCAGAAGCTGGGCCGCGGGAGTGGACGCGTCAAAGAAAAAAAAAAACGAATCGTTTATTTCCTGGCACTTGAAGATGGATGGCGGGTTGATTAGCAAAAAGTACAGGGGCTTTTCTGCAAAATCGCAGCTGGACAATGGGTAAAGGCCCAAGTGGGGGCGCTGGCGGGCCAGCAGCTGGGCCGCGGGAGTGGACGCGTCAAAGAAAAAAAAAACGAATCGTTTATTTCCTGGCACTTGAAGATGGATGGCGGGTTGATTAGCAAAAAGTACAGGGGCTTTTCTGCAAAATCGCAGCTGGACAATGGGTAAAGGCCCAAGTGGGGGCGCTGGCGGGCCAGAAGCTGGGCTGCGGGAGTGGACGCGTCAAAGAAAAAAAAAACGAATCGTTTATTTCCTGGCACTTGAAGATGGATGGCGGGTTGATTAGCAAAAAGTACAGGGGCTTTTCTGCAAAATCGCAGCTGGACAATGGGTAAAGGCCCAAGTGGGGGCGCTGGCGGGCCAGCAGCTGGGCCGCGGGAGTAGACGCGTCAAAGAAAAAAAAACGAATCGTTTATTTCCTGGCACTTGAAGATGGATGGCGGGTTGATTAGCAAAAAGTACAGGGGCTTTTCTGCAAAATCGCCGACGACGGGCAAAAGCACTCCATACTTTAGTATTATTATTATTATTATTATTATATTATTATATATAAGGTAGAGATAGTGTAAATCAATTTTTGGTTTGAATTTTGTGGCACAGTGTACACGCATTTTTCGATGTTGTAAAAGGAGACTTCTACCTAGCTATGTTTTTTTTTTCTTCTTATAAACACTCGTATGTGCACTAGCACTAGATACTTTCTCGATTGAACGGACAATATGAAGATATTTTGATTTTTCTATATTTATCTTTTATTACAATCGGCTCTTAAGATGGCAATTCAAATCGAACGGATCCGACACTGGATGTCGTTTTCACCTATGGTGGATCTTAGTGGATAGGGCATGGGTCATCGTTTTTGCCCATATAGGATTAGGGGTATGGGGTCCGTGTTTATTCCCACCGGTTACCCGATTAATAGTACGATTAAAAATATTTTGTTTTGTTACCTTAACATTGAAATATTACACTGAACTCTAATAATGTCGATGTGTCAAACTACAATTGCTTATATGTCTCTTGTTGTTGAACAACTATAATTACATATATGCATCATCATCAATCAATTGTACATCAAACCAGATGGGTCGACGGGAATGGTTAACCAACGGGTAATGGAAATTGATCCAAATGTAGACCCATGAGTATGGTTGTGGGCAGGCAGGGCAAAATAGACATGTTCATAGTTGTGGATATAGATATCAATAATGTCAGCCCGATGAAACCCGACCAAATTGCTCTTGTGCACATAATTCAGAAACAAATGTAAATATGTCATACCCATTAATATCAGAATATCTCTTTAGGAACACTGGCACAGACTCCATTTTTGGCCAAAAGTTTCATTCAAAAAAGTTGTGACATGTGACCTTCACTGTTGGAATTTATTTACTTTCAAATAAATGAACAATACTGAAAGCACAAATCAGTTGCCACATGTTGTTCCAGATAAACTTATTCTCTTGAAATAAAGTACGTCGAATTTGAACTTCTCAAACATCTTAGTAACAGTTCAAGAAAAAGAAAAAAAATGTCAAACAGAAAGATATAGTACCAGGGGAGTTAAATACAGATAGAATCTTTCTCACATAAGCATCAGCAGTACAAACCTACATTGAGCTGTGTCACTTATTAGCGCGCATACACGCAATCTTCTCATCTACAACAGAAAATGAGCAGCCTCGACTAAAACCGTGCCATGTGTCAAGAGCATCTATCTATGCACACCAATCATTAGAATCGGTTCGTCTTCCTTACCACCTTACAAACAACAACTAAGTTATGTTTCAGCTACAACTTTGCTCGCATCGAGAAGAAATGGAATCAATGTCAACGGTAGCAGGGCTGCGTGGTGATCTGAAGCCTGTCAAAGTTAAGCGGTCGCGAGGCGTGGAAACCATGACATAGCTTTCATCACGAACTGGAATCGTCGATGCCTCATAAACAGTACAAACGGAACATTACTGCAAACCAAGCAATCTTATGAGCAAATAAATGGTTGACAGCATTAAGGACAATCCATCAAATTGAAAGCATGGTTGAGAGCAAAAACTAGATCTGTTTCAAATGAAAAAAATAAAGAGTACTCCCATTCCACAATGTAGTGCATTTTTTTCAAAAGTCAAACATATCTACGTTTTACCAAATTTATAGAATGAACTATCGACATCTAAAATACTAAATGAATAAAATAAACAAAGTATGCTTCACGACGAATCTAATGGCACTAACTTTGTATTGTGGATGTTTATTTTATTTTCTTTAAACTTGGTCAAATATATATATGGTTGACTTTTAGAAACAAAATATGCACTACATTTTGGAACGGAGGGAGTATCAGACACTGAGGTAGAGCTACGAAGACACAGGATTTTGTTGTCAAACAGTATACATGGGATTATAAGACTCACCTTACACTTTATACATTATTTTCAGGACTGGACGATGTAGAGGTCTTGCTTTGCTATGTAGTAGCATCCCATGGAAGTCCCTGGATGCACGGTGAACTGCTCCCGGAACTGGCCTACTCGCTTGCTTGGAATGTCGATATCAATTTCGTCCAGGCTGGGCATCCCTTCAGCTTGCAACCCTTCACCGAATATTAGGAATTGGTTGCCCGTGATGAATGATCCAGACACACGAATAGCAATTTCTGTTTCCCCATTCGCACGACAATGTAGCTTCTCAACAACATGAACAATTTTTTCTCTAGGCCGATCACCTTTTAACTTCTTTCTTATATTTGATAAAGTATCAAATATGGCACTTTGTCCAACATACACATTCCCTGAAAAACTGCAAAAAAACAGAAGTAACACAACATATCATGTATATTCTCAGAAACATCTTGCATTCTTCCACACACACACACAGTATCATCTGAACTATAACAGTGACACAAGAGAAGCAACAATGCTGACAGGATAAATTCAGAATTTTTTTGCAGTAACCAGCCAGTTACTACCTGGTAGAACAAGAGAAGCAACATTTTGCATAGGATAAAGTAGGGAATAAATGGGGCCACGGCCCAGATTAACAGGAAATGATGAATTATGTAAAAGTGGAACTGTCAATTCAGCTAGCTCTCCATCAACTTGTTGGCAACCCAATGCCATTGTTTCAGCAAGTTTTCGGCAACCCAAAGTTATTAACCATCTTGATAGTATTAGAACCAAAATAATTTCAAGAATACTGTAACCAGTTATCGGAGCCACGATCTACATAAAGGTTAAAGGCCTAAACAGCAATAAGAGTACAACTAGATTTTATGATCATGCTAAAAGGTGTAACATTGCCTTGGGTACCTAAAAGATGATTCTTCCCTGTAGAATGTCTTCATATGATTCCAAGGTCCTTCAGAGCCATTAAACAGGAGGTAATAATGAACAGCAAGCATCTGAGATTGAAAGGGGAAATCTGCTTAGTAGACATAGTGGCAACCTGCCCATCTTTAATGAGAATCGCAAGAACGTAAAAGAGAGCTAATGGGTTACTTTTCACTTTGAAAGCTTAGATATTTGGGGCATACTATCGTCTCAGTCTGAATTTCTGAGTGATATTGTTATTATGTTTGTGGGTCCACAAAACAGTAGGAGACAACTGTATCCGTGAAAGCATTGGATAAGTTATGTTAGAGAATACTGAGTCTTGAAAAAAAGGAACAAATCAAGTACTAGTAAGTATCCTTGTTGGATAAGGTTGAGTCTATCTAGGAGTTCGGGAACTGAGCCGGCTAATGTCAAAGAATCAGCAGGTGAGTTCAAAAGAAAAAAAAAAGAGCATAAATAATATAGTTAAAGTGGGTATGGAGATAGAGGGACTTGAACCCTCATGACTTATAATAATTTCTTTTTCGATGGACTTCGTTCATTAAAAGGAAAACAAAACGGTTTGTCTGGACAATAAACAAACAAATTATCAGGTTTCAGAATAATCTGAACAGACCTATCAGGTCAGTTGTTCTACACATAAAGGACTAGCACTGCAGTTCAACAAAATGAAGAACTGGCACTAGAGCAATATTTAACTCAACCAATGAAAGTATAAGAATATTGTACTGCATTCATTCAAATGGATCACACTTGTGCCGCATTGTTCTTCCTATTTTCTAATGTACAAACCATAGTTACAAGCAAAATGGATCAGCCAAGTTGAGGAACAGGGCCATGGGACATGGTTAAGGTGGCTCAACAAGTAGGGTTGATGGGGGTGGGGGTAGTGTTCTTCGGTGGAACCATAGTGCACAACAATGCAGCCCCAGTCGATGACTGATTATATACTAGCTATATTATAAAATCGAGAAACCACACCCTCTCCCTCTACCCCTCCCTCTCCCCCTCCCCTTCTCCCTCTCATGCCCAAACAGAGGTAGATGGAAGTGGAATAAATAGGAATGGTAACGACCAGCGGTGTGGTGGCACCATGGAAGAGGCAAAAGAAGGCGAGCCACGGTAACATCATCAAGCAACAGTGTTTGTCTCTATCTTCTCCATCTAGCCTCTACCCCAGCTCTCCATCTCTGCCCCCCTTCAAAGTTCTAGCACCAGTTCTTGACATAGGGGGCATGTTTCATATCAGGTGCGTGTCCTGATATTTAACTGAAGTAGGAAAAACAATAAGCTGGAATGCTCTAAAGAACACACCTCTGCTATTTGCTTTAATCTCTCTGTTGGATTAACAACACCCCTGACATATGCTGCCAAGTCCACACCAGTTTGCTCATACTTCTTGATGAATGGGTGTGACAAAAGCTGTAGAAAGTTGAACATGTTAATCAACTATAAGAAAACCAAACAATGGAAAAGGATAAAAAATGTAAAATGCATCGTCAAGATAATTACATTCTGTTACTAGACCAAGCCATAACTAATCAGTACGTACATTTTGCTTATAAGTTTGTGAAATGGACCTCCAATAACACCCTACACAAAATTAAAGGCAGATCAACAACAAAGCTCTAGAATGTGCCTTGGCGAAGAAATCAGCTAACTAGAGTTCTGATGGCACATACTAGAGAGCGGCAACCTGCTCTTGCATCTGCAATTTCATGCAGGAAGCATCAACTCCAATGTGCTTGGAGAGATCATGCTTCACTGGATCTAGAACAGCCTATGCATTGCCTAATGTGCTTCACTGGATCAAGGATGACATGACTCACAACTCAGCCTAAGCATTCGAAAGGGAAACTGCAATCCTACTACAACGGACATGTGATCAAAAAGGAGGCAAGGAAACCACAGTAGCCACAGAGAAACTGGTGATCAGAATTCAAGTAATGTTCCTATTATAACGGACATGTTGCCAAGTCCAGTTCATGTTGTATTACGACTAGAGTCCAGCACATGTAAGGCAGACCCTCATTATAATGAGATAGCCACACGTTAATCAATTATCAGGGAGTGACCCATCTTCTACTTCCTCCATCACCTCATTTCCTTCTCCCTGCGCCTAAGGTTTCCATCCCTAGCTGCACATATCTCCACGGTGCCCAAGCACCAAGTTCCTGACCCCAGCTAATCCTCCCCTCCAAAAGTTTAAGTGCTAACATGGAGAATTGAGGGGATTCGCAGCACACCCAGATCCGGGTCCTACCCCAAAAGCGACCAGATCTGAGCTTGAGGTCATGGATGGCCACCAGAAGCAGCAGCAGCAGCAAGGATGGTGGCACGATGGCTGCAAGAAAAGGTCATGGCAGGCTGGAGCAGAGGCACATCTGGAGCAGAGGAGAGGGCGTAGCGTCAATCTGGGCACGTTGCTGAGTATAAGAGGCCTATGGTGGACAGTGAACATTGGTGGCGGTGGTGGCCTGACTGTGGCGGCGCCGGCGACTCTGGGCTAGGGTATGGAAGTATGGACATGATGGTGAGAGAAAGAGGAGAGAAACCAAGGTCTCCTCCATTCATTCCAATGGACCAATGGTAGGGGCACCAATGTCCTCAACTCCTCATCAACCAAAGGCCAGTGGGACATAGTTACAAGAGAAGGCAAGTCAGTTTAAAGAAAACTATACTTAACCACACAACTACACAATACTCTGACAGTTATTGCCACCAATGCTTTATCAACAAAAGTTATTACCAGTAATATGTAATAACATTCAAATAGACCACAATACATTGGTGCAAATTGCTAACCTACTGGACTCAGATTACATGAAAGTTAGCATATACATGTTTTCTTTACCTGCTCGCATGTAGGCCTTGCATCAGCATCTTTCCGCAAGCAATCATTTATGAAGGAACAAAATTCTGGTGTATAGGCATCTTCTGGTGGTGTTGGTGATGGATCATCAAGTATCTGAAATAAGAGATTTTATGATTAAGAGAGAACAGCAATTGAGTGAAAGAAAACAGTATCTGAAGCATTGTTAAGGAAATCGGTAACTGGTAGCTGCTCGGTCGGCTTGGGAGTAGCGATTAATCAGTGAATCGTCCTATTAACTGGATTAATCGGTCGGTCATTAATCGGTAGATTAAATAGGAACCTTTGAACATTTTCTAGTTTTTATTATGTATTATACCCTACTCTCATGCTCTCAGCTATGTAATATACCAAAATATGGTACTGTTTGATCAAATCCTAGCTATTGAGGAGCAAGAGGAGGATGGTAGAGGTTACATGCCAATAATTTGGGCTTTGTTTGCCCAGAAGTTAATAGGCCAGTAGCGATTAATCGGCCTACCAACCGATTAATCGGTCTGACATGCTAGTTAATCGGCCTAACAGGCCATTTAATCGGCCCGACAAGTTAACGCGATGAATAGGTGCTATTCGAATCGGCCACCCAACGAGTAGCGATTAACTGGCCCATTAACTGATTAATCGGACGAATTCTTGAACAGTGATCTGAAGTATGAGATTTTAAGATTAAGATAGGGCAACATATGAAGTGACAGAAAACAACATTCCAACAGACAAATGATGATGACAACATTCATAAGACTGCAATTGGTGTAACAGTACATATTTACTACATTGTCAGATAATTTATATATTCAAATAAAAATGCAAATTACAAAAGTTAAAGCAGCAAGGAAAAAGAAAAGATTGTGGAAACTAACATAACCAGAGGACAGACGTGCAGAAATGAAACATTTTTGCCATCTCAACAAGTCCAAATACAACCTACCATGTGAACAGCTCAAATAGTCCATGCATTTTGCATCAGACTAAAAGGGATGATATTGCATCCCAACATACATAATGAATGAAAACAGACAAGAACCGAAAAATCTGAGTAGCCAATCACCTGCAGCATGAGATTGGCTGGACCTTCATTGACATTATATGGAAATTTACCAGTAGCACACTCCAATATCGTTAGTCCAAGACTCCAAATATCAGCAGCATAAGAGTAGTTCTCATTACGAATTCTCTCAGGTGACATATATGTCACGGTGCCTACAAAGGTAGCACACTGAAACATATTTATTTAGCAGAAAATATGTTGCGCATTCACGCTAAATGATTTGATGGCATTGCTATACCATTATACAATAAGTAGCTCAGATTAAGCAATATCAAAAGTCACCAAGAAGTAGCATACCATAGCCATTGTATTGTCCAAACCAGCACTTACACCAAAGTCTGTAATTTTTGCCTCTCCCTTGAGGTTTACCAGTATATTCGCTGGCTTTAGATCTCTATGCACTAGATGTCTTACTTCATGCAAGTACTTCAGACCCTTCGGAATTGTACAAAGAATAAATTATAACTTCAAAAATACATCAGGTCACAGCTTAATGTTGATTAATGCGGACATGAAAGGAAGAGCATGTGTGGAAGATACATACAAGTAATACTTTCAGCAGCATATGCGCAAGAACTGGCTCGGGTATTGATTTCTTGACTCTTATAACGTCTGCTAAAGAGCCACCATCCATGTATTCAAGGGCAATGCTTATTTGTCCAGAATCGGGCATGTAAAATGCACCCTGGAATTCAACTAAACCAGGATAGCAACTTGCTTCACATAACGTTCTCATCTCATTAAGAATTTGTTGCCTTTTCTCCTGTAAAGTTATGAAGACACATGAAAAATATGAAAAGAAAAGTTTGTAAATCAGTTTATCAACTGAAACAGAATGGATTAATTATAGCAAAATATATAGACAAACATAAAGTACCAAAATTAGTTCGTGCGATACGCGCCACAATAGTATATAAATTGAAGCATAGAAGAGAGAGCATTTCTACTCTTTGGTGTATCTGCTTTTCTGCTGCAGTCAGAACTGACTCTGCTACTTGATTTCCACTGCAAATAAACTAGAATCCCTTTGTGCTGCCTTCAATGCAATGCAAATACATTTTTTGGTTTAATATACTCAACTCCAGCTTACATCAAGAAAATTGCGTGGTGAGATATTTGGTCGCCTTGAGAGTGGTTAAAAGGAAAATGAACATGTCATATTGTGATGCATGCTACTAAGTTATGGGGAAAATGTGTCGAGAGCATGGCATGGTGGAGAGAGCTTGCTTTGGGGTCAGAGGAGACTAGAGATGGGATGAATTTCTTGTTCTCTTTCTTTTGCTTAATCAAATATCATGATATGAGCCATGCCATCTCTAGTAGATGGAAATATAAAACTAGAGAGCACTGTCAATGAGAGATCAGTACATAGGCAGCTTCAAATTCTAAAAATGTGTGTGTGTGTGTGTGTGGAGGAGGGGGGAGGGATAGGCAACAAATCCCTAGCAACCGAAACCCCTGTCCTGGGTATTTTTGCCACCCTTCCTTGTGCAGGTCATGGGCCTATTCTGAAATCACTATTGCAGATGCGTCAGGAAACAATGCAGGTAGCTAAGGATGAGGATTTAGTGTCGTTTTCCCATTAGTCGGGCATGTCCTAACTGGATAGGTTTAGATGAGTAAGAGTACGTTTCTGCAAGTTAAGTGCAACTACCTAGACTGAGTCTGATAAGAAGTTACTGTCCGAATAGTACTATTTGTAATCCCAACGAAACAATGTATACATATTACATAGTAACAGTTTCACATTGCTTCACTTCTACATATCCAACACATGTTCTTCCCTTCTAAATAGGAAACATTGTGAAGAGGCAATAGAGAAATTGACAGCTTATCGCTAGTAACCAAAATCCTTCAGGGGAATGTGATTGATGCTACCCACCCATGTGCTGCATATCATGGGCCCATTGTGATGCACATGACTCCTAAAGAAAGGGAAGGATGCTCGAGCATGCAAGTAAACCGCGCATAGAAGAACAAGGGTTTGTTTTGCTCCCTTTAATACTATTTTGTTTCAAAACACGAATGAGAATTAGACTAGCTATCAACACAAGTTCCACTTGAATGTGGATACAAATATTAAGTCAAGTTCTCAGGATCTTCGTTATAAGTTCAGTCCAATGAAGTAGAATGAAAAATGATTAGGAAATTAAAAGTGAAGACACCATTGTCAGGATGTTCATGGAAACTAGAAATGCACAACAATGTGGTTGTAAACTGCATTTCGGACCATAAAGAATAATGTACCTTCTCAAATATGTTTATCTTCTTCAAGGCCAGAATTCGATGAACTGGTATGAAAATAGCTCTCTGCACAACACTGCTTGCTCCGTTTCCAATGGGACCAAATATGTGCATGTCTTCAGAGGCACATCGGTATGCCTTCTCACCGGTATCTGGCTCTTCTGGCCCGGTACTTCGCTTATGAAATCCATGCTCATTGATGTTGTACTCACCAAATGATCTACTCAGTAAATTTATCGTTCCACCATCAGATACCTTCATGAAAGAAAGAACATAAAAAACAAACACTTCCACATGTAAAGATGTTTAAACTCACAGATACACCATAGACTAAGTTGGAGGAATTCCAAAAGAAAGCTTTCTGTGTGAGGACCAATTGGTCAAGCTGTGCAGATGACTAGGCCCATACAGTAAAATTGCTATCCTGAAGCTACAGAACCCTTGAGCATGTACATTCAGTTGCTGCCATGATTGTTTTCATGACTGGAAAACTGAACTCAAACAACTTGTACCAATTCCATTAAGAAACAACAACCATGGTCTAATGCCGCTGGTGTTTGACACAGACAACCTAATTTGGTTTGCATGCAGAGAAGAAAGAATGGCAAGGTGTGTTTTACCACATAGGAATCACATGTATCCTCCCGGAAGGGAACCCGGGTGCTGACGCCGCCCTTGTCAGTGTCGTCGAACAGCAAGGGCTGCAGCTTCTTCCTTAACTCCTCTAGCCCCGACATGGGGGCTCGCTGGTGACCAGCCGGCGCTGGCGTCCGTCGTCCTGCGTTGGTTCACAGGAGGCTGTCAGAGAACCCTAATGGTGTATGGGTTAACAGTTTGCATCAACAACAGGAGACAGCATCTGGCTGCCTATAGCACAAGTGAGCGGGAAAAAAATGGACTTACCAAGCAGCAAGAAATCACTGTCTCTTCAGTTGAGGGCGGCGGACGGTTCCGAGGAGAAAACTTGGAGCTTGGGCAGGCCTGATTACAACCAACAACCGCGGACAAATCAATCAAACAAGTACAGAGCGGCACTCATCCATCGCGTCTCTCTGGATGCCCGATTCTCTAACCCGCACCGATTCCAAATCGAACTTGGCAACTGACAGAATACGAATCAGGATTTGGGGGAGCGGGATCACCTCGGCTCGCTCTTGGCTGAGGAGGGCGGCGATGAGGTCCTGGCGGCGGCGAGCCCGTCGGGAGCGACCGAGGATGCTCGCCGGATGGATCTGGACTGGCGGGGAGGGGAGGATGCGATGGGGCGCGACGGGGCTGGGGCCGACGGAGGGGCGGGGGGAGGTGGAGGCGGCGGTGGGCTGCCTACGACCGCCCGGCGACAGGGGAGGGCAGGAAGAAGGGAGGAGGCGGCCACTCTGCTCTGTCCTCTGTAATATGCCGCTTTTGGCATACGGTTAGCCATTTTTCCTTTTTTTTTTTAATTTATGCACCTTTCAGTTCATCATTATGAAAACACAACCATTGTTTTTCCTTTTTCTTTTTTCAACTCAAAGACATCACATCCCTAAAAAACCTTCATTATTTGTTACAAAAAATATATGTGTTCCACTATTTATATTTTCAAGAATTGAAGTTGTTCGCCTATGGCTGATTACAATATATATGACAAATGTTTCCTACGACCGGATGTAGTTACTCCCACTTTTGTTTCGTATGTTCTAGATAGTATCTATCATATCGAAGTGTATGTACGTGTAGTATGTAGTATATAAGAATATTTAGATAGTATATATTCTACTTTTTAGGTAGTATGTATTATATTTTGGGCATACTCTTTTTTACGTACAAATATGTACGTATTTCACTAATATAACAAAAACTATGAGCTCAGTTTTAACTTTTTCATATAACTCACTTTGAAGTAATTTAGATATAGTATATGAACATACTAAAAATGATAAAGTTGTATATATATATACTTTCACATGGTAGTATATGAGACATGGGTGTAACTACACCCGGTAGTAGGATGTATTTTCCCTATCCTTGATGTATTTTCACCCAGGATTGACTATTCGTCACCCTGGGTGAGTAATAGTTATTCTTCACCCCCTCTATTTTTACATCAATGCATCGTAATTTTACGTTCCGTAAATTTTGTCTGATTTTATACGTAAAAAGGAAACGTAAGAAAATATATAATCGCCGTAAAAAATATTTTATGTTACGTAAAATTACAAACATAAAAACATAGTGTAAAATATACATAAAATGCAATATTTCCGGTATTATGACATATATCTTGGTTTTCTTATGCCAAATTTTACGAAGTGAATCAATATGAATGTAACTATTTGTATTCCAAATGTAATTTATTTATGAAACGATCGTAAGATTGAATACCAACTATAGCAACTAACTAATTAAAAAAAGTATATTTATTTTAGATATATTTTTATCTCTTTGACAATATGTGCGGACAATATCAATGTACGCGGATATGTCGCGCTTAATATTCAGATTACTGTTCACAACTATTTGTTTTACTATTCAGCACTATTGGCATTACTATTCGTTACTATTTTAATTATTTGCACTTGTCTGGCTATTAATTTGGCTGATATTCGCTTATATGCAGGATCTATTAGCTGGTTGCCGAGACCAAATATACGGCATGTTTGTGCTGCGGATGTTGTGAAGTCCTACTCGGTACTCACCATATTTATCATTATGTTGCATCAGATGTAGCTAGTTACGTTCACTTGATGGTTTTAATTGTAAACTTATGGGCTAAATTATTATCGTCTTCCCAGGCAGTTCCACCCGAAGGGAACACTTCTCTACGGCCACAAGGTTCTCATTCAAACGCCACTCTGGGCTACACAGAGAACTACACACGCAGAGGTTTCTTCTATAGGATCCCTAGCATAAGAACTCTTCCCATAAATTCATAAATAAAAACACCAAATGAAAACAAGAAACTACATCATTTCAACAACATAATTTACATATGGTTTTCCCTTTCGGGAAACCCCGAAGGGATTATGCTACTTGTAGCTTGCGTTGGTATTTCCCCGAAGAGGAAGGGATGATGCAGCACAGTAGAGATAAGTATTTTCCTCAGTTATGAAACCAAGGTTATCGAACCAGTAGGAGAATCACACAACACCTCGTTAGCAGCACCTGCACACAAACAACAAATCCTTGCATCCAACGCAAACGAGAGGTTGTCAATCTCTCGGCGGTAAATTGCAAGATTAAATTGTATGTGATAGATAGATAGATTGAAACAAAAATACAAAATAAAATAAATAAAAGAAAATGACAGCAATATTTTTAGGGTTTTAGTAATATGATTTAGATAGACCCGGGGGCCATAGATTTCACTAGAGGCTTCTCTCGAGAAAATAGCATACGGTGGGTAGACAAATTACTGTTGGGCAATTGATAGAAAAGCAAATAATCATGACGATATCCAAGGCAATGATCATGTATATAGGCATCACGTCCAAGATTAGTAGACCGACTCCTGCCTGCATCTACTACTATTACTCCACACATCGACGGCTATGCAGCATGCATCTAGTGTATTAAGTCCATAAGAACGGAGTAATGCCTTAAGAACGATGACATGATGTAGACAAGATAAACTCACGTATGAATAAACCCCATCTTTTTACCCTTAGTAGCAACGATACATACGTGTTATGTCCCTTTCTGTCACTGGGATTGAGCACCGCAAGATCAAACCCACTACAAAGCACCTCTTCCCATGGCAAGATAAATCAATCTAGTTGGCCAAACCAAATCAATAGATCGGAGAAGAAATACGAGGCTATAATAATCATGCATAAAAGAGTGCAGCAAAGACTCAAATAATTTCATGGATAATCTGATCATAAACTCGCAATTCATCGGATTCCAACAAACACACCGCAAAAAGTGATTACATCGGATAGAACTCCAAGAACATCGAGGAGAACATTGTATTGAAGATCAAAAAGAGAGAAGAAGCCATCTAGCTACTGCCTATGGACCCGAAGGTCTGTGGTAAACTACTCACGCATCATCGGAAGGGCAGCAAGGTTGATGTAGAACCCCTCCGTGATCAATTCCCCCTCCGACGGAGTACCGAAGAAAGCCTCCAGATGGGATCTCTCTGGAACAGAAACTTGTGGCAGCGGAAAAAGTATTTCGTTGACTCCCCTAAGGGTTTCTGATTTTTTTTCTGAATTTATAGTGCTGGAATTAGGTCAAACGGAGCTGGGTGGGCCCCACGAGGTACCAGGGCGCGCCCTGGTGCCTCGTGGCCCACTCCTTCATCTTCTGGCCCTCTCCCGAAGCTTCCAGTGTTTATCTTGTCCAATAAAAAATCTCCAAAAAGTTTCATGGCATTTGGACTTCGTTTGGTATTGATTTTCTGTAAAACAAAAACAGGGCAGAAAACAGCAACTGGCACTGGGCACTAAGTTAATATGTTAGTCTCCAAAAATGATATATAATTGCTGTAAATGATTATAAAAACATCCAAGATTGATATTATAACAGCATGGAACAATCAAAAATTATAGATACGTTGGAGACGTATCAGATTACACACAAACTAATAAATTACCTTAATATGCTTGGCGATCACAGCGCCTTCTTGGCTATTCTACTAAGTGGAGTGGTGGCTAATCTACTACTAAGCAAGGAGTGCTCTGGCTCTTGCTCGCTTCGCTGCTTGCTCGTCTGGTGGTGTCTTCGTCGTTCTTCCTTCGCTTGAGCCCATGTCTCCTTTTATAGCCGAGAGACGGCTGCGAGGGAGGCCTTCGAGAGTCTTCACTTATTTATTTTACATGTAGTAGCATGCATGCGTCCTACTAGAGTACATGCGTGTCGTTCTAGGGTATGGATAAGTGTAAGAGAGAGTGCCCGACAAGCTTCAATCTTCAGGAATCATCGCTTTTTTCATGTGGGCATTGTCTCTCGATGAATAATTGGCTTGCCTCCAGTGTCTTCTAGTATATGAGCAATATGCATAGATTACTCACATTGCTCACACCGTTGGCTTGATCTTGAAATCCGTCTTGTTCTTCGATGCATGTGGCCATTCCAAAGCTCCTTAATAATAATTTTTTTATATATATGGGGGTCTTCCCCGCCAATATAATTGATAACACCTTATCAATATTCGGGTTGCATCAATATTCATATTCACGTATCAATATTCGGGGAGGTCCTCCGCGCCCGAATAATTGATAGCAATATCAATTCAGGTATATAGCCTATTAATCAATATTCAGGCTGCTGTCCATGCCCGGCGATGTCCATATGATCATCGTCAGACAAATGGAAATTATATTTTTCATCACATTCTTTCTTTATTTCTTCAAATTTCTCATCCATTTCTTCTCTTACTTCTTTTAATATTTCTTGATCTATGTATTCACTATCTAAAGGGTCAAGTCCCTTTAGAAGGCATTCTTGATATGAATGATATTTTGGAGATCTTTTCTTTTTCATATTCTTTGCATCATTTCTCGATACTTGAAATACCAACTATTCATTATCTTTACCCAATTCAAAGCATAATTGATTTTATCATATCTTATTTCTTCCCATGTCATATGTATTCCAGATTTACTTCCATTGAACATAATATTTGTTGGTCTTGGTATATTTTTGTTCATCATATTAGAATATTCTACAAGGCTATTGAGATTAGATAGCATGTATCCTTTCTCTTCTCTTTCGACTATGTTCATATTATCCAATATGCATCTTTCAATCTCATCAATATGGATATGATTCTTTGGTTTGAAATTGAAAGTATTTGGCGGAAATATCTTTAATCTGTTATTATTTCGAAATATGTAGCATTCACTCCTGCCTGCGAGTGTACTTTTCTTCATTTCTGTAATATTGATGAGCGGGAAAATATGTCAAGCAAACTATTATCATTTCCCTTGATATGCTCAAATATTACTTTATAACCATTCCCAGCTATGGTGTCTTCAAATAAGACCCATCCTCTGGTCGAGCTTTTCTTACTATTAATTTGGTAATAATATCGACATATTGCTTCACAATCTGTCCGTACTGTAAATTCTTTAAATCCTAAATATAACCTGAAGGCATTTATTGCATTTACTACTGCCAATATTTCCCTATCAATATTATTTACTGTCTTTAATTAATAACTTCCTGAAGCATATCTACATATTTTTTCTTCTGCTTTAGGAGAATATTAATTAGGCTTCTGTTTTAATATAGCACCCCATCCTATCTTAGATGCATCTGTTTCAATTATAAAATATTTATCTTCTGAAGGCAACTCTAGGGGTTTTAAGTTCTTGACTCTTTCCTTGATAGCTCTTACTAGTCTTATATCTTCAGAATTGAAGTATTTTGGTCCATTCTTTCTTAGTTTTGCATATAATGGACCAGCTAGTTTTGCTAAATTGTCTATATAATTCCTAGCATAATTTACAATTCCTAGGAATTGTTGCAAAATCTTTTTATCACTCATATTGTCAGGAAATTCCAATATTTTCTTTGCAATATGATCTTGTAGATATATTTTTCCTTCTCCTATTTCATGACCAAGGAAATTTATTCTTTCTTTGCATATTTCCATCTTCTTTTTGGATAATATGAACCCATTTTGTTCTACCTTTCGAAAGAACACTTCGAGATGGGCTATATGCTCTTTATATGATTTGGAAAATATTAATAGGTCATCAACGTAGACCAATATAAATTCTTGATTCTCATTAAATATATTTTGCATTTTTCTTTGAAATAATGCGGGTGCATTCTTTAGACCCAATGGCATAACTAGCCATTCATAATGGCCTTGTGGACAAGTAAAGGCTGTCCAAGGAATAGATTCCTCTGCCATTTCTTGCCAAAATCCAGCTTTTAAATCAAATTTAGAGAAATATTTGCTTCCTTGTATTCTATTGATCCATTCCTGCTTATTAGGTATATTGTATGCATCATCTATCGTATTATCATTGAGCCTTTTAAAATTAATTACCATCCTAGATTTACCTCTTACTTCTTCAGCATGATTTTTTACTATAAAAGCAGCAGATCGATGAGGACTTCTGCTTTCTCTAATTGCTTTTAGCTTTAGTATTTCTTCAATATGGATTTTGAATTCTTCAATATCTTTGGGAGTAGCTTCTATTGGTCCTGACTTAATTATATAATCTGGATTTATAATATTTAATTTACAAATTATAGAGTTCTTATCCCAATATTTCATTGGTATTTCCCCAATAATTTGTATATTTTTTAATCTTTGCACAATCTTGTCTATATCTTTTTTGGATTTTATGCCTCTATACCAATTTGGAGAGAAAGATTGTAACCCTATACATTCTGTACATGTATTTTCTATATGATATTCTTCTATTGTCTCACTGAGTTCTTCATCTTTGCAAAATTCAAGGGGATCTAAACTTGCGCTATATTTATCATCTATATTAGATATTTCTATATTTTGCAAAGCCTTTCTTTGTTTCAGTACTTCATATAAATATGGAACATTATCTTGATGTGGAATAAACGTAACCCCATCTTCATGTATAATTGTGGTTTGTAAAGATTGTTGTAAAAATCTTAATCCTATTATCATATCATCATTTATAACTGACAAATTTCTTATTGTAATTTCATCTATTATATATTTTGTGCCATTTATGTATGCTTCTATATTATATGCCAACTGGTTATGGATTTTCTTTATTCCTGACATGTCGGTAGATACTTCGGCTTTATTATTATCTATAGTTTTGACTATTTCGGGACATCTCACAGAGTATTTGTCATGGATGATGTTCTTTGTGCAACCAGTATGTAATAGTGCCAATATTTTATAGGAAATATTTGGTGTTAAATTTATAACTGGAATTCTTATTCCTAGCACTTCTTTAAATGGCAATCACACTATATATTTGTTTCCAAAACTAGTTATAGCATCTTTTAATTGTATTAACTTATCTTCTTTTTTATCTCTTACTGTTACCATTTGTTCCTTCATTTCCGTGCTTCCAGCAACAACATTTTCCTGTTCTTCATTATCTTCTAACTTATCTTTTAGTTTTTGTTCCTTATTATCTTCTAACTTATCTTTTAGTATTTCTAGCTCTGCTTCTAGTTTATTTATTCTATTTTCTAAATTTCTAACCCTACTATATAATATTCTTTCTTTTGGTTCGAATTCTATTTCTTGTCTCCATATCTGATTTTTGGCTTTTAGACAGGAGGCACAAGCATGTTTTAGGCATAGGCTGCATGTGGACCTGTTATCTTGACTTGGATAATATGTACAGAAAGCATATTTGATATTATAATCATCTTTTCCTTTAATCCAATCATGTTCACAATCTACTTGATTCATCATTTCTTTTATTAAATCTTCCTTCTCTTCTTCCTCTTCATAACTTTCTATTAATAGCTTATTATTTATATCCCCTTGCTCTTCTTCATCCACAATTTCATCTTTGTGGCTCTGAGCAATATTCTTATTTTTATCATTATTATTGGTGGTAACAATATTATTGCTATTATTATTGTCTCTCTTTTCTCCTGATGCTATAGTATTATTTATTATGCGAGGGCTACTAGTGGCTTGCTTTTTCTCGCTTTTTTGCCTTTTTATTCTAGCAATCTCTCTAATGAAAAATAATTCTCTTTCTCTTATTTTAGGCCAATCTGTTGTCATAGAATGACTATATTCCCATTCTATATGTTTTAATTTCTTTTCCCAATGTATAATTTTATCATCTAAATTAGCTTTTTCCATGCATTCGGTTACACCTTTACTCTTATTATTGCTAATTTCTGTTTCTGACATAAAAGATTTTGTGTCTATCTCTTCAACTATTTCTTGTCTTATTAAAATTTTAGAATCTCGTTTTGGTGAGTCGTGATCAGAAAATCCGACAGAAGGTGACAAGTATTTAGCTACTTCGTTTAATGCTTGGCTATATTCACTCATATAACTATGAGAGGATAAGAGTTTTTATCTCTTGTACAAACCTTTTTATTTCAGGAATATCTTGTCTTGATTCGGAGTGTGGGAGTGAGTCTTTGCCTTTACTTATGTAACGGCCTATTGTCAACACTTCTTTTTTAATATAGTCGTTATTCTGGCAAATTATATTCTGTCTTGCTTTTGCTTCTTCTAACTTATACAGAATGATATCTATTTTGCTATTTAACCCGGAGCACTTGTCTGTGAGTTTATGATATTTTTTGAATAAGCTTTCAAATTTTTGGTCAAGTATATCTTGCCTTTTTCTCCAAGATATATAAAAGTTATATATCAAATCGACCACTATATTTAGCTGGCTATGAAATGTATGTCAAATATGCTTTTCAGAGGGATTTATTCTGCACATTATACTAATATTCTAAATTTAAATACCTTAATCTTTCAATGATTATATCCTGCACCTGATACCAACTATAGCAACTAATTAATTAAAAAAAGTATATTTATTTTAGATATATTTTTGTCTCTTTGACAATATGTGCGGACAATATCAGTGTACGCGGATATGTCGCGTTTAATATTCAGATTACTGTTCACAACTATTTGCTTTACTATTCAGTACTATTGGCGTTACTATTCGTTACTATTTCAATTATTTGCGCTTGTCTGGCTATTAATTTGGCTGATATTCGCTTATATGAAGGATCTATTAGCTGGTTGCCGAGACCAAATATACGGCCTATTTGTGCTGCGGATGTTGTAAAGTCCTACTTGGTACTCACCATATTTATCATTATGTTGCATCAGATGTAGCTAGTTACGTTCACTTGATGGTTTTAATTACAAACTTATGAGGTAAATTCTTATCGTCTTCCCACGCAGTTCCACCCGAAGGGAACACTTCTCTACAACTCATTCAATACCACTTTGGGCTACACAGAAAAGTACACACGCAGAGGTTTCTCCTATGGGATCTCTAGCATAAGAACTCTTCCCATAAATTCATAAATAAAAACATCAAGTGAAACCAAGAAACTACATCATTTCAACAACATAATTTACATATGGTTTTTCCCTTTCGGGAAACCCCGAAGGGATTACACACAAACTAAGAAATTACCTTAATATGCTTGGCGATCACAGCGCCTTCTTGGTTATTCTACTAAGTGGTGGTGGTGGCTAATCAACTACTAAGCAAGGAGTGCTCTGGTTCTTGCTTGCTTCGCTGCTTGCTCGTCTGGTGGTGTCTTCGTCGTTCTTTCTTTGCTTGAGCCCATGTCTCCTTTTATAGCCGAGAGACGGCTGCGAGGGAGGCCTTCGAGAGTCTTCACTTATTTATTTTACATGTAGTAGCATGCATGCATATCCTACTAGAGTACATACGTGTCTTTCTAGGGTATGAATAAGTGTGAGAGAGAGTGCCCGACAAGCTTCAATCTTCAGGAATCATCGCTTTTTTCACGTGGACATTGTCTCTCGATAAATAATTGGATTGCCTCCAGTGTCTTATAGTATATGAGCAATATGCACAGATTACTCACATTGCTCACACCGTTGGCTTGATCTTGAAATTTGCCTTGTTCTTCGATGCATGTGGCCATTCAAAGCTCCTTAATAATATATATATATATATTTATATATATATGGGGGTCTTCCCCGCCAATATAATTGATAACACCTTATCAATATTCGGGTTGCATCAATATTCATATTCGCGTATAAATATTCGGGGAGGTCATACCAACTATAGCAACAAATATTTAAAAATATATGCTTATTTATCTCAGATATATTTTTGTCTCTTTGACAATATGTGCGGACAATATCCGTGTACGCGGATATGTCGCGCTTAATATTCAGGTTACTGTTCACAACTATTTGCTTTACTATTTAGTACTATTCAAACAATTGTTGGATATACTCTTTGCTACTATTTCAATAATATGCGCGTGTCTAGTTATTAATTTGGCAAATATTTGTTTATATGCAGGATCAATTAGCTGGTTACCGAGACCAAATATACGGCCTGTTTGTGCTGCGGAGGTTGTGAAGTCCTACTCGGTACTCACCATATTTATCATTATGTTGTATCAGATGTAGCTAGTTACGTTTACTTGATGATTTTAATTGCAAACTTATGGGGTAAATTCTTATCGTCTTCCCAGACAGTTCTACCCGAAGGAAACATTTCTCTACGGGTACAAGGTTCTCATTCAACGCCACTCTGTGCTACACAGAGAACTACACACGCAGAGGTAAAAAAAATGCCAATAACGCAAGTCAAGAAACTGTAATGCAAAGAAGAGATCACATGCAAGCCAGAAGGTTGTGTCTGTCGTGACACCATTTATCTGTGCAAATGCCTTGTTGTTTGTGCGATCTGATCTATGAAGACGCCAGGAGCCAGCAAGATATTCATCAAGGGACAAACCCACATGAAGCTTTTCAGAAAGCTTCCATGTGAAAGCCCAGAGGCAGTGAAGGAATCTACTTATTGGGCCCTCTCTCGAATGTGTCCAAGCAACAATAACTCGTGAAGAAATACACGTCGATGGTCTAGAAGCTAGCTCACGAAGCTATGGCATATTAAAATAAAGAGGTGAAGCTTATCCGGTGCTTCCCTCGCGTCTATAAAAGGAGGCGTTCTACGAAGAACAACGAAGACACCACCAGACGAGCAAGCAGCGAAGCGAGCAAGAGCCAGAGCACTCCTTGCTTAGTAGTAGATTAGCCACCACCACCACTTAGTAGTATAGCCAAGAAGGCGCTGTGATCGCCAAGCATATTAAGGTAATTTATTAGTTTGTGTGTAATCCCTTCTGGGTTTCCCGAAAGGAAAACCGTATGTAAATTATGTTGTTGAAATGATGTAGTTTCTTGGTTTCACTTGATATTTTTATTTATGAATTTATGGGAAGAGTTCTTATGCTAGGGATCCTATAGGAGAAACCTCTGCGTGTGTAGTTCTCTGTGTAGCCCAGAGTGGCGTTGAATGAGAACCTTGTGGCCGTAGAGAAGTGTTCCCTTCGGATGGAACTGCCTGGGAAGACGATAAGAATTTACCCAATAAGTTTACAATTAAAACATCAAGTGAACGTAACTAGCTATATCTGATACAACATAATGATAAATATGATGAGTACCGAGTAGGACTTCACAACCCCCGCAGCACAAACAGGCCGTATATTTGGTCTCGGCAACCAGCTAATTGATCCTGCATATAAGCGAATATCAGCCAAATTAATAGCCAGACAAGCGCATATTATTGAAATAGTAACAAATAGTAACACCAATAGTACTAAATAGTAAAGCAAATAGTTGTGAACAGTAATCAGAATATCAAGCGGGACATATCCGCGTACACTGATATTGTCCGCACATATTGTCAAAAAGACAAAAATATATCTGAGATAAATAAGCATATATTTTTAAAATTTTGTTGCTATAGTTGGTATCAGGTCCTGGATATAATCATTGAAAGATTAAAATATTTAAATTTAGAAGTTAGTGCAGGTAAGATAATAAATACTAAAGAGAATATTAATATAAGGTGCAGAATAAATCCCTCTGAAGAGGATATTTGGCATACATCTCATAGCCAGCTAAATATAGTGGTCGATTTGATATATAACTTTTATATATCTCGGAGAAAAAGGCAACATATACTTGACCAAAAATTTGAAAGCTTATTCAAAGAATATCAAAAACTCGCAAACAAGTGCTCCGGGTTAAATAGCAAAATAGATATCATTCTGCATAAGCTAGAAGAAGCAAAAGCAAGATAGAATATAATTTGCAAGAATAACGACTATATTAAAAAAATTGTTGACAATAGGCCGTTACATAAGTAAAGGCAAAGACTCACTCCCACACTCTGAATCAAGACAAGATATTCCTGAAATAAAAAGGTTAGTACAAGAGGTAAAACCTCTTATCCTCTCATAGTTATATGAGTGAATATAGCCAAGCATTAAACGAAGTAGCTAAATACTTGTCACCTTCTGTCGGATTTTCTGATCACGACTCACCAAAACGAGATTCTAAAATTTTAATAAGACAAGAAATAGTTGAAGAGATAGACACAGAATCTTTTATGTCAGAAACAGAAATTAGCAACAATAAGAGTAAAGGAGTAACCGAATGCATGGAAAAAACTAATTTAAATGATGAAATTATACATTGGGAAAAGAAATTAAAACATATAGAATGGGAATATAGTCATTCTATGACAACAGATTGACCTAAAATAAGAGAAAGAGAATTATTTTTCATTAGAGAGATTGCTAAATTAAAAAGGCAAAAAAGCGAGAAAAAGCAAGCCACTAGTAGCCCTCGCATAATAAATAATACTATAACATCAGGAGAAAAGAGAGACAATAATAATAGCAATAATATTGTTACCACCAATAATAATGATAAAAATAAGAATATTGCTCAGAGCCACAAAGATGAAATTGTGGATGAAGAAGAGGAAGGGGATATAAATAATAAGCTATTACTAGAAAGTTGTGAAGAGGAAGAAGAGAAGGTAGATTTAATAAAAGAAATGATGAATCAAGTAGATTGTGAACATGATTGGATTAAAGGAAAAGGTGATTATAATATCAAATGTGCTTTCTGTATATATTATCCAAGCCAAGATAATAGGTCCACATGCAGCCTTTTCCTAAAACAAGCTTATGCCTCCTGTCTAAAAGCCAAAAATCAGATATGGAGACAAGAAATAGAATTCGAACCAAAAGAAAGAATATTATATAGTAGGGTTAGAAATCTAGAAAATAGAATAAATAAACTAGAAGCAGAGCTAGAAATACTAAAAGATAAGTTAGAAGATAATAAAGAACAAAAACTAAAAGATAAGTTAGAAGATAATGAAGAACAGGAAAATGTTGTTGCTGGAAGCACGGAAATGAAGGAACAAATGGTAACAGTAAGAGATAAATAAAGGAGATAAGTTAATACAATTAAAAGATGCTATAACTAGTTTTGGAAACAAATATATAGTGCGATTGCCATTTAAAGAAGTGCCAGGAATAAGAATTCCAGTTAGAGTAAATTTAACACCAAATATTTCCTATAAAATATTGGCACTATTACATACTGGTTGCACAAAGAACATCATCCATGACAAATACTTTGTGAGATGTCCCAAAATAGTCAAAACTATAGATAATAATAAAGCCGAAGTATCTACCGATATGTCAGAAATAAAGAAAATCCATAACCAGTTGGCATATAATATAGAAGCATACATAAATGGCACAAAATATATAATAGATGAAATTACAATAAGAGATTTGTCAGTTATAAATTATGATATGATAATAGGATTAAGATTTTTACAACAATCTTTACAAACCACAATTATACATGAAGATGGGGTTACGTTTATCCCGCATCAAGATAATGTTCCATACTTATCTGAAGTACGGAAACAAAGAAAGGCTTTGCAAAATATAGAAATATCTAATATAGATGATGAATATAGCGCAAGTTTAGATCCCCTTGAATTTTGCAAAGATGAAGAACTCAGTGAGACAATAGAAGAATATCATATAGAAAATACATGTACATAATGTATAGGGTTACAATCTTTCTCTCCAAATTGGTATAGAGACATAAAATCCAAAAAAGATATAGACAAGATTGTGCAAAGATTAGAAAATATACAAATTATTGGGGAAATGCCAATGAAACATTGGGATAAGAACTCTATAATTTGTAAATTAAATATTATAAATCCAGATTCTATAATTAAGTCAGGACCAATAGAAGCTACTCCCAAAGATATTGAAGAATTCAAAATGCATATTGAAGAATTACTAAATAAAAGCAATTAGAGAAAGCAGAAGTCCTCATCGATCTGCTGCTTTTATAGTAAGAAATCATGCTGAAGAAGTAAGAGGTAAATCCAGGATGGTAATTAATTTTAAAAGGCTCAATGATAATACGATAGATGATGCATACAATATACCTAATAAGCAGGAATGGATCAATAGAATACAAGGAAGCAAATATTTCTCTAAATTTGATTTAAAAGCAAGATTTTGGCATTATGAATGGCTAGTTATGCCATTGGGTCTAAAGAATGCACCCGCATTATTTCAAAGAAAAATGCAAAATATATTTAATGAGAATCAAGCATTTATATTGGTCTACGTTGATGACCTATTAATATTTTCCAAATCATATAAAGAGCATATAGCCCATCTCGAAGTGTTCTTTCGAAAGGTAGAACAAAATGGGCTCATATTATCCAAAAAGAAGATGGAAATATGCAAAGAAAGAATAAATTTCCTTGGTCATGAAATAGGAGAAGGAAAAATATATCTACAAGATCATATTGCAAAGAAAATATTGGAATTTCCTGACAATATGAGTGATACAAAGATTTTGCAACAATTCCTAGGAATTGTAAATTATGCTAGGAATTATATAGACAATTTAGCAAAGCTAGCTGGTCCATTATATGCAAAACTAAGAAAGAATGGACAAAAATACTTCAATTATGAAGATATAAGACTGGTAAGAGCTATCGAGGAAAGTTTCAAGAACTTAAAACCCCTAGAGTTGCCTTTAGAAGATACATATTTTATAATTAAACAGATGCATCTAAGATAGGATGGGGTGCTATATTAAAACAGAAGCCTAATAAATATTCTCCTAAAGCAGAAGAAAAAATATGTAGATATGCTTCAGGAAGTTATTAATTAAAGACAGTAAATAATATTGATAGGGAAATATTGGCAGTAGTAAATGCAATAAATGCCTTCAGGTTATATTTAGGATTTAAAGAATTTACAGTACGGACAGATTGTGACGCAATATGTCGATATTATAATCAAATTAATAGTAAGAAAAGCTCGACCAGAAGATGGGTCTTATTTGAAGACACCATAGCTGGGAATGGTTATAAAGTAATATTTGAGCATATCAAGGGAAAGGATAATAGTTTGCCTGACATATTTTCCCGCTCATCAATATTACAGAAATGAAGAAAAGTACACTCACAGGCAGGAGTGAATGCTACATATTTCGAAATAATAACAGATTAAAGATATTTCCGCCAAATACTTTCAATGTCAAACCAAAGAATCATATCCATATTGATGAGATCGAAAGATGCATATTGGATAATATGAACATAGTCGAAAGAGAAGAGAAAGGATACATGCTATCTAATCTCAATAGCCTTGCAGAATATTCTAATATGATGAACAAAAATATACCAAGACCAACAAATATTATGTTCGATGGAAGTAAATCTGGAATACATATGACATGAGAAGAAATAAGATATGATAAAATCAATTATGCTTTGAATTGGGCAAAGATTGTTGGGGAACGTTGCATGGAAAACAAAAAAAATTCTACGCACACGCAAGATCTATCCATGGAGATGCATAGCTACGAGAGGGGGAGTGTGTCTACGTACCCTCGTAGATCATAAGCGGAAGCGTTAGAACAACGCGGTTGATGTCGTCGAACAACTTCACGATCCAACCGACCGAGTACCGAACGTACGGCACCTCCGCGTTCAGCACACGTTCAGCTCGGTGACGTCCTCGACTTCTTGATCCAGCAAGACGGCGAGGTAGTGGATGAGTTCCGGCAGCACGACGGCGTGGTGACGGTGATGGTAATGCTATCTCCGCAGGGCTTCGCCCAAGCACTGCGAAAATATGACCGAGGGACGGAACTGTGGAGGGGGGCGCCGCACACGGCTAAGACAATGTTGTGTCTCTTTTGGGGCGCCCCCTCTCCTCTATTTATATATGTGTAGGGGCTTGGAGTAGAAGGAATAGTGCCACGTGAACAGTAACCGTAAATAGTACACACGTGGACTTGGACTCCAAAGTCCAATCCTATTCCTATTAGGACTCTCCCTTTTTTCCTTCCCTAGCTGCGTGCGCTTTTGAGGACTTGGTGCGCCTGGCCCAATAAGGCCAGGGCGCCTCCCCTTAGCCCATGCCAGCCCTTGGGACATGGTGGACCCACTTGTGGACTTCCGAACCCCTCCGGAATCCTCCGGAACCTTCTGGAAGCTTCCCGGTACAATACCGAAAAAACTGCACCTTTTTCTGGAACCCAAAATATGACTTCCCATATATAAATCTTTACCTCTCGACCATTCCGAGACTTCTCGTGACGTCCGGGATCTCATCCGGGACTCCGAACAACATTCGGTTACCAATCATCAAATATCCCAATACTACTCTAGCGTCAACGAACGTTAAGCGTGCGACCCTGCGGGTTCGGGAATCATGTAGTCATGACCGAGACACCTCTCCAGTCAATAACCAATAGCGGGACCTGGATGCCCATATTGATTCCTACATATTCCACGAAGATCTTTTATCGGTTGAACCACTATGTCGAGGATTCGGTTAATCCCGTATGCAATTCCCTTTGTCCGGCGATATGTTACTTGCCCGAGATTCGATCGTCGGTATCTCCATACCTAGTTCAATCTCGTTACCGGCAAGTCTCTTTACTCGTTCCGTAATACAAGATCGCGTGGCTAACTCATTAGACACATTACTTGCAAGCTCTTTATGATGTTGTATTACCGAGAGGGCCCAAAGATATCTCTCCGAAACACGGAGTGACAAATCCCAGTCTCGATCCATGCAAACTCAACGGACACCTTCGGAGATACCTGTAGAGCATCTTTATGATCACTCAGTTACGTTGTGACCTTTGATAGCACACAAGGTATTCCTCCGGTATCCGGGAGTTGCATGATCTCATGGTTTGAGGAACATGTATTTGACATTCAAGAAAGCAGTAGCAATAAACAGAACGGTCATATGCTAAGCTAACGGATGGGTCTTGTCCATCACATCATTCTCCTAATGATGTGATCCCGTTATCAAATGACAACTCATGTCTATGGTTAGGAAACCTTAACCATCTTTGATCAATGAGCTAGTCTAGTAGAGGCTCACTAGGGACACGGTATTTGTTTATGTATTCACACATGTATTTAAGTTTCCGGTCAATACAATTCTAGCATGAATAATAAACCTTTATCATGAACAAGGAAATATGATAATAACCAATTTATTATTGCCTCTAGGGCATATTTCCAACAGTCTCCCACTTGCACTAGAGTCAATAATCTAGATTACATAGTAATGAATCTAACACCCATGGAGTCTTGGTGCTGATCATGTTTTGCTCGTGGAAAAGGCTTAGTCAACGGGTCTGCCACATTCAGATCCATGTGTACTTTGCAAATTTCTATGTCTCCATCCTTGACATATTCACGAATGGAGTTGAAGCGTCTCTTGATGTGTTTGGTCTTCTTGTGAAACCTGGGCTCCTTGGCTATGGCAATTGCTCCAGTGTTGTCACAAAAGATTGTCATTGGACCTGATGCACTAGGTATTACACCTAGATCGGGTAAGAACTCCTTCATCTAGACTCCTTCATGTGCTGCTTCCGAAGCAGCTATGTATTCCGCTTCACACGTAGATCCCGCCACGACGCTCTGCTTAGAACTGCACCAACTGGCAGCTCCACCATTTAATATAAATACGTATCCGGTTTGTGACTTAGAGTCATCCGGATCAGTGTCGAAGCTTGCATCGACGTAACCCTTTACGACGAGCTCTTCGTCACCTCCATAAACGAGAAACATGTCCTTGGTCCTTTTCAGGTACTTCAGGATATTCTTGACCGCTGTCCAGTGATCCACTCCTGGATTACTCTGGTACCTCCCTGCCAAACTTATGGCAAGGCACACATCAGGTCTGGTACATAGCATGGCATAAATAATAGAACCTATGGCTGAGGCATAGGGAATGACTTTCATTTTCTCTATATCTTCTGCCGTGGTCGGGCATTGAGTCTGACTCAACTTCACACCTTGCAAGACAGGCAAGAACCCTTTCTTTGACTGATCCATTTTGAACTTCTTCAAAACTTTGTCAAGGTATGTGCTTTGTGAAAGTCTTATCAGGCATCTTGATCTATCTCTATAGATCTTGATGCCCAATATGTAAGCAGCTTCACCGAGGTCTTTCATTGAAAAATTCTTATTCAAGTATCCCTTTATGCCACCCAGAAATTCTATATCATTTCCGGTCAACAATATGTCATCCACATATAATATTAGAAATGCTACAGAGCTCCCACTCACTTTCTTGTAAATACAGGCTTCACCGTAAGTCTGTACAAAACCATATGCTTTGATCACCTCATCAAAGCGTATATTCCAACTCTGAGATGCTTGCACCAGTCCATAGATGGATCGCTGGAGCTTGCACACTTTGTTAGCACCCTTAGGATCGACAAAACCTTCTGGTTGCATCATATACAACTCTTCTTTGAGAAAACCATTAAGGAATGCAGTTTTGACATCCATTTGCCAGATTTCATAATCATAAAATGCGGCAATTGCTAACATGATTCGGACAGACTTAAGCATCGCTACGGGTGAGAAAGTCTCATCGTAGTCAACCCCTTGAACTTGTCGAAAACCTTTCGCGACAAGTTGAGCTTTGTAGACAGTGATATTACCATCATCATCCGTCTTCCTCTTAAAAATCCATTTATTCTCAATGGCTTGCCGATCATCGGGCAAGTCCACCAAAGTCCATACTTTGTTCTCATACATGGATCCTATCTCGGATTTCATGGCCTCAAGCCATTTGTCGGAATCCGGGCTTATCATAGCTTCTTCATAGTTCGTAGGTTCGCTGTTGTCTAACAACATAACTTCCAGAACAGGATTACCGTACCACTCTGGTGCGGAACGTACTCTGGTCGACCTACGAAGTTCAGTAGTAACTTGATCTGAAGTTTCATGATCTTTATCATTATCTTCCTCTCTTATTGGTGTAGGCATCACGGGAACAGTTTTCTCTGATGAGCTACTTTCCAATTCGAGAGAAGGTACAATTACCTCATCAAGTTCTACTTTCCTCCCACTCACTTCTTTCGAGAGAAACTCCTTCTCTAGAAAGGACCCATTCTTGGCAACAAAGACCTTGCCTTCGGATCTGTGGTAGAAGGTGTACCCAATTGTTTCTTTAGGGTATCCTATGAAGACACACTTCTCCGCTTTGGGTTCGAGCATATTAGGTTGAAGCTTTTTCACATAAGCATCGCATCCCCAAACTTTAAGACACGACAGCTTAGGTTTCTTGCCAAACCATAACTCATACGGTGTCGTCTCAACGGATTTTGACAGTGCCCTATTTAAAGTGAATGCGGCTGTCTCTAATGCATAACCCCAAAACGATAGTGGCAAATCGGTGAGAGACATCATAGAACGCACCATATCCAATAGACTTTGATTATGATGTTCGGACACACCATTATGCTGTGGTGTTCCAGGTGGCGTGAGCCGTGAAACAATTCCACTTTGTCTTAAATGCATACCAAACTCGTAACTCAAATATTCACCTCCACGATCAGATCGTAGAAATTTAATTTTCTTATTACGATGATTCTCCACTTCACTCTGAAATTCCTTGAACTTTTTAAATGTTTCAGACTTGTGTTTCATTAAGTAAATATACCCATATCTACTCAAATCATCTGTGAAGGTAAGAAAATAACGATATCCACCGCGTGCTTCAACACTCATTAGACTGCATACATTGGTATGTATTATTTCCAATAAGTCACTTGCCCGCTCCATTGATCCGGAAAACGGGGTTTTAGTCATTCTGCCCATAAGGCATGGTTCACATGTCTCAAATGATTCATAATCAAGAGATTCCAAAAATCCATTGGCATGGAGTTTCTCCATGCGCTTTACACCAATATGACCTTAAGCAGCAGTGCCACAATCATGTGGTACTATCATCATCAACTTTGCATCTTTTGGCATCAATATTTTGAATATGTGTATCACTACGATAGAGATTCAACAAGAATAGACCATTCACAAAAGGTGCATGATCACGAAAGATATTACTCATATAAATAGAACAACCATTATTCTCTGACTTAAATGAATAACCGTCTCGCAATAAACAAGATCCAGATATAATGTTCATGCTCAACGCTGGCACCAAATAACAATTATTGAGGTCTAAAACTAATCCCGAAGGTAGATGTAGAGGTAGCGTGCCGACGACGATCACATCAACCTTGGAACCATTCCCGACGCGCATCGTCACCTCGTCCTCAGCCAATCTTCACTTATTCCGTAGTTCCTGTTTCGAGTGACCGTTCCCCTTATAAAAGTAGCACTCAGTCTCGGGTTTGGGTCAAGCATTGGGTTTCTCCATTGGAGCGGCAACTGTCTTGCCATTCTTGAAGTTTCCCTTCTTTCCCTTGCCCTTCTTGAAACTAGTGGTCTTGATTAACCATCAACACTTGATGCTCCTTCTTGATTTCTACCTTCACGGCCTTAAGCACCGCGAATATCTCGGGGATTGTTTACTCCATCCCTTGCATATTATAGTTCATCACAAAGCCCTTGTAGCTTGGTGGCAGTGACTGGAAAAACTCTGTCAACCGCTGTCTTATCTGGAAGATTAACTCCCACTTGATTCAAGCGATTGTAGCACCCAGACACTCTGAGCACATGCTCACTCACTGAGATGTTCTCCTCCATCTTGCAGGCAAAGAACTTGTCAGAGGTCTTATACCTCTCAACATAGGCATGAGCCTGAAATACCAATTTCAGCTCTTGGAACATCTCATATGCTCCGTGGCGTTCAAAAACGTCTTTGGGGCCCTGATTTCTAAGCCGTAAAGCATGGCGCACTGAACTATCGAGTAGTCATCAGAACGTGCCTGCCAAACGTTCACAACATCCACAGACGACGCTAGAGGGGTTGGCACATCGAGCGGTGCATCAAAGACATAAGCCTTTTGTGCAGCAGTGGGGACAATCCTCAGACTATGGACCTAGTCCGCATAATTGCTTACAATATCTTTCAACTTAGTCTTTCTCTAGGAACGTATTAAAAACAGGGAGCTACATCGCGAGCTATTGATCTACAACACAAATTTTGCAAAGACAATTAAGACTAAGTTCATGATAATTTGGTTCAGTTAATCAAATTACTAATGAACTCCCACTTAAATCAACATCCCTCAAGTTGTCTAAGTGACACATGATCCAAATCAACTAACCCATGTCCGATCATCACGTGAGATGGAGTAGTCATCAATGGTGAACATCTCCATGTTGATCATATCTACTATATGACTCATGTTCGACCTTTCGGTCTCCCGTGTTCCGAGACCATGTCTGTACATGCTAGGCTCGTCAAGTTTAACCCAAGTATCCTGCTTGTATAAAAACTGGCTTACACCCATTGTATGTGAACGTAGAATCTATCACACCCAATCATCACGGGGTGCTTCGAAACGACGAACTTTAGCAACGGTGCATACTCGGGGAGAACACTTTTATCTTGAAATTTAGTGAAGGGATCATCTTATAATGCTACCGTCGTCCTAAGCAAAATAAGATGCATAAAAAGGATAAACATCACATGCAATCAATATGTGACATGATATGGCCATAATCATCTCGTGCTTTTGATCTCCATCTCCAAAGCACCGGCATGATCTCCATCGTCACCGGCATGACACCATGATCTCCATCATCATGATCTCCATCATCGTGTCGTCACGTGGTTGTCTCGCCAACTATTGCTTCTACAACTATTGCTAACGCATAGCGATAAAGTAAAGCAATTATATGGCGTTTAACAGTTGACTCGCAGGTCGCAGGTCACACAATAAATTAAAGACAACCCTATGGCTCCTGCCGGTTGCCGTACTCATTGACATGCAAGTCGTGAACCTATTACAAAACATGATCATCTCATACATCAACATATATCACATCACGTTTTGGCCATACCACATCACAACATGCCCTGCAAAAACAAGTTAGACGTCCTCTACTTTGTTGTTACAAATTTTACGTGGCTGCTATGGGCAACTAGCAAGAACCATTCTTACCTACGCAAAGCCACAACGGTGATAATCAAGTTGCCTTTTAACCTTCTATAAGGACCGCCTTCGTCAAATTAGATTCAACTAAAGTAGGAGAGACAGACACCCGCTAGCCACCTTATGCAAAACAAGTTGCATGTTAGTCGGTGGAACCGGTCTCATGTGCGAGGACATGTAAGGTTGGTCCGAGCCGCTTCATCCCACAATACCGCCGAATCCAAATAAGACAAGAGAGGTAAGCAATTTGAGCATCAACGCCCACAACTTTCGTGTTCTACTCGTGCATATCATCTACGCATAGACCTGGCTCATGATGCCACTGTTGGGGAACGTTGCATGGAAAACAAAAAAAATTCTACGCACACGCAAGATCTATCCATGGAGATGCATAGCTACGAGAGGGGGAGTGTGTCTACGTACCCTCGTAGACCGTAAGCGGAAGCGTTAGAACAACGCGATTGATGTCGTCGAACAACTTCACGATCCAACCGACCGAGTACCGAACGTACGGCACCTCCGCGTTCAGCACACATTCAGCTCGGTGACGTCCTCGACTTCTTGATCCAGCAATACGGCGAGGTAGTGGATGAGTTCCGGCAGCACGACGGCGTGGTGACGGTGATGGTAATGCTATCTCCGCAGGGCTTCGCCCAAGCACTGCGAAAATATGACCGAGGGACGGAACTGTGGAGGGGGGCGCCGCACACTAAGACAATGTTGTGTCTCTTTTGGGGCGCCCCCTCTCCTCTATTTATATATGTGTAGGGGCTTGGAGTAGAAGGAATAGTGCCACGTGAACAGTAACCATGAATAGTACACACGTGGACTTGGACTCCAAAGTCCAATCCTATTCCTACTAGGACTCTCCCTTTTTTCCTTCCCTAGCTGCGTGGGCTTTTGAGGACTTGGTGCGCCTGGCCCAATACGGCCAGGGCGCCTCCCCTTAGCCCATGCCAGCCCTTGGGACGTGGTGGACCCACTTGTGGACTTCCGGACCCCTCCGGAATCCTCCGGAACCTTCTGGAAGCTTCCCGGTACAATACCGAAAAACTGCACCTTTTTCTAGAACCCAAAATATGACTTCCCATATATAAATATTTACCTCTCGACCATTCCGAGACTCCTCGTGACGTCCGGGATCTCATCCGGGACTCCGAACAACATTCGGTTACCAATCATCAAATATCCCAATACTACTCTAGCGTCAACGAACGTTAAGCGCGCGACCCTGCGGGTTCGGGAATCATGTAGTCATGACCGAGACACCTCTCCAGTTAATAACCAATAGCGGGACCTGGATGCCCATATTGATTCCTACATATTCCACGAAGATCTTTTATCGGTTGAACCACTATGTCGATGATTCGGTTAATCCCGTATGCAATTCCCTTTGTCCGGCGATATGTTACTTGCCCGAGATTCGATCGTTGGTATCTCCATACCTAGTTCAATCTCGTTACCGGCAAGTCTCTTTACTCGTTCCGTAATAAAAGATCCCGTGGCTAACTCATTAGACACATTGCTTGCAAGCTCTTTACGATGTTGTATTACCGAGAGGGCCCAAAGATATCTCTCCGAAACACGGAGTGACAAATCCCAGTCTCGATCCATGCAAACTCAACGGGCACCTTCGGAGATACCTGTAGAGCATCTTTATGATCACCCAGTTACGTTGTGACGTTTGATAGCACACAAGGTATTCCTCCGGTATCCGGGAGTTGCATGATCTCATGGTCTGAGGAACATGTATTTGACATTCAAGAAAGCAGTAGCAATAAACAGAACGATCATATGCTAAGCTAACGGATGGGTCTTGTCCATCACATCATTCTCCTAATGATGTGATCCCGTTATCAAATGACAACTCATGTCTATGGTTAGGAAACCGTAACCATCTTTGATCAACGAGCTAGTCTAGTAGAGGCTCACTAGGGACACGGTATTTGTTTATGTATTCACACATGTATTTAAGTTTTCGGTCAATACAATTCTAGCATGAATAATAAACGTTTATCATGAACAAGGAAATATGATAATAACCAATTTATTATTGCCTCTAGGGCATATTTCCAACAAAGATAATGAATAGTTGTTATTTCAAGTATCGAGAAATGATGCGAAGAATATGAAAAAGAAAAGATCTCCAAAATATCATTCATATTAAGAATGCCTTCTAAAGGGACTTGACCCTTTAGATAGTGAATACATAGATCAAGAAATATTAAAAGAAGTAAGAGAAGAAATGGATGAGAAATTTGAAGAAATAAAGAAAGAATGTGATGAAAAATATAATTTCCATTTGTCTGACGATGATCATATGGACATCGCCGGGCATGGACAGCAGCCTGAATATTGATTAATAGGCTATATACCTGAATTGATATTGCTATCAAATATTCGGGCGCGGAGGACCTCCCCGAATATTGATACGCGAATATGAATATTGATGCAACCCGAATATTGATAAGGTGTTATCAATTATATTGGCGGGGAAGACCCCCATATATATAATTTTTTTTAATTATTAAGGAGCTTTGGAATGGCCACATGCATCCAAGAACAAGGCGGATTTCAAGATCAAGCCAACGGTGTGAGCAATGTGAGTAATCTGTGCATATTGCTCATATACTAGAAGACACTGGAGGCAAGCCAATTATTCATCGAGAGATAATGCCCACGTGAAAAAAGCGATGATTCCTGAAGATTGAAGCTTGTCGGGCACTCTCTCTCACACTTATCCATACCCTAGAAAGACACGCATGTACTCTAGTAGGACACGCATGCATGCTACTACATGTAAAATAAATAAGTGAAGACTCTCGAAGGCCTCCCTCGCAGCCGTCTCTCGACTATAAAAGGAGACATGGGCTCAAGCAAAGGAAGAACAACGAAGACGGGGACACCACCCGACGAGCAAGCAGCGAAGCGAGCAAGAGTCAGAGCACTCCTTGCTTAGTAGTAGATTAGCCACCACTCCACTTAGTAGAATAGCCAAGAAGGCGTTGTGATCGCCAAGAATATTAAGGTAAATTCTTAGTTTGTGTGTAATCCCTTCGGGGTTTCCCGAAAGGGAAAATCATATGTAAATTATGTTGTTGAAATGATGTAGTTTCTTGGTTTCACTTGGTATTTTTATTTATGAATTTATGGGAAGAGTTCTTATGCTAGGGATCATATAGGAGAAATCTCTGCGTGTGTAGTTCTCTGTGTAGCCCAGAGTGGCGTTTGAAAGAGAACCTTGTGGCCGTAGAGAAGTGTTTCCTTCGGGTGGAACTGCGTGGGAAGACGATAAGAATTTAACCTATAAATTTGCAATTAAAACCATCAAGTAAACGTAACTAGCTACATCTGATACAACATAATGATAAATATGGTGAGTACCGAGTAGAAATTTCATAACCGCAGCACAAACAGGCCTCGCCAGCCCTTAATAGATCCTGCATATTGGTTTAAGTTAAGCAAATATTAGCCGTGTTAATAACCAGACACGGATAAATTATTGAAATAGTAACAAATAGTAACACCAATAATCTGAATAGTACCAAATAGTAAAGCAAATAGTTGTGAACAGTAATCAGAATATCAAGCGCGACATATCCGCGTACACTGATATTGTACGCACATATTGTCAAAGAGACAAAAGTATATTTGAAAAGCTAATAAATATAATTTAAAAATTTGTTGCTATAGTTGGTATATATATATAGATGAATATATATGAAAATGGTTGTGTACTCCTGGGAGTATGTACTCCCACTCCTCATATACTACATAGATGAATCTTTTATACCTTTTTATTATTTTTAATATACTTCATTAATAATTATTAGATATCCCAAAATGTGTTTCATGAAAAAAAATCATGTGAGTCTCATATTTTTGAAGGTTTACGCATATACTAATTTGTTTGTACATGAAAAAGGTATATTACAAAAATACGTCGCAAATGATATTTTTTCAATAAAACTTGTATTAGGGTATTTTAGAATATTTAATGAAGTATATTGAGAATGATAAAGAGGTATAATCAATGCGTATATGAGGTATATTGAGGATGGGAGTACATACTCTTAGGAGTATATATATATATATATATATATATATATATATATATATATATATATATATATATAAGATTTAATTCTCTTAGTATATGTGGTTCCTTGTCTACGTAATGACACGTCATAATTTGTGAGAAAAAATGTTCACTTTTTTTTTACAATTTTTTTATATTGCATTCGGATTCACTATGTTCTTCTTGAGGTAACCATGTAGTACATAATATTTGTATACTTTTGCCCTGAACAACATGGACTCTATTGTGTAAGCTATGTCACTGATACATACTCATAAGTTATGCGTGCATTGCTCGTGAGAGTTCAGATAATCAAAGTATCACTAAAGATCGAGGTATTATAGTGTAATAGGTAAATAAAAAACTTGAGGCGCATGCATGAAGTCTGAGATGCAGATTTAATTCTCTTAGTACATTTCATAAAATAACAAATTATACTGTAGCTTGTTCTACATGATACTCGAAACTGCATCATACATACTGCATAAAAATCAGGTAAAATATATCGAGCACATTTTGTATAGGAGGTGTCTCTTTTAAGTACCTCAGATTGAAATGTTTAGTAGAAAATAACATGAATACCTAATGTTGCATCACAGAGATATACGAGATTTATGAAGTATATCCATAGCCTCGAACACAAACAAAAATTACCAAGTAAAAATGAATGACAATTTTATTATAAATGGAACTAATGGAGGGTTTAAGTTTGGAAGAGTTCACAAGAAAATTAGAAGTTTGTTCGTGATTTGTGCATAATGTCCATTAGGCTTAAACTCAAGAGAATAATCTTGTACATAGTACACATAGGGTCATTTCTCCATTTAGCTAGGATTGTCAAACGAATGAGGGTTGAAGATTCTGGGAGAAGCTGGGGAGGGGCCCGATTCTGAGAGAATCGGCCAAAAGAACTGGCCCATAGTATTATGCGAAGTAGTAAACAGGAGATCCAACGGGCAACATGGCTTAGATTTGCAACCTCTCTACCGTGAGACCGGCTTCATCCAAAGGTCGATATTTAAAGTTATTCATACACTATGTAGTGGTATAGAAGAACATACACTTAAGTTCTTGCATTAAGCAATGTAGTGTATCGTACAAAAGCACGGAGGGAAAGCATAGTGCTTCTTCGGTTGGTCTCGATTTCATAAAGAGAAAACCTACAACATGGTGTAAAATTACTATAACTACTCAGAAACCAGTTGGTGTTTTCATCCAAGAACCGACATTGGGGTTGGTGTGAAGGCAACTTCACAAGGCATACTCAATAATTTGTTGCGGTCCTTGTCGGACAACTGAAGTTCTTGTCCAACAACACTTATTGGGAGGGCTTGCAGGAAATCTTACATTAGTACAACACACGACTCCATAAGCATCAGAATTCCTTGATGTTAATCCAATGCTTCACATGAAAACACATAGTATTCCAATTTTTTCGTAAGGTCCACAGAGCAGCCGAACTGAAAATATTCATGAATTGAGCACAAGTCAGAGTAGATGGCACTATCTCATCAAAGAATCCAAACATACAATGTTACAACCAAACAAGAGAGGAAAAATATCTCAAACTTTTTTAGCCATAACATATTCAAGCAACACATGATTATTAGTTTCAAGTTCAACGCAGAAGAGGCGACTAGTGTCATCCACATGGCGTCTCATCATCAAGTTATTTCTGGCTAAAAGTCTATTTCGAGCTAACAATCGTAGGAAAACATGATATTTTTTTGGTGGGATGGAAATCTTCCATAAGGAAGGAACACTGCCATACTGGATTGCACAAAAGTTAATGAACTGATGGAAGGAACTATAGAAGTATAAATACCAGAAGAATGCATATTCCAGAAGAGAGTGTCCGACTCATTAGTAATACTATACACAGATATATGAATTTTCAGATCCAGCCATAAGGCTAACATGTTCTCACCAACACACCTCCTAAATGGAAGTTTGTGATCAATCCCATCCCACACTTTAGCCACAATACTTTTCTATTCATTCTTAATAATAGACAAAGACCATATTGGGTGGCTAGGGACATGTGACCACACCAAACATCAATATAGTATTACTTTCAGTTCCTTTTGTTAATTTCCAAGAGTAACCAACTTTAGTAGCTTGTGTACTTGTCCAACGAAACCCTTTCCATAAAGGGGGATTTTTCTCGGTACATGGAGAGAAAATATTAGGTTCCAGATTATCTTTAGGACCAATCAATTTCACCCCGAGTTGTCACCTCCAACAAAGTACCTTTTGGTCCAGGAGCCCATCAAGCTAAGGTTAAAATCTTTAAGATTTGGAATGCCTCACCACCACAATCATTTTTCCTACAAACCATGCCCAATTAGCCAAGTGCTATTTATGGCTATCATCTACATTTCAAGATTTGGAATGCCTCACCACCACAATCATTTTTCCTGCAAACTATGCCCCAATGAGCCAAGTGCTATTTATGGCTATCATCAGCATTTCCCCCAAAAGAAATTAGACATTTGTGTATTTCTTTTGTATATTAATGGTATGAATTGCCTAAGCATGGAATTTCATCACAAAAGACGAGTAAGAAGGAGTTGAAACAATGCTAGCCTGAAGAAGAATCAGTTTTACTCCATAAGAAATTTGCATCTTCCTCCAACCTGCAATGCTTTTGGTAATTTTGTCTAGGGTGATGTAAAGGTGCGTCTAAATACTAAAAAGGATTTTTCTCAAAAAAAATATGGAAAAGGGAAGGGGTCAATTTTACAACAACAGACTTGAACATAAGCTCTAGATTGATAGTCATCTAATCACTTTTTTGGTGATCTATTTTCATGCCAGAAAGATTCTCAAAACATGTCAGAATTCGCTTTAGGATCCTAGCATTCATATCCTCCTCAAGGAAGATAATGTTTTCATCAGCTTATTACAAGCTGGGAGATATATACATTTTATAGCATTTTTGTGCACCAAGAATTATATTAGGAAGAAGGCCTCTAATAATATTATGCAAAGCAACTTTTTCTAACATTTTGGTAAAGACATTGACTATTAGATTAAAGGAAATAGCTATCGTTCTCCTCATTAATCGTAATACAAAAAGATCCATTAGGGAACGAAACTCCATTTGGCCCCAAAGCCCTACACGAAAGCATTAAAACCAGGAGGGCGATTAGAGCAAACTTCATGAAGAATTTCCTGTGCAAGGAACACACTTTGCAGAGTAATTCTACCTTTCAGGATGACTATTTGATCAGAGGAAATTAACATGTCAGCTACAGGGGACAATCTGATAGTCATTGCTTCACCGATAGTCTGATTTTTGTTCCATTTCCCTGGCATAAGGTTCTTTTAGTAATCAGCAACTTACGTGGACTGAGTTAATTTGTACTTCAAATGTTCCACATCAACAACTCATGTGTCAGCTACATATTAGAATATGTAACCAAGAACATTTTGATATCCAAATGTATGTATCACTATCGCGTTTGACCGAAGTTTTTAGTATAGACGGTCACAGTAAGAGAACCACCATGCGTGCAGGCCGGCAGCACGCGGATATATTCGCAACAGCAACAACAGCAGCTCGCTTTCTCTCCACTTTAAATTTGTGCGGGCCGACCTCCTAAAAGTGCTTTGCTTTGCTTTCCATCTATCTATCCATTCTTGGTCCTTTCCAATTCATGTCCTCTCATCTCCTCCTACTTTTGCTGCTCATGCATGTTTTCTTCAATTCTTCAAGGGTTAGTGCTAGCTGCAGGTCAAGTTTATTTCAACCAATTTTAGAAAAGCTTTCCTTGAAACCGATCGATCGAACGACGGTCGATGCATGATCTTTATTTAGTGCATGCACCAGTCGATTGATATATATGCTTGAGATGTTATTAATACTAGAGCTAAGCAACTTGTTTAGTTCCCTAGCTTGTTTGGTTAGCTAATCTCCTTTATGGTTGTGAAACAGAATCTTGCGTTTGCGGTGGTGGTGAGGAGAATCTTTGGCTGGCCTGCTTTGGGTGGTCGCCGCCACTCTGTGATTATTCCTTGGAGCTAGCTAGCTAGCTTGCAACATACTCAGAGTAGAGCAGAGCATAGGGTGCTCCATAGCCCATACCAGCCAGCAGGACAAAGGTACCAGATATATTGTTCGATCTCTCTCCGGACGGCGCCGGCCGACCTTTGGTTGATGCAAAGTTGCCTAGCCGCAGATTAATTATCAAGCCTCATGGTCGTTGTCGTGGTCGTCTACTTATAAGCATCCATTGTTGCTGGATCGTCAGACCTTCAAGCTCCAATACACTTGCATATTGGTTGGCGATGAACGGCGCGGCGCTGGACGACGTGATCTGGCGGCTGCTGGAGGTGCGGCGGCGGCGTCCGGGGAAGCAGCAAGTGCAGCAGGTGCAGCTGGGCGAGGGGGAGATCCGGCAGCTCTGCGGCGCCGCCAAGGACGTCTTCATGCGGCAGCCCAACCTGCTCCAGCTCGACGCCCCCATCAAGATCGCCGGTACGTACCAGCTGCCTGCCTCCATAATCTCTAACCAAATCCCAATTACACTAGTATTACTTTCACTACATCATGGTGGACTTTGATTTGGTTAATGCGTTAGTTGGTACGGGTACTGTCACACCAGCCGATATGCTTACCAAGTCTGAAACTATGCGTCGTCACGTTTTTGTCTTTTAATACTTTGGATTGCTTATCACATGCGTTTACCTGCCCAATGAGATCATCTCACTATTCATGGATGTTTAATTTCACCCATTGGCAGTGTTGTTTAGGTCCATTCATGCCTACTTACACTTATAATTTTGTATATTTACAAGTCGATGCTGCTAGCCGTCTGATCTGATCCTCCATTCTCCCATCTCTGCGTGAATCTCAATGCAAAGATCGAACCAAGACATAAGGCTCCGTTATGGTTTTCACTTATCATGAATTATATTGAACTCATGTGGCAGGTGACATCCACGGCCAGTACACCGACCTTATCCGACTCTTCGAACTGGGCGGCTTCCCGCCGCAGCACAAGTACCTGTTCCTGGGCGACTACGTGGACCGCGGCAAGCAGAGCATCGAGACCATCTGCCTCCTGCTAGCCTACAAGCTCCGGTACCCGGAGCACTTCTTCCTCCTCCGCGGCAACCACGAGTGCGCCTCCGTCAACCGCGTCTACGGCTTCTACGACGAGTGCAAGCGCCGCTACTCCGTCCGCCTCTGGCGCCACTTCTCCGACTGCTTCAATTGCATGCCCGTCGCCGCCCTCGTCGAGTCGCGCATCCTCTGCATGCACGGCGGCCTCTCCCCCGACCTCCGGCACATCCGCGACATCGCCAGCCTCCCCAGGCCCGTCGACGTCCCAGACACCGGCCTCCTCTGCGACCTCCTCTGGTCCGACCCCGGCGGCGCCGCGGGGTGGGGGCCGAACGATAGGGGTGTGTCGTACACGTTCGGGGCGGACGTGGTGGCGGCGTTCATGGAGAGACATGACTTGGACCTGGTGTGCCGGGCGCACCAGGTGGTGGAGGACGGCTACGAGTTCTTCGCCGGGCGGAGGATGGTCACCGTCTTCTCGGCGCCCAACTACTGCGGCGAGTTCGACAACGCCGGCGCCCTCATGTGCGTCGACGACGACCTCACCTGCTCGTTCCAGATACTCAAGCCCGCGGACAACAGGCAGCGGCGATTCGCCTTCGGCATGGGATCATCGGCAACTACTAGCAGTAGCAGGGGGATCCAATCACCGTGGTGCTAATTAATATGCATGCTTGGTCAAAACGGATGCATGCAATAAACCCATCTTTGATTTCGTTGGCAATTTTGTATACTAAGAGTTTCTTGCATGCATGCATATGCATGTTGTAACTCACATAAACAACAGGAAAAGCAAGGCTTGTATTTTCTTTGGAGGCATCCGGGCACTCTTTTTGTAGGGTTAAATAATGTTGTGCAATTTAGTTTTGCTGGGTTTGCTTGCAGCTACGCCTATACATTTGCCTCTCACATCAATTTTAGGTAAGATTACAATGAAGAGTGAATCGTGCCCGCACATCAACCGTTGAACGTAGACATTTTTCCAGCTTTTGCCCTTCTTCTACTAAAGCAAACAAAGAGGACAAAGGTTATGCTGGAACAAAAAGTATTAGCCAAGCAAGCGAAGTATCCATTCCAACCTATGGGAAATTGAAACATGTTACCAGCACGAATCCTATGTATCCCTCTCTGTGAGCAGTATGAACCAATTCTTTTGGCAGATAAAAAATAAGCCGCCTCCACCCCAGCTTTTCTCATAAACCGCCTCTTATATTCATTGGGGCTTCTAAACTTGTTATGTGATAACTAATTTAGAAGTCTCAGCAAATCTAGATGCCGGTTTCTAAACTAGATATACATAGGGCTCGCCAACGGGAGTAACCAAGGTGAGCCGGCCCAACAGTAGCGTCGATTTTTTTTTTCGCGCTGTCACTGTGTGCATGTAGCGCCGGTTTGTGTGGTTTGTTCAATTTTCCTGGTTTCCTATTTTTATGTTTCTTTTCTTATGTTTTCTTGTTTCCTTTGTTTTGTCGTGCTTTTAAACAAATCCGTGAACATTTTTATATTCATGAATATTATTTGAATTGACGAACAACTTTCAATTTTTTGAATATTTTGTAATTCGTCAATATGTTGTTTAATCCGCAAACATCATTCAACATAAGGAATTTATTTTTTTCAAATTCATGAATATTTGTTAAATTGATCAATAGTTATTTGAATTGGTGAACATTTTTTAAATCCACAAACATTTTTCAAATTTGAGAATATATTTTTTGAATTCATTTTATTTTTAATCCAGGAACAAATTTTCAAATTCATGGTTTTTTGAATTCACAATATTTTCAAAACCCTTTAATAATAATTCATATAAGATCAAAAAAGTTTCACCGGGTTGGCGTGCGGTTGAATCCAGCGACCGTGCACGTACGTACGTCTGCGTTTAAAAAGAATCCGATCCGCTCCCCTCAAAAAAAGAAAAGAAAAAAGAATCCGATCCGATCAGATCCCCTCAAAAAGAATCGTGCGCGCATGACGTAAGCCAGCTACCCACTCACGCACGCACGCACGCATGGTACAGTAGTAGTAAACGCTTTTCGTTTCTTCGTTTCACGCATCCAGCAGCTATCGAGGGCTCCTGAGTAGACTTGGTGAGCACACGTGACGAGGAAGGTGCTGCTATATATCATGCGGCGAGGTGACATCCACGGCCAGTACGCGGACCTCATCCGACTCTTGGAGCTGGGCGGCTTCCCGCCGCAGCACAAGTACCTGTTCCTGGGCGACTACGTGGACCGCGGCAAGCAGAGCATCGAGACCATCTGCCTCTTGCTCGCCTACAAGCTCCGGTACCCGGCACTACCAGAATAAGTCACGTTGCCGACGGCCCATACGATGCCGATGGGGGCCGTCGGCATCACGACGCCGTCGGCATATGTCGTGATATGCGTACGGCGGCCGGCGGCATAGACAGGTCGTCGGCATATATGTGGGCCCGGCCACCCGGTGGTTAACTGCCGTTTGACGTCGTCAAATATAGGCCGACGGCCCTAACGGAGGCCGTCGGCATAGATTTGGTCACGTCATCGATCCGCGGCACGTACCACGTCATCGATCCATGGCATAGCTATGCCGACGGCCTATGTATTATTTTTTTATTATTATTTTTATATATTTTTTTATTTTTTATAAATTGAATTTTGATTAATTTAAATGTGCCTTATCTAAACATAAACATACATATATACACCACACGTGTCTGTTGGGCCCAGTTTGCCGCCCGGTCAACAGTGTCAGGGTTAGACGGGACGAGGTACTGGGGGGGGGGGGTAGCTATGCCGCCAGGTCTTGCGCTGGGCCTTCTTACACGTCTGGAAGTGTGGTGGCAGGTGCGAGCACGCGACTCCGTAGTGTGACCCCCCTCACGGACGTCGTTGCTGCCGTCGCACGGAGGAGGAAACGGGCACGTCGGGCAGACACGGAGGGAATCTTGCGGTGGGTTGTGCCCGGACCTTGATCCGAAGTGTACCTATGGGCTGGCCTATCACAGCCAGGTGAAAATGTCCATCGGTCAAACCACGTCCGGCGAAAGTCAAAGGCCTAGATCCGCCCGGTCAACAATGCCAGGGTTAGACGGGACGGGGTACTTGGGGGGGGGGGGTAGCTATGCCGCCAGGTCTTGCGCTGAGCCTTCTTACACGTCTGGAAGTGTGGTGGCAGGTGCGAGCACGCGACTCCGTAGTGTGACCCCCCTCACGGACGTCGCTGCCGCCGTCGCACGGAGGGGGAAACGGCCACGTCGGGCAGACACGGAGGGAATCTTGCGGTGGGTTGTGCCCGGACCTTGATCCGAAGTGTACCTATGGGCTGGCCTATCACAGCCAGGTGAAAATGTCCATCGGTCAAACCACGTCCGGCGAAAGTCAAAGGCCTAGATCCGCCCGGTCAACAATGCCAGGGTTAGATGGGACGGGGTACTTGGGGGGGGGGGGGGTAGCTATGCCGCCAGGTCTTGCGCTGGGCCTTCTTACACGTCTGGAAGTGTGGTGGCAGGTGCGAGCACGCGACTCCGTAGTGTGACCCCCCTCACGGACGTCGCTGCCGCCGTCGCACGGAGGGGGAAACGGCCACGTCGGGCAGACACGGAGGGAATCTTGCGGTGGGTTGTGCCCGGACCTTGATCCGAAGTGTACCTATGGGCTGGCCTATCACAGCCAGGTGAAAATGTCCATCGGTCAAACCACGTCCGGCGAAAGTCAAAGGCCTAGATCCGCCCGGTCAACAATGCCAGGGTTAGACGGGACGGGGTACTTGGGGGGGGGGGGTAGCTATGCCGCCAGGTCTTGCGCTGGGCCTTCTTACACGTCTGGAAGTGTGGTGGCAGGTGCGAGCACGCGACTCCGTAGTGTGACCCCCCTCACGGACGTCGCTGCCGCCGTCGCACGGAGGGGGAAACGGCCACGTCGGGCAGACACGGAGGGAATCTTGCGGTGGGTTGTGCCCGGACCTTGATCCGAAGTGTACCTATGGGCTGGCCTATCACAGCCAGGTGAAAATGTCCATCGGTCAAACCACGTCCGGCGAAAGTCAAAGGCCTAGATCCGCCCGGTCAACAATGTCAGGGTTAGACGGGACGGGGTACTTGGGGGGGGGGGGGGGGGTAGCTATGCCGCCAGGTCTTGCGCTGGGCCCTCTTACACGTCTGGAAGTGTGGTGGCAGGTGCGAGCACGCGGCCCCGTAGTGTGACCCCCCTCACGGACGTCGCTGCCGCCGTCGCACGGAGGGGGCAAACTGGGCCCAACAGACACGCGTGGTGTATCTATGTATGTTTATGTTTAGATAAGGCACATTTAAATTAATCAAATTTCAATTTAGAAAAAAAATAAAAATAAATAAAAATAATACATAGCTAGCCGTCGGCATATCTATGTCACTGATCGATGGCGTGGCACGTGCCGCGGATCGATGACGTGGCCAAAGGTATGCCGACGGCTTTGCCGTCGGCATAGCACCCCTTATCCACTCGCGGGCCTCCTCCTCCACTCACACACTCTCTCTCGACCCGATCCCATCTCTCTCTCTCGACCCCAGTCGCCGCCGCCACCCTCTCCGCGCGCACCGCCGTCGCCACCACCACCGCCGCGGCCGCCCCCTCCTCGTCCCGCCGCAGCCGTCGCCACCACCACCGCCGCGGCCGGCCCCTCCTCGTCCCGCCGCCGCCGTCGCCACCACCACCGCCGCGGCCGCCCCCTCCTTGTCCCGCCGCGGCCGCCCACGCCCGCTCCGGATCCAGGCCGACCCTGCGCCGCCGCCACCCTCTCCAGGTCGACCCGCCGCCGCCGCCACCACCCTCTCCGTCCCGCCGTCCTCTCTCTGTCTCTGCCCACCAGCCGCCAACGCCACCGGCCCCGCCCTGTCCGCCCGGGCCGCACCGCTCGGTGGTGGTGGACGGTCGGGTCCCTCGACCTCCCCTACACACCTCCTCCTCTTCGGCTACAGAGAAGGTGAGCCCATTTCTTGCAAAAAAAAAAATTGACCCTCAAAATTGATCACCACTTGGCTGTATAAATTGATGATGATATGGTTGGATAGCTATTTGTAGCCCATTTGTAAGTAGTAAGTAGTAGTAAGTGATTTTTTTTAGAAAAGAACTAAGTACAATTTTTTAGAAAAGAACTCAGTAGATTTTTTTAGATACTAGTACTAACTAGCAAAGTGCCTTGCATTGCAACAGATCCATGGATAGATGTTTTGTGAAGTAGATAGATAGACAGATGTTAAAATTTGGATCATGATAAGTGGTTACTTCATCATGATGATCTTGCTAAAAAAAATTGAAGATAAAAATTTGATTGTTGATGTTGTTAGATGAAGAGATGATGGTAGGTTAATTTTTTTTGCCTATTGATTGTTGATGTTGTTAGTTGATTGTTAATGTTTGTTAGATGATGCTAGATGAATGGATGAATGGATGTTGTTAGATGGATTGATTGTTGATGGTGCTAGGTAAATTGTTAGATTGATGGAAGAAATGACTCTATTGTTGTTATTGCATATATGTTGGTACTATCAATATTTACTATTGTATGAATGTGTTGGTACTATAAATACTTTGTTGTTTCAATTATTTCTTTTGTTGGTACTATATTTACTGTTGTATGAATGTGAAGAAAAAAGTTTGACACTTGAGAAAAGTAAGGATTTGAAATATCATGATGATCTAAATTGTTCACTCTATCTTGTTTGAATTTACAGACTTTCTTGTGTTGCATCTCTGTGGAGTCATCGTCGTCGGAGCTGTTGGTCCCTGATCATCCCGCCGCTGTTCGACTTCATCCTCTACAGCCGAGGGTGAGCTACAAATCCATCTCCTCCTCCGTTTTTTTTTCATGTCACTAGATTTTATTTTCACATCAAGTCACGTAACCTAGGCGTCTCCCGTCCGAAAGGGTTGCATCGATAAATATGCATTCAATTGCATATTTATCACCGCAACTTTTTCGGATTGTCCAGCGTTTTCCACGGACAGCCCGCGGATGTGTAGATTGGGTACGTTTTCCATGCTCTACCCCATTCCGAGACAGGATTTCGGCGGCGCCTCCCCGTTGTTCTCCGGTTGCACATTCTCTCGGCTTATTGCCGAGACGTGTATCTGGAGAACAGCGGGGAGGTGCTGCCAAAATTTTGTCTCGGAACGGGGTAGAGCATGGAGAACGTACTCAATCTACACATCCTCGGGTGGGATTAGGACCTATCTTTACCTATTAGAGATGTAGGTGGATTCAATGCCGTCAACGCGGTAGAAAATAAAAATTTGATGTGATTAATTTAAATGAATCCTTAATTTTGTTGTGTGGCTCCCAATAAAGCAAAGGATGGCAGATAATCTGTGGATGTACAGTGGTTTTATCCGCCGGAATCGAGTTACACCAGAGTGGGTCGCGAGAACCAATGTGTTTTTGAAGGAGATATTCCGTCGTCCAATGAGAATTATCCCACAATGCTCCTGTGCGAAATGTGAAAGACGTCTCCGTAAAAATCACAAGGACATATCTGAGCACCTTCGCATGCACGGATATATGCCAAACTTTGACATGCCACCGATAAACTTTGCCGAGCGGGACCGTGGTAGAGTGGAGGTGATGCGACAACACATCGGTGGTTATGCGGACGACGGGGTGAGAGACATGCTAGATGATGTCATTGCTGCAGACATGGCACATGCGACACCTTCAGAGAATGAACTGGAGCAGCCGGAGGCAACCACAAAGGCCTTCTTGGAGATCTTGGCCTCGTCAAAGAAACCTCTTTATGCGGGTGCCAAAGTCTCTCAGCTGGATGCCATCTCGCAACTAATGGCAGTCAAGGCTGAGTACGGCTGTAGCCAGAAATGCTTCGAAGCATTTCTGGGAGTATGGGCTAACAGCCTCCCCGAGGGTCATGAACTGCCGAAAAGCATGTATGCCACGAAGAAACTCATGAAGGCACTCTCTATGGATTATGAGAAAATACATGTTTGGCCGAAGAATTGCCTTTTGTTTAGGCACGAGTATGCGGATGACAAGTACTGTAGGGAGTGCGGTTCCTCTCGGTACCTTGAGGTGGTCGGTGAGGATGGTGAGAAGAGGCAGCTAGGCATCCCTGCAAAGGTTCTTCGGTATCTGCATTTCATAGAAAGACTGCAGCGCCTTTTCATCATGGAGGAGTCTGCCAAAATGATGAAGTGGCACAAGGAAGGTATAAGGTACCATCCAAATAAAATTGTTAAAGCTATTTCGCACGATCCTCAAACTTCAAACTTCCTTACAACATCGATGTGATGCACACCGAAAAGAATGTCGCAGAGTCCCTTTTCCGCACGATCCTCAACATTCCTGATCAGACGAAGGATAACGTTAAAGCTAGAGCCGATCAACAGAAAATTTGTGATAGACCACGTCTAAACATGAAGCCTCCCATAGGCGGTCGAAGAAACTGGTTCAAGCCAGATGCTGACTTCGTACTTAAAAAACCAGAAAAGATGGAGGTATTGAAGTGGCTCAAACACATAGTGAAGTTCACTGATGGTTATGCATCGAATATAAGTAAGGGAGTCAATCTTTCAAGGGGCAAAGTGACCGGGCTCAAGAGTCATGACTATCATGTATGGATTGAGCGGATAATGCCGGTGATGGTTCGAGGTTATGTCCCCGAGCATGTCTGGCGAGTGCTTGCGGAGCTAAGCCATTTATTCCGCACGCTCTGTGCTAAAGAAGTATGTCCCGAGGTGATTAGTCCCGGTCTAACACCGCTTATCTTCTTTTAGTCAATTCGTTCGTGAGGAGTGGACGGGAATGATTCCTCCTACTGAGGCGGAGGAACTTACTCTTCTCCGGCATGGAAACCCTGGAAGAATTTTTTTTGTTGCTTGGTTCATGGAGAAAGTAAACTTTCACATTCCCCTATTAAATACCTAGTTCAACATTTATTAGTGTACCGAACTAATGCACCCAGCAATTTCAATTAAACTTGTAGGGACAAGATCCGAACATATCCATGGATGACGAATTGAGATGGGTTTTCATGGGTTTTGACCCTCGGGTCAAGACATGTGAAAAGTATGATGTGAATGGGTATCGCTTCCATACAGAGGAGGACCAGAACAGCCGGCCTGATCCCAAGACTATAAATACCGGAGTGTACACGCAAGGTCAAAATTCAGTTGACTACTACGGAAGGGTAGAAAAAATATACGAGCTTACATTCAGCCGTGGGCGCGAAACCCTAAGTCTCCCTGTGTTCAAATGCCGATGGTTCGACCCAGTAGAGGGGCTGAGACATACGCCTTCTGTTGGTTTGGTCGAAGTTAACCCATCAACCGTGTATGCCGGAGCCGATCTCTTTATTGCGGCTACCCAAGCCACACAAGTTTATTACCTGCCTTACCCATGCCAGAAAGAGTACCTAAAGGGTTGGGAAGTTGTGTTTAAGGTGTCGCCACATGGTAAGCTACCGGACCCGAACGATGATGATTACTACAACATTAACCCCATGACATACGAGGGAGTGTTCTATCAAGAGCAACCTGATGATGATGTGGTCAGAAACGATGACGCTGACACCTTGGGTGATGATGAAGTGGATCCAAACGATGACGATGCACGGAATGATGGTGAGACCATTGTTAATGAAAATGACATACTTATGCTAGAAAAGTTAAACGAAGACACTGACGACGAGGAAGCGCCTCCACCTCTGTCAGACAACGAAGATGATATGCGTGATACTGATGATGAGACCGATCGAGGAATCGGTTACAACAGTGATGATTCGTATGGGTTCTAGCAGATGTACGTTTCATGTCTTTTTTTTCTATGGTTTGTTAATATGCCTTTTTATGCTTATTTATTAATGTGTTTTTTATTCGTTATTATTATTATTCTTTTTTCTTCATTATTAATGTACTAATTTTTTATTCTCTTTTCAATGCTGGTTCGCTAAACATGGGCAAGGGGAAGGCCGACGGCACGGGTTTCCTATCGAAGCTCACCACGATGACTACTCGGAGTGGTCGACCCCGTACTCTTCCCCCCCGAATACTTGAGGATGACTCCTCACAGGGAGGTCGAGGGAGAGGTGCCCCTAGTGGTGGAGGGGGTGGGGGGAGAGCCCCTAGAGGAGGATAGGGTCGGGGCCAGAAACAACGCTCCCTCACCGACTTAGGGGTGTCCTCTTCGAGGCCCTCCTCTACTGAGGTACCCTCTGCCGAGGAGGAGGAGGAGGAGGAGGTTCGCGAGGAGGAGGAGGTTCAGGACGAGGAGGAGGAGGAGGTTGGGGAGGGGGGCGAGGAGGAGGAGGATGGTGGTGGCGGGGAGGATGGTGGTGGCAGCGAGGGGGTTGCCCACAACAAGGGGTGGCTGCGTGGTAATGCAAAGCTCCCTCCCCTTCCTGCTACCGAGGAGCAGAAGTGGATCATTGAGCCCAAGGGGAAAGAGTAAGTGCCACTTAATCATAATTTAAGTCTTTTGCTTGTACACATGCTAATATTTTCATTCTTTTGATTGTACACATGCTCATATTTTCATTCTTTCTATCTTTTGCAGCAACTGGATAATTCCTAAAGGGGCCCGTCTTCCAAACGGCGTCATCACCATTTTGCTGAAGGAACACTGGCCGGGGCTGTTCCGTCCGGATCCAGTCAGGCAGCCTGAGCACCGGGTTTTGGCCACGAGCTGGGACCACTGGGAAGGGGCCCCCCACCCGGACCATACCACGTATGCTAAGGCCGTGATCACAAATTTTTGGGTAAGTTCTCTTCAGAAGCACGAGTCTTGAGTTTCGTTCGTAGTTTATCATCGAATGGTTTAACTCATGGCTTCTTCCATTCTGGTTTTCTGAATGATTGTATAAATACTATCGAGTTCTTGAGGAGCACAAGTCCACTGCCGACGAGATCGTGCTGCGCCAAGCGAGGAAGAAGGCCCGTCAGATGCAGTACGAGGTGCGCTGGGTGGCCATCTCGCAATATCATCACGACGCTCTTGAGACGAAGATGACCAAGGAAGACGCGCAGAGGATGCATGTTACCTTGGAGAGGGAGGAGTACTTGGCCGTAAGTATAACAGACTTTTCATTCCGGCATTTGTGCTAAATTTCATCGTTTTGTGTTGACATGCCATTATGCTTTCATTATGTAGGTGTGTCCTGCTTGGTGTTATGGAAAGGACAATGGATGGGCGGCATTGGTGGATCTGTGGCTCGGTCGGGATGCAGAGTGGGCTGCTAAGAGCAAGAAAAACCGGGCTAACCGAGGGACCGACGGAACACATGGTCAGGGAAACCGGAACCACTTTAGCCACAAGAAAGTTCAGCTATATCTATTTACATGAAACATTCTTATTCTTCTATTTACCGTCACTTTCTTATGTATCACTAACCTCTGTTTGGTGGTGCAGGAGGAGAAACTGAAGCGGCCGCTCTCTGACATAGAGGCGTGGCAGATCGCCCATACGCGAAATAAGTCCAAGGAGGGCAAGGGCGACTACTATGGCAAGAGCGAGGAGAACCTGAAGGCCTACGAGGAGGTGTATCTGAAGTTAAATCCTGGCACACCTGACCCCTTAAAGCAGGCTACGGACGAGAGGGCGGTGGTGGGCATAGGGCCGAAGCTTCATGGTCGGCAAGCGGTTCTGGATGCCGTGTGTACTCCTTCTATCTCCTTCACATGGTCGGCAGGCGGTTTTTGAGAGCATGGCGGCCGGCACGGTTCCTGTAATGGAACCACCACCACCACCTACTGGACCTGCACCAGTGCTCCTTACCTTTGAGGAGTTTCTGGCACAGAACATGGAGACTCCGGTTAGTACATCCCCAAACTCATCAACCATTGCTTACCGTTTATTCAACACAATCATATATCCCCTTAACATGTCTTTTCGAACATCCAGGGAACCGGTGGATCATCCGTTGGTGGTGGTGCCAATGATGGCATCACTCCCACATCACGGAGCCCGGTCACTCCGATCCACCGAGGTGGCGGTGGCGGTAGCGGTGGCGGTGCCGGTCCTGGCGGTAGCGCTGCCGCAAGCAGTGAGGACCTGGGCTTTGGCCGTTTGAGCGGTGAGGACCTTGGTAGTGGACCTCGTAGGGTTTAAGCCCTTTGTATGCTCGTAGGACTTATGTGCTTCTCGTAGAACTTGTGATGATGATGATGATACTTATGTGATGACGATACTTATTGTGATGATGATGATGTTATTGTGATGATGATGTTATATGTATATGTGCTGTGAATTTGAATATATGTATATGTATATGTGCTGTGAATTTGAAATGAATTCAAACAGAAATCAGAAAAAAATAGGCAGCATCTATGCCGACGGCAAAGCCGTCGGCATAGTCATCGCCGAGGCACCAGTGGGCGACACGTGGCACCTATGCCGACGGCTTAGCCGTCGGCATACGCTTAAATGTATGCCGACGGTCGGCATAGGTGTCACGTGTCGCCCAACTGTACTCCCTGGCACCAGTATATGCCGACGGCCAGGCCGTCGGCATATGTTCAAATCTATACCGACGGCTTAGCCATCGGCATATGCTGACGCCAGGGAATGCCAGCGTTTGCCACGTGTCAGCACTATGCCGACGGCTTAGGCGTCGGCATAGATTTGAACATATGCCGATGGCTTAGCCGTCGGTATAGTGCTGACACGTGGCGTGTTTTTATTGGGCGTAACTTGACGACGGCGCCGTCTGCCGCCGTCATACGAACTTGTTTGCCGACGGCCAATCTGTGCCGATGGCCGTACCGACACCGTCGGCATAGGTACCTATGCCGACGGCTTTTCTATACCGACGGCAGGCCCAGGTACGCCGACGTATATGATGCCGACGGGTCTATGCCGACGGCGGCCGTAGGCATAGGTCTATCCCGACGGGATTTGGACCTTGGCCGTCGGCATAGACATTAATCCCGGTAGTGCGGAGCACTTCTTCCTCCTTCGCGGCAACCACGAGTGCGCCTCCGTCAACCGCGTCTACGGCTTCTACGACGAGTGCAAGCGCCGCTACTCCGTCCGCCTCTGGCGCCACTTCTTCGACTGCTTCAACTGCATGCCCGTCGCCGCCCTCATCGAGTCGCGCATCCTCTGCATGCACGGCGGCCTCTCCCCCGACCTCCGCCATGTCCGCGACATTGCACGTCTCCCCAGGCCCGTCGACGTCCCGGACACCGGCCTCCTCTACGACCTCCTGTGGTCCGACCCCGGTGGCGCCATGGGGTGGGGGCCCAACGACAGGGGCTTATCATACACGTTCGGGGCGGACGTGGTGGCGGCGTTCGTGGAGAGGCACGACCTGGACCTCGTGTGCCGGGCGCACCAGGTGGTGGAGGACGGCTACGAGTTCTTCGCCGGGCGGCGGATGGTCACCGTCTTCTCGGCGCCCAACTACTGCGGCGAGTTCGACAACGTCGGTGCCATCATGTGTGTCGACCATGACCTCACCTGCTCGTTTCAGATACTCAAGCCCGCAGACAAACCGTGCCCAAGGTTCTCCTTCGGCATGGGATCATCGTCAACTGCATCCTCGGATAATAATAGCAGGGGGATCCGATCACCGTGGTGGTAGTAATTAACACACTCGGGTCAACACAAATGTAATAAAACCATCTTTGATTTTGTTTTGGTGGCAATTTTGCACTACTAGAGTTTCTTTTTTGCATGCATGGTGTAACTCGCAATAAAACAGCTGAAAAACGAAAGCTTATATTTTTTTCATGGAGGCATCGGGGCACTCTCTTTTTTGGGCTTTATTAATTCGATATATGACACTGCCAACTTTAACTTCACGATCAATGATACTATGTTTTACAGAAACTGAAAGTAACTACTAGCCCTCCCCCCACCCGGTGCCATCCTTGTGTGGCGACGCGGGGGGGGGGGGGGGGGGCGATTAGGTTTTCCCCAAACCACCGCCACCCATCCCTGCGCTCCCCTCGCCGCCGCCGTCACCGGCCTCCGGCCTGGCCGCGGTGGCGGCGAGGCGCCCTTGCCGCCTCCTTCTCCTCCTCCCACGCACGCTCTCTCTCTTGTGGGTGCTCACCTCGTCCCTGGCTACATGGCCTAATCCAATTCGGCCGGAGTCGCGGGTCCTCGGCTTGGCCGGCCATAGCCTTCTGGTCGGGTCGCTGCTCGTCTAGACTTGCGGCAAGGAGGCGCGACGGCCTGTATCGAGCCTCGGGATGTGCCAGTGTGCTCTCTCTACAACAGCGCTTGTGAGCTCGCAGACGTCGCTCCCGGCCGCCGATGGCTGCAAGCCAGGGCAGGGGGCCCCGTGCTTGCCCCACCTCGGTAGCGCCGATGCCTTGCCTGGCAAGGCCCTCTTTCCCAATAGTGCCCCGTGGCTGCCACATATGCGCGCTGCCGCTGGTCAGATCCAGGGACGGAGCCAGAAAATTGAGATAGGGGGTGTTGAGTACTTGAAGGGAACCCCCGCAGGGATCGAGGGATACACGATCGGCCGCATGACCAAGAGTCGCCGCGGCAAGCTTTACATCGACGATTCAGGCTGGGGCCCCGAGGCCGACTCAATCGAGTACGGGTACCGGGTCCCCTTCGGCAAAATCCATGTCTTCATCGGCAAAGCTGGCGGATCTGAACCCGGGCCGGACATCTGCGCCGACATCGTCGAGCCGGCCCGGCGCGTGCAACCCGCTCAGGCTCAAGCCGGCCGGAAGCACGTCTTCGTCGGTTTCACCCAGGGGGTGGACCTCGCAGATAACCCTGCGTCCGGCGGCGATACCCTCGTTTATTCTGAAGCCGAGTCCTCGGTAGGCGAGACCGAGTCGATCCTCCCGCTTTACGATGGCGGGCTTGGGGGCTACTCCGACGACCAGCCGGCTCAAGACTCCTTCAACACGCCCCCCCGGGCTGCTGTCTATATGGTAGGCTCAGCCCCGGCCCTTAATTCCATGGTGGCCGCCGCCGCGACAGGAACCGATACCTCAGGGGCCGGCTCAGCCGTACCGCTGGCTCAAGCTTTGACAGAATTGGCAACTGCCCTGGCGACGCTCCTTGCGACACTGGTGACCGCAGAAAACCAGGCGGAACGCAACACGGAGGTAACCAAACTCCGCGAGCAGATGGCTAAGTTACAGGCAGATATCAGCGCCGAAAACACTCGCATGGTGGGGTTGCAGTCTCAAGTCCAAGCCGAGGTAGAGCGCCTGAAAGCCGAAGCCTGGCGCATGGGGCTCCGTCAGAGTGCATCAGAGGCGGTTCATCAGAGGCGCCAGATGAGCCGTCTACCGCCCAATTACGAGCCCATGCGTCTGTTTAACATGCCACAGGATGCGCCCGTTCAGGGGGCTAGGACAGGCACCCCGGAAGCACCGTTTGTACGCCCGAGCAGAGGCAGGCAGCCGTCGCCGGGTCAACCCCATCAGCCGGCTCAGCAGTGCCCGCAGGAACCGGCCCAGCGGCTCCCGCCGGTTCAGACGCCTCCGCATCATTTCCTCACGCCCCCGGGTCACTTCACCAACCCTTTGGTCAACTTGGTGGCAGCAGCAACCAACCTGGCCGCGCTCCCAATCACGGAAAACTCACCGGTTGAGATCGAAGCCCGGAATTCCATTGAGATGTTAAAAACTGCGGTTGCCTAGCAGGCGAACTACTCCTACAGTCGGCAGCGACTCCACTCTACCCCGCTTCCAAGCCGTAGCAGGAGCCGCCACGATGAGTCACTGTCCGTCTCTAGCAGTGCTCGTTGACATCGTGAGCAGCCTCATGACCCGCCACGCCTTGGCCCCCTTAACGCCTAGGAGATTTTTGATACGGCTCGGGCTCAGCGAGCGGCTCAAGCGCCGCTTGTCACAACCTAATTGACTTCTGGTAGCAGGACCATTGGGATACCGTGTTTGGTGCCAGCTTTACGTAACGAACGCATGCCCAAGGATTTAAAAGGCCCTCGCAAGGTTCCAAATTACACGGCTGACCTTGAGCCGGCCACTTGGATTGAGAGCTATGAGATAGCCATGGACATGCTGGATGTCAGCGACGCTGTCTGCGCCAAGTACCTGACGATGATGTTGGAGGGGCCGGCTCGTACGTGGTTAAAAAACTTGCCCCCTAACTCTATTAACACCTGGGTGGAGTTGAAGGACCGTTTCATCAAGAACTTCCAGGGAACCTGCAAGCGCCCAATGACGATCGTCGATCTTCAGCACTGCATCCAACGTGAGGGTGAGTCGGCACATCACTGGACGCGCCGGGTCGCAGACATTATTCATGCCTCTGACAGCATCACGGCGGCTCAGGCGGTTCTGATCCTGGAGAAGAACTGTCACTTCGAGCCCCTCGTGCAGAAGCTTGGCCGACTTAAGCGGAAGGTTCAGGATATGGGCGAGCTTATGGACGTCCTCACTAGGTATGCCGAGTCAGACACCACGAAGGATCCTAGCCCAGACGATGACCAAACTGGGAGGAAAGAAAAACAATGGTGGCAAGGGTAACCAGCAGAACAATTCAGGAAACAATGGAAACCATGGTAATCAAGGCAATGGAGGGAAGCGTAAGAATCAGGAAGGAGGATCAGACTTGGTTGCTAATACCAACACTGGTTACAAATACCCGAGGGGGAATAATTCGGGAAGATCCTACAGTGGCAACAAGCCCCGTAATTTTGAGGAAGCCCTCAAAGGCCCATGCCCAAAGCACAGCCTCTCTAATAAGCCGTCAACCCACTCTTGGGAGAACTGTCACATAATGCAAGCTTTCGGAGAGCAATTCTTTCAGAACCGTCAGGGCGGCGGAGGAGGCAACCCGGGGCAGCCTGGAGCCGGCTCGTCCGGCGGCTTTCACAACCCGGGATTCCACGGCCCGGGCGGCTCAGGAGCAGGTTACCAGGGTTCTGGCAACAACGGAGGCAATCAGCATCCGGGGCAAGGAAATCAACAGCAGGGCAATCAACAACATGGCAACCAGTCTGGTTTTCAAAGCAATCCCAAACAGTTGAATAGTGGGCAGTATCACGTGTTCATGACCCATACTGACAAGCGAGATCGCATACTCCGGAAACGAGCCGTCAGTGTTGTCGAGCCGGCAGTCCCGGAATATCTACGTTGGTCGGAACAGCCCATTACATGGAGCAGAGAGGACCACCCTCCCCGGGTCGACAGTCCAAGTTGCTTGGCTTTGGTGGTGGCACCTCAAGTCGGCGGCTATTCACTCACAAAGGTGCTCATGGATGGAGGAAGTAGCATAAGCATCTTGTACTATGACACTTTCCAACGGATGAATCTGTCTGAAAAACAGCTCCAGCCGTCTTCCACCGTGTTTCACGGGATTGTTCCTGGAAAGTCTGCATATCCTATCGGGCGGATCAAGCTGGATGTCGCATTTGGCACTGATGATAACTACAGGTGTGAGTCTTTGACCTTTGAGGTGGTCAAAATCAAGAGCCCGTATCACGCCCTGTTTGGGCGGCCGGCTTATGCTCGCTTTATGGATCGACCTTGCTATGTCTACCTCAAACTCAAGATGCCTGGGCCAAAAGGCACTATCACGGTTAATGGAGATCGAAAGATCGCCCTTGACTGCGAGGAAGGGGATGCAGCCTATGCCGAGACGGCTTGCGCTGCGGAAGAGTTGAAATTTTACACTGCAAATGTTGACCCGACCGATATGACGCCCTTGAAGAAACCCACCGCAGAGTCTGACCCGCCCCTCAAGTTCAAGTCGGCCGAGGACACCAAGCAGGTTGAGTTTGTCCCTGGCGACCCGTCCAAGAAGTTCACTATTGGGACTGGTATGGATCCCAAATAGGAAAGCACGCTCATCGAGTTCATCCGTGAGAATCGGGACATCTTCGCGTGGAAACCTTCTGACATGCCAGGTGTACCGAGAGAACTCGCTGAGCACCACCTTAATGTGGATCCAAAAATGAAGCCTGTTCAAAAATTCCTCCGTCGTTTTAACGAGGAGAGACGCAAGGTTATTGGGGAAGAAGTAGACCGGCTCCTAGCTGCCGGGTTCATCGTTGAAGTTTTTCACCCTCAGTGGTTGGCTAATCCAGTGCTTGTTCTAAAGAAAAACGGCACTTGGCGTATGTGTATTGACTACACAGATCTCAACAGGGCTTGTCCCAAAGACCCGTTTGCCCTCCCTCACATTGATCAGATCATCGATGCCACGGCGGGTTGTGAGAGTTTGTGTTTCCTGGATGCTTACTCCGGCTATCATCAGATAAAGATGGCCGTCGAGGATCAGGAGAAGACGACTTTCATCACACCTTTTGGGGCCTTTTGCTACGTCTCTATGCCCTTCGGGCTCAAAAGTGCAGGAGCAACTTATCAGTGGTGTGTCCAGAATTGCTTCCACAAGCAGATTGGGCGCAACGTTCATGCTTATGTGGATGATATCGTGGTCAAGTCATTGAAGAAGGAGACCTTGCTGGATGATCTCAAGGAAACTTTCGCTAATCTTCAGACTTACCAGATGAAGCTTAACCCGGATAAGTGTGTTTTTGGTGTTCCTGCAGGCAAGTTGCTGGGCTTCCTAGTATTGGAGCGAGGCATCGAAGCCAACCCAGACAAGATTAAGGCAATAACCTCGCTTGCGAAACCAGAGAACATCAATGACGTTCAACGGATGGCGGGTCGGATCGCGGCTTTGAGCCGGTTCATAAGCCACCTTTGCGAAAAGGCGATTCCCCTTTATCAGATGTTGAAAAAGACTGACACTTTTGTCTGGAGTGACACTGCTGATACAACTTTCGAAACCCTCAAGAAGCAATTGGCCGAGCCGCCTGTTCTCGCTACTCCCATCGCCAAAGAGCCTATCCTCCTGTACATTGCTGCCAATAACAAAACGGTAAGTGTTGCAGTTGTTGTCGAGAGGAAAGAGGCAGGGAAAGAATATCCAGTGCAGCGGCCAGTCTATTATGTCAGTGAAGTTCTATCTGAGTCCAAGCAGAGGTACCCACATTGGCAGAAACTGGTGTTTGGTGTGTTCATGGCTAGTCGCAAGCTCAGGCATTATTTCCTGGAGCACCCCATTACTGTGGTCAGTTCAGCACCCTTGGGAGACATCATCCAGAACAGGGAAGCTACATGCCGAGTTGCCAAGTGGGCAATTGAGCTTGGCCCACACCATCTTAAATATGTCCTTCGCACGGCCATCAAATCCCAGGCACTCGTAGATTTCATCAATGATTGGACGAAACTCCAAACTCCAGAGGAGAAGCCCGATAATACATATTGGACTATACATTTTGATGGTTCCAGACAGCTAGAAGGCTCGGGGGCTGGAGTGGTCATATCTTCCCCTCGAGGTGATAAATTTTGTTATGTCCTGAGGATTCAGTTTCCCTGTACTAATAATGCAGCTGAATATGAGGCTCTCCTCCACGGTCTTCGGATGGCTAAAGAGATGAATCTCAGCCGGGTCAGGTGTTTAGGCGACTCAGATTTGGTCGCTCAACAAGTTTCAGGAAAGTGGGATTCCAAGGACCCGCTTATGGCGGCTTATCGGCAAGCAGTAACCAATGTGGCCAGACACTTCAAAGGATATCAAGTTGATCACATCGATCGGCGCCTCAACGAGGCGGCTGATGCATTGTCATGACTCGGCTCTCAACGTAAGCTGGTCCCTCCGAATGTGTTCCTTGATGTGCTCCATAATCCTTCTGTTAAACTGCCTTCCGAGGAAGATCTCGCTATCCCTGACCCGGAGGCACTGTTGGTGGCGTCTCTTCATGCTATTCCGGACTAGACAGTTCCTTATCTGGATTATCTGACTCGAGGCGAGCTCCCTGAAGATGAACTCATGGCTCGTCAGATCATCCGCCGCTCTAAGTCTATGTCCATCGTCAATGGCGAGTTACATAGGAGGAGCATTACAGGAGTTTTCCAGCGTTGTGTTTCCCCTGATGAAGGGCGAGAGATCCTCAATGAGATTCATTCTGGAGATTGTGGTCATCATGTCGGCTCAAGGTCCTTAGTGGCAAAAGCTTTTCGGCATGGTTTTTACTGGCTTACGGCTCATGCAGATGCTAAGGATATTGTACAAAAGTGTGATGGTTGCCAGAAGTTTGCTCGCCAGGCTCATGTTTCGGCTCAAGAGCTCCGGATGATCCCAATAACTTGGCCCTTTGCAGTTTGGGGGCTTGATATGGTTGGTCCGTTTAAACCGTCCAAAGACAAAAAGACCCATCTTTTGGTTGCTGTCGATAAATTTACCAAGTGGGTTGAAGCCGAGCCAATCAACAATTGTGATGCAGCCACAACAGTCAAGTTCTTGAAAAACTTGATTTTTCGCTTTGGTTATCCACATAGCATCATCACTGATAATGGCACAAATTTGTCCAAGGGAGCTATGAAGCAGTTTTGTCAAAGAGAGCATATCCGGCTTGATGTTGCATCAGTTGCACACCCTCAGTCCAATGGCCAAGCAGAACGCGCTAACCAGGAGATTTTACGAGGCATTAAGCCTAGGCTTATGGCCCCACTCGAGCGCACGCCGGGTTGTTGGGTTGAAGAGCTCCCTTCTGTCCTTTGGAGCATCCGGACTACTCCTAATAGATCAACAGGCTATACTCCTTTCTTTATGGTCTATGGTGCTGAAGCTGTTTTGCCCAGTGATATCCGTCATGATTGCCCTAGAGTTACTGCCTACGTCGAAGCAGACAATGAACAAGCTCGTCAAGACTCTCTGGATGCCTTGGAAGAGGAACGTGACTTAGCAGCAGCACGATCTGCGATCTATCAGCAAGACCTACGTCGCTATCACAGCCGTAGAGTCCGCAGCCGTACTTTCCAGGAGGGCGATTTAGTGCTCCATCTGATACAAGATTAGACAGGTATGCACAAGCTTTCCCTTCCCTGGGAAGGGCCTTTTGTCATCAGCAAAAATCTCAACAACGGGTTATATTACCTGATGGATATACGTGAACACAATAAGTCACGTACGTCGGAGGAAGAGACCAACAGGCCTTGGAATATCGCTCATCTCTGTCCTTACTATACTTAGAGCCACTGGCTCAAGTTTGCTTGTACATACCTTTGTATATATTATGATCAATATACATAAGCCGGCATCCCCGAAACTCGGGGCCTCTGTCGTTTCATCTCAAATATTGTGCATGAGTCTTTTCGTTTTTGATCATTGGTCACTTGGGGGCTTCCAACTCATCGAGTTCAGCTATCTCACCCTCTTAACACGGCAAATGACGCCACATTATCTTGGTTAAACCTGCCTGTCTGCTTGATGCTACTCCGATTAGGTAACCCGGTGTACTCTTGACAAGTCAATCATCTCTATGACCCTGAACTTGTCTTGGTTAAAACATCGGATATGTCACGTGAGAGCCGGCTTACAGAGAGCGAGGATAAACCATGGGCTATCACGCCAGCTTCATTGACGCAAAACTCGAGCCTCGAAAGTCGGTCTATATTGTCGTGCCTCGAAAGCCGACTTAACATTGATATCTATTCACGATTTCTGTTCAATTTTTTACAGGGGTAATCTTTGTTTCCTTTTGGCCATGAGCCGCCGGATCATGGACAAACCGGTTTAACATAATAAACAGATGCCTATCGACCATGAGTCAAACAAAAATCATAGCAGCTTATTTCAGACTGGTGCTAAACACAAGCCGGATAGCTATTAAGCGCCCCGGGTTATTCTAAGCCTGTGTTATGCAGAGAAGGATAAACTCTTGATGGTTCATACAAATATGACTCGCCATACTGTTACTCAACGAAGCGTAAATTCTTTCAAAGGAGACTGGGCGGGTTAACATACAGTCACACCAGTGTAGCTGTTTCATCCAACATACTGCCAAATATTCAAGTGCGCGAAGGCACGCTAAGCACCCAAGTGTTTCCAACTATCCTATTACAAAGCCACAGCTGGGCTCCATGATATCGAAGTTCTTTGGAGACATCTACTCCTGGGCACCAGTTTCTGTGCCCTCCGGGTCATCAGTTCCCGGGTTAGCTCCTTTCTGGTATTCATCGGCGGCTTGGACCTCCGGGTCATCCTGCTCCGGCTCCGCTCTTCTTCCGATCTGAAGATTGTCCAGATCCCAGTCGATAGTTGTCAAGGCTTGAAAGACGGCATCCTCTTTCATGATAATTGACGGGTCAACATCAGGAGCAAAGATATGCTTACGCTGTGCCGGAGTTAGGTCGATGGGCGTGTAAGATGGCGGGGGTGACCCGCACGTTCTCTTCGTTGTAAGCCGGCTGGTACTTCTTCAAGTCCAACTCTTCAACAAGTTGACTCGCCAAAACATGAGTTTCCTTCACACACCGAGCGTAATCTGCTGCAGAGAATTCGCTCCCATCAGTGTTGAACTCTGGAAACCCGCCGGTCATCTCAGAAGGAGCCATATCTGGCACATAAGCTTTGGCCCGGCTAAAGGACATCATGGCACCTGCTCGGGCGGCTGATTTCTTCAACTCTTCAATTTGTCCAGGAATGGTTGAAAGTTGCTTCAACACGTCCCTTATGAAACGTGGCGGCTCTTTGTGACTCATCACAGACATAATTGTGAACAAGCTCCCTGCATAAAGTTGCTCCAAGAAAGTGTAAACCGCCTTGAGCTTGACACGGGGGTCTTGACGCAGATTGATGCTTCTGCTACCTGCAATATTTGAACACATTCTATTACAGCATTCCCATACAAATATCACAGACTTCGGGCGAGTTATTCCTGACTGATTGGCGGGTCACTTACCAAAGATGGCCTGGGTCATCTCGGTAATATAGCGCTCAAGCCGTTTACTTCATCAGTAATGGGCTTGAGTCGGTTCCCTGCCTCTTCAGCATGTTTCAACAACGCTGCTTTTTCTTCCTCGTGAGTGGTCTTCACAGATTTCAAATTTTCAGCAGCTGTTAATACAGATTCTTGCAAGGCCGCGACAGATGACTCGGCGTCTACACGAAGCTTCTTCTCACTTTTTAGTTGCTCTTGTAAGCTGGCCACCCTTGACTCGGCGTCATTGAGCATATCCTGTCATAATCAGATCTCGTCAGTGGAATGCTATATACTATTGCGCCCACAAAATTGCACAACCCGGCCCATGTGGGCTATGAGACGGCTAAAATTTCTCACCGAAAGTCCCAAGCAGTTTGCTAGCAATCTACATGGCACTTGGGGGCTAATGCAGGTCATTTTTCTCTTCTGCTGATCACCAAGGGAATAAGATCCGGCTCATCTTATCAAAATGAGTCGGCCCTTGGGGGCTACACGTCACTTCTAAAGGACAATTGTTAAAGAACCGACTGGTTATATACATAACAACCCGGCCCTTGGGGGCTACACGTTGTTTTCAAGGGACATATGTTAAAGAACCGGCTTGTTATATACATAACAACCCGGCCCTTGGGGGCTACAGTTCCGAAACTAGTATATCATACTGAAAGTCTTACACATGTTCATGCTGACCTATGTCTAAGACTTGGCGGCTACACAAGATATATACAGTATGGAAAGAAGGGACATTTCTGACCTCATATTTCCTCTTCAGCATATTGACCAGGTTTACTTCCATTTCCCGGCTTACAGATAGCCGGGTCAGGTACGCCTCATGGAGATCGGTCGTGCTGAGATCTTCAAAGTTTGGGAGCTCAAGTTTCCCTTTTCCCTTCTCAGACGCGACCGGCTCATCTTTTGATACAAGCTTGGTCAGAACGCTTGACGTCTCTGGAGTCTTGAAGGATACCCCTGTGATGCCAACATCATCATCGGCTTGGGGAGATGATAAGACCGTATCTTCAGTTGCCTTCATCGGACAAGAAGGGCGAGTAGGACTTGGCGGGTTAAGATCCTCCACCACGTCAGCCGCGCCGACTTGAATATCCACCTTTTCAGTAGTTGGCGGCTCGTTTTGCTTGGGCGGATCAACATTTTCACCAGGCTGATCCTTTGCCGTCTCGTGTTGACCTTCAGGGATCTCCAAGTTTGGGTCTTCTGATTCAAAGTTTTCCGGGGTCAAAGATGACTCGCCAGTTTTGCTCTTCTTAGCCTTTGCCCTATGAATTCATAAGCAGACTCAAATAAGCGAGATAATGGTTACGACGAAGCACGTTTTATTGAGAAGCACTTACCCTTGCTTAATGACCAAGGGTGGCAGTTGAGTGGCAGATGAGTCGCCAGATGATGGTGGCGACTCCTGGTAATTTGAATCAGACGGGTTAAGAGGATGCTTAAAAAGGCCGGCTCATGGAAGAGATGGGGTTGGACTGTGAAGCACCTCATTGCGTCGCTTACGGGCGGCTGAAGCATCAGGTAAGCCGGTCAAGAGTTCTCCAGAACCACTTCGAGTCTGGCGTCTTGCAGAGCCGGCATGCTGCGATTTCTTTAAAGAAAATTGTGGGTCTAAATAAGCGTGTGGATGAGAAAATGGCACTTTTCTGACAGTTTTTCTGGCTCTTTGAGGAACAAAGTTTTTTGAGTCGGAGGAGATGGAAATTACCTCAACATCATCAGCCCGGCTATTTTCAGCATCGCCCTGAGAATATGAGGTGTTAGCCAGTTCAATAAAAAGACGGCCAAGGGAGTCAAGTTTTACCTCTGACTCATCATCAGCTGCTGGTGACCCGCCTCTAGCTATCGCCTCACTTTCAATAGCCGGTTTATTCTTCTTTTGAGCCGGTGCAGCTTTAGCAGCCCTAGGCTTGGTCGCTGGTACTTTCTTTTTCTTCCTGTTCCAGAATGGAGAGTTGGCCTGCACAGTTTTAAACAAGGTCAGCAAGTAAGTTTAAAAAGTTGATAAGCTGGATAAATGATCACAGGAATGCTTACTGGAGGAGCCTGGTTAAGAGCATAGAACGGTCTCAGCCCCGTCTTGTTACAGTTTTCTTGTGACTCCCTAAGCAGTTTCTTCACAATCTTGTTTATTTCGTCAGCTGACAGGTCAATGGGACTGAACCTTTGTGCATCATTTGATTTGCCTGAGTAATTGCACATTAAATCCGTCCGGCGACTTAAGGGGAGAATCCTCCAGGTAATCCAGCACCGGGTTAGATCAACACCGGTCAAACCATTGGCTAATAAAGCCCTCAGCGTTGGATATATGTGGGCGACTTGAGCGCGCTCTTCTTGAGGAGCCCAGCCAGGAAGTTCAACGGTGGGGTCAAGACGGTCAGGTCTGTAACCCGGCAAAGGGTTCTCATCAGCAGGAGCTATGTTCTTACAATAGAACCAGGTCTTGTTCCATCCTTTTGGATGACTCGACAGACTGACTGAAGGAAAAGCAACGTCTCTTCGCCGCTGGATCAAGACCCCGCCAAGTTCTAGACTGGGGCCATCAGCACATTCGGTTTGGCCGTTGATATAGAAAAACTCCCAAAAGAGGGGAACGGTGGCTTCCATTTGCAGATATGCTTCATAGAGGACTTGAAATTGGCATAGGTTGGATATAGAATTTGGACCAAGGTCTTGAGGATGAAGGTTGAAGAAACTTAAGGCGTCCCGATTTTTTTTTGACCTGGGCGGAGAGAAGCCCCTAAGAAGATGGTCTGTAAACACCACGACTTCTCCTTCGCCGGGTTGGGAAACAGTTTCGCCTTAAGGAGCCCGCCAACCAATCACCTCTTGAGCAAGCAGAAAACCTTGTTCTTTATAATCATTGAGCACAAGTTGTGAAACTTGGGAACTCACCCAGTTGCAGACTGTGGTCTTTGCCATGGTAAGTCGCCTAAAGAATTAACGGCTGCGGATAAAAATATGAATGGCGGGTCATTTCACGATCGCTAAGGTCGCCGTGGCGGTTTGGAGAGAAGCCAATACGACATGGTGGTTAAAATTAAGAGGCGAGCCAACATAGTTATTCAATTACCAAAATGTGTCAACGAATTACAAGCCGCCTGGACAGAGATTCAACTATGCTTCCCAAGGCGGGCGAGTCATGATATATACGGCGGCTCATCTTAAAGTTGAAGATTCTGATTTTTTGCTAAGTGTTGTAGGAACAGATTTCAAACAAAGTGGTTATAATCATGGATCTACAAAATATGCGAAAAGGAAACATATTTACTATTCCTAACTCGTACAGTGGAAGCATGGTTTGATTTATTCGCAGTGTTTAGTGAGGATTTGAAGTTCCTAGATGCAGAAATGGTACTATAGCCAACATCGGAGTATTTCTACGACGAGTTCATTACAATCTAGATCTAAAACAGCAATAATGGGATGAACGGACGAGCACCGATTAACTAGTTAAAATGGATAACAAACTGCTACAGATCTAGGAAGAAATGGGGTGTACCTGGATGCGGCGGAGGCTTCAAGAGGCTCTTGACGGTGTCGACGGCGGCGTGCGTGGAGCTGTTGAAGCGGTTGGCGTCGTCGGAGATACCAAGGTCGCACGGCGGCGGAAAGTTTGGGTCACGGATGGACTGGGCGCGAGGAAGAAGATGAAGCAGTAAAAAAGAAGACTGCAACACTCGAGGATATTTATAATATGGTAAGAAGGGGAAAAGGCAGGTGCGCAAACAGAGGAGGCACAGTAACTTTTTGCGAAGAGGCGCCTCGATTCTTGCGCCTAACAGATATACATCTAGATTCGCTGTGACATCACTCTTAAGCACCGTTGATTCCGGAAGATGACGTCCTGACACAAGGGAGCGAGGAACGCTGCGGTAAAGAGGTATGATGAGACGGCAAATTCATATGACCCGGAAGTACAACAAGACTGGAGATTGACGTGAATGAATCCACATCACTCTGGGGGCTAATGTTGGGGATATAACCCCATGGTATGACCCGCCCGTTCAGGGCCGGGTTATCCAGTGGCGGCCTAAAGAGAGATGCGGTTATCAATACTCCAAGGCCCATCTAGGGTGACTCATAAGCGGGCCGGCTTAGAGGTCCAGCACTTGAGGCGGCGGCTTACCTAAGGCGGCGGCTTACCTAAGATGATGAGTAGGAGATAGATTAGGGCACGGGTCATGTTGCGACCCGGACTCTGTTGTAAGCCTGGGGCCTCGACCTGTATATAAAGGCGAGCCCCCCGAGGTAGAAAGCCAGGTTACAAGCTCTCGAGTACTAGGTTAGCCAAGTTGCACCCTTGTAATCGAGATCATCATCATCAATAACAATCAAGCAGGACATAGGCTATTACCTCCACTGTGAGGGGCCGAACCTGGGTAAACCCTTGTCTCTCGATTCCGATCAACCCCGTTCGATTTACCACCTAGCTGTGATGACCTCACGACTAAGTCTTTTCACGAGGACATCTGCCTCTGATGAACCGCCTCTGATGCACTCTGACGGAGCCCCATGCGCCAGGCTTCGGCTTTCAGGCGCTCTACCTCGGCTTGGACTTGAGACTGCAACTCCGCCATGCGAGTGTTTTCGGCGTTGATATCTGCCTGTACCTTAGCCATCTGCTCGCGGAGTTTTTACCTCCGTGTTGCGTTCCGCCTGGTTTTCTGCGGTCACCAGTGTCGCAAGGAGCGTCGCCAGGGCGGTTGCCAATTCTGTCAAGGCTTGAGCCGGCGATACGGCTGAGCCGGCCCCTGAGGTACCGGTTCCTGTCGCGGCGCCGGCCACCGTGGAATTAAGGGCCGGGGCTGAGCCTGCCATATAGACAGCAGCCCGGGGGGGCGTGTTGAAGGAGTCTTGAGCCGGCTGGTCGTCGGAGTAGCCCCCAAGCCCGCCATCGTAAAGCGGGAGGATCGACTCGGTCTCGCCTACCGAGGACTCGCCATCAGAATAGACGAGGGTATGGCCGCCAGACGCAGGGTTATCTGCGAGGTCCACCCCCTTGGTGAAACCGACGAAGACGTGCTTCCGGCCGGCTTGAGCCTGGGCGGGTTGCGCGCGCCGGGCCGGCTCGACGATGTCGGCGCAGATGTCCGGCCCGGGTTCAGATCCGCCAGCTTTGCCGATGAAGACGTGGATTTTGCCGAAGGGGACCCGGTACCCGTACTCGATTGAGTCGGCCTCGGGGCCCAGCCTGAATCGTCGATGTAAAGCTTGACGCGGCGACTCTTGGTCATGCGGCCGATCGCGTATCCCTCGATCTCTGCGGGACTAGGTCTAGAAGCATCAAAACCATAAAAGATGTAGTCACGTAGCATAGTATCATGTTTTTAAAAAGACGGGTAATTTTCTTAGGAAGATAAATATAGTAAGGTCTAGGTGGTCAAAATATTTCTGTTATTCTGCAATATAAACAAAATTTACATACCTATTAATTTGAAGTCCGCTCAACGACCAACACGATCAGATGACATATTTATTAGGACAGTTTTTTCTTTCCAATATTTATTGGGATCATTTTTTTTTTGAACACGGTACAGATGCAAGCGCTCACATACACGCGCATACACACATTCCTATGAACGCACACACGCATACCCTACCCCTATGAGCACCTCCGAGAGACTGAGCCGGCATATCATCTTGAGATTTACGAAGTCACCGTAGGCGCCTCGTCGTCGACGGGAACGTCTCCTCCCACTAAATGCGCATCGCCGGAAATCCTGAAATAAATCCAGAAATAAATGCGAGCACCAGGACTTGAACCCTGGTGGGTTGGGGATACCACAGTCCCTCTAACCATCCAACCACAGGTTGGTTCGCTATTGGACATTAGTCGTATTCGCATTAGCATCATGTCCACATGGACATTGAGAGATTGAATCAATTAGCTTGTGAAATTTTAGAATAGATTCGGTGCTCTTCCTCTTCATGTCTAAATGGACCAATCTGAAATTTTTCTATTTAGTTTCTATGACTGTAGTTTCTGCTACTGTACTACCTTTTATAGTTTTAATGCATAAATTAATCAAATGTTGGAAGATTTTCCAAGAACTAACTAACACAATCGGAATAGAGAGGAGAGTTATCAAATCGAAAAACAAAAAAGAGAATTAGAGGAGAGTAAACTAACCTTCCATCCGTGCCGTCGCCCCTCATGAGTCATGGCGACAATGCGGCCGGCCGTGCGTCGTCCGAGGCTTCGAGCACCTGTGGCTGTGGGCTGTGGATCACCGCCGCGCCCCACCCCATTCTCATTCTCTGGTCACGGACGGATTGGAAATTTGGAACCAGGAATAAGGGAACTGCCCTCTGCGGCCGCTGCGCACGAAGTAGCAGCAAGCCGAAACCTAAACTATCTGCGTGCGTGCCGCTGCTGGTTTCGTCTCTCATGATGGGCTTTGTGTAGTTGTTATTGCTCGATTTTGGCCTGCTAAATCTCCACCCCCCTCGCCCCCCTGGATTCGTCCCTGGTCAGATCTACGCCATGTCTCGAACGGGTGCCACTTGCAAGCAGAGGTGAGGTGCAGAAGGATGAGGCGGAGCGCCGGTACGGCAGCTGGGTCGGCCGGCTGCGTGCTTGCGGCTCGCCTCCTGGTGGGAGGCGGGTGAGGTCGGTTTTTCGCGATGGCCGGAGCGGCGGCTTTGGAAGGTGGGCATGATGGCGCCTTTGAGGCGGGTGCTGGTGTGTCGTCTCGGCCGTGTGGGCGGCGAGGTGGCACACGTGGGAGGTGCTCATCGTGCGGTTGTGGTCGTCGAGGCCGCTCCGCTCTGATCTGGCCATCATTTGTATCGCTCCCCGCCTACCCAGGCCAGTGGCTTCATGGGAGGTGCGATTGTTGATGGACTTCGGGTGGTAGGGGGTTAGGTCCCAGGTGAAAGCTCTGCCCGACGGTGTCGGTGCCGGTGACGGCAACACTCTTGGGCGCCGCTCCCCTTCTTGATGGCGTCATCGTAGGTTTGTCTCCTTCACCTTGGGCTTTAGGTGAAAACCCTTGGTCCGGCATGATGGACCGGGCGGCGGCGACGGCATTGTGGCATCGTTCCCTCCTTGGAGGCTCCGTCCTGTGAGCAAGGTCCCTCTCTGCCGGGTATCGGGGGTGTGGTCCGTGGACGATATCTTCTTCTCTTCGAGTTGACAGTTCTGTGGTCTCGACAGTGGTGCTCTCAAGGGGAGCTAGGTTCAGCGAGGTGGCTATGTTCGGAAGCCTCCCTTTGGGTCATGGCGTCAATTTCCATCCAGGCTCTAGTGAGAGCATCCATCCTCCGACGGTGCGGCGCCCTTCGAGCCTGGGCGAGGGAGCAGGGGGCTCCTTTCGGCGATGGAACTGGAAGGCGCTGGTGCGCCGGTGCACCTTGGTGATGGTGATGGCATGACCTCCATTGACGGATAGTCTTCTTCTCGAGGTGGCCTTGTTCGTTGTTTCGGTCCTCCAATCGCGTTTGAGGGCTCCAATGATTTCAAGCAGTGCTCCACTCTTTTTTGTATTCACCTTGGGTCTCCTTTTGTTGCTCCTCCTGAGCACCCTTGTATCTTTGTTGTTGTGGTGTGGTGTTGTGTTGTTCCATTGGTTGTAAGGGATTCCTTAATTTAAAGCCAGGCGACAGCTTTTTTTCTAAAATAAAAATAACTTTAACTTCACGTATCTGAAAAATGATCATGTGAAAAGAACTTGTGAAAAATGCCATTGCCAATACGCGTATACTTTGTTATATGCCGTTGTGACAGTGTCTATATCAAATTAACCCCTTTTTTGTACGTGGCATTTTTCGAATACACGAAGTTAGTTCCTTGACATAAGCTTGATCTGGTTCCTTTTTTTTTTTTGAAAATTAAAAAACATGGGCAACGGGAGTGAAATGCATATGCGACCATTGAACTTGTGCAGTGTAGTCGGTGCAGTTTGGTCCTCAAACTCAGAAACTGCTCGTTTGAAATCCCTAAACTTATACGGTCCTAAATACGGGCAGCACTCTGTATTTTGCTGACATGGCACGTATCTAACAGACGGGCCCCACTAGAACCAGCACGACAACGTATTAAGTCATTGTAAGTTTGCAGAACACCCCCTCCTCTCCTTCTATTCCAAGAATCACCCCTCTCTCTCACCCCTTAGGCCTCATTTGGTTGCAGTGGATCCCGGCCTTATCCCTAGGGGAAGAAGCCACGGGCCGACTTCACCCAGGGCAGCCCACGGCGCCATTTAGTAGCCCACTGTCGGGAGGGACCCCTTCCACGGCCCTTCCCCGGGAGCGATTTCCTGATCTCATCAGGTCGGGCAGGAAATCCTGAGAAAATCGGCTATTTGCCACTTTCAATATCGGGCTTCGCAAAAATGCCACTCTCAAGATTGACTTCGTAAAAATGCCACCGAGCTCATTTGCACTCTGATTACCATGCCATTTTCTCTTTTTGCACTGCTTTTATTTTTCTTTTCCATTTTCTGGCACCTGAAAAGACCAAAGTACCCTTTGGCTGTTTCAACCTTATCTAGTGCGTTTGTGGTCTGGTTGGTTGTATCGAATTGCTCCAGGCTAGCTCGCTCTTGTGGTCAAGCTTGCTCACCGCCGTACATCACTGATGCCTGCGCTGGCTACCCGAACTCGCCGTGCTAGCTTGCCGTTGATGCTCACCCATGGCTGCGCGCCGCAGCAACTCGTCGTCATCACGAGAGCTCTCCGCCGGCGTTCGTCCATGTCTGCACGCGCCGGCGCAGCTCGCCCTCGCGTCGCGGATGCTTGTGTGTGCCAGCGCAACTCGCCGCGGGTGCTCGTCCACGCCTGCGCGCGACAGCGCAGCTCGCCGCGTGTGCTCGCCCTCGCCCGCGCGCGACAACGCAGCACGCCCTCCCCTGCGCGGGTTGGCGCAGCTCTCCCCGCGACAAGCTGGAGAAGTGGGGTGGCACTAAACATCATCACCGGTGGCGTGACGGCAATAGCCGCTGGAGGAGATGGGTGTATGTGCAGTTCTGAAGATGTTGAATGAAAGCAACATGTAAGTGACAGTTTGCTGTAATCTTTACTTGATGTTGGATTGCAATTTGACAATTACATCAAAAATAGAATGTCATGTTTAGTTTTACGGTCAGAATCAACTGAGCAACAATACGTCAAAATAATAATGCCGCAAAATTCAGTCCATTAGCTACTTGCTGCAATCTCTTCCTCTGCACTTACTGTAGCTTATTCAAAGATAAGAAATGAAATTTCAGTACATTGGCAAGGGAGAGACATATAGAAACTTCAACCATGATTGAGTACTTAGATGTGGCCTACATCCTTCCAAGAAACCATCAATGCATGGTTTAAGTGCACAAAAAAACCGATGAAAGTACACATTTCCATCTATTTCTTGTACTTCAATCTCCACAACACTTCCAGGAGACCTCTTGAGTACCTCGGGCTTCCATTTGTATAACATTTCAAAACTCTCTTCCCATTTACCATAAACCTCAGCGAGAGCTTTTTCTCTTCCCCTCCAAACCGTGTCATATGAAATTGTGACAGAGTGTTGTTCATGCAACTTTTTCTGTAATTCTTTAGCACCCATATTGGGTGAATCTCTAAGGATACTCACAGGCTTGCTAGCTACCCAGTTTTGAGATGGCGTTATGGTCTTCACTCTGCTGCTTGAAATACAATCATGTTGATCAACTAAAACCGTGACCTGCACATATACAATTTTAAAAGGAACAAAAGTTAGATAGTGAAATAGGACATAGACATCCACACATACATACTTTAAGTAATAAATGGAGGTTAGATAATTATCCTTATTTCACCTTTATAGTACATTTATCATCCTGTAGGCTGCCAACAATCCTCCAAGGGCAATCTTCACTTGACTTACAAAACCCTCTAAATCTCTTCTTATCTGACTTCTCCGTGCCTAGATCAAACTCTTCATTGATGGCAAATTGCCTTACTGCTAACCTGAATTCCTTCATTGATGGGTACATAGTGCCAAGGTCCATGTTTGGGTGGTCCTTATCATATGTAATTACTACTTCATTTGGTATGACATCACTAACAGGAATGGCACCTTCATTATCGGTCCCCTGCTCAACCATTCTACAACGCTTTGGTTCGGTCTTACTCTGTTTCTCTTCCTCATCATCCTTCAAGCCCAAAATCTCACATAGCTGATCCTCACTAACTAGTTCAATTCTACCTTCATCATCATGTGTCTCTACTATCTGTAAGTTATCCCAGTCAACTTCTATGATAGGTGGTGTTGGTTGTACCGTTGAGGAAGCCTCAACCAATAAATATGGATTATAAGTACTGCTGCCCAGTGCGACCACCGAATCATGCCTATTCCAAACAATTAGCCAAACATAAACACAAGATTGAGTTAGTGATCAGATTTCTACAATGCATGCCTCTAGCTCAATATAAATGATGCCGTCCAATGCAAAAAATATGCGCAATCATCCTCTAGTTCCTCAACATAATTTACTACTTCCGTTCTTAGTTAATGTTTGCATTATGAACACTCTTCTGTTGTAAATTGACAGCCTATCAGGATAACAATGACAAAACTACCTCTGTTTGATTAATGCTTAGATTATGAGCGCTACTTCTGTTGTAAATTCCTTCTCAATAAGCTAGTATATCATCGTTCGGATTTATATATCAATATGTATCAACAGGGAGCAGGTCAGGGATGATGATCGTGCTTCCCATGGATTCATACGTCACATGAGGAGCTTTTTTGAACTACAATCAAAGGACCAAAACAAGGGAAAAGTAAAACATAATACCGTCCAGAAAGATTGGGTTCCATGGCGCCACTGCGGTGCTGGCCAACCGGCGGCACGCGATGCCGAGGAGATCGACGGCAGGCGACGCCGAGGTGATCGGCGGCACGCGAAGTGAAGGAAAACGGCGGCGGCACGACGTCCAGGAGATGGCGGCTGCGGCCAGCGGTTGACCCAAGAAGTCTAGGCGAGCAGGGATGTGGCAAGCGTATTCTCGGGCGTGCATCACGCGCTCGTCCTCTTCAAGTATTGATCTGGTTCCCAAGTACGTGAATATAGCATGAGGGGTACTTTGGTCCTTTTAGGTCCCAGAAAATGGATGAGAAAAAGAAAAGCGATGGAAAAAGAAAAAATGGCATGTTAATCAAAGTGCGCATGTATTGAATGGCATTTTTACGAAGTCAATCTTGAGAGTGGCAGTTTTGCGAAGCCCGGTATTGAAAGTGGCAAATAGCCGATTTTCTCGGAAATCCTCGAGAGCGCGACGACGTAGACTCGATCCTCCCGAGCTTCTCCCTCCGGCGACCGCCCGCCCCTCCGGCCAAGAGCTTCTCCCTCCGCCGGCGACCCCCTCCAGCCCGGTGATGGGGACGGCCCAGAGGTCGGTTTCTATTTCCGCCGAGATCGACCACCCCTCGTGGCTCCTCTCTCCTCCGACGAACAACAATATCTCCTCCGACGAACAACAGCGAGCCAACTAATCGGAATCTTGGAGCTTTCCCACCATTGTCAAATTAACGGTGAGCACAATCTCTTCCCTCCGCTCCTCTCACCTAGGTGATGTAGGTTTCATTGCTTCCAGTGGCGGAGGCCCCCGGTGGGCAAGGTGTGGCAGCCGCCACACCTTGATTTGGTCCAAAATTTTAATACATGTATGCATACCATCATTTGCTAGCTTGCTGACTCTTGCTAGATAAAAAAGAATCACTGAAAAAAGAAAAGGGACACGCAACCACCCTAATTGGGCCTATGGCAACGCCCAACGACGCACGCAGCTCCCCTATTTAGGCCTAATCCCCGTCATGAACAGATCAAGACAGCTCGCACCGGCGCGCATGAAGCAATTCCCCAACCCCCAACGAAGCACGCACGCCACGAACCCTAGATAGTGCGGCGGCGGCCAAGCGGACGACCGTGGGCGGCGAGCGAGCGGCCGCAGTGGAGGACGACGGTGGGCGGAGGGCAAATATCGCAGCTGGTTGCGGCTGAGGTTAGGACTGGGGCACGGGCAGGGCGCCATTACGTAGCGAGCGTCGAGCGACTGCTGTGACCAAGCGGACGATGCGGCGGTCGCCGGCTCTGCCTCCCTCACGGGTCCGGCCGTCCGCGCCTCCGCCTCTCTAGACGCCAGCTCCATCTCCCGCATAGTCCTCCCCCTCTCTATTCGCCTGATTGAACAGGGTACCGGATTGGATCGAGCGACCGCAGAGTCCCCCTCTCTATTTGTTGTTTGCACGGCATTTTTAATTATTTATATATATATTCGCCATATCGTCGTATGGTTGTTCCTAGAAACTTTCATATCCGTATCGCCGTGTTCGTGTCCCTATAGGTGCTTCATAGGTCACGGCACATGCCACTCATCAAGATCAAGTGAATTCGAAAGAATTGCTTGTTATTATGCTTAAGAGTCCGCCACACCTTAAATTTTTTTCGTCCTCCGCCTCTGATTGCTTCAGTTCTTTGTTTCCCGGTTTGGGCTTCCCAGGTCTCCCTGTCGGCCAAATGACGATGTTGATTTTCCACGGGATTTCAGTTTGCATAAGATGATTTCACCCGGGAGGCCTCTTCCCTGGGAATAGCTCCGCTAGCATCCAAATGAAGCCTTACTGTGGCCGTATTGCACAACCAGTTCCACGACACCGCCCATGTCTCGCCGACCACCGCATCCAGATACTCAAGCCCGCGGACAAGCACCACCGGTTCTCCTTCGGCTTGGGATCATCAGCAGCCTCCTCCTCCAATAATAATAGCAGGGGGATCCGATCACCATGGTGCTAATTAACACACTCTCTGATCCAAACAAATGCAATAAAACCTTCTTATTTTGTTGGCAATTTTGTATGAGTTTCTTGCATGGTGTAACAGACATAAACAACAGGGAAAGCAAAGCTTGTAGTATTTGCTTGGAGGCGCCGGGACACACCTTTTTTTTTCTGGCAATTGAAACTGGTTAGCTGTAGTAGTCTTCACTGACTTCGGTTCCTTGACATAATCTGGATCCAGTTCGCTCATGTAAATTGTGACAAAACTAAATGTGGACAGCCGGCTCTGAAGTAGAATTTTTTTTACGGTCTCTGAAGTATATCTGTATAGATGGCCTTACGTTGTGCTGTCCAGATGCCTTGTAGCACTAGATACGTCACGTTTTCGTAAGCCCATAGTGCTGTCCAGATGGCAAGCAGCCTGAACTGAGCAATGGCAAAGAGGTGGATGGGGGAAAGAAAGAGAGAAGTTCATATTTCAACTATGAACTTATGGTCTAGTTTAATTCACAGCCCAGAACTTTAAAACCGGTTAAGACACCCCCCGAATTTCTAATACCGTTACCGTTTACTTATCCCCTCCCCCCCCTCGCGGCGTGATCAGAGTGGCTTTGCTATGACATGGCTTCCCAGTTGACGGGTCTCTGCTGATGTGGCACCCTAATCATCTGGTCCCACATGTGATAGTAACCTCCTCTTCTTCCTCCTCCTCCTCTCTCTCTCTCTCTCTCCCCCTCCCCCTCTCTCTCTCTCACACATATAAAGCAGCCGGACCCTCTCCGTAGCTCGCGTGATCTACAGGACTCCAGACACCGTCACCCAGCTCCTTCCCTCGCCGTCCGACTCCATCAAACCCCACGAGCCGGCTCGAGTGGTCTATCGAGATGGTGTTGTTGATGTTGTGGATGACTGTGGATCATCCTAGGCAGCATCGCGCGAGGGTCGGCCATAGACCCCGGGGGCAGATCCTATTTGACGCCCGCAGGCGTCAAAAGGAGGCCGCGACGCCCACGTGCGATCCAAATTGGGCCGACCCACTTCGGGTTCGCTGGCTTCCACGTGCGGGTCGCTCGATTCCTTTTCGTTCGCTGGGTTTCACGTGGGGTAGCTCACATCTGTTTCGTACGCTGGGCTGCTGCGTTTTTTTGTTTTTTTTTCTTTGGTTTTTTCTTTCGTTTTCTGTTTGGGTTTTTCTTCCTGGTTTTTATTTAGTTTTTCCTTTTTATTTTTGTGTTTTCTTTTCTCTTCCAGGTTTGGTTTCTCCACTGGTTTCTTCTGGTTTTTGTTTCAGGTTTTTTTCTTTCTCTTTTTTCAGATTTGTTTATTTCTTTGTTTTTTTTCTGTTTATTTTTTCTTTTTGTTCTCTTTTTTGTGTATTATACAGGAGCTCACCCTGTGTATTTACAAAAATGTTCATCGCATGTTTAAGAAAATGTTCACCGTATATTTAAGGAAATGTCCAATGTATTTTTATAAAATGTTCATTGTGTATTTAAAAATTGTTCACCATATATAACAAAATGTTTATTGTGTATTTGAAAATTGTTCGGCGTATATCACAAAAATGTTCAATGTGTATTTTAAATATTGTTCAGCTTATATCACAAAAATGTTCAATGCGTATTTAAATATTGTTCAACGTATATCACAAAAATGTTCAATGTGTATTTAAATATTGTTCAGCATATATCACAAAAATGTTCAATGTGTATTTATATATTTTTCAGCGTATATTTACAAAAATGTTCAATGATGTATATTTAGTTCCTCTTAGCCCAAGTTTTTTACCCTGTACCCATAAATCTTCTTCTAGTTTTATTATACTATTTTTCCTGTCTGTTATGATTTTGGGGCCTAAATTTATTTATTTTCTTCATATTCATCAGGGATTCCGCATATTCAAATGAATCTCAAGAAGGGATTTTTTTGCCTTGGAATTTCAACAACTGTAGTGGTACATTAACCTACTTTCGCTGATATTACAAGAAATCTAGTTTTGCCACACTGTTTTCTTTGCCCTTGATTATGTTTTTTACCACATTAACATTAAAAAGTTTTTTTTACAGGTTCAGATGGAGATGGATGAACAGATGTACAAGTGGATTAGAATTTCAAATGCAAACAGAGCCAACAAATATCCGCCCACTCGTGAAACTAGTTTTTTTTACAACATGTACTCCATTTTTTCTGCTAGTTGTGGCAAAACAATGTTTTTCCGGATACTTTTTGTCTCTGAATATTGTTCAACAAAACTAGATTCTACCATGCTTGTGGGCAACTTATATATACTAGTAAATGTGTACGTGCAATGCACGTTGATATTAGGTAATATATTAATTACACGTAAATATTAGGTAGGATATTATTTGCGTATTAATTACGTGATTAACATTGGCATTAATATTTGGTATGATATTAACTGCACACTAAACGTGTTGAGCGCTCACCATTGGAGCAGCCTGAGTCGTTGGATTGACCTGATTTGACGGCCGGGATTTGTTGGATCTGCCCCTTTGGGTCTTTTTATATTGGTATAGATACACACTGAACAATATTTTTTGCTGATTCAAATTTCTCTTCAGTATACTACAAAATATCTTGTGGCAAATTCAGAACAAGTCAATTTTTGTACAAATATTTAACAAATTCAGAACATGGCAACACCTGAAACAGTCAGCAAACAATTGGTACAAACAGTCACTTTTTACAACAATTTATTGTGCTAAAAATTGCTGATTCCTTCTTCCCTACAAAAGTCTGCACGTTAAGTGGTAGAAACAGGAGCGTTTTGGTTTAGGAAACAGTCACGAAACAGCCACGATTTGGTTCAGGAGACAGCAACGTTCACATTCCCGAAACATTCAGGAAACAGCCACGTTTTTTTGAGTCTAAAATAGCCACGTTAACGTTCGAATCACCCTTCGAGGGAATCTACGTTAACGGGCCACGAAGAAGCCAGCCCGCAAACAACTACTATCAGCGAAAGGACCTCACTTTGACGCTACCGGGCGTCGAGCAGGACCTCTCGCCAGGCAGGTCAGCCATAGGGGAGGGTCGTGCCGCATCGCCGGGCACCACGGCCAAAGGGGATCGGGCAAAGAGGATCCCAGCCTAGGGACATGCCCCTCGAAGACGCTAGCCTCCAGAAATGGTCCCAGCTGGGACGAGGACTCGTCAGTGATGGTATGCATCTGCACGACCGCTGTAGCCCCCTTGTGGTTTATCTTATAATGCAAAGAATTCATGGAATAATTCCCAGAGATGCTGTCAGAGGTGAAATTTGGACCTTCATGAAGAAAGTACCCTGCCAGGACCCCGAAAAAATGAAACAAAAATAGTTCGTGAAGTTTTGCACGAGAAGAGGCCATGGGCCAGAAGGAGGCACCCAAGAGAGGCCTATGGGGCCTAGGCGCCCACCTTACAAGAGCGCGTAGGGGGGCGCCTAGGGCCCACAAGCACCCCCTGGTGACCCCCCAAAGCTTATAGGGTCTCTCTCAGGGAGATTCTTCCATATCCATTTTTCTCAGAAACTTTCCGCCGCCGTTGCCAGGTGGAAACCTAGTTCTTTTTCCAGAGGGTTGTTTCAGGCCAGATCTGCCCCCTCCGGCCAGGGGAATTCGAAGAAAGCATCACCACCAACTCCAGGGCATCAAGGGAATTATCTTCATCCAAGCCATATTCACCATCTCCATCAACAACACCATCACCCCCATTCCCATCTCATTCATCTTTGTACAATCAAGTGTGAATTGTTTACCATTACCACTTGTTGGTGTTAATTGTTGTATTGATAGTTGATGCCTCGTGTTTTATTGGTGAAAGATTCATACTTTCAGATTGTTACAATCATCATTACCATAGTGAACATGTTCACCATGATGCATTGTGAGTAGTTCCCTTGTGTTCTTGAGGATATGGGAGAAAGCTAATTGTCAAGTGTCATATATATTTGCAGTAAAGATTGTTGTTTGATCATGTTGTAGTGCAATTCTCTAGTGGTGTTATGCGAACATCGACTACCTGGCACTTCACCTATATGGGCCTAGAGGAGAGCATTGTGTTATAATAAGTTTAGGATGGGAGGCCGGAGTGACAGAAATGACCGTTCCCTGAGTTTACAAGTTATGACATAAGGGGTAAATAGGAACCCTAGAGGAAGTTATGGCTATGGTTGGGCTATATGCCTTAATAAATCTTAGTAGTTGCGGACTGCTTGCTAAGAGCACAATCATAAGTATGTGTGAGTCAATGGTTTTGCAGCACATAATATTAGGCTCTATCCCTACAACACCGATTAAGCAACAATAATCAATGCAAGTCATATATGGAATTGACAACTATGCAATTATCCCGCCATCCTCAAGAACGTTTGATCATCATAAGTAACACAACCGGCTTGGCCTTAGCATTACTAGGGATTGGGCCACTTGTTGCACTCTTTTACTTTGTATTGTTACTCAAGTTTTGTTGCCATATCACCTTCACAAATCACAACACCGTCACATCTTTTAGCATTTACAGTGAATCCTTGCTATTTTTGCACTTACCATTTCCTTCAGCTCCTCGTGGGATCGATACTTTTACTTATAAAAAATATCTACAATTGACCCCCCTACACTTGTGGGACATCAAGACTCTTTTCTGGTGCCGTTGCCGGGGAGCGTAGCGCTCTTGGTAAGTTAAAGGTGGTAAGGAAACCATTCATTGCACGTGCTGTTTTTTATTTTGTCTGCTACTTTCGTCATTATGGTTTCATATTTTAGTGATTCCCTCTTGGGAACCTTTATGTCACTTGGTAAAAAAGTTTGTGAAGAACCTATTAAAGAAAAAGAAGAGGCTTATACAGTACCTATAGGTTATATCAAACATGTCAAAGCTAACCGCTATGCAGGAAATGGTAAAGATCATCCCGATGATCATCTTTGTTCGCTTGACGAAACTTGTAGCCTCTTTCATATCAATGGGTTATCTCATAATGAATTGAAGAAGAAATTATTCCCACTCTCTTTAGAGGGTGATGCACTTAAATGGTATCGTTCTCTGGATAATCCTTATGTCTTGAGTTGGGAAGAAGTAAGTGATAAATTCCGAAGAAGATTTTATTTTCTCCATCAAATTCATGTTGATAGAAATTTTATATATAACTCCTGGCCTCATGAGGAAGAAAGCATGACTCAAGCTTGGGGGAGGCTAAAGCAACTTTTGCTCAAATGCCCCAATCATGAGCTGTTCGATAAAACCATTGCTAATAACTTTTATGCAACGCTTCCCATTCATGATAAAGAAAGACTTGATAGTTCTTCTGGAGGATGTTTTATTAATAAAAGTGTTAAAGAAGCTTGGGATCTTTTAAATCTTAGTACCTCCAACAGTGAGGAATGGGAGATGGATAAAGGTAACAAGGGAGGTAAATCTTTTGAGTATGAATGCATTAAGAATTTTTCTGAAACTGATGATTTTGATGCTATAGTACCAAGTATGGTCTTGATTCTGAAGTACTTATTAATCTCCTTGAATCTTTTGCCTCTCATATTAAGATTCCTAAAGCTAGTTGGGAAAAATATCATGAACCTTTTAAAGATGTTCCTTAGAGTAATAATTCTTTTGAGAAAGAAATTTGTGTAAGCACTGTTAAAAAGGTGGAACCTGCTAAGTATGTTGAGAAACCACCCTTTCCCATGAAAATTAGAGAACATGTGCTAGCCTCTACTGTTAAAAGTAAAAGTAGCAATAAGTGTCATACTTCTTATGAACAAATAAAGGAACAACCTGAACTATCTACGATTAAAGAATTAAGCACATAAGATCCTGAAGAAGAAATTGTGTGCTTATTGGAACCTGCTTCTAATGTGATAAATCAAAAAACCATCGTAACTCTGGAACACATGTTATTTCAGTAACTATTGGCACTCACAGTTACCTTGGTTTATGTGATATTGGTGCAAGCATTAATGTTATTCCTTTCTCTTTATATAAAGAAATTTCTGGGGATATTGCACCGTTGAGCATAGAAAAAATTGATATTGTTATACAACTTGCTGATAGGTCCTATGTTTATCCTATTGGAATTGTTAAAGATGTTGATGTTCTATGTGGGATAACTAAGTACCCTACTGATTTTCTTGTGCTTGGTTTGAATCAAGATAGCTTTTGTCCTATTGTGTTCGGTAGACCCTTTTTACACACTGCTAGTGTTGTAGTTGATTGCTTAAAGAAAAAAGTTGCCGTTGAAAGTGCAAGTAATCGACTGTAACACCCCAAATTTTAATAAAAGGTTTTTGCAAATATAACCTTGACAGGAATAATTTTTGTTAATTAAATTGGATCTTTTAATAATTTTAAAGTCATTTCTCCTGCTTTCTTCTTCCTCCCTACAGAAATGTTTTGGGAAAAATATTGAGGGTCTTAAATTTTTTGCCCAACTCTTTTATTACTTCTTAAATATCAGTAGGAAATATTTTCATAATAAATTGCCCCAAAATAATTCTTTTAATGACATTTTCAAACTCTGAAATGCTTCTGTTGAACTAAAACTATTTCAAATAAATTTTATAAAAATGCCACAAAATTTTGGGAGACCCTCTTAGGCCTATAATTCACTTTTGTGCAAATATCCATCTTGGTCTTTTGGAAAGTTTGAGCAAACCATCCACTTTTCAATTCTGTCCCATTCTTAACTTATAACTACAACTATATTAAATACTGCTTGAACAATTCTGAAATGTTTCCACCTTATAGTCCTTCCAAAGAAACCCTTAAGTCCAGAAGATCAGCCCCATTTGCATCTTGGAAGTCCTCCCAATAATTCCCCCAAAGTTTGATCTAGTACTGAATTTCACTAAAACTTGCACTAGCAAGTTTTTCATTTTGCCAAACCAACCCTACCATCATCTCTATGAACCAATGAGGCATGATCCTGCCAAGTTTCACCATCAACAAAAGCACCTAGCTAGCCCTAGCATTCTGTCAAACAGGTGATGTGCATGGCTGAAATCTTGCAACTTTCTGAACTCCATGTGGCACTAGTTCCTCTTGCTAAACCAGCATGTCTACCATCTTTGCCATCCTTGGAAGTGCCACCCTGCAAATTTTCAGCTGGAAAGGATCACCCTAGGCCACCCTAGCATTTTGTCGAGCACATCATGTGCGTGTCCAGAGCGCCCCGAACTGTAGCCACTGGCAGTCGAGCCCCTGCCGCCCCCTCTACTACCTCCCCCGGCTCACTCCGCCCAGATAGCACCTGCAGCACACCCCGCAGCTCGCCGCACCTTCTCTTGACCTCTAGCGCCGCCTCTCACCGACCAGCACCGCCGCCCGTGGTCGTCAACTCGGATACGCCGCCACCCAAGCCACCTGACACCACTCAGTAGCTGCCAGGGCTTCCTTTGCTCAACCTCCAACCGTTTGAGCTCATCCGTTGCTCCACCACCCGCGCCGACCTCATCCACCTCGCCAATTCGCCATTAATGGCCGCCCACAGCCGTGCCATTCTCTGGAACCCGCGGCACTGATGTTCCCCTCCTATAAAAGATACCCTGAGCCTCGCCCCGCATCGGCATCATCTCACCAGCCTCCTAATCGTCCTCCAGAACAAGAACGGAGCTCGGGGACGCCATCTTCTTCCTCTCCGGCGAGAATGGCCGTCGCTGCTTTTCGGACGATTCCGACGCAGCCCGAGCCTCTCCGCCTTATATCTCTTCACCTCTAACTCCCCTGAGCACTCACCGATCCATTCCACCAGTCAAATTCACAAGAGCATCCCCATGGGCAAAAGCCACAATTCGCCTCCGCCGGAGCACTTCGGGGAAGCTCGCCGTCGGCGACTTCATCCACCCCGAGGACCGGCTCCTACCTCCACAGGGTCGCCACGGCACCCTGAGCATGCCCATGTGCTCAGATCCTCGTGGGGTGCCGCCGTTCGCCGGGGATCGCCGCCGGCCGAGACCTCCCCTGTTCCCGCGCCTCGATCTGGACTCGGGTCAAACCTGACAGGTGGGTCCCACCTGTCAGGATTTTAGTCATTTCCTGTTTATGCTTTATACCGTTCCAAAATATGCTTTCAGATCTGGGAAACATACTCCATCTTAACCGTCTTCTGTTTTAACTGTAGAGGACCTAAATGTAGTTATAATAATTATAGACAGGTCCCTAAGATTAAAACCTTAATAACTTTTTAAATATAACTCCTTTTTCTGTTATTCTTTATTTTTCATCTAGTTTATTTTAGTATTTATTTCAAAAATTTATAAAACACTTTTTTGTACTGTTTTGAATTTATGTGGTAATTGCATTATTTTGAAAATAGGAAAAAGGAGGGAAGTTGATTCTTTCAAAATTGTCAGGTGCACCCAACCCTTCTAAACACCCAAGGCAAGCATCTTGAACACTTGATATGATGATTGCTTGATGGACTGCTTGCTAGAATTTTGAGCGTGTTATGTTTGAATTATATGAAGGTGCAAAGGATAACTAGGACTTGTTTGTCTGATTGCTTGCTTATCATTTTGACCTCAAATAAACATGGGATATATGTTATTGTGTTGTTGCCCTGTGCTACACATGCCTATACTTGTTCTGACTAACCTGTAGGAAAGAATCTGTCCCAAGTAAAAGTGACCGTGAAACAGGAATCTCGTTGTGACGAGAATAATCGGTGGTGGCATGTTGGGACATGCCGGGTTGTCACCCTGTTGGGTACTGCTAAAGGAAATATATTGTGCTAACCACTGTAGGGAATATGAACCTCCAGAGTCGACCTAGATCGAGTCTTGTTCCGTTATTTCCTAACTATTTTCGTGCTACCACATGTCCCACCGTAAGGGTGGTATGGTTCAGTAAGTTGTTAACCCCTTTCTCGCAGACACCACACAGAGAGGCCACGATGATGGTTCCATGGCCCTGGGTAATGCCGGTCATCGGGTCAGGGGCATGGATGTTTCTGGTTGGGACCGAAGAGGGGGGCACCCCTAGTTGCGCGCGCATTATAAATATGATCGTTTTCCCATGCTATTCGAGGTTGTGACCTCCCCGACTTAGAGTTTTTCTTGACCGATGCTTTGGGTGATTCCTGGCATCAGGAAAATTAAAACCGGTGTGTGCTGGTCAGGTGTGTTTGCTTCCCAAAGACCATCATCGAAACTCGTCAACATTTCGATGCTGACTAAAGAAATCCTTTACATGTGGGTAAGAGTACAACCTCTGCAGAGTTTAACCTATTCGAATAGCCGTGTCCGTGGTCAAGGACGGTAGTTTGGAAGGGTCAAGTGTCGGTCTCGGTGTCGGTCTTCGAAGGAAATAATTAAATAAAGAATTGATCATTGCTTTTGATATTATCATGAACTGATAATTGCTTTTGATATTATCATGAACTGATCATTGCTTTTGATATTATCATGAATATTCTTGATGCTGTTATGGATTAACCGTTCCTCTTATATGAATTGTCGAGTATCTCCTGGGAAGGTCCTGCCTCCTGGATACTCGTTACACTCTGTTATTATTGTGTGCTTTTATTTTCTTTAAAAGCCCTTTTTATGAGGCATCACTTCAGACACCCGACTGTGGCATTTATTTTCAAGAGCTTTCGAGGCGTCGCTTCAGACACCCGACTGGCTTGTATGTTATTTTTTTTCTTTAGGATTCTCAGGACGGTCCTAGCTCCTAGAACCCACCTTGCCTTTGATTTTATTTTGGATTAAAGCCCTTTGCGTGGCGTCGCGAAGACACCCAACTGTGGCATTCTTTTATATTTTTCTCTTGGGTTCTTTCGGGACGGTTCTACCTCCTGAGGCCCGACGTTATATTTTGGTAACAATATGGTTACTTATATCTTGTTGGTATCATTTGGCTAACCTTTATTTTCTTTGCGAATAAAATACTCCTAGCATAAGGTTAAGAACGGAGGAGTAACTTACTTTTAATCATGCATCTTCGTTAAGATAACAACATGTTTTGGTAGACTTCATGCCATGTCATAATAATTTTTGAACCTGCTTGAAAGTTTAATTGCATGCATTCCGCCTGCTTTTATTATATCTTTTGTCCATGATGTTTGCGAGTACATTTAACGTACTAACTGGCTTGTCCCTGGCTATTAACTTGGTCAAATCATGATCCCGAAGAAGAGTGCTACGAGGACGCCCTTGCGAACTAGGAGCCTGAGATAGTAGCCACATGAGATAGGAGTTATCCCATTCAGCCGTTCCTGTGGAAATGGAGCCCCATCAGAAATGGAGATCCACAGGCCCCTTCCATCATCCGCTGTTAGAAATCATTGTTGCACTCATTAGACCTTTATGGTCCTGTACTCAATTCTGGTAATTGCTTGATAATCTATAATAAGGACGTGTCCACCAGTGAACAATGATCTTGGGGCTGGTGATGACACGAGGGGTTATCTCTGGGATTTTGTGTCCCAGAAATCCGGCCCCGACAGCCTTGGTATCAGAGCCAGGCTGACCATTGGCTAACCCTATCTTAGCCGGGTCACTATCCCTAGATTTCCACACCATCCTAGTCTTTTCCTGTCCACCGCCAAGCCCATCCCATTCGATGGCATGATCAGTGGCCAGCCGACATCTTTTGACAGTCGGTGCCCAATCTATCAACCCAGCCCATAGGCCGTGTGCCTGTGGCGGGCACCTGAGTTGTCCCATCCGCAAGCGTGCGATGGAAGACTCAGTTAAGCTATAAAGGCAACCTTGCCTCAACTTAGCACATCACAACTTTCATTCTCGCTTTGACACCCCAAACCACCAAGATGCCTGGTGCCATCGTTTGCAACGAGACCACCGCAATCGAGCTTGGAGACTTTGTAGCCATCCTCTCCAATCTCACTCGTCGTGCCTTTGGCATAGAAGAGCCCCCGGAGTATGTTGTGTACCAGGAGCGCGTGAGTGATGCCATCCACTTCTGGGCCACAGTGCACATCTACGGGAGGGGCACCACATCGGAACGCCCCTGTCGGTTCACCGGAAGGACGACCTCCGAGGAACCCCAAGCCATCCAGCTTGCAGCCCGAGAGGCTGTAGTTCAACTCCGGCACCTGTCGCCGAGGGTTAACATCCGTCCTTTCTTTTACTACCCTAGCCGTGATGGCTATGGTAGCCCGACCCATGTCGCCAATGGAGACCAGGAGTCAGATCCTGCTCTTGTGCATTTGGTGCGCTATTTGAGAGCACAAGAGGCACTCTTCGATCAGGTCACCAATGATCTGATTGCAGCTCGCAGGACTCTTGCTCTCCTCACCCCTGTGAGAAGTGAAGCTGCACCCGCCATCGGCACTCCAGTAGTGCTATTCGGGAGACCTGTCGAGCCTCCCGGGTCTACCCCTGTTGTCCAGCCGGGCAACGCATTTGTCCACCCAGAGGAACTTCGCCGCCTGTTGGAGACCTACTCCAATGGGACTGTGGCTACGACGTCTCGTGAGGGACACCGTCGTTACCGTAGCCCCGTGACTCCCGCTCCTACCCCGGCCAGCTCCGAAGCTGAAGCGTAGGGAGAAGTCCCAACATCAGCTGGGCACACCCAACTAGATGTCAACGAAGTGGACTGAGCCCACCGGAGTAGTTGCCGAGCCCTTGGTGGCCCTGTTGTTTTATCCTGTATCTTGAGAGTCATAGTAGTCCGCCGGCGGTTGAAGTGCTTGTGTGTTACTGTTTTGCTTGTGCCTTACTTGATGTTGCTTGATTTGTTTGCATATCGTGATTGTTTGCATGGTAGGTTTCGAGACCCCTACACCATAGCTGCCATTACTATTGCGAAATGTAGTAGAAAACAAAAAAAATTGTCCTACGATCACCCAGGAACAATATGACGATGCATATAGGGTTTGGATCAATGATTGTTACCGACTCCGGAGTGCAGTGGAAGTAGATGAGTCGGTGTAGATCGTACTTTGAGTCCCTCGAACCATTGATGACGATCCCGCGAACCACCTTTGAACGATCCCTCGAACGGAAGACCGAAAGCACGGCCTCTCTACTTGATTGCAAGCGTACAGTCTTCACAATCCGGCAGCACTTCACCGTCCAGAGCTAATCGTCGCCGGAGAATTAGAGGGAGGAGATTAGAACCACACCGGGCTTCTAATTATGAGGATTAGAGGAACTAGACATAGCTGTAATTAGTCAACTATGACCAACTAGAACTAGAGCTAGAAGAACTAGAGTAGGCTCCAAAACTTGTGTGTAGAAAAGGGCCAAGACCTCCACTATATATAGGTTAGAGGGGAGAGGGGGCAGCCAAGAGGAGGGGAAGGACTCCCCTCCCCTTGCGCCGGTCAAGGAGGGAAGGGGAGTCCTTCCCCTTCCCCAATTCAGCCTCCCCTAGAGGGAAAGGGGGGCACCTCCCCACTTGGGCCTTGGTGGCCCAAGTTGCCTTCCACCACTTGGCCTTTTAAGGCCCGTTGATATTAAATTAAATATAAAAGCCCTCTAACAATTACTAGAGCTTATTATATATAATTTAACAGCCCTGGAAATATTTTCCACCTATATATTAATTATCGGTAATACCCGGTATTACCCGATACTCTCCGAAACCCTTCCGGTGACCCCGAAACGCTTCCGGTTCCTCTCAGAACTATTTCGAATATTAACGAAACTATTTCACAAATAAATCCTTGATACTCTCGTCCTACTAACACTCAGCAGATCATGATTACCTTAAGCTTGTGACCCCGTAGGTTCGGTAAATCATAGACATGAATGAAACCCCTTCGTTCAATGACCGATAGCGGAACCGTGGACGTCCATATCGATCCCTATGATTACATGAATGACATTCAAGTGAACCTTTGGTTATCATGTGATGTTCCCTTTGCTTCGCGATAATTTACAAAACTCGGGGTGCATTGGTATCCTCCTGAGTCATCACCATGCTCACTATACCGTTGCCCTCGTTACCGGTTTTATTCTTCTTTCTCGTTGAAGTGTTCCGGCATCCCCGTGACGTAGCCACCTTTGTCTGGCCAGACGATGATGGATGCCGTCACACCGAGAGGGCCCTAAGAATATCTCTCCATCGTCAGAGGAGCAAATCCCACTCTCGAGCTATCTAGTCCCTTGTCAAACTTTCCGATGAACCTGTAAGTTGTCGTTATGATCACCTTGTTACAGATGACGTTTGAGCAACCCCAAAGTCCATCGTACGGTAGGAAGTGACTACGATACTCTCATGGTCTGAGGAACTAAAACACATGCTAACACTCCGTGTTATAACAATTGATTTCAGATGATATTATCTCAAAGTATAACAAACAAGTTTTGGGTCGATTCAATATGATCGTTCTTCTAACGTCATACTCTTAATGTTGTTTTAGGACTATCGTTACACTTAACGATATCCTAAGATCCGGAAAATGTGATCACCAGCAACACTTGAGCCAGTCTTAGAGGCAAGACTAGGAACCTATTCTTCACCGTTTATTATTCCACACGTGCATATGAGTTTTCCACTAAATCGCATATTCCAGGATCATAGCAGTTATAGCATGAAATATAAACTCTTAATTATGAAAATGGAAATATAATAATACAATAGTATTGCCTCTAGGGCATATTTCCCACAATTACTACTCAAACCTAACCGACCACTACAGTGAAATGTCAATTCTCTTTTGGGGATCGAGGCCCGACCCAAGTTGTACCGGCGCCGCATCAGGTTTTCCATCCCAGCTATATAAGAGCCATTCTCATACCAGCATCAGCAACCATCGATCATTTTCTTCGCCAACATAATCCAACCACTCCATGTCTCACTCGGGAGCCTACCCAAGAATTCCAGAGGCAAACCCCGGTCGTTTTGTTAAGGTTTTGTGGGATTTTACCCGCAATACCCTTGGTTCCATCCACCCACCCCAGTATGAGTTGTACAAGTTGAGGATCACCTTTGATTCCTCGAAGTACTGGGCAGTTGTGCAAATCCTTCCAGAGGATTTAAACCAAGGCCCTCCGCATATTGTCTTCATCGGGAGATCCATGCCAACCTCAGGCATGGCCATTGAGGTTGCTGCTTATGAAGCAGTTACCCGCCTTCGATTCTTGGTACCCTATGCCAGCGAAAGGAAGTACTGCTACTTCCCGAGCCATGCAGCATTCGGAGCAGAAGCTACATTCCGCTGTGAATGTATAGAAAGAGATCCAGCACTGGCCAATCTCATTCAGTATGTGATGGCCCAGGAGCGTCTAACCCAGCAAATAATGGATTATCTCCATTATCTTGCTGTCCTGAATCCCCAGATCGCCATTATTGGCGGACCACCCTTGCCAACTCAGGAAGGGCATGTTCTTCATCTGCTTCCTCCCCTTCCTCCGGAATAAGAAGAATGTGCTCCAACACCGGGAACCCTCCCGCAAGACCTTGTGGATCTCACCTTCGAACCGTAGACGGTCATGAGTGTGTTTGTTGTGGTGTGTAGTGCTTGTTTGCATGATGTGACTTTTGTACTGTTGCTTGTGGCCTGAAGGTATTGCTATGATTGTGACTTGTGTGAATGATTGTTTTGATCTGCAATTAGCTCTGTTTGCTAAGGAACGTAATTAGTTTTTTTGCCCTTAACAAATCTCAAGGACGAGATTTCCTTAAGGGGGAAAGGCATTGTAACACCCCAAATTTTAATAAAAGGGTTTTGCAAATAAAACCTTGACATGAATAATTTTTGTTAATTAAATTGGATCTTTTAATAATTTTAAAGTCATTTCTCCTGCTTTGTTCTTCCTCCCTACAAATTTTTTTTGGGAAAAATATTGAGGGTCTTAAAATTTTTGCGCAACTCTTTTATGACTTCTTAAATATCAGTAGGAAATATTTTCATAATAAATTGCCCCAAAATAATTCTTTTAATGACATTTTCAAACTCTGAAATGCTTCTGTTGAACTAAAACTATTTCAAATAAATTTTAGAAAAATGCCACAAAATTTTGGGAGACCCTCTTAGGCCTATAATTCACTTTTGTGCAAAAATCCAACTTGGTCTTTTGAAAATTTTGAGCAAACCATCCACTTTTCAATTATGTCCCATTCTTAACTTATAACTACAACTATATATTAAATACTGCTTGAACAATTCTGAAATTTTTCCACCTTATAGTCCTTCCAAAGAAACCGTTAAGTCCAGAAGATCAGCCCCATTTGCATCTTGGAAGTCCTCCCAATAATTCCCCCAAAGTTTGATCCAGTACTGAATTTAACTAAAACTTGCACTAGCAAGTTTTTCATTTTGCCAAACCAACCCTACCATCATCTCTATCAACCAATGAGGCATCATCCTGCCAAGTTTCACCATCAACAAAATCACCTAGCTAGCCCTAGCATTCTGTCAAACAGGTGATGTGCATGGCTGAAATCTTGCCACTTTCTGAACTCCATGTGGCACTAGCTCCTCTTGCTAAACTAGCATGTCTACCATCTTTGCCATCCTTGGAAGTGCCACCCTGCAAATTTTCAGCTACAAAGGATCACCCTAGGCCACCCTGGCATTTCGTTGAGCACATGATGTGCGTGTCCAGAGCACCCGAACTGCAGCCACTGGCACCCGAGCCCCTGCCGCCCCCTCTGCTGCCTCCCCCGGCTCACTCCGCCCAGATAGCACCTGCAGCACGCCCCGCAGCTTGCCGCACCTTCTCTTGACCTCTAGCGCCGCCTCTCACCGACCAGCACCGCCGCCCGTGGTCGTCAACTCGGATACGCCGCCGCCCAAGCCACCTGGCACCACTCAGCAGCTGCCAGGGCTTCACTTGCTCAACCTCCAACCGTTTGAGCTCATCCGTTGCTCCACCGCCCGCGCCGACCCCATCCACCTCGCCAATTCACCATTAATGGCCGCCCGCAGCCGTGCCATTCTCTGGAACCCGCGGCACCGATGTTCCCCTCCAATAAAAGCCACCCCGAGCCTCACCCCGCATCGGCATCATCTCACTAGGCTCCTAATCGTCTTCCAGAACAAGAACGGAGCTCGGGGACGCCATCTTCTTCCTCTTCGGCGAGAATGGCCGTCGCTGCTTTTCGGACGATTCCGACGCAGCCCGAGCCTCACCGCCCTATATCTCTTCACCTCTAACTCCCCTGAGCACTCACCGATCCGTTCCACCCGTCAAATTCACCAGAGCACCCCCATGGGCAAAAGCCCTAATTCACCTCCACCGGAGCACTTCGAGGAAGCTCGCCGCTGGCGACTCCATCCACCCCGAGGACCGGCTCCTACCTCCACAGGGTCGCCACGGCACCCTGAGCATGCCCATGTGCTCAGATCTTCGTGGGGCACGCCGTTCGCCGGGGATCGCCGCCGGCCGAGACCTCCCCTGTTCCCGTGCCTCGATCTGGACTCTAGTTTATTTTAGTATTTGTTTCAAAAATTTATAAAACACTTTTTTGTACTGTTTTGAATTTATCTGGTAATTGCATTATTTTGAAAATAGGAAAAAAGGTGGGAAGTTGATTCTTTCAAAATTGTGAGGTGCACCCAACCCTTCTGAACACCCAAGGCAAGCATCTTGAATACTTGATATGATGATTGCTTGATGGACTGCTTGCTAGAATTTTGAGCATGTTATGTTTGAATTATATGAAGGTGCAAAGTGATAACTAGGACTTGTTTGTCTGATTGCTTGCTTATCATTTTGACCTCAAATAAACATGGGATATATGTTATTGTGTTGGCCCTGTGCTACACATGCCTATACTTGTTCTGACTAACCTACAGGAAAGAATCTGTCCCAAGTAAAAGTGACCGTGAAACAGGAATCTCGTTGTGACGAGAATAATTGGTGGTGGCATGTTGGGACATGCCGGGTTGTGACCCTGTTGGGTACTACTAAAGGAAATATATTGTGCTAACCACTGTAGGGAATATGAACCTCCAGAGTCGACCTAGATCGAGTCTTGTTCCGTTATTTCCTAACTATTTTCATGCTACCACATGTCCCACTGTAAGGGGGGTATGGTTCAGTAAGTTGTTAACCCATTTCTCGCACACACCACACAGAGAGGCCACGATGATGGTTCCATGGCCCTGGGTAATGCCGGTCATCGGGTCAGGGGCATGGATGTTTTTGGTTGGGACCGAAGAGGGGGGCACCCCTAGTTGCGCGCACATTATAAATATGATCATTTTGCCATGCTATTCGAGGTTGTGACCTCCCCGACTTAGAGTTTTTCTTGACCGATGCTTTGGGTGATTCCTGGCATTAGGAAAATTAAAACCGGTGTGTGCTGGTCAGGTGTGTTTGCTTCCCAAAGTCCATCATCGGAACTCGTCAACATTTCGATGCTGACTAAAGAAATCCTTTACATGTGGGTAAAGAGTACAACCTCTGCAGAGTTTAACATATTCTAATAGCCGTGTCCGCGGTCAAGGACGGTAGTTTGGAAGGGTCAAGTGTCGGTCTCGGTGTCGGTCTTCGGAGGAAATAAGTAAATAAAGAATTGATCATTGCTTTTGATATTATCATGCACTGATCATTGCTTTTGATATTATCATGAACTGATCATTGCTTTTGATATTATCATGAATATTCTTGATGCTGTTATGGATTAACCGTTCCTCTTATATGAATTGTCGAGTATCTCCTCGGAAGGTCCTACCTCCTGGATACTCGTTACACTCTGTTATTATTGTGTGCTTTTATTTTCTTTAAAAGCCCTTTATGAGGCATCACTTCAGACACCCGACTGTGGCATTTATTTTCAAGAGCTTTCGAGGCGTCGCTTCAGACACCCGACTGGCTTGTATGTTATTTTTTTTCTTTAGGATTCTCAGGACGGTCCTAGCTCCTAGAACCCACCTTGCCTTTGATTTTATTTTGGATTAAAGCCCTTTGCGTGGCGTCGCGAAGACACCCAACTGTGGCATTCTTTTATATTTTTCTCTTGGGTTCTTTCGGGACGGTTCTACCTCCTGAGGCCCGACGTTATATTTTGGTAACAACATGGTTACTTATATCCTGTTGGTATCATTTGGCTAACCTTTATTTTCTTCGCAAATAAAATACTCCTAGCATAAGGTTAAGCATGGAGGAGTAACTTACTTTGAATCATGCATCTTCGTTAAGATAACAACATGTTTTGGTAGACTTCATGCCATGTCATAATAATTTTTGAACCTGCTTGAAAGTTTAATTGCATGCATTCCGCCTGCTTTTATTATATCTTTTGTCCATGATGTTTGTGAGTACATTCAACGTACTCACTGGCTTGTCCCTGGCTATTAACTTGGTCAGATCATGATCATGAATAAGAGTGCTACGAGGACGCTCTTGCGAACTAGGAGCCTGAGATAGCAGCCACATGAGATAGGAGTTATCCCGGTCTGCCATTCCTGTGGAAATGAAGCCCCATCAGAAATGGAGATCCACGGGCCCCTTCCGCCATCCGCTGTTAGAAATCATTATTGCACTCATTAGACCTTTATGGTCCTGTACTCAATTATTGTAGTTGCTTGGTAATCTGTAACAAGGACGTGTTCACCAGTGAACAATGATCTTGGGGCTGGTGATGACACAAGGGGTTATCTCTGGGATTTTGTGTCCCAGAAATTCGGTCCCGACATCAACCAGAGGGGGGTGAATGGAAGATTTTTAAGAAATTCTTCAAAAAGGGTATTTCTTCGAAGAACAGAAGACTATGTAGAACCAAGACTAAACAGAGCAAAAAGATAAACTAGCTATGCATGCAGACAGAACTTGAAAACTAGTCTAAGCTAAAGACAGAAACAGTAAATAACTACAGCACTGAATACTCAGTGAAATAAGTAAGTATCCAGAGAAAGTCTTCAGGGAGGAGGAGGATCAAATTCTTCAGAAGATGAAATTTGCGTAAAGTAAATTGAGACAAAGAATTAGAACTAGTGGCTCAGAGAAGACAAAGATTTGTTCACCCAGTTCGAGTTGTTGTGACAACTCTACGTCTGGTTGGAGGGGCTGTGATTTAACATAGAAGACAAAGTCTTCACCCTATTCTCCTTGAGCTAAGATCTCTTAGACCTCGTCCAGTCACTCATGGTAGATCTTTACGGCAATCTCCAAATCTTCACAGACTTGTTCTTTGGCAATCCACAATGACTCTTGGACGCTCTGAACTGACACCTAACCATCTAGAATATCATAGTCTTCAAGAGTAATAAGTTGTCAGTGAACTCGGACAGATTCTTTAGTAATGCTCAATCACTTTGGCAATTTAGGCTTTGGCTTTTCCTCGCTTAGGATTCACTCAAATTCTTCGGGAGGATGGGTTCCTCTCAGACACTTGTCTTGATTTCACATGGAGCAGCCAACTGAAACTGGTTGGGGTAGGGGGCTATTTATAGCCGGGCCGCAACCCATGGAGGTCGATATGACCGTTGGATAGGGACACGCCCACCAACGAGCACTTACCAGCTGGCACTAATGGTCGGAAATTTGAACTCTTAAATTCTTCATGGGAGGACAACCTAACTTCAGGTTTCCTGACTCTTCAGCGAAGACTTTGACATCATCTCAGACATAGAAGACAAATGTTTCACACGAAAGAGATTTCCAAAAGGCTTCACTCGAAGAATAGGTTGGATTGAGCAACACTTCGGAAATATTGCCTTCGTATAACCTAGACCCCCCTTAACAGTACGGTGTTCCCTATTGACTCAAAGAAGAATAAAATAACTAGCAAAAAGTAAGTCTTCATGCTTGAATTCTTCATCTAAGTCTTCAACGAGCGCACCAAAATCTTCATGTTACCTTAACATTTTTAGGGGTCGCTATTGTTGGTTAAACCAAACCTTCAAGGACTTTCACCTGTGTATACTCACAAACACATTAGTTCCGTAACCATTTTTCTCATCAATACTCTAAAACCACAAAGGGGGCACTAGATGCACTTACAGCTATTAAGTATCATGATGATCAAGTTGAATTCAATTTCTCTAGGTTTGTTAATCAACCTAATACTCATGATAACAATATGAAAGATGATTTTGTGCAAATTGTTTCAATAGGAATTCCTCTAACTAACCCACTATAGCAATTTTTAATAGATCATGAAAGTCTTATAAATGATAAGGAGAGAAGAGAGATTGATGACACATTTCACTTTCAACCACCACTCTTGAAAGTTAACATTCCACCTGATCCTTTGGGGAAGTCTCCACCTTCCCCGAAGAGTGACCCCGTGTTTGAATTAAAACCTATACCGAAAACACTTAAATACACTTATCTGGATGAAAAGAAAGTCTATCCTGTTATTATCAATGCTAACCTTTTAGGATAAGAAAAAACAAGATTATTGGAAGTGTTGAGAGCACATAGGGCTGCTATTGGTTATACTCCGGAAGATCTTAAAAGGATCAGCTCATCTCTATGCACTCACAATATCCATTTGGAACCAGATGCAAAGCCTATTGTTGATCATCAACGTCGTTTGAACCCTAAAATGAAGGAAGTGGTAAGGACTAAAATTCTCAAGCTATTGGAAGCTGGTATTATCTATCCCATCTCCAACAGTAAGTGGGTAAGTCCTGTTCATTGTGTCCCTAAGAAGGGAGGTTTAAGTGTTGTTCCTAATGAAAACAATGAACTTATTCCACAAAGAACTATTGTTGGTTATAGAATGTGTATTGATTATAGAAAATTGAATAAAGCTACCAAAAAAGATCATTATCCTTTGCCTTCAATTAATCAAATGTCAGAAATATTATCTAAGCATACACACTTTTGTTATCTTGATGGTTATTCTGGTTTCTCTTAAATACCTGTCTCTCATGAGGACCAGGAGAAAACAACCTTTACATGTCCTTTTGGAACCTATGCTTATAGACATATACCCTTTGGTTTGTGTAATGCACCTGCAACCTTTCAAAGATGCATGACTGCAATATTTTTTGATTTTGTTGAACAATTTTTTGAGGTCTTCATGGACGATTTCTCCGTCTATGGAACATCTTTCAATAATTGCTCATACAATCTTGACAAAGTTTTGCAGCGGTGTGAAGAACACAACCTAGTCTTGAATTGGGAGAAATGCTACTTCATGGTGAACGAAGGTATTGTTCTTGGTCATAGAATTTCTGAAAGAGTTATTGAGGTTGATAGAGCTAAGATAGAAGCTATAGAGAAACTACCATATCCTAGGGATATAAGAGGTATAAGAAGTTTTCTTGGTCATGCTGGGTTTTATAGGAGGTTTATTAAAGATTTCTCTAAAATATCTAGACCTCTTACAGACTTATTGCAAAAGGACGTACCATTTTCTTTTGATGATGACTGTGTAGAGGCTTTTGAGGCACTAAAGAAAGCTTTAGTTACTGCACCTGTAATACAACCTCCTGACTGGAACTTACCTTTTGAAATTATGTGTGATGCTAGTGATTATGCACTAGGGGCTGTCCTAGGACAAAGAGTTGATAAGAAACTTAATGTTATTCATTATGCTAGTAAAACCTTGGACGATGCCCAAAGAAATTATGCTACTACTGAGAAAGAATTTTTAGCAGTTATTTTTGCTTGTGACAAGTTTAGATCTTACATTGTTGATTCTAAAGTCACTATTCATACTGATCATGCTACTATTAAATACCTAATGAATAAGAAGGATGCTAAGCCTAGACTCATTAGGTGGGTTTTGTTGTTGCAAGAGTTTGATTTACATATTGTTGATAGGAAAGGTAAGATAACCCTGTAGCTGATCATTAGTCTAGAATGGAAAACTTACCTGATGATCCTATACCTATCAATGATAGTTTTCCCGATGAGCAACTAGCTGCTATTACAACCTCTATTGCTAAACCATGGTTTGCTGATTATGCTAACTACATTGTTGCAAAATATATTCCACCTAACTTTACCTATCAACAAAAGAGAAAATTCTTTTATGATTTGAGACATTATTTTTGGGATGATCCTCATTTGTATAAAATAGGAGTAGATGGTATTGTTAGGCGTTGTATACCTGAAAATGAACAGGAGGATATTTTGAGGAAGTGTCACTCCAGTTCATATGGAGGACACCATGCTAGAGACAGAACTGCACATAAGGTACTCAGTCTGGTTTTTATTGGCCTACGTTATTTAAAGATGCTCGCAAATTTATTCTATTTGTGATGAATGTCAGAGGATAGGTAATATTGGTAGATGTCAAGAAATGCCTATGAATTATTCCTTAGTAGTAGAACCGTTTGATGTTTAGGGTTTTGATTATATGGGACCTTTTCCTAGTTATGACGGATACACTCATATTTTGGTGGCTGTTGATTATGTAACTAAGTGGGTAGAAGATATCCCTACAAAGAGTGTTGATCATAAAACTTCCATTAAAATGCTTAAAGATGTTATCTTCCCTAGGTTTGGTATCCCTAGATACTTGATGACAGGCGGTGGTTCTCACTTTTTTCATGGTGCTTTTAGAAAAGAGTTGGCTAAATATGATGTTACCCATAGAGTTGCTTCACCTTATCACCCTCAGTCTAGTGGTCAAGTAGAGTTAACCAACAGAGAAATAAAGTTGATTTTACAAAAGACCGTTAATAGATCTAGGGAGGATTGGTCAAAGAAATTAAATGATGCACTCTGGGCTTATAGGACCACTTATAAGAATCCTATGGGTATGTCTCCGTACAAAATGGTTTATGGTAAAGCTTGTCATCTACCTTTAGAACTAGAACATAAAGCTTTTTGGGCAATTAAGCAATTAAATTATAATTTTCAACAAGCCGGAGAAAAACGGTTATTGGATATTAATGCCTTAGATGAGTGGAGGAAAAGAGTTTATAAGAGTGCCAAGTTGTTTAAAGAAAAAGTTAGGTTGTGACACAATAGGAAAATACAATGTAGGGAGTTCAAAGTAGGAGACCATGTACTATTAGAAATTTTGCAATTCTCGTTTTAGAAAGTTTGCAGGTAAACTCCTATCCAAATGAAGTGGTCCATACACCATAGCTGAGGTTTATCACTCAGGGGCCATCAGGATGGAGGGTGAGTATCGCGGAAAACCAAGGGTTGTTAATGGTTAGAGGTTGAAGCACTATATTGCCGGTGATCCACTTGATGTAGAGGTAAATGAAGTGCACCTAATCACCCCGAAGAACTTTTTCAAAAGCAGGCCAGAACCTTCCAGAAGCCCGAAAACTCCTAAGGTAAGAAAAGGTACATGATTATTTTCTGAAAAATCCAACAAAAATAGTTCCAGAAGTTTCTCGAAAAAAGAGCCACGGTCACCAAAAGTTGGCCAGAGAGGGGCCCTGTGGGCCCTAGGTGCCTACTGTAGGCGCCTACCTTACAAGGGCACCTACAGGGGCGCCTAGGCCCCTAGGACCTCCACTCTGGCCACTTTTTGGCGAGGTTACCCCTTCCCCACGAAAAACCCCTTATATATTTTTCGTTTATTTTTCTGATCTTCGTATAGCGAGTTTCTCCTTTGTTTTCATTTTAGGAGTTGTTTCTGCTAGGGTTCTTCTCAGATTCAATCTACAACCATGTCTTCCTCGGGAAATTCTACTGGAAAGTCCACCCCCATGGACAAGAAGAAGTAGGAGGAAGAGGAATTCTTTGTGAAGCTCATCAACCCCTACCTCCTCTCCGTCAAGGCTCAACCTAAGTCCATCACCATGAAGGAAGGACAACTGAAGATCAAGGAGGTGGAAGTCCTGAAGAAAGAGGGAGACCACAAAGCAAGGCTAGAAGCTCTTGAAGAAATGGTTGCTAGGTATGAAGGTGTGTTATTTGAAAATCTTGATGCACATTACTTGATGACCATAGAAATCAAGACTAAGGTTGAGGAGGTGGAGAAGGAGAATTTGCAACTTCGTTGGGTAGTTGAATTTTCAGTTCTATGAGTATGAGTGCAGGTTCAACTCTATGAGTGAAAAATGTGAGATGCACAAACAACTCTATGAGTATGAGTGCAGGTTCAAGAGGATGGCTAAAGTAGCCACGTATTGTCTGCCTGACGACAACAACCCTCCTCTACCAAAGAACTAAATAAAAAGTGGTAATAGGAACCTCTCCCTCCTTGCTTCTATCGAAGCTTGGGGGAGGTTGTCGAGTATCTCACCTCACATCTATCTTAAGTTTTTGCATTAGGATTATCATTTTAGTGAAATATCGATCCTTTTGAAGTTAGGTTGCAAAGTGTGCTATCGCTCCTTCAAAGTGATAATTATCGATGTATCTAGTGATGTGACGTCATATATATAATAAAGAGATGGCTCAAGTTTTTTCGTTTGCTTTTGTTATTATATGTTCTAGCATTATCGCACACCTTATAGATTATATGATGATTGGAGGACAAGACTTTGATGACACTAGGAATTTAAAAGTGGATGCTAACTTGATGAATAAAATTGTGCCTGGTCTTATAATGGAATCATGAAACTTGGTATGAAAAGAAAGGACGTGCATATGCAAATACATTATCTCCAAAATCTTTGGATCAATAACAAATCTTCAATTTGCAAATTTAAAAGCCTGAACTATCTATTATGGTTGGGCATGGAAGACAACTAGGTAAATGTGTATAGGTGATCATAGGTTAAAAATTATTACTTATGGGCCCTCCGGCAAGTATCATTTACTTAGAACCTTTCTAGCCAAAACCTATCTGTACTTAGAGCATTAGAGCAGCGACCAGCGATCTCTCATCTCGGACTCTCGCGTCCACGATCATAGCCGCCAGCCGCCGCTGCTTGCCCTTGCCGATCACCGGTTCGCGTTGCCTAGGGCATACTCGCTAGTCGTGTGACTTGCGCAGGGCTGGACTTCGCGTCAGGTATTCCAGTCGGAAATTCCTATTCGACGCATTTTGCGTCGAACTGTCCCTGTTTCGCATAGGGGACATCGAGCGATCGTTCCAGCTGGGCTGGCCCGTTTAAGCGTTTCAACGCCCCCGGTTTTGGGAACCTTCTAGAGGTTCCAGCCGGTTTTTTTTCTGGTTGTGGGAAACTTCTAGAAGGTTCCTGAACCAGTTTTTTCCTTGTTATGTTTATTTCGTTTTTCTTTTTTTCTTTTTTCTTGTTTTTTTCTTTTCTCTCATTTTTCCCTTTTCTGTTTATTTTTCTTTTGTTTCTATTTCTTTTTTTCTTTTCTTTCTTTTAATTTTAATTTTTCATTTTCAATTTTATTTTTCTTTCTTCAATTTCTTTTTCTTTTTTTTAAATCATTGTGTTTTATTGTTTTGTTGATAAATCCGAAAAATGTCCAGGATTTTCAAAAAAAGTTTGTACTTTTTAAAAAATGTTCAGAATTTCAAAAAAATGTTCCCATTATAAACAATCGTTCACAAATTTTTAAAAATGTTCATGTTTCAAAAATTGTTCGCAAAATGTCCATTTTTCTAGGAGTTCAAAAAATGTTCACGTTTCAGAAATTGTTCGCAATTTTCAAAAAATGATTGTTTTTTAAACTTTGTTCGGTATGTTTTTCTTCAAAATGTTCACAACTTTTTCAAAAATTGTTCGGAATTTCAAAAAATGTTCCTGCTTTCAAAATTAGTTCACAAATTTCAAAAAATGTTCATGTTTCCATTTTTGTAGGAGTTTCAAAAATTGTTCGTGAATTTCAAAAAATGTTTATGTTTTCAAATTTTGTTTGTGTTTTTCAAAAATTGTTCGGAAGGTTATTTTATAAATTATTCGGAACTTCAAAAAATGTCCCGGTTTTCAAAAATTGTTTACAAATTTTTAAAATAGTTTATATTTCCATTTTTTGAGGACTTTCAAAAAATGTTCCCATTTCAAAAATTGTTCACAAATTTCAAAAAATGTTCGTGTTTTAAAATTTTCTTCGGGAGTTCCAAAAAATATTCGCTTTTCCCAATTTTATTTTGGAATTTCAAAATATGTTCCCGTTTCAAAAAAGTGTTCATGCTTTTCAGAGAATGTTTTCAGCATTTAATGATTTGCGCTGCCTTAGAAAAAATTGAGTTCGTAATTTCAGAAATTTTTTGATTCTGCGCTGGGGTTCGGTTCTTAATAGTTTGTGTTGTCTTTATAATCACTAAAGCTTTCTGGCTCAGCTGGTTGTATCGCATTCTCTCTCAGGACGAGATCCTGGGTTCGATACCCCGTGAGGGTCACTTTTTTTTGAGCCAGTAGTCGATTGCGTCCTGTGGCTACAGTCGAAACAGAAAAACGGCCCAGAAAGCGCCAACTGGACGCTCTGTGCGAAGTCCCAGCAACTTGACGCAAAGAGCGTCATATAGGACTTCCCATTCCAGTCAGGGTCGATCAGGCGAAATTGTGCGCCTCCTCTGCTGAATCAGAGTAGCAGCAGGCCTTGGGCCACATGCCTACGTATACCTGGGGTAGACCCTCTGGAGTTTGGCGGCCCGGGGCGGCCTGGGGTGGGGCCTTTGAAGTTTGGGGGCCCGGGGTGGTCGCACGGGCGCCCCTATGTCTCGCTGTAAGCGAGACAGAGGGCAGCCTCGCGTCGGGGGAGCTCCACATGGGCCGGCCCAGCCACGCGGGAAGCTCCAGCCACCTTTTTTTGTTTTTTTTTCTGTTTTCTGTTTTTCTTTTTTGCTTTATTTGTTTACTTTTGTGTATACTTTAATATATATATATATATATATATATATATATATATATATATATATATATATATTTATATATATATATAGAAAGTCTATTTGTAACCTAGGGTGAAGAATAAATAATTCTTCACCCCGGTCGGTCGACCGAGTCAGTCCACCGTTTTGCGATCGGGGGAAAAGCTAGCCCATCGTCCCTCGGTGGAAAATTATATCAGGGTCGAGGTAATTTTACGTTTCGTGCGTTGACTGGAACCCACTCCATCTCCCCGTCCTTTTCTAATCTGCTACAATGAATTTTTGATTTTTTTTATAAAGAAGAATTTGTGAACCGTCTCGCGAGTATCGGCTGTGCACGGCGGCGAAAGAAGCTGGGCAGTTGGGGCGATTGCCTAGGTCTTGGGCGGCGCCGTGGTTGGTGATGGCGTTGCAGTCTTAGCGCATGGTGCTCGGTGACAGAGGTGGCCTCGGCGGTGTGGTAACTCTATGGGTTTCTCAGGGCAGCGTAGCGGGGCTGCACCACTTCGTGCTCTGCGCCGGCAACGGCGGCGCTGCTGCATCTCGTTTGCTATGATGGCGTCATGGTGAGCTCTCCACACTCTGGTTCATTGCCCAAATTTATCCCTGTATTTCTCCTCTCGCCCTCTCCCAATCACGAATTCCATTTTCCCTATCCATCGTGAAACTTAGGCCTATTGTGGCTTGCCTGATGCAGCGGCTGCCATGTTGCTAGGTTCTGGCCTTTCTCAGATTCGCCACATGTTGTTGCATTCCTTTTCTAGTAAGTTTTAATCGTGTCAATTTGGCTGCACAAATTGTAGTACGGCCTTCTCCAGATTTGATGTTGGGGACAAATCAAGAAGAGCTTCTCTCCAGATCTAGCCTACAGATGCGTCCAGTCCTCGTACACTAGGCTCCTACTTTCAATAAATAGTTTAAATTCAGCGGCTTGTGTCTAATGAATCCTCAGTTTAGAGCAAAGTTTAAAATCGCGGGCTAAAGCATTTCGCGGCTAGCTCGTGCAAAAGCTACGGCCGCTATAGCGGGCGATAGCGGCCGCTAACCCATTTCGCGGCTACAGTACCCTTGCATGTGTATGACACATCCAAACTAATACATGTGCATGCTTTTCTCAGAAAACAGGGGATTTTCATTAGAAAACAGAGGATTCTCAGTATAGATTCAAACATACGTATAGTAGAGGTCTACAATAGTTCAACAGATCAATCTTTCTTTTACTCCTAATTGGGGACTTGGTAGCTTCCGTTCCGGGTTTTTTTTTCGTCTTCCCTCCCACCTTCGTCCGGTTTTTTTGTCTTCCCTTCCATCTCCTACATGATCCGCTCCATCCCGTCGCACAAAACAAAAAAGACGGACGACGACCACATAGCGAGGCCCCTCGCGGGATAAAAAAAATCGGACGACGCACTAAAAAACAACCGGATGAACCAGGGAGCGAGGCACGCTCGCACGAACACCAGTGAGCGAGGCCCTCTCTCGATCCAATCGTACCACGCCCGGTTACCTGCCGACGAGCCGCCACCGGCACCCGCCGTGCTCGATCCTCCGCCATACCTCTCCATCACCGCCGCCTGCGCCCCTGTCGCGTACATTTCGCCCGCGCCTTAGCCGCGACGGGATCAGTCATGGCCGCTGCTGCGTGCGACTGGCGAGATCCGCCGCCAGCCGTCACCTCGCCGCTCTACGTCTCCCAGCCTCTGCGCCAGCCCGTCCTCGACCTCCCTTGCGCCCGCTTCCATGTCCAGCAGATGTCGCGGCCCAACTCTCGAGCCAGGGAAACCCTAATCCCTAGAGCTATAAGGCGCCGCCAGCACCGTATTTCCCAAACCCTTGCGCCACAACCAGACGACAGGTAAGGGAGGAGGAGAGTGGCGGCGAAGATGGTGTCGCTGAAGCTGCAGAAGCGACTGGCGTCGAGCGTTCTCAAGTGCGTCAGGTCTGGATCGACCCCAATGAGGTCAACCCCTCCCACCCCCTCTCTCCCTCGCCGCACGTCCTGATTTTCTCGCGTATTCCGTAGATCTGTGGGGAGGTGGTGATCCGTGTGGTTTAGGTGGTTCGAGGTGGGTAGATCCCTGCTTGCTTGTGCCGCGTCTGCTCATATATTGCATGAGCACCCCAGGGTTGTCAGGATTAGTGTTCTTTATATCAACATACTTGCTTTTACAGTGTAATTAGGTGCAGCAGTTTTGGTCATTGTCAAAGCAGAAGAAAGCTACATGTATGGCCAGTATTGGATCACGGTGAGAGAATAATGTAGCTTCGTCCCTTCCTGATGCTGCTAATGCAAGATGCATAGGCATCTTATTCAATATCAAAAATTGACATACCGTGCAATCATCTCCAATTACAGCCTCATATTTTTTGGACATTCATTTACAGCCCCATCTACTTGGATGTGCAGACATCGGAGTTGGAACAATTCACCAAGAGAAGCCAGTTCGTGTATAACAGAAGGGGTGAGGAGTAAAGCCGTGTCATATTCCATGTTTTCATTCAGATTTCAGAGAACGTGACAGTAATTTTTGATATTTTTCTCTACAGGTGGAATTTATCGCGAGATCCTACCCAAATCCGAGTACTTCTCCAAGGCACCGTACACCTTCCATCTTGCCCAAAACGATCTCACCGTGGGCTACTTTACCAAAAAGATTGAGGCCTATGACCCCGATCCGAAGGAGCGGTTCACTGCGGCAATGCAGGTACAATTCAAGCCAATTTGCTGACAATCTTGCTCACAACCAAGAAATTTTTAGCTCTGATTCTTAAAAAAAATCAAGCTCTTGGCACCATTAACATTACATGATCTGTGTTGGCTACAGTTCATTCATGCTTGTTTCGAATTCTTGGTTCATGGAAAGAACTTATAATTTTATGTTGGTACTATACATGTAATATACTTGTACAAGAAGAAGAAGAAGCCTGTCAAGTTTTATCTCTGTACTAGACATGCAATATAACTTGTAGAAGAAGAGTACTAGACATGTACATTCTAAGGCTGAACCAGCCTTAAATTTACTTGTAGAAGAAGAAGCTTGCCAATTTCCTCTCAACGAATTTCCCAGGCTGGTCTCACAACTGAGCCATATCTACGATGCTCAATATCTTGTTGCCTTTCTCTCTGAATCCTCCGGTATGAGGCCCAAGCTTTGCCAAATTAAAAATCTTGCTTATGCATCCACTTGCAAGTTGCAATCATTTGAGGCAATCTCTCAAGGATATTCATTGTCAAACAAGCAGTACTATATATGCTGCTAATAACAAAAATTAAATTGCATTAGGATTCATGAACTACTTATTTTCATCTTCGATAAGGTAGTTTGGAGATATATATTTATATGTGCCGACCTTTTCCTTCTTTCAGTGAAAAATCATGCATGTGGCCTCGTGTTATATTATTGTAACCTTTCACACACATATAGGCTGTGAAGTGAACACGTCAAGTTTTAAAAGTTCCAACAAATCCTGACCTTACAATTTTAATGCAGTTTGTTTAGCACTAAATGTCGGAGACTGAAAATCATGAGAGGATCTGATGCATCCGTCTGCAGTTTTTACCAGTAGATATATGGAATAGTACTTGTATTTGTGTTTCCTACCATGTTTGTTTACATTCACTGATCCCTTTGGTTTACTGAGAAATTCCCGAAACACAGCCATCTAAGTAAGTACTTTTACTCATGCATGCGCAGCAGCGCCTCCAAATCTTCGGCCCCAACAAGCTGGAGGAGAAGGAGAAGAGCAAGTTCCTCGGCTTCATGTGGAATCCCCTCTCCTGGGTCATGGAGGCCGCCGCCATAATGGCCATCGCCCTCGCCAACGGAGGGGTGATCTCAGCTTCTGAACAATTTCTTCTTCTTGCCATGTTTACTGCACACACAAACTTACAGTTCAAGATTGGGTGATTTATGGAACATTTTTCTGTACTATTGTGTGATTGTGTCATTAGGGGAAGCCGTCGGATTGGCAGGACTTTGTCGGCATCATCACCCTGCTTGTTATCAACTCCACCATCAGATTCATCGAGGAGAACAATGCCGGCAACGCCGCCGCCGCGCTCATGGCCCGTCTCGTGCCCAAAGCCAAGGTCCTTGTCATTCGCCACCTACTTACTACTCTATGTTGCTTCCCTACTTGCAGGCTTGATGTGTTGTGTCTACAAAGCAAATAATACAAAAGTCTGAATTTTCCTGTCATATACAGATTCTTCGCGACGGCCGGTGGACCGAGGAAGACGTGGCCATCCTCGTGCCAGGGGACGTCATCAGCATCAAGCTCGGGGACATCATACCTACAGATGCACCTCTCCTCGAGTGAGACCCTCTGAAGATTGATCAGGTCCTTCCCTTCCCATTCTTCTTCACTTGTTGAAGCTGTTACTTTTCATGCATCTCCTTCATAACAGAATTTCTCTTCTCTTGTGCTGTAGTCTGCCTTGACTGGAGAATCATTGCCGGCCACCAAAGGCCCCGGCGATGGCGTCTACTCCGGTTCTACGGTCAAGCAAGGCGAGATCGAAACCGTCGTGATCGCGATCGGTGTTCACACATTCTTCGGAAAGGCTGCACACCTTGTTGACTCCACTAACCAAGTGGGCCATTTTCAAAAGGCAAGACTGAAGCCTTCGCCTTTACCTTTCTGTTCATTTCTTGATTGCATTTGTCGATGATGCTATTATCTTGCCGTGCAGGTTCTGACGGGCATTGGGAATTTCCATATCTGTTCGATTGCTGTGGGAATGTTCATCGAGATAGTGTAATGTATCCTATCCAGCACAGGGCGTACCGCCCTGGAATTGACAACCTCTTGGTCCTTCTCATTGGAGGCATTCCCATAGCCATGCCAATAGTCTTATCCGTGGCTATGGCTATCGGGTCACATCGCTTATCTCAACAGGTTTTCATCTGCAACCACAAGTATAGTTTAGTTTCAACTTTTTATCTGTATTAGTTACCTTGACCACCGTATAATTTATTTTTTCAGGGAGCTATCACAAAGAGAATGACTGCAACCGAGGAGATGGCTGGCATGCATGTTCTTTGCAGTGATAAAACTGGAACTTTGACCCACAATAAGCTTACCGTGGACAAGAGAGGGTACCCATCCTGTTCCTCGTGCTGGTCGTGGAAGAGAGAGAGAGGATGGGAGCGCTGCGCCGGTGCCGTCCGTGTAAGCTATTGGAAGGACCGAGGGAGGGAGAGGCACCTTTTGCTCGTCTCCCACTCTTCTTGCGCGACCTAGACTCGCGGGTCACCCCCGTCATCGAGCACCTCGCCAAGATCGGTCACGCCACGTCCCCCGACGTGCCCTCACAGGAGGGCCATGAGATCGATCTGCCGGCCCCAGCCGCCGCCGCCAACGGCCAGATCCCTCAGACGGCCGGCATCGACATGGACCATGCCCAATCCAACCTAGACCGTGCATGCACCATCACGAACCTGGCCGTGAAGCACGTGGACCTGGTCGTCGATGCCATCTCCAGCTTCCTCGAGCCAGAGGAGGTTCGGAGGTCGCGAGCATCTCCGACAGTCCGACTTCGCCGACAGTGTCACATACTCCTCCTCCTAGGTGCGCACGCACATTACTGTTGTCCCTCTAGCACTCACAAGATCCATGACTATCCATTCATTGAAGTACTAACCAGTAACCAATTGGTGTGGTCCTAGGTACACATGGATGCATGGATCCATTCATCATGTTTGTTCCGCCATTTGACTGCAGGCGGAGCAGAACTGAGGAAGCGCACCCTCATCAATGTAGCAGTTTTTTGTCCACCGATGATTCACTTGGGTAGATCATAGACATTATGCAACTTTTCAGTTCAGTTTGATTAATCTGACGTTGTTCTCCCCTTAAATCTCTGGACGGTAGTGGTTGTGGTGGCCACCTTAATCATTAGGATCACTTATATCTGTTTAGTTTAATAAACTACGATTGAGTGGTCTTTGTGCTATTTTTTTTAACTTAGTCTAAATTCTGGTTCATTAACATCTTCTCTTTTTTGCATCTTTAAGGTTCTAAGAACTCCGATATCACTGGATACTCTTGGGCGCATTTTCATTTATTCTGAAAAACCTATAGATAAAGGTGCACCTGTTTTACCGGAGGCATACCTGATATTTCCGGTAAGAGTTAGGCAGCTTAAAAATGCAAAAGATTTTATGCTACCTAGATTTTGATATTATTTTCTTAATCAGGTACATGAAGTTCAACCAATCCCAATGAAAGGACATACTGTGACAAAATGATTCGGACTGGGATATCTATAGTAGATGTTATGAATTCTAGAGCAGAAGGTCTGTCACACGAGGAAATTGTTGCTCAGATTTGCCGTCAGCCTCACCTGGTAAAGCCTAAAGAGAAGATTGGTAATATCTTGGAGGTATATATAAAGGCTTTGTGAACTAACAGAGACAGCCAGTGGTGAATAATGTGGTTTTAAAGGCTTTCCTTCGATTTAGATGGGAATCTGTTCAGCGGACAAATCTTTCTTTTGGTGACTGCAGACAAGGAGGTAGAACAAACAATATGCAAACAAGTATGTTTTCTACACTGGGCCTCCTATTTTGTGTTTGACTAAATTTGCAAAACATTGTCATTCAACTTATACTTTCTTTTTCTTGGTAATTTCCTTGCTCGGTTAAATTGATTGCGCATACGAGAACCATTTTGAATATTTTTAGCTCGTACCGAGTCCGTGTGTGAATTGTGCAACGACTTCTTAACACACTGTGTCGGATGTCCTAATAGTCGTTTCATACATGAACAAACTGCAAAAGATATGGACTGATCTCTGTCTTTAGGGGGAGTCAAAATTCATAAAGTCAACTAGGCCAGTGCCCCGAGTTTGCTACTCGATAAGCTAGCTTCAAACGAAGAGCAACATGAAGCCGTACCAGCTGTAAATGGATGTGGCAAACTATAGGTTTTGAATAGGAATTTTCATATAGAACACCCTAGGCTCATAACTGTATTAACTGTTGATATTGTCGGATTTCGGGCTCCGCAAAACCCAAAGAAGTTCGAACCCAGGGGCATGTGCGAAGATCCCAACAGCTTCAACCTCTAGCTCTCATCTCTACAGCCTAGCCAAACAAGCTCGCACACTCCCGGGAAGAAGATCAACACACGAGGATTTACCCAAGTTCGGGCCGCTGCGAAGCGTAAAACCCTACTCCTGCCTTTTGGTGGATTGCCTCACGAGGAGGTTGGTGGATGAACTAGTAACAATATAATTTCAAGACTGCATCAAGCATAACATCACCAGATCAGCACATAAGTTCAGTAACAGATTAACTGAACCCTCCTTGAGATGTGCTTGCACCGGATGTTGAAGCCGTGTGAGAGTAAGACTGAGAGGTCATCGTGGTCGCAGAGGCGTCGCCGTGCAGAGGCCCCTCGTCGCCAGTCGCCTTTCCACATCCCCCGCAACTGAATCGGGCTTCTAAGGATGCAGCACATGGCGCAGCCATGAAGAACAGAGCAGCTGCCGCTAACTTTTTGGTGGGAGGGAGAGAAGGGAATGGGGACTAGGAAGGGACACGAGCTACGTTTTCTGGAGAAGATAATATATACCATCGGGAGAAATTTGGGCCGTTTCTGATCTATTTGGGCCCATGTGTTTCAGTGTTTTGGCCCAACCCGCAAAATTGCAGCAACAGCAAAGCCAAATCGCTCTGTTTCGCCTGCGATCGCGCGATTAGCGGCAGATCGCGTTTTTTCAGCGATTGCCTCGCGGGGAGGCTCGCAGAACGCGATAGCGGCGCGATCGCTCTGTTTTCGCCTGCGATTTAAAAGTTTGGTTTAGAGTGCCCATATGATGTACGTTCTAATAAATAACCATGTTTCTTCTCTATTATGGATGAACTGGACTGTCCCCTGATACTGAAAAGTACCATGTTCGGCCATTGAAACTTATCGAATCAGGATGCTGCTACGGTATTAGGTTGACCATCCCATCATTATGAATTTGCTCTGTTGGATAAGGAGGCATAGTAGGAAACCGGGAAGGGTGGCAGCCCGATAAGAAGCACAAATCATTTCAGCCCAGGTAACCGTGATCTCAATGCACAATATGATTGACTTGCTGATAGGGAGTATAATGTTTTTGTTAGTTGAGTTAGTCGAAACACTGCCATCGGAGCTGATCATACCTTGAATTGATCAAAAATTGAAACTTTCGGTCACCTGATATGGCTAAAGGACACAAATGCGACTTATCTTAAACTTGAATCGTCCTCATAAAATTATGGATTTTGACTTGACTTGCAGTTCTTGAGGGTCTCTATGCGGAAGGCTTCAGAACTTTCTCTAAGTGCAGTCCAGAACACTAGTGAGACATGGTAGAAACTACCAAAAAATTCTGGATGCAGGATCACATTTTCTTTTTCCAATTTATGGCACATTTGTAGCTCTTTGTCAACTCTGTGAAAGCACTGCATACACCTGCAGTAGACTGAACTTTTCAGGTTTGGTTCTCATATTTTTACACTGTGCTTCAGGCGAGTGATGAATGGTTAAGTACTTATTTATTGCTACTTTTGATCTGTTGATACACACTGGACAAAACGATATAGCTGGGCATGCTCCTATTTTACGTCGATGTAAACAAGCGATGTAATCTACGTCGCATTCAGGTTTGGAAAATGTATTAGTTGGGTGTGCTCCTATTTTATGTTGGACCCATATCTCCTATCTCATCTCTCAATTTTTTTACATCAGCTGGCGAATGTGGGCTGACTCCGTACGGTATGCTAGATTTACGTACCTTGGTGGTTGGAAACCTTACACTGGTGGACACTCACACTCTCCCAGCCTGTCCATATTCACGTAAGCTGCAAATTTGAGTTAGATTTAGGTCAATTTCCATGAGGTGGACACGGATCGTCATCCAGCCTGTCAATCTTGGCTAATTTTTTTGTTTAACCCGACCGCAATCCAGGAGTAATCCTGTAAACATGAAAATTTAATTTTCCATTCATCTAATTGCTTGTATGTTTTCTGTAGCATAAAACGGATGAGAAGCTGCCATGTTTGGCGAATAATCATGTGATTCTAGCTAGCCTCGATCAATTAAATTTATTCTGTACCCATGGATATCGCAAAGAAGCTCCACATAATCATTCTGCTTCAGATTCTTTGTAAGACGTTGATTTTGTTCACATTTAACCTATTTTCCTATCTTGCAGAGCCACCCATTCAAATATGGTTCATTTCTTATTACCCGTCTTTTTACCAAATTACCACTAGAATAGAGACGTGCATTTATTTAGTTCCATTTAATATTGATTCATCTATATGCTGGGTGGTTTTGGCACTTATCCTTCCAGTTATGTGTGTGTGACGAATTAAGTGGAGTAACTCTTTCACACTACTGTCCTCTGTAACCAACCGGGTAATGAAGTGATTTTCAGGTGATTACTTACCAAATGATTTACCTCCGACTTTTTGCTCTTTTTGTTTCATCAGAGCGAGAAGTTAAGAATCACAACTTCCAGTAGTACTAAGAAAAATCCATATTAAAGGGGCTTATGATGCTTCTTTGTTTCATTTTGATAACTCTCAGGTGCCAGACTTGTTAAACAGTGTCGTAAATATTTACATGACACAAACTAGTTCAAGACTCCCGCCCAATTATCTGGCACAATTTGATAAGAGGAAATGTTTAGTTTGCACTGAAACAGTAGTTACAGACTTAGGCATCTTTTCCTTGTTTCCCTCTATACTTCGAATTCACAACAGCATCCAGAGTGTTATGGGTTCATATGATTCTGATGAATTTGGTACATCCAAAATCCCCCTATGCTATCTTTGATTTTGATTATTTTTCCAGTTTAAGGTAGTGAAGCATGTTAATTCTCAAGTGTTATATGTGCGCTTGTGTGTTGGTATACTTATGAGAACTGAAAATATTTTGTTTTCAGGTATCTGTTCAGGTGGATGACCGCTAATGTATGAGGGATAGAGATGTCTTCATATTTGTGGTGGGTACAAGTAATGTTAAATTGAAATTTGAGGCCCTCTTTTTGTTAGAACCAGTAGAAAAAATTAGGTTTTGGTCAGAAGATAGGTGAACCTTAAAGCTACAGTACTATTGAGAAGAATGTTTCCGTCGCTGGAGAGATTGAGGAACAAATGAAGTTGATGGAAAATCACTGGCCACCGGCAAATTAAGATTTCTGAAGATCAGGTTCCGCAATTGGCACTTCAAGTTCAGTTTTGTCATAGTGGTTTCTGAAGTATCCATGATGATAGGTTACTTAGTGCTAAGTGCCATTTAATTTTGTCCAAACGAATTTTATTTGTAATCCTAAGGAGTTTTTTACGTGAATCATAAGATGGGTTTTCTTAAGTTAGGTATTTCACAGAACCACTGCATGTAATCTATTTATTAGACCGCTTTCTTGTTTTGGGGTTAACAAAAATTTCTTGTGTACAGAATACAATTAATGACCTATGTTTCTTACGGTGTCAAAATTGCCTCCTACAAAATTGTGATACTAACCCATGTTACTTGAACCGTTTACCATAATTTATTTTTGCTAGAGACCCATTGTACTCAGTATAATAAAAATAGTAATAGGTATAACAAAACTACATGAAATATAGGAACCGAGCCTTATATATCAAAGTAGTCAGGAACATCTGGCTACTCTAAGATTACCTGAATAGCCATAAAATTACAGCAAGATGCGCCAAGCTGATTCCTCACCTACAGGACATAATTGACTGACATGCAGACTGTAAGATTACCTTAAACTCTTTTGTTTACGTTGGTTTTAGTGTGGGGACCGGCTCCTCCTTCAATGCCATAATATTACCTCACAAAAGTTTGTTTCTTACGGGTGTGCTCTTGAGCGTGGGTGCACAAGCTGGCTGGGGTGAAGAATAACAATTCTTCACCCTGGGTGACGAATAGTCGATCCCTATATATATATATATATATATATATATAATTACAAAAAAGACTCTACAAATTTTTTTTGGAAAATGTTGAACAAGTATTTGGAAAATGTTGAATAAGTATTTGAAAAATGTTAATCAAGCATTTGAAAAATGTTGAACAAGCATTTGAAAAATGTTGAACAAGCATTCGGAAAATGTTGGACAAGTATTTGAAAAATGTTAATGAAGCATTTGAAAAATGTTGAACAAGTATTTGAAAAATGTTAATCGAGCATTCGGAAAATGTTGAACAAGTATTTGAAATACTTGTTCTGTGCGAAGCCCCAGCAACTTGACGCAAAGAGCGTCATATAGGACTTCCCATTCCAGTCAGGGTCGATCAGGCGAAATTGTGCGCCTCCTCTGCTGAATCAGAGTAGCAGCAGGCCTTGGGCCACATGCCTACGTATACCTGGGGTAGACCCTCTGGAGTTTGGCGGCCCGGGGCGGCCTGGGGTGGGGCCTCTGAAGTTTGGGGGCCCGGGGTGGTCGCACGGGCGCCCCTATGTCTCGCTGTAAGCGAGACAGAGGGCAGCCTCGCGTCGGGGGAGCTCCACATGGGCCGGCCCAGCCACGCGGGAAGCTCCAGCCACCTTTTTTTTTTTTTTTTTCTGTTTTCTGTTTTTCTGTTTTGCTTTATTTGTTTACTTTTGTGTATACTTTAAAATACTATATATATATATATATATATATATATATATATATATATATATATATATATATATATATATATATATATATAATTACAAAAAAGACTCTACAAAATTTTTTTTGGAAAATGTTGAACAAGTATTTGGAAAATGTTGAATAAGTATTTGAAAAATGTTAATCAAGCATTTGAAAAATGTTGAACAAGCATTTGAAAAATGTTGAACAAGCATTCGGAAAATGTTGGACAAGTATTTGAAAAATGTTAATGAAGCATTTGAAAAATGTTGAACAAGTATTTGAAAAATGTTAATCGAGCATTCGGAAAATGTTGAACAAGTATTTGAAAAATGTTGAACAAGTATTTGCGAAAATGTTAATTAATCATTCGGAAAATGTTGAACAAGTATTTGAAAAAGTGTTAATCAAGCTTTCGGAAAAATGTTGAACGTGTATAGAAATATTGTTGATCATGTATTAAAAAATTATGAAATTTTTTGATCATGTATTTAAAATGGTAAGTAAGAATTTGAAAAATATTGAACAAGTATTAGAAAAATGTTAAACAAGAATTTTGAAAACGTTAAATGTGTATAGAAAAAATGTTGACCATGTATTAAAAAAAAATGAAAAAGTTTGATCATGTATATAAAAATGCAAAAAGGATAAAAAACTGGAGAAGAAAAAAGAAAAGAAAGAGAAAAAAAAGAAGAAGAAAAAACTGAGAAAACCTGCTCTAGCTAGCTAAAAGAGGACGCCCCCTACTACTAACGACGAGCGCCAGGTGGGCGTAGTGGCTAGCACGGATTCGATCCCCACGAGTGCATCATTTTTCTCCTTCTTTTGTTTCTAAAAAAGTGCGGTCATGGGCCGGCCCAGAGTGGCGATTCCTCCACGAGTGCATCATTTTTCTCCTTCTTTTGTTTCAAAAAAAGTGCGGTCATGGGCCGGCCCAGAGTAGCGATTCCTTCAGCGAGAGCAGTTTTCTGTCTCGCTTAATGCGAGACATAGCTGTCGCATGGCCGCACCCCCTGCCCCTCCCAAGGCCGGCCCTTAATTTGCACACAAATTACATAAAACTTGCACTGTCCCAGGATTTTTTTTTTTGAAAGGCCGTCCCAGGATATGTAAGAACAAACATATAATAGTGCAACTTTGAGACGATCGTATGATTTGCACATGTATTGCATAAAAGTTGCATGCATACGTCCATATTATACTCGGCATTCAAACAACCGAACAACATTGGTAGTTAGAGATTAATCGTTCGACAGGTCGAAAATAAATTATATCTCATGTCCGTGGTGTTGTCTCCACTATCTCTATCGCACGCACGCGGACGCATACACACGCACACGCACATGCACGTACACGAAGACACACACGTACAAAGATTGGGCTAGATCTAATTAATCGATATAGTTTGGTTGTCCTGTGCTTTTGTTAACCAACTGGACCCCACGTCCTCTTCCCGATTTAGCGCATAACTAGGTAAACAGCAAAAATGGACTAACACAACAAATAAAAACAGGTGACTGATGAATAGCAAAAGTGAATAATAATAAATCATGTGACAACTTTGTTTCCTCTTTTCCAACCAGGCCACCTTAACAATTATTAATCCTATCTTCTATATCTAAATAGGAGCCCCCCACCACCTCATTTCTCTAATCTCTCGTGCAGTGGCGGAGCGTGGCACGAAACCTAGGATGGGCCAGTTTAGCAAAGAGTGGGCCATGAGCTTGCCATTTGCTGCTAGTGGCCAAATCAATGCTAAATCCCAAGAGAAAGCATGGAGAGAAGGGTGGGCCATGGCGCAGTATGGTCCACCGACGCTCGGCCCCTGCTCTTGTGCATCCGTGTCACTACCGTTTGCACATTGTGGTCCCACTGTCGAATACGAATGAAACATGACGGCTCCCTGGATCGCTTTCCACCTTACATGGGCTCAGCGAACAGGATTTGCACATGGATTTCATCTCCTGCCAGCCCCGCTAACAATAGGCTTCCTGGTTCGCTTTCCTCCTTCTTACATGGGCTCAACGAACATGATTTGCCCATGGATTTCATCTCTTGTCGGCCCAGCTGCAATGCCCTGTAATCTCAGCTGCTCAAAATGACTGAGTTTCTGCTCCTGAGCTCAAATGCACCCGTATGAACAGTAAAATAAAAAAAATAGTACAAAAAATCAAAAAATTCTGATTTTTTTGGCAACAAACATTGTTGAATGTTATACATACCTGCAAATTTCCGTGAAGAAAAAATATTCCTAATGCTCTGAGCAAACAAAAAAAAGCTCCAAAAAGACTATTTTTGAAAGCATTTTGGAAAACTGATTTCATTATTTTTGCTCGGACCTCCACGAATGTGATTTCATGACGGAAATTTGCATGCATGCAGAAAACTAAGCAATGTTGTCATCAAAAAAATTGAGAATGTTTTGAATGTTTTTTCTTCTTTTTCAGATTTTACTGTTTATTTTTTTTCGATAAAGGGCATTTTTATTAACTCAAAATGTAGCATCAAGTGGATACAAATCATGATGAGTAACACCCGCCTCTGCATAACGAAGATGCACACAGCCAACCACGAAAAGTCCGACTAAAACTGAAAATAAATGAGCAACCAACATATCGGCAACAGTAGAGTCATATTCGACCAACACTCTGCCTATGTCGAAGAAGGTGGTGGACCAATCCGAAGATTATGCTGCCACCCATGTCGGGTAAAAACCTCCTTGGCCACCCGCTCCAACCGCGTACACACCGCCTTGAACAGCGGTTGGAAGTCCGTTCGTTGTAGTGTAGACCACATACGAAGCGAGTGCGTACAACGGAAAATAACCTGTAAAGCAGAAGAGTTTATGTTATTGAAAACCAAATTATTTCTACATAGCCAAAGCGACCACAATAAGGCATACGCTCCCACCCTTAATAACGTTTTGAACCTATTTGAAACACCGTCCAACCAATGACCAAAAATGTTGGCAACACTTGTGGGCGGATATACATTAGACGCTATTTGGATGATTGACCATATAGAACGCGCAATCTTGCACTGGAAAAAGAGATGTTTGATTGTCTCATCTTGAGTACAAAAGCTACACTTCTTACTTCCTTGCCAATTGCGACGGGCGAGGTTGTCTTTTGTTAGCACAACTCCCCTCCGAAGATACCACATGAAGATTTTAACTTTTAGTGGAATCTTTGACTTCCAAATTTTCTTGTTACTATCCACTGGGACCTCTGAATGCGTGAGCGCATAGTACATAGAGTCGACTGTGAAGGACCCAGATGTAGTGAGGTTCCATTGAAACACATCCCGTCCTTGTGTCAGGTTAATCAAATCCAATCTGGACAAAAGATTTTGCCATGACATAAGACGGGGGCCGACCAAGTCCTGTTGGAAATATGCCCTAGAGGCAATAATAAATTGGTTATTATTATATTTCCTTGTTCATGATAATCGTTTATTATCCATGTTATAATTGTATTGATTGGAAACTCAAATACATGTGTGGGTACATAGACAACACTGTGTCCCTAGTAAGCCTCTAGTTGACTAGCTCGTTGATCAAAGATGGTTAAGATTTCCTAGCCATTGACATGAGATGTCATTTGATAACGGGATCACATCATTAGGAGAATGATGTGATGGACAAGACCCAAACTAAGAACGTAGCATTTGATCGTGTCAGTTTATTGCTATTGTTTTCTGCATGTCAAGTATCTGTTCCTATGACCATGAGATCATGCAACTCCCTGACATCGGAGGAGTACCTTGTGTGTATCAAACGTCGCAACGTAACTGGGTGACTATAAAGGTGCTCTACAGGTATCTCCGAGGGTGTCTGTTGGGTTGGCATGGATCAAGACTGGGATTTGTTACTCTGTGTGACGGAGAGGTATCTCAGGGCCCACTCGGTAATACAACATCACAATGAGCCTTGCAAGCAATGTGACTAAAGTGTTAGCCACGAGATCTTGTATTACGAAACGAGTAAAGAGACTTGCCGGTAACGAGATTGAACTAGGTATAGAGATACCGACGATCGAATCTCGGGCAAGTAACATACCGAAGAACAAAGGGAATAGCATACGGGATTAACTGAATCCTTGACATAGAGGTTCGACCGATAAAAGATCTTCGTAGAATATGTAGGAGCCAATATGGGCATCCAGGTCCCGCTATTGGTTATTGGCCGTAGAGGTGTCTCGGTCATGTCTACATAGTTCTCGAACCCGCAGGGTCTACACACTTAAACGTTTGGTGACGATTAGTATAGTTGAGTTATTTTGTTGGTGACCGAAAGTTGTTCGGAGTCCCGGATAAGATCCCGGACATGACGAGGATCTCCGGAATAGTCCGGAGGTAAAGATTGATATATGTGATAATAGTGTTTTGATCTCCGGAAGAGTTCCGGAGTTCACCGGAATGGGTTCCGGATGTTTACCGAAGTGTTCGGGTGCAGCAACACTTTATATGGGCCAAAGGGATAAAGCCCACGAGGTATTGGAAAGTGCAAAAAGTAGTTTTGTTGCCGCGTAAGCGGTACTACCGTTTTGTGAAGCGGTACTACCGCCCAAGCGGTACTACCGCTTGTGTGAAGCGGTACTACCGCCCAAGCGGTACTACCGCTTGTGTTAAGCGGTACTACCGCTTGTGCGCGGTACTGCAGGGATCCGAGTTGGACTCTTTCCCTGCGGGCCAAACCGACCTTGTGCGGGCAAAACCGACCTGGAGGAGGCTTTTACTCCAAGTTTAGACCCCAAGGCTCAACATATAAATAGAGGGGCAGGGCTAGCACACGGGACACATCAAGATTTCCCCAAGCCGTGTGCGGCAACCCTAACCCTCTAGTTCCTCCGTCATAATCTCCGTAGCGCTTGGCGAAGCCCTGCAGAGATTGTTCCTCACCACCATCACCACGCCGTCGTGCTGCTAGAACTCAACCACTACTTCACCATCGCTCGCTGGATCGAGGAGGTGAAGGCGTCATCAAGCCGTACGTGTGTTGAACGCGGAGGTGCCGTCCGTTCGGCGCTAGTTCGTGATCGGATCGAGGGACGACTTGCGATTTGGATCGCGGAGACGTTCGACTACATCAACCGCGTTTCTTAAACGCTTCCGCTTAGCGATCTACAAGGGTATGTAGATTTACTCTCCCTCTCGTAGATGCTCATCACCATGGATAGATCTTGTGTGTGCGTAGGAAATTTTTTGTTTCCCATGCAACGTTCCCCAACAGTGGCATCATGAGCCAGCTCTATGCGTAGATGAGATCTCGAGTAGAACACAAACGAGTTGTGGGCGTGGGTGTATACATATTGCTTGCCGTTACTAGTTGATATTTGATTCGGCGGTACTGTGAGATGAAGCGGCCCGGACCGACATTACGCGTACACTTACGCGAGACAGGTTCCTTCAACTGACATGTAACTTCGTTGCATAAAGATGGCTAGCGGGTGTCTGTCTCTCTCACTTTAGTTGAATCGATTTCAATGAAGAGGGTTCTTTTAGAAGATCAAAAAGCAATCACTACACCACGTTGTGGTTTTGCGTAGGTAAGAACGGTTCTTGCAAACCCGTAGCAGCCACGTAAAATTTGCAACAACAATTAGAGGACGTCCAACTTGTTTTTGCAGGGTATGATGTGATATGATATGGCCAATTACATGATGAGATATATGTGATGTATGAGATGATCATGTGTTGTATATAATATCACGACTTGCATGTCGATGAGTACGACAACTGGCAGGAGCCATAGAGTTGTCTTTAATTATTGTATGACCTGCGTGTCAATCATTAAGCGCTATGTAATGCTTTACTTTATCGCTAAACGTTAGCAATAGTCGTGGAAGCAACAGTCGGCGCGACAACCTTATGGCGACACGTTGATGGAGATCAAGATGATGGAGATCATGGTGTCATGCCGGTGACGATGGAGATCATGCCGGTGCTTTGGAGATGGAGATCAAAAGCACAAGTTCATGGCCATATCATGTCACTTATGATTTGCATGTGATGTTAATCCTTTTATGCATCTTATTTTGCTTAGGACGACGGTAGCATTATAAGGTGATCCCTCACTTAAATTTCAAGATAAATTGTGTTCTCCCCGAGTGTGCACCGTTGCGAAAGTTCGTCGTTTCGAGACACGCCGTGATGATCGGGTGTGATAGACTCCACGTTCACATACAACGGGTGCAAGCCATGTTGCACACGTGGAACACTCGGGTTAAACTTGACGAGCCTAGCATGTACAGACATGGCCTCGGAACACAAGAGACCGAAAGGTCGAACATGAGTCATATAGTAGATATGATCAACATGAAGATGTTCACCATTGAAACCACCTCGACTCACGTGATGATCGGACTTGAGTTGGTGGATTTGGATCATGTTACACTCGAATGACCGGAGGGATGTCAATTTGAGTGGGAGTTTTTAAGTAATATGATTAATTAAACTCATTATCTTGAACAATAGTCTAAGTTGTCTTTGCTATATTTATGTTGTAGATCATGGCTCGCGCAGTAGCACCCCTGAATTTTAATGCGTTCCTAGAGAAATCTAAGTTGAAAGATGATGGAAGTAACTTTGTGGACTGGGCCCGTAATCTAAGGATTATCCTTACGGCTTCCCAGAAGGCTTATGTCCTTGATGCACCGCTTGGTGATCCACCCGCTCCAGTTGAGTCTCTAGACGTTGTGAACGCCTGGCAGGCTCGTTCTGATGATTACTCAATAGTTCAATGTGCAATGTTGTATGGCTTAGAACCGGGACTTCAAAGACGTTTTGAACGTCATGGAGCATATGAGATGTTCCAGGAGTTGAAGTTTATCTTTCAGAAGAATGCCCGGATCGAGAGATATGAGATCTCCGATAAGTTCTATACTTGCAAGATGGAGGAGAACGGGTCTATCAGTGATCACGTGCTCAGAATGTCTGGGTACTCCACCCGTCTGGCTGAATTGGGGATGCCCCTTCCGCCAGAGGCTATCACTGACAGAGTTCTTCAATCATTGCCACCTAGCTACAAGAGCTTCGTGTTGAACTATAACATGCACGGGATGAACAAGTCAGTCGCCGAGCTGTTTGCGATGCTGAAAGCCGCTGAGTCTGAAATTCAGAAGGAGCATCAAGTGTTGATGGTCAATAAAACCACTAGTTTCAAGAAAAATGGCAAGGGTAAGAAGGGTAAATCTAAGAAGGGTGGCAAAGCAGTTGCTGCTCCTGTGAAGAAACCCAAGGCTGGACCCAAACCAGAAACTGAGTGCTTTCTTTGCAAGGGAACTGGACACTGGAAGCGGAACTGCCCCAAGTATTTGGCTGACAAGAAGGCGGCCAACAACAAACAAGGTATATATGATATACATGTTATTGATATGTTCCTTACCAACCCTCGTTGTAGTGCCTGGGTATTTGATACCGGTGCGGTTGCTCATATTTGCAACTCTAAACAGGAACTGCGGAATAGACGGAGGCTGGCGAAGGACGAAGTGACGATGCGCGTGGGAAATGGTTCCAAGGTTGATGTGATCGCCGTCGGCACGCTCGCTCTTCGATTACCGTCGGGATTAGTGATGAACCTAAATAAGTGTTATTTGGTGCCTGCGTTAAGCATGAACATTATATCTGGATCTTGTTTATTGCGAGACGGTTACTCATTTAAATCAGAGAATAATGGTTGTTCTATTTATATGGGTAATATCTTTTATGGTCATGCACCCAATGTAAGCGGTTTATTCTTATTGAATCTCGATAGTAATGATACACATGTTCATAACATTGATGCCAAAAGATGTAGGATTGATAATGATAATACCACTTTCTTGTGGCACTGCCGTTTAGGTCATATTGGCGTAAAACGCATGAGGAAGCTCCATGCTGATGGACTTTTGGAGTCACTTGATTTTGAATCACTTGACACATGTGAGCCATGCCTCTTGGGCAAGATGACTAAAACGCCGTTCTCTGGAACAATGGAACGGGCAAGTGACTTATTGGAAATCATACATACTGATGTGTGCGGTCCGATGAGTATTGAAGCGCGCGGTGGTTATCGTTACTTTCTCACCTTCACTGATGACTTAAGTAGATATGGGTATATTTACTTAATGAAACACAAGTCTGAAACATTTGAAAAGTTCAAACAATTTCAGAGTGAAGTTGAGAATCATCGTAACAAGAAGATTAAATTCCTACGATCTGATCGAGGAGGAGAATATCTTAGTTATGAGTTTGGCAGTCACTTAAGACAATGTGGAATTGTTTCACAACTGACACCGCCTGGAACACCACAGCGTAATGGTGTGTCCGAACGTCGTAATCGAACTTTATTGGATATGGTGCGATCTATGATGTCTCTTGCCGATTTGCCACTATCGTTTTGGGGTTATGCATTAGAGACAGCTGCATTCACTTTAAATAGGGCACCATCGAAATCCGTTGAGACAACGCCATATGAACTTTGGTTTGGCAAGAAGCCAAAGCTGTCGTTTCTTAAAATTTGGGGATGTGATGCTTATGTCAAAAAGCTTCAGCCTGAAAAGCTGGAACCCAAAGCGGAGAAATGCGTCTTCGTAGGATACCCAAAAGAGACAGTTGGGTATACCTTCTATCTCAGATCCGAAGGCAAAGTGTTTGTCGCTAAAAACGGAACATTTCTTGAGAAAGAGTTTCTCTCGAAAGAATTGAGTGGGAGGAAGATAGAACTTGATGAGGTTGTTGAACCTTTACTTCAACCTGAGAGTAGCGCAGTGCAGAAAGTTGTTTCTGTGGAGCCTACATTAGCTGAAGAGGAAGTTAATGATGATGATCATGAAGCTTTGGATCAAGTTGCTATCGAACCTCGTAGGTCGACAAGGACGCGTACTGCTCCCGAGTGGTACGGCAACCCTGTCTTAGAGGTCATGTTGTTAGACAACGATGAACCTACGAGCTATGGAGAAGCGATGATGGGCCCGGATTCCGAGAAGTGGTTAGAGGCCATGAAATCCGAGATGGGATCCATGTATGAAAACAAAGTATGGACTATGGAAGTATTACCTGAAGGGCGTAAGGCCATTCAGAACAAATGGATCTTTAAGAGGAAGACGGACGCGGACGGTAATGTCACCGTCTATAAAGCTCGACTTGTGGCAAAGGGTTTTTCACAAGTTCAAGGAGTTGACTACGATGAGACCTTCTCACCCGTAGCGATGCTTAAGTCCGTCAGAATCATGTTAGCAATAGCTGCCTTTTTTCGATTATGAAATTTGGCAGATGGATGTCAAAACAGCGTTCCTTAACGGTTACCTTAAGGAAGAGTTGTATATGATGCAACCAGAAGGTTTTGTCGATCCAGAGAATGCTGACAAAGTTTGCAAACTCCAGCGATCCATTTATGGACTGGTGCAAGCATCTCGGAGTTGGAATATTCGTTTTGATGAGGTGATCAAAGCGTTCGAGTTTATACAAGTTTACGGAGAAGCTTGTATTTACAAGAAAGTGAGTGGGAGCTCTATAGCGTTTCTAATATTATATGTGGATGACATATTACTGATTGGAAACAATATAGAAATGCTGGAAAGCATAAAGGAATATTTGAACAAGAGTTTTTCAATGAAGGACCTAGGAGAAGCTGCTTTCATATTAGGCATCAAGATCTATAGAGATAGATCGAGACGTTTGATAGGACTTTCACAAAGCACATACCTTGACAAAGTTTTGAAGAAGTTCAAAATAGATCAGTCCAAGAAGGGGTTCTTGCCTGTTTTGCAAGGTGTAAAGTTGAGTAAGACTCAATGCCCAGTGACTGCAGAAGATAGAGAAAAGATGAGTGTCATCCCCTATGCTTCGGCCATAGGCTCTATCATGTATGCAATGCTGTGCACAAGACCCGATGTCAGCCTTGCCATAAGTATGGTCGGAAGGTTTCAAAGTGATCCAGGAATGGAACACTGGACGGCGGTCAAGAATATCCTGAAGTACCTGAAAAGGACTAAGGACATGTTTCTCGTTTATGGAGGTGATCAAGAGCTCGTCGTAAAGGGTTACGTCGATGCAAGCTTTGACACAAGCAAAGCGTGGTAGCAGATTCTACATGCGAAGCGGAGTACATCGCTGCCTCGGAGGCGGCGAAGGAAGGTGTCTGGATGAAGGAGTTCATGACAGATCTTGGGGTAGTGCCTAGTGCGCTTAACCCAATGACTCTGTTTTGTGATAATACTGGTGCCATTGCTCTAGCCAAGGAACCAAGATTTCACAAGAGGACCAGACACATAAAGCAACGTTTCAATTCCATCCGCGATTACATCAAGGAGGACGACATAAATATTTGCAAAGTACACACGGATCTAAATGTTGCAGATCCGATGACTAAACCTCTTCCAAGGGCTAAACATGAACAACACCAGAACTGCATGGGTGTTCGATTCATTACAATGTAAATCACATAGTGATGTGAACTAGATTATTGACTCTAGTGCAAGTGGGAGACTGTTGGAAATATGCCCTAGAGGCAATAATAAATTGGTTATTATTATATTTCCTTGTCCATGATAATCGTTTATTATCCATGTTATAATTGTATTGATTGGAAACTCAAATACATGTGTGGGTACATAGACAACACTGTGTCCCTAGTAAGCCTCTAGTTGACTAGCTCGTTGATCAAAGATGGTTAAGGTTTCCTAGCCATTGACATGAGATGTCATTTGATAACGGGATCACATCATTAGGAGAATGATGTGATGGACAAGACCCAAACTAAGAACGTAGCATTTGATCGTGTCAGTTTATTGCTATTGTTTTCTGCATGTCAAGTATCTGTTCCTATGACCATGAGATCATGCAACTCCCTGACATCGGAGGAGTACCTTGTGTGTATCAAACGTCGCAACGTAACTGGGTGACTATAAAGGTGCTCTACAGGTATCTCCGAGCGTGTCTGTTGGGTTGGCATGGATCAAGACTGGGATTTGTTACTCTGTGTGACGGAGAGGTATCTCAGGGCCCACTCGGTAATACAACATCACAATGAGCCTTGCAAGCAATGTGACTAAAGTGTTAGCCACGAGATCTTGTATTACGAAACGAGTAAAGAGACTTGCCGGTAACGAGATTGAACTAGGTATAGAGATACCGACGATCGAATCTCGGGCAAGTAACATACCGAAGAACAAAGGGAATAGCATACGGGATTAACTGAATCCTTGACATAGAGGTTCGACCGATAAAAGATCTTCGTAGAATATGTAGGAGCCAATATGGGCATCCAGGTCCCGCTATTGGTTATTGGCCGTAGAGGTGTCTCGGTCATGTCTACATAGTTCTCGAACCCGCAGGGTCTACACACTTAAACGTTTGGTGACGATTAGTATAGTTGAGTTATTTTGTTGGTGACCGAAAGTTGTTCGGAGTCCCGGATAAGATCCCGGACATGACGAGGATCTCCGGAATAGTCCGGAGGTAAAGATTGATATATGTGATAATAGTGTTTTGATCTCCGGAAGAGTTCCGGAGTTCACCGGAATGGGTTCCGGATGTTTACCGAAGTGTTCGGGTGCAGCAACACTTTATATGGGCCAAAGGGATAAAGCCCACGAGGTATTGGAAAGTGCAAAAAGTAGTTTTGCTGCCGCGTAAGCGGTACTACCGTTTTGTGAAGCGGTACTACCGCCCAAGCGGTACTACCGCTTGTGTGAAGCGGTACTACCGCCCAAGCGGTACTACCGCTTGTGTGAAGCGGTACTACCGCCCAAGCGGTACTACCGCTTGTGTTAAGCGGTACTACCGCTTGTGCGCGGTACTGCAGGGATCCGAGTTGGACTCTTTCCCTGCGGGCCAAACCGACCTTGTGCGGGCAAAACCGACCTGGAGGAGGCTTTTACTCCAAGTTTAGACCCCAAGGCTCAACATATAAATAGAGGGGCAGGGCTAGCACACGGGACACATCAAGATTTCCCCAAGCCGTGTGCGGCAACCCTAACCCTCTAGTTCCTCCGTCATAATCTCCGTAGCGCTTGGCGAAGCCCTGCAGAGATTTTTCCTCACCACCATCACCACGCCGTCGTGCTGCTGGAACTCAACCACTACTTCACCATCGCTCGCTGGATCGAGGAGGTGAAGGCGTCATCAAACCGTACGTGTGTTGAACGCAGAGGTGCCGTCCGTTCGGCGCTAGTTCGTGATCGGATCGAGGGACGACTTGCGATTTGGATCGCGGAGACGTTCGACTACATCAACCGCGTTTCTTAAACGCTTCCGCTTAGCGATCTACAAGGGTATGTAGATTTACTCTCCCTCTCGTAGATGCTCATCACCATGGATAGATCTTGTGTGTGCGTAGGAAAATTTTTGTTTCCCATGCAACGTTCCCCAACAAGTCCCGCCTGAAAGAAATATCTGGCGGGGATGAACTGAGGACACATGCAAGAGTAACATTCTTATTGCGAACAATGTTGTACAAAGCAGGATATTGTTCTCGGAGGCTGGCATTGCCTAGCCAATTGTCCTCCCAGAAACGAATTTCCGACCCGTCATTTATCGCAAATGATCCAAAACGGAAAAGATACTTCTTTACCGCCATTAGACCTGCCCAAAAGTGTGAGTCACCAGGTTTCCAATAGGCCTGAGACACCGCCTTTTGGTCTAGATACTTATTGCGCAGGAGGGTTTGCCAGACGCCATCCTCAGTAAGTAGTTTGAACAACCATTTACTAAGTAATGCATCATTCTTGACCTGTAGGTCATGAATGCCAAGACCACCTTGGTCTTTTGGCCTACAAACCACGCTCCATTTGACCAGCCTGTATTTTTTCTTTTCACTATCTCCTTGCCAAAAGAATCTGGATCTAAAATAATCCAGCCTTTGCAAGACCCCTTTTGGGATTTGGAAAAAAGAAAGCATATAGAGAACCATATTTGTGAGGACAGAATTGATTAAGACTAGTCGTCCTCCAACAGAGAGCAACTTGCCTTTCCAACTGCTCAACCGTTTCTCTAAACGCTCCTCTACATGTTTCCATTCCGCATTTGTGAGATGTCGATAATGAATCGGTATTCCCAAATATTTAATTGGGAATTGGCCTTGCGCACACCCAAATAGGTCAGCGTACTCGCCTGCCGCCTCACTGGCTTCTCCAAAGCAGTACAATTCACTTTTATGGAAGTTAATTTTAAGGCCCGACATTTGCTCAAAGGCTGAAAGCAATAGTTTCAGGTTTCGAGCCTTGTCCAGGTCATGTTCCAGAAAAAGAATTGTATCGTCGGCATATTGCAGAATAGAGAGGCCACCATCCACAAGATGAGGCACTACTCCTGCAATCTGACCGTCCTGCTTGGCACGCTCAATCAGAATAGCCAACATGTCAGCAACAATGTTAAATAACATTGGAGACATGGAGTCACCCTGGCGTAGTCCTTTTTTTGTCTGGAAGTAATGGCCTACATCATCATTGACCTTTATGGCCACACTACCTCCAGTGACAAAATTTTGGATCCACTCGCGCCATTTATCGGAGAATCCTTTCATTCTAAGGGCCAGTTGAAGGAATGCCCATTTGACCTTGTCATAGGCCTTTTCAAAGTCAATCTTTAATACTACTCCACTCATGTTTTTTCGGTGCATCTCATGAACGGTCTCATGTAGGATTACTACTCCGTCGAGTATATTTCTTCCTTGCATGAAAGCTGTTTGAGATGGACGTACGACATGGTCAGCAACCGTGTTGAGCCTATTAGTAGCCACTTTGGTGAAAATCTTGAAGCTGACATTAAGGAGACATATGGGTCTATATTGCTGAATCCGCTCAGCCTCCTTAACTTTGGGCAACAAGACGATCTCACCAAAATTAAGCCTGAATAGTTCAAGTTGGCCGGCATGAAGACAATTGAACATCTCCAAAAGGTCAGTCTTGATGACATCCCAGAAAGGCTGATAGAATTCTGCGGGGAAGCCATCAGGACCAGGAGCTTTGGTATGTTCCATTTGGAACACCGCAGCTCTCACCTCCTCTTCAGAGAAAGGTGCCGTGAGGATATCGTTCTCTTCTGTCGTGACCTGTGGAATATCATCTATTCGGGTCTCGTCAAGGGTGAAATTTCCTTCGCCCGGCGCCCCGAAAAGAGCTTTGTAGTATTTAGTGATATAACTTTTGAGCTCTGCCTGCCCTTCGATCCTCCCCTCATCTTGTTGGAGACTGAAAATACACTTCTTCCTATGCCGACCATTGGCGACCAATTGGAAATATCGTGTATTACTGTCTCCCTTCAAGATGAAGTCTGCTTTGGATCTTTGGTAATATTTGATTTCCTCTTCACGCAGAAGACGTGCAATCTGCTCATTGGATTGATTTTTCAATTCAATCTCTTGTTGAGACAAGATGCGAGTTTCTGCAATTTTATCGAGGTCATCAATAATAGTTGAGAGGCGTTGCTTTTCTTTTTTGTACAACCCATTGGTGTGTTTCGCCCATCCAGAGATGTATTGCCTTAAGGCCCTTATTTTGAAATTCCATCTCTGAATAGGTGTATGACCAACGGCGGGCCTCTGCCATACTTTCTTGATTATGTCCGTAAAGCCTTCCCGGTGCAGCCATCCCAATTCAAACTTGAAAGGGTGGCGAGTAGGTGAGCTTGTAGATTTAGAATCAAGAATGATTGGCGCATGATCCGATAGTGCCTCGATACGCTCTAGGGCTCGCACTGTTACCATAGGGTATTTTAACTCCCATTCGGTATCCATGAGTACCCTATCGAGCTTCTCGTATGTCGGCACAGAACGACTATTGGCCCAGGTGAATTGCCTCCCTGACATCCTCGCTTCCCGAAGATTCAAACTGTCAATTACAGCATTGAATAGGAAAGGCCAGTGGAAGTCAAAGCGGTTATTATTTTTCTCTTCCTGGTACCTAAGGATATTAAAGTCTCCTCCAATAAGCATTGGGTGTGGGTTATCCTTAGCCAGGTTCACCAATTCCCGAAGGAAAGCGGATTTATGCTCATCTTGGGCAGCACCATATATTGCAACCAGACTCCATGTAAAATTATTAACTCTGTTTCGAAGGTGAAATTTGATGTGAAATTCACCCGTCGAAAAGGCTAACAAGTCCATGGTTGTGGTTTGTACCCCAAGTAAGATTCCTCCGGACCTTCCACGTGCTGGTAGATTATGCCATGTGAAGTCGAAACCACCTGATAAGTGATCTAGGACATGCGCACGGAAATCACATTTACCAGCCTCGGAAATCGCCACGAAATCCAACCCATGTTCTCGCACACAATCACCGACGTGTTTATGTTTAGCCAAGTCTGAAAGACCTCTGCTATTCCAAAACATGCCTTTCATGTCAAAACTCGGGTCGGGGTGGACTTCTTCGCCTTCTTGGGCGGTTTTTGTTTCTTTTTTGAGGAATGGGATTTTGATTTACGCGAAGACGCTGTGAAGTCATAACATATTGACCCAGGTCTTGCTTCATCCAATCCTACCTCAGTAACCACTCCAACTAAGTGGGAGAGAAGCGGACCATCATATGTGGCATCCGTTTCCTCATCCTCCTCAGTGTCGGGGTTAGGTAGGGTGCTGAAACGCTTAGGAGAAACCTTTAACCGGTCGATCTCTATGCGTTTTAGCGCCCCCACCGACATACGCACGTCATCATCATTTTTTCCAATTGTAATTCCAACATTATTTAAACAAGAGGAAATACGAGAATCGGAAAAAGAAGTAAATGATTTATTGCAAGGTATACCTGTCGGCGAGTCAAGGTTGCGCTCCGCCTGGCGTCGCATTGCTTTGGAGAGAGAGTCCTCATCTGTGACTGATGACCCATCAGCGAAGGAGGCGTGACGATTGCTACGCCGGTTGGGCGTAGTCATCCTCTCAGTCGGAGTAGATTGAACTTTCTTCACTTGCGTGGGAGAAGCAGACGAGTCCAAAGAAGCAGCAGCCGGTGGCCCGACTGGTACAGCAGTAAGTGACGTCGGGGAGAGCTCCTTGTTGCGCCCTTCATCTGGACCATATGGTACCACCGCAGTCTGTGCATGGTGAGGCGTAGACTTCTGTGCCGAGGTTGACGACGCATGTAGTTGCTGCGCCGGGCGTTTCATATCAGCGGCAACGCGCGACGAGGCCAGTCCAACAATACCAGGTGCGGCTGCATGCTGCCTGGCCGGCTCCAAACTCACAGGTGCTACTGCACCCTTGCATGCATGCACATGGCATGAAGGAGACAATGCGTCCCGCTTGCACTCGGTTGCTGCCCCACCACATAGAGGTGCACCCATGCATGCATGCACGTCCGGCTCCCAGGACGAAAGTGCAGGCCGCAATTGCTGTTGCGTAGGCGGGCGCGGCGGTGGGCTAGATGGCGGCGGCGGCGAAGAGTATCCTGTAGCCTGGTCATCATCCTTGTTGAAATACCGTGTAGAGTACGGCAGCTCGGACGACGGCATGAACGACGGTGGTGAAGAGGCCACCGCGAGGGAAGAATGCTGAAGAGTGGTGGCCGTTTGCATCGGCACGTCCGAACTCGAAGCATGCTCCGTATGAGTTACTGCACTGGCATTCCTTTTTTTTTGATCTTTTAGCTTTATCCTCGTCGGGAACATCATCGTCATCCTCATCGTGACCGGTATTGGGGCTGTGATCATGTTTCCTCCAAATGAGAGGCACAAAGTCTGGCTCCGGAACAAAGTCATCCTTCTCAAGTTCAAAGCGAAGTGCAAACCCTTTTAGCTTCACGAAAACATCAGTGTCTATAGGTTCATCTGAGTCGGAATCATTGTTTTTGAATATGTCTTCGTTGACCACTGCAACTTGGATACGAACGATACCTTTGCGGCGCAAACAAGTCAAATCCACGTCTTGAGTTGAGCCAATGACAAAACCAATAGCCCATAGCCCCAAAAAATTCCTCAGACCGTGTGGAACACCAGAGACATGGACCCACACCGTGTCAAGAGAGAAGTACGATGGTATATCATCATCCTTCCACTCGTTGAATGAAATAGTAACTCCATGAGATTTAATCCGGTACTCAACATCAGTTAGACGGTTCAGGTCATCCATTGATGGGAACGATATAAGAAACTGATTGTCCCCATGCGAGACTGCCTCCCATCTCCACTCACCATGCACCCTTGCAAGCTTCGCCACCTCGGCCTCAACTACAGTAGCGGTAAGAACTCCACCAGAAAAGGGACACTCCTCCAAGAAAAGGCGGCTAGGGTTTCTGCCTCCCGTCGGCGGCGCCGCCGATCTGCCACGTCTCCTGTGGCCTTAGGGCCATGGGTGCGTGGTGGATCTCGGCCCTTGCCGATGGGAGGGCTCCGTTTTTTTGTGCTTCTTCAAGTTTTGTTAGGGTTTGTGTCCGGCTCAAGAAGACGAGACGGCGGCGGCTTCTTGAAGATGGAATAAGGTCCTCCCCGTCTAGCCTCCGCCCCGGTGGTGCGTCTAGCATCGTCGGAGGGCGTGTGGAGGTGTGTCTCCGGCGGATCTCACGGGATTCGGTCGGTGGTTGTCTTTGGTGGATCTGCTCGGATCCAGTCTTTGTTCGTCTTTGTTCTTGTGTCTTCAGGTTGGATCCTTCCGATCTAAACTTATATTCATCGGCGACGGTTGCTGTTCTGGTGTGTTGGTCCCATGGGGCCTTAGCACGACGACTTCCCGACTGTCTACTACAACAAGTTGTGCCCGGCTCCGGCGATGGAGGGGCGATGACGGCGGCGCGCCTTCGGCTCGCTTCAGTGCTTGTAGTCGTCGCTAGGTGGTCTACGAATATGGATGTAATTTTAATTATTTCTAGTGTTCGTTGTACTGCCATGATTGAAGATGAATAGATTGGAAGTTTCTCGCAAAAAAAGAAGAAGAGGGGCTTTGTACTCCCTGATGTACACTGCTTGTGAGCTGTTATAAGATGGCGCGTGATGCGCCTTTTCCTCGTTCAAAAAATAAATAAATAACGGCAAGGCGACCCATGGCGTGCCCAAGGGCCGGCCGCGCGCGTACCGCGTCGTCCCTCGTTTCTGATGCCGACACCTTATTAGTCAGGCGGCCACACGTGGCCTCCCCTGTACCGTACGTACCTGGAAAGCGAAAAACGGTGGGCACAAGTTTGAATCGATCCGGTGAGCACAGCATGCATGAGCAGACTGACAGACTAACTCTCGTCACGTCAGCTCCTTGATGAGATGCGGCTACCTTGCATAAATCATGCATGTGCCATGGTACGTACGGATCACAAGTTTTTTTGATTCTTTTTTTATACCTTACCACGTATGCTATGAGGTACGTACGGCTCACAAGTTGCATAAATATGTCCTTCATAAATATCTCACAAGTTGCATAAATATCACTCAAGTTGCATGAATATCTACCCCTATGAGCACAAGTTGCATAAGAGCATGGTTAATAGTATAGTTAACAGCTGGTCATATGAAGTTGCCATGTCACTTATAGCCAACCTAATAGCCAACTCATACAATAATTAGTCATACTAGTATGTCATACCATTAATATATGGCCCACCTCCTTCTCTCACAAAGGGTGTTGGAGTTTGTGCTACAGCCGGCTGTAAGTTTGTAGCCCGCTTCTCTTCTCTCTCTTCTCCTCTCTCCACCAACTAGGCATAAATCTGATGTGGCATCCCTTATAACCCGCTCACGTCACACTATTGTACTTGCTCTAAGTATGTCCTTCATAAATATCTCATAAGTTGCATAAATATCTACCCCTATGAGCACAAGTTGCATAAACATGTCCTTCATAAATATCTCACAAGTTGCATAAATATCTCAGGCACAAACATGTAATTAAATAGATGCGTGCTCCAAATGGTGAACGCTTATACCCGGTCTCAATTTTTTTGTTTTTGTTTTGAGAAACACAGTACAAACGTTCACTTACACGCACATACACTCACTCCTATAAACATATGCACGCACACCCTACCCCTATGAGCACGCTTATACCGAGGCTCAAGTGTTGTACCGTGCTCAGTTAATCAAATCATGAAAAAGTATTAGGCCAGGTGGTGATACGAAAGTAGAGTTAGTCCTTGATTGTTTGGACTTCTCACAACTCTATTTTTTAGTACGACTTCTCACAACTCTTAATGTCACCAAGACCCGACAACAAAATAACCCATACGACATGGTTTCTTATGACAATTCTATATATACAAAGAGTTGGCATTCAATGCGACCATGTACAAAAGCAAATAAGATCTCCTTTAGGTCAATTCTACCCTGTCTCTTGCGCATCAACAACCATCTAGCATGGCCTAAGAAGTGTTACTATGTATCATCCAAATCAAAACTTAGGTCATTCTAGACATTAACACAGTCGTCAAGATGACACTTTGACCATCGGTCTTTATTAAAATGTGTTGCTCAGATAAAAGTAAGTATACATTGTGAGAGTATTTCATATAGATCGAGTTGTACCGATTTAATGTTATAAATGTTGGTAATCTTCTCTATATCGATAGTCAAACCAAAAGATATTTTGGCTACAAATTTTAAAACGATACATACTGTGACCATTTAGTTAGATTATATGATAAATAAAATTATATCATCGATCAATGTATCGCTACACAAAAGCAAAAGATGTTTGACTAACACAAGCTTTTAATGATATATATATATATATATATATATATATATATATATATATATATATATATATATATATATATATATATATATATATATATATATTGGCAGAATAGTTATTTTGCCCACACTTCCGAACTGCACGTTCAACGCGAGGGCACTGCACTTTCTGAAACAAGCGCACTGCAATACAGAGACTAGTGAACTTCTCGTCGAAAAAACTGTACGCGGTGTTTTTCGGTACTGTTTTCGAGCCAATTTTTAAACCGTTTGTCGGAACGAGGCGTGTAATATACCGTTGAAAAGCTATGGATTAGGCGCAACTTCGCCATGTTGATTTTTTTTGAGATTCCTCGCGGTTTAAGAGCAGTTTCAAAAACGGTGGGCGCCCGACGAGTGGCAGCGAGCGTATTTTCGCGTTTTTTTCGCAAACCGTTTGTCGGAATGAAGCAAATGATACGTTGTTGGAAAGATATCGTCGATGCGCAACTTTTTCATATATATTACTTTCTCTAATTCCTTACGGTTTAAGAGCAGTTTCAAATTTACTAAATCGCGGAATTCTGTTTTTTCAATTTTTTGCAATTTTTTGATACTGTTTTCGCTCCAGTTTTTTTAACCGTTTGTCGAAATGAGGCGTGTGATACGCCGTTGGAAAGCTACGGACGAGGCGCAACTTTCATATGTAGAAATATTTTTGAGATTCCTTACGGTTTTAAATTAATTTTGAAAATGGTGCGGCGGACGACGGGTGGCAGCGGACGTTTCTCCGCGATTTTTACAAACCGCTGGTCGGAATGATTCAAATGATACGCCGTTGGAAAAATACCGACGAGACGCTACTTTTTCATGTAGAATACCCTCTCTAATTCCTTACGGTTTAAGAGCAGTTTTGAAATTACCGAAATGTGCACACTCTGTTTTTCGCGACACCAAAATCAACGAGTGAACTGCATCAGACAGAAAAGGGTACTGCTTCGGATGGAAAAGTGCACTGCATCCGACGGGTAAGCGAACTACATGATTTCTTTTTTATAGGCGTAAATTTTCACAGACGAGGAAGTGGACTACACTTCACATACGCTTCACAACGGGCGTAAGTGAACCGCAACACTATCGAGAAGTGAACCGCATTAATTTTTGTTGTTGTTTCTGTAACAATTTTTCTGTACTTCACATTGGGCGTAAGTGAACCGCGACATTATCGAAAGTGAACCGCATGAGTTTTTGTCTGTCTTTTTCATACTTATTTTTTTTACGCACGTAGACCAGGCGAGTGAACCACAGGGACTGAGCGAGTGAACTACATCTAATAAGAAGCAAGCTTCTTTTGAGATGTTTTTGTTTCTGTTTTATCAAGTGAACCGCGAGGAGTTTTATAGCGAATTGCGTGAGAGAACAAAGTGAACCGCGGGGCAGTCGAAAAGTGAATCGCATTACTCCTTTTTTTGTTGTCTCCACATTACAATCACAAACAAAATACAACCCACAACACTTTTTATAAAACGCACTGAACTGCACGCATTAACACAGCGAGAATGCAAAAATGCTTTGCGCCGCCCAACTGCAAGTACTTGCCGGACGTACTGCACGCACGCGATTGCTTGAACTGCTCGGTGGCGTTGCCCATGTACTGTACCGGCAAGCGAGCTGCAAAACAAACTTCAGTGAGCTGCAGAAAGGGCCCCCTCGCCCTGGGCAACCGGATCCATCGCCGACCTAGACCCATCATGCGTCCTCCGGCGCCGTTGAGGAGCCCACGGCCGGATCACGGCAAGGAACTCGAACGGTTTAGGAGGGGGTTGGCCGGACTGCACGAACGCATGCACCGCACTGCACGACACATGCCGAACCGATTCAGAGGACTCGAACGGGATTCAGACATTGCTGAACTGCACGGCACACCTCGCCGAACCGCACGACACGCCTCGGCGAACCACACGGCACGCCCAGTCGAATCACCGACGACGGGAAGGGGCGCACGGCTTAGGAGGGAGCGAAGGGAAGGGCAGAGGAGTAGAAGGGGCGGCGGAGGGCAGGACAGTGGTCACCGGTTCCCAGTAGATCGGCGGGGGTTGGAGGAGCTGCCCGCCCGCCCGAGGATGGAGAAGCTGCACGCACGCCTGACGAGGGAGGAGCTGCACAGCCCGACGACGACGCCTCGCACCTGCGGGTGAAGTGGCCTGCCGCGCGGCGTAGATGCGGGAGCCGCCGGAGCTGAAGGCGGACCCGGACCCGCTGTTGCAGAGGCGGTGGTGCCGCCGGCCATACTCCCCACGCCAGCGTCCTAGGCCAGCAGGCGGCGGCCGCCGTTGACGAGGAGGACGGGATCTGGCCGAGGAAGATGGCGTGCTGGCCGACGGCCGGCCGGGACGGAGAAGGTGGGGAGGGTGGGGCGGCGGCTCGGGTAGGCCACGCCGCGCAAGAAGGTGGAGAGGGCGGGGCTTCCGCTCTGGTCGTGGCCGGGCACCGCGGCGGGACTGGTGGTCCAGATCGGGTGCGCGGCGGCGGAGGTAGATGGTGGCCGGCGGGGGCGTGGGGTGGTGGAGGTTGTAGGGCAGCTGGCGGGAGAGGAAGAAGGGAGGAAGGAGGTGGCCGAGGTAGCGTGGGGGCAGGGGGCGGCGCTGGTGGTGACCGCGGCGGCGACCCGGGGGGTGGCACACCGGTGGAAGGGAGCAGATTCTGTGGGGGGGTGGGGGTGTGTGGTTGGATCGGGAGGAAGAGAGTTAGGGTGGATCGGGGGCAGTGGGGAGCGGCTGCGTGGTTAGTTTGTAGCTACGGGTGGGTTTGGAGGTGTTGGCAGAATAAGACTAGGTGTTGGTAGAATAAGGTCTTAAGGGGTTTGGTAGAATAGACCCATATATATATATATATATCTTATTTTGTAACATTATCTGGTAAATAAGATTAATCGTTGATCAATTGCGTCTCTAATGACTCTCATGTCATTAATTTGTTGGGGTTTGCTTTTTCTAAATCGATTGATAAACCGTTATTAATAAGTTGACCAAGTTAAATTTTTAAAATTGTGCAATACCCAATACTCGTTGCATAATAAAATCAACACTCAAGACCGTTGACTTACAAATAATAATTTCTCAGTCAACTTAGAAATAGCTAATCACACCGTAATTTGTTGTGTTCTCAAGCACAATAATGCATCTGTCCACAACTTAATTTAGAAAAACCAGATACCCAAACACCAGATTGAGTATTCAAAAGTGGCTCAAGCTTTACTTAAAAAGTGACTCAACCAGATTAACAGTACTATCATAGTGGACCGCGATGACAAACGAGCCCTAATTCAATGGTAAGTGTGTTCAGTCATTTGCTCGTGGAAGTTTTGTCGTCCTACGTACCTCCCGTCGATCATAAGATGATATTAGAGAAAGAATAAACTTACTAAGTTATAAGAATGCACAAACCATAACAGTGTGTCAAATTAAAAACTAGTAAGTTCACTGTCTCACGGTAACTTTGGTTAGCTAGTACCAATCGTGCTTGGTCCAGCCTCAAGCAGGCGTACGTCAGTGCCTGTGGAATCTATATTGAGAGCTATCACAGCATTTATAGTTGGCAGTTTCTGCATCCGCAAGTCGGCAAGTGGCCAGAGCACGTACAGATAGTATCAATCTGTCCATATTTTAAACTCTATCGGAGTAGCGCAGAGAGATGGCTTACATACATGCATGGCTACCCAACCATGGCCCTCAAGGGAAGATATGCATTGGGATTTGGGGGAGAAGTCAATTCATAGACGGAATGATTAATTAACGAACAGATATCCTTAATTTTTTAGAAGTAGGAGTACACCACCACCAACTTATCAGCATGCTTGGAATCACAAGTTTAACCTTGCTCTTTCGCCGAGAAGTGTCACAACCCAACCGCAGGCCGGCCTAACATGAGGAGCAGGAGCTAAGATGTAGTCAAGAACAACTTGCCGATCGATCAATGTGCATGATGTACCATTACTTGTAATGACCAAATCAATCAGCTTCGATCGATCGGCAAGTCATTCTTGGCTGCACCATAGTCCCCGAGCCTAATGTTAGGCGACGGCCAAGCGATTCCATGGCCATGGCTGCATGGTGCATACATAAGGAAGAGAAAGAAGGAAGGGAAGAAGCTAAGAGAGGGGAGAGGCCCGGGCAGAGATGGAGGACATACCCTTAGATTGATGGGCCTTGTATATATAGATAGACGCAGGTAGCAGGGTCGGTGAGAAAGTTAAACAAGCTGCCTGCGAAATTATATATGCAGAAGAGAAATGAATAAGTTAGCTACTCTAGCTGCGATGTACAATGGAAGTATTGAATGCAGTATCATCTGAAGATTTTGAAGAGGACGTGGAAGGATCGGTCTTGGCGATGGATGCAGCACAACACATGCAGCAGGTATGGCCAAACGGAGCCAATAAGGTCGATGGCGATGGGTCCAGCCCATGCTCATGTGCCTACGTGGACATGCAGTATATATAAAATTATAAATGCGTAATCGTATGGTACATGTATGATCTGTCTCGTGGAATACACCGTACATGAACTTATACACACAAGAGAAATCTGCAAAGAATGACCTGTGATGTGTAACAATTTTCCGGGTTGAAATCTGCAAAGCCGAACCGATGCCTTTAACAAACAAAATCTGCCGTGACCTAGAAAGCCTGACGCCCAGCCTTATTTTTCTAGGGCATCGATCAGAGCTACTAGCTAGATTCCTCGTTCTCTGATCGACCTGACGGATTGATTAGCTGGCTCCTGGTTAACATGCACGTCAGGTGAGGTGACTGACTGAAATGAACCAATCAATGGTCTCACAAGCTCATGATGATTCACAAGCTTGCAAAATGGTCTTATATCATGGGACGAAGGGAGCACGTACGGCGCTGCACCGCTGTCTGATTTCCATTGCTATATTCTGCAGTACTGTGCAGTGTATCTCCGGATCTCCCTGTCTCCCTTTAACTAAGTACTACTAAGCAAACGAAGAGGAGAGAACAAATGTTCTAGCACTTAATTCTACTCCATCCGTCTCTGAAAAGAAGGCATATAAATTTTCTCTGAAGTCAAATGATGTAAAGTTTGACCGAGTTTGTAGGAAAATCTATCAAGAACTACGATACCAAATTAATATCATTATATACACAAAAATATATATTTTTATATTATATCTATCTAGTATTGTAGTTGTTGATAGTTTTTTCTATAAAACTTGATCAAACTATGCACCGTTTGATTTCTGACAAAAATTATAGGCCATCTTTTCCTACAAACTTCCGAATGAAGAGGTACGGTTTCCTAGAATCGCACAATCAACCAGCTCATTGCTTCACTTGATGTTTTGGATGCTTCATGTGATATCTTATTCATTTATTCATGGATTTGTGTGTATATATATATATATATATATATATATATATATATATATATATATATATATATATGTTGCAGCATATGGTACCGGTGACGAGCCTGCCCTAGTGCCCTAACTAGTTATCCAAATGCTACTTAAAATTGTAAGTTTCGCACACTAGCTTAAAGTCACTGTATCGAGTCCTGAAATACACAATGGGAAATGCTAAAATACAACCATTCCATATTTTGTTGAGGCATGCCCTTGAACCTAGAAATTAGATATTGGTGGCAACGATTTGAGATCGATATCTAGTATACTCAAGACACTACTGGAAAATCGGTGTTTTCCGAGTGCCCAGCCCTTTGCCGTGTTCCCTTTCATGGGAACTCGGTAATTCTTAACTTTGCCGAGTAGTAAACTCGGCGAAGAGTTGGAAACGGTAAAGGACAGACATTGCCGAGATCCTGCCTTTAAATACTTGGCCTATACAGTGTTCGCCGAGATCCCATGCAGAGGTACTCGGTAAACAACATGCCACGTGTACCTCTGGTCAGAGGCTGACGCCTCCGTGACGGTGTGACCCCTTTGCCGAGTACCCGCGGAAGGGAACTCGGCAAACACTTCCTTTTAAACCGCGCGGCCGCTTCGTCTAACCTATCCACACTACACACCGCACACGAGAGGCTAGTCTCTGCGGCCTCCGCCCACTCCACCGAGCACCTCCACACCTACCGTCGGCACCGAGCTCCGGATCCGCCGCCGCCGACCGCCTTCGTACCGATCGATCCGCCGCCCCAAGCTCGCCGTGGTTGCCGCGTGCCTCCCCGAGCTCGCCGCCGGCCTCCCCCACTACCTCGACGCTGGCGTCCCCCACAACCCCACCGAGGTGAGCTGCTCGATCCTTCCCTTTTTTTTCTTCTATTTAGCAACTTTTTTCATATGCATGAAAATTAAATATGGAAATTTGATATATATATATATATATATATATATATATATATATATATATATATATATTTATATAATGCATGGATTATGGATGATAATATGGAAATTTGGTATATGCATCGATGATATAGGTATATAAGGATAATATGGATATTTGGTATATGCATGTGATATGGATATATGGATAATATGGAAATTTGATATATATGGATAATATAGATGTGATATGGATATATAATATGAAAATTTGGTATATGAAAATTTGATAATATGGATATTTGGTATATGCATGGATGATATGGATATATGGATAATATGGATGATATGGATATATAATATGGATATTTGGTATATGCATGGATCATATGGATAATATATATATATATATATATATATATATATATATATATATATATATATATATATATATATATATATATATATATATATATATATATGGTGGGTCTATTCTACCAACCCCTTAAGATCTTATTCTACCATCTTTTTCCTTATTCTGCCAACTGTTGGGGAACGTCGCATGGGAAACAAAATTTTTCCTACGCACACGCAAGATCTATCCATGGTGATGAGTATCTACGAGAGGGAGAGTGAATCTACATACCCTTGTAGATCGCTAAGCGGAAGCGTTAAGAAACGCGGTTGATGTAGTCGAACGTCTTCGCGATCCAAATCGCAAGTCGTCCCTCGATCCAAACACGATCTAGCGCCGAACGGACGGCACCTCCGCGTTGAACACACGTACGGCTTGATGACGCCTTCACCTCCTCGATCCAGCGAGCGATGGTGAAGTAGTGGATGAGTTCCGGCAGCACGACGGCGTGGTGATGGTGGTGAGGAACAATCTCTGCAGGGCTTCGCCAAGCACTACGGAGATTATGACGGGAGGAACTAGAGGGTTAGGGTTGCCGGCACACGGCTTGGGAAATCTTGATGTATCCCGTGTGCTAGCCCTGCCCCTCTATTTATATGTTGAGCCCTGGGGTCTAAACTTGGAGAGAAAGCCTCCACAAGGTCGGTTTTGCCCGCACAAGGTCGGTTTGGCCCGCACGGAAAGAGTCCCACTCGGATTCCAGCAGTACTGCGTACAAGCGGTAGTACCGCTCATGAGCGGTAGTACCGCTTCACACAAGCGGTAGTACCGCTTACGCGGTAGTACTGTCTTACCAGCGGTAGTACCGCTTAAGGCAGCAGCAAAACTTCCTTTTGCACTTTCCAATACCTCGTGGGCTTTACCCCTTTGGTCCATATAAAGTGTTGCTGCACCCGAACACTTCGGTAAACATCCGGAACCCCTTCCGATGAATTCCGGAACCCTTCCGGAGATCAAAACACTATTATCACATATATCAATCTTTACCTCCGGACTCTTCCGGAGATCCTCATCATGTCCGGGATTTTATCCGGGACTCCGAACAACCTTCGGTCACCAACACAATAACTCAATTATACTAATCGTCACCAAACGTTAAGTGTGTAGACCCTGCGGGTTCGAGAACTATGTAGACATGACCGAGACACCTCTACGGTCAATAACCAATAGCGGGACCTGGATGCCCATATTGGTTCCTACATATTCTACGAAGATCTATATCGGTCGAACCTCTATGTCAAGGTTTCAGTTAATCCCGTATGCTGTTCCCTTTGTTCTTCGGTATGTTACTTGCCCGAGATTCGATCGTCAGTATCTCTATACCTAGTTCAATCTCGTTATCGGCAAGTCTCTTTACTCGGTCCGTAATACAAGATCTCGTGGCTAACACTTTAGTCACATTGCTTGCAAGGCTCATTGTGATGTTGTATTACCGAGTGGGCCCTGAGATACCTCTCCGTCACACGGAGTAACAAATCCCAGTCTTGATCCATGCCAACCCAACAGACACCCTCGGAGATACCTGTAGAGCATCTTTATAGTCACCCAGTAACGTTGCGACGTTTGATACACATAAGGTATTCCTCCGGTGTCAGTGAGTTGCATGATCTCATGGTCATAGGAACAGATACTTGACATGCAGAAAACAATAGCAATAAACTGACACGATCATAGGCTACGTTTATAGTTTGGGTCTTGTCCATCATACCATTCTCCTAATGATGTGATCCCGTTATCAAATGACATCTCATGTCCATGGCTAGGAAACCTTCACCATCTTTTGATCAACGAGCTAGTTAACTAGAGGCTTACTAGGGACACAATGTTGTCTATGTACCCACACATGTATTTGAGTTTCCAATCAATACAATTATAGCATGGATAATAAACGATTATCATGAACAAGGAAATATAATAATAACCAATTTATTATTGCCTCTAGGGTATATTTCCAACACCAACAACCCCACCTAAGCGCCGCCGCCCCTCCCCTCCCCGCCTCCTACCGCGGGAGCGGCCTGGGAGCGCCGCCGCCCCTCCCCTCCCCGCCGTCTACCGCGGGAGCGGCCTGGGAGCGCCGGCGCCTCTCTCCTCCCCGCCTTCTTCCGCCGCAGCGGCCGGCATCGATGCGTCCCCTCTCTTCCCCGCTTTCTCCCGCGGCAGTGGCCTGGGAGTACCGCCGCCCCACACCTCCCGGCCTTCTTCCGTGGCGGCGGCCTGGGCAGCGGCCTCGGAGCGCCGCCGCCCCTTTCCTCCCGGCCTTCTTCCGCGGCAGCAGCCTCAGAGCGCCGCCCCCCTCACTCCACCCGGCCTTCTTCCGCGACAGTGTCCTCGGAGATCGGTGGCACATCGCCATATCAGGTTTGGTGCTGCCTCGACATTGCACCAGTTCGATGAAGAAGAAGTGCTCGCAAGGCTGCTTCCTCCGCAGCTAGTTCTTGGATGCAAGCTTCGACAAGGTTCTGCTCGAAACCTCCATCTCCATTGACGTTAAGTCAAGTTCAAATCGCGCATGAAATACTCAAGAAGGCCAAGCTCAAGTGGGCTGCAAGGGCAAGTGGACTGCAGATGGAAGCGAAGGGAACTTCATGCAAACGCAAAGACGGACTGCAACATGAGGTAAGCAGTTCACCTATTCTCCGCTATCAGTTTAGTTATTCGGCCAATGCAGTGCATGAAGTCCAGTACGTCCATAAAGGCGATGCAGTGCGTTTATTTCAATTCACCTTGAATAAGGATGCGGTCCGGTAGCTCGATTATGCAGTGTGGTTGCATAGGTTCACCTTGAATAATGATGCAGTGCGGTTGCTTCAGTTCGCACTACGCGATGATGCAGTCCATCTGCATTAGTTCGCAGTGCTATTTATAAAGGCATTGCAGTTCGCATAATTCAGTTCATTTCACCTGACAATGCAGCTCGACCGTTTTGTGCAGGAAGTTCAGTTCACCAGACAAAAAATGCCGTGGATAATTCACAACCCAAAGCCCCTGAACTGCAAGATGAGCCAAGCTTCTGGAAGCACTGGATGGGTAACTCCTGAGATACCTCGAGGATTCTACACTACAACAAACAGGGTGCAATACTCTTCGGAAGAAGATTTTTTCCAGCAAGAAGAGGTGGTGGAAGATGACGACGATGTCACCTTCATGTGGGAGGGCACTCATCAACATGATGATGATGATGATGATGATGATGATGATGATGATGATGATAATGACGATGACGATGATGCGAATGGACGACACATTTGCAGTTCAACTCCGCTGCTTTAAAACTTCTCATAGTATGCAGTTCTGTTCAGTATAAGAATGCAGTATGAGAGTGCAAACTTTGCAGTTCGCTCAACCACAAAATGCATTTACAAAAATGAGAAATCTCAGACGCTATCATGTACACTGTAATGCAGTTCCAGTGTAGTCAACTACTTACAAACATGCAGTACACTACAACATATGAAAGAACTGCAACAATAAGAACAAAGGAACAGAGATCCAGACATGTTTTGAGACTAACAGAGGTTAGCAAATATAGTCGCAGTTCGATAGCTCGCCTAATCGATGTGCAAACACTCAATTTTGAAGAATATGCCGCAAAAAATTCAATCGAGCTCACGGGCCAAAAAAGGTAACAGATGAACAACAAACGCTGTTCTCAAAAAATTGACACTCAAGTATACCGATTACAGATGCAATACAGTCGATTCAAACGAAAGAAAGACACTAGTTAGAAGATTCAAAACGCATCAACGCGCAAAATCCAAAAAACCAAAAAACACAAAGGAGCGGACGAAGCTCATCACGCCCGCACAATCGATTTCACAAAAATGATACCAGATTACGAACAAAAATGCAGATTATAGATAAACGAGAGCGTTTAAACGAACGCAAGCTAAGGATTCCTACTAAAAAACCAAATTCGAGCGCAAAAAAATCGAATCACACACGAACAAGAACGAACAGAGGAAAGCTCGTCTGCCAAATCGGACGATTTGTGCAGATTTTACCCGGATTCCAGTAAATTACAAACAATAATGGACAACGAACGTCCAGAAACAACTAAAACTATCCCGCAACACCCGATTGCATCCAGAACACACGGACGCACCACAAGCCACGAAGCAGTTCTCCCATCTGGCATTGCAGTGCTATTTGTACAGAAATGCAGTGCACTAGCGTTCAGCGTGCAGTTCGGAAGTGTGGGCAGAATAACTATTCTGCCAATATTGGCAGAATAGACGGGCTATATATATATATATATAGAGAGAGATGTTATATATGGTAATAATATGGATATGATGCATGATATGGATCTTATTTTTTTTTTCAATTTCTGTTTTATAAATGGATGCATGATCGAGAGGATATGTGTGAATTCTATCGAAGTGGAGAGGATATATCATTTTAGTTTGTGTATATAGATATAGTTCAATTGATGTGTACTAGAGTTTAGCAATATGGAAAGAGAAAGAGAATGAAAAGAAATTTAAAAAGAAAAAGAAGTTAGTATGAGCAATTGCTATCTTTTGTTAAAATGTGGATATCCGTGGAAATATTTGCAAATGCTATCTTTCATATGTGTGGTATATATAGTGCTATATGTTACATGTTGCTTTATGTGTTTTTTATGAATAATGACATCTTAATTTGTATAATTTTTTACAGATGGATGGCAGTAGGGGGTGGAATGGACTTATTGAGGCGTTAGCGTTTGGCGACGCCGTCAAGTTAGCTAGGATGAAGGAGATCGCTTGCTGGTATAGCACCTCCGGGGAAATGGCGTATGCGGTGAAGTACGTGATCAGACATACTACACCGGAGGAGCGGCAGCGGATGATGGCCGCCTATCGTGGTGATAACGAGGTCGGTGCGACGGAGATACTCCTTTGGGCAATGAGCGAGGGGCATGGATGGGATGTTGAGTTGTCACACAAGTATGCTGACTACCACTCTGTCATGCCCGCCAATGCGGTCCCGGATGTGACCTGGACTAACCTAGTGCAGTTGCCGGGCAATGGCCTAGATCAGCCAATCCGTATCCGCGATGACAGGGAGCCCGTCCCCGCACCACGCCCCTCCACCCCGGAGGCGAAGCCCTCTCACTACGCGTAGTATGCTATTAATTAGTATGTTAATTTGAGGGTCCGGCTTGTGGATGCCCTTCATATGATGAACTATTATTTTGGTTGTAAGACTATTGCTATACGTATCGATACATTGCTTCATATGATGGAATTAATGCTTTCTATATGTATCGATGCAATGCTTTCTATATATGCTTACTTGTTCACATGATATGTCTAGTACTTGTTTCGTCTAACGGCCACTCGACCATATTATTTGTGCGATTTCGTGTGCCCCACTCTCCGGTGGGGCCCGCGTCATCTACCCTAGGGTTTTAGAAATAAAGAAATAAAGTTGTGCATTGGCCTTTTCCTCATCAAACCACCCTTTTTATACCCATGTTTGGATCCATGCAAAAGGAGGAGTGGTTCCGACAGTTTCCCGCGTGATTTAATGTGTCTGGCTGTCCGCCGGGCACATACGTGGCTTTCAACTAGAGCGAGGGGATCCAAATGGGATAAAGTCATGAGACCAAATTGGATGGTCCCACAATATGATATAATGGCCATGTGTAAAGTTTTGGGGTGAGGCTTGGTCAAGAAGATGAAAAGGGAAAGGGGGTTTACAATAACAGCCCTCTCCGGCAGGCCCCACATCATCTAGCCCTAGCATTTCTTCGGAAGGGGTCATCCCTTGTGAGTTTTGTTCCTTGCTTGTGTTTGAGTGGGTCATAGTTTCATGACAAACCGAAAGATAGGCCAACTCCTAGCATGAGCTGGGTCGGTGTCACCAGAAGGAGGGATTCACGTGAGGTTAGAAATTCACGGGACCTGGCGTTGTGTCATCACACGGCCCCTGGAGGACGAGCCTGCCCTAGTGCCCTAACTAGTTATCCAAATGCTACTTAAAATTGGAAGTTTCACACACTAGCTTAAAGTCACTATGTAGAATCCTGAAATACAAAATGGGAAATGCTAAAATACAAGCATTCCATATTTTGTTGATGCATGCCCTTGAACCTAGAAATTAGATATTGGTGGCAACGATTTGAGATCGATATCTAGTATACTCAAGATCATCTGATCCGTGTTGAGCCAATAGCCAATATCACCATTCCCCACTGTTACAAAATCAAATAACTGAATGGTGCTTTGGTTTTTTACTATTATTTGTTGTAGCGCATGGCGACAATGATGAGTCTGCCCATTATTTTTGCAAATCTGAAATGGATACATTAACTCCCTGTTATTTTCCAATTATACAATTTTGTGTCTATGCATCATTGAGCAGGTGAACTTACCAATATTGACATTGATATTGTGATTTGAGCTTTACTTTGGAGGAGCCTCTCACAGCTTATCTACTCAGGTTGTTTGTTGATAGTTCTGTCAAACTAACCCAGAAGCATGTGGTCAGGTTGTTAGTTGAATGGATTTTGTCAGTTGCATGGTTTGTATCAAATCCGAGAAAGGATTCTAGAACAAATCACTCAATTATTATGTATACACAACTATCAAATTGGGCAATTTTGCTGTGACAAAAACAAGTTGGGTATATATGCACATATTAATGCGAGAAACTGAGATAGGAAATAGATTATGTTGATTATATCTTATAGATATCATTCCTGTTTCTTGTTATCTTCTTGTAGCAAACTGTTGACACTTGCACATTTTACAAGTTCAATTATGTCTAGTGCAGGGTAACCTTTAAGAGCATCTTGTAAACTAAGCTGCAGCAAAACACTGTAGAAAATGAGGTCCCATGTTGTGAACATTTAGTTGTTGCACTTGTGTGTTTTTGAGATGCCGCACCTCTGTTTTTGTTGACCTTTGATTAATGTATGTAAATTCTATGGAAATGTATCATAAGAAATGTGAATTCATAACTCTATGGTTGATTTAATCTGTTGATATTGATATGTCTATATTATCAATATTTTGAGTAATGGAATAACTATGTGAAAAATATTAATATTAAGCTTTTTTATGTTCATTGGTTACTTATTTTTCCAAATGGTTATGCCATCACAGGGATATACCACTTCCCTGCCACTACTGCAGGAATGCCTAGCAGTGGCGGGCGCCAAAAGCCCAGCAGTTGCGGGCAAGGCTCTCAGGGGCGCCCGCCACTGACCTCTCGCCATTGATAACATGGCATCAGCGGCGGGCGCGCGCCCGCCACTGGTAGTGCACCAGCAGTGGCGGGCATTAGTCATCGCCCGCCACAGCTTTTTGATGTAGGAATGGTGGGCGCTGTGTTTCGCCCGCCGCAACCGTATATGACAGTAGTGGCGAGCCTTATTTGTGCCCGCCACTGGTACTAATCTAGGCCGAATTGCTGCTATTGCAGCATATTGCACCTAGATTGGATCATCAGATTGCATGAGATATATAAATTGTTGTTTCAACATTGATCCACATGCACACACACCACATTACAATGATGTCAGATTAATTAAAAGTAGTACTAAAGCAAATCTAACAAGTGCATTACAATGACAAGCATATATCGCTCATCACATAATTAATAGTTTGACAAGTTGTTTAGGGGTCAAATGAGTGGAGGGAGATGTTCAACACATAGTGTGTTACTAGGACTCGCACATACTACATGAATGACGAATGCATGGAACGAATGGGGACCAACGGGCGGTATGCTCTAGAATCGGAGATTTGGCCTCTCGAAGAGCCCATTTAACTACCTCACCCGGAGTGGGTATGGTGGTTGGACTTAGACCCAGCCAGATCCTCAACCTTTCATCCGGGTCGCCTCTGTCAAGATGCACACCGCGAGTTCATTGAACCGCGTCTCTGCTATTTTATGCATCGCTGGGAGACCACACTGGGCCGCTGGAACACTTCTGATCCAAGCTAACATAGCCTCCCTGAGCTGCTCTGCCCGATGCTTGTCCCGCATCCATAGATAGTGCTTCTGCATGTTTGTTGCAGAGACCCCCTCCCACAATTCTTCTCGCGATCCAATCTGTTATTGTTAGCACACAACAACATTCAAAATATATACATATACAAAAGATCACAAGGTACATATAAACATATGACACACGTACATATAAACTAAAGATCGCAAGGTAATTCATATGAACATATGACACACGTACATATAAACTAAATATCACAAGGTAATTCATAGAGTAGTGCAAGGCAACAAGCATTGTGTCATGACATAATTTAAAGTTTGACAAGTTTTTCGAAAGGAGCATATATATCTATTCTTTAGTGATAACATCCGTCGGCATTTTGATGTCTAATTCTCAAGTCTCACTCTTTTTTGCCCTCTGCCTTGCAGTAGAACATCCCCTCATCCCTCGCTACCGCTCGATTGATGATATTCGTGAGCACCGTCTGAAGGCAGTCATGCTCTATCCAAAAGTGAGCTAGCTTAACTTCCTCCTCATTCTCTTTGGACCACTTCAGCAACATTGAATGTCTTCTCAAAAGTGGTCCTGCGCGCACATAGTCATCCATGAGGACCATGGCATAGTAGCCAGACATGTGGAAGCTTCCGTCTTTCGGTTATTGCTGGCAACAAAAGCTTGTGCGGATTTTGTAGCGCTTATACGGCATGCTCGTCTTTCTGGACTTATGACACATGAAAAGAGCAGCATCCAGAACTATCTTCAGATTGGTCCACGGCTTGTTAGAGTCTCTCCTGGAATCAAAGAAATAAGCTCGGCCGTCCTTCGGCATCAGTGCGATGACGATTCAGTGTTCATTGCTGCGCAAAACAATTGAACAATGTACCATGAATGAGATTGACACTGAAGCAGTCAGGTATATGTGAAAGCATAATGGAATGAACAACTTAGGTTTCGAAGTAAGGCACGAAAAAGTTTTCCTTGTGCCGAGGACTATCAAGAATGGTCTGGTGGAGGTAAGTAGCGATGTTGCGCTGGCCTTTATCAGAATCCACATTGGCAAAGTGCATGTGATACGGATCAAGGAAGGCAGCTTCTTTATTCTGGAGTAAGGGATTTGTAGCCTGCCAGAGCGACCAAAGCCTCATTAAGGACGGCCTGACTATGTCCACATAGAAAATATTGTCGTTGACCACATTCTCAAACCCCAGATATATTTTATTAGCACGGAACGCTATGACAAATCCAATACCCTCTGTAACCTTGGCGGTGTAATAAATCTCACCCTTTCCTGACCTAGCTACCACGTCATTGTGTGGAAGCTGAGCTTCAGTCCTGAGTGCGCTCAACTTGTCTGGTGGTAACATCGGTTGACCAGGCTGAAACATACGCCATATGCACCATTTAGTAGTGCTCTCGGGTGCAGTACGAACCACATCTTGTACAAACCGGACACTGTCCCACGAAGTGTAAGGGTTTCAAACGGAAACCGCCGCCTTACGCACATAACTCATTTTTTTAAAATCATTTTAACCACAAACTTTCTCTATGATTAGTACACACCATGCAAAGCCCCATGCTCAAATTTGAGCACTTTTGAGTTGGTTTTCTATTTTCGCGGCATTAACTAATTTTCCGGCAACTAAAAAGGCCAGAACCCTCTTCAGTACAAAATAGCAAGCAAACGAGCTCCGAAAGGGATGAAACTTTGCATGCTATCTTCATTGGACACATGTAGGTTGTGGTAAAAATTTGAGATTGTTACGGCAAAAACTTGATACACGTCGTGTACAAACTGGACACTCTCCCACAAAGTGTAAGGGTTTCGAACGGAAACCACCGCCTTACACACACAACTCATTTTTTAAATCATTTTAACCTCAAACTTTTTCTATGATTAGTACACACCATCCAAAGCCCCATGCTCAAATTTGAGACTATTCTAGGTTTAGTAAATATGATTTTCTTAGGAATTTTTGGACCTAACTTATGTGTGGCGGACGGCTCTTAGGGCCCGCCATAGCTAACTTCGGATATTTTGATTTTTTTTGGCGCGCGTTACCGGAATTTGTTTGTGGCGGGCATAAGTTTCGCCCGCCACTGCTAAGGGATAAACCATTGGCGGGAGATACTTGTGTGCCCGCCACTGCTAGCTTTCATCACGCAGGCAAATTTGGAAGAGTTTACGAGTGGCGGTAAGTATTTCTGTCCGCCAATGCTGTGTCGATTCTAGTGGCGCATATGGTTTGTTACACGCCACTGCTACTTTTCCAAAATAGCAGTGGCGGGTAAACCTGCCACTAATTTGAGGCCACCTATAAGCCTTTTCCCAGTAGTGTGCTTTGCCAAACCTGACACCCACATAACCCTGTGGGGCCAAAATCATCAGAGAAACAAGGTATACCGACAGGAATAAAGTTCTTGACGGCCAACCGACAGGCATTTTCTAATTTCCCGGTCAAGCAATGGCTGACGGTTAACCCTGACGGACGGCTGACAGGAAAACATATTCCTGTCGGTTTTGGGCTCACAGAAAAATTTCAGCTTCTGGTAGTGAGCAGCTAACTAGGTAAACAACAAAAATCAACTAACACAACAAATAAAAACAGGTGACTGATGAATAGCAAAAGTGAATAATAATAAATCATGTGACAACTTTATTTCTTCTTTTCCAACCTGGCCACCTCAACAATTGTCAATCCTATCTTTTATATCTAAATAGGAGCCCCCACTACCTCATTTCTCTAATCTCTCGTGCATCCACGTCACTACCATTTGCATATTGTGGTCCCACTGTCGAATATGAACGCAACATGATGGATCCATGGTTCTATTTCCTCCTTACATGGGCTCAACGAACAGGATTTGCACATGGATTTCATCTCATGTAGGTCCCGCTAACAATAGACTCCCTGGTTCACTTTCCTCCTTCTTAGATGGGCTCAACGCACAGGATTTGCCAATGGATTTCATCTCCTGTTGGCCCAGTTGCAATGCCTTGTAATATTCTAATCTCAGCTGCTCAAAATGACTCTTTGCACATTAAGACGCTTTCGAAGAGGGCTTTGTACTCCATGATAGGCAGCGTTAGTTTTGTTGTCGGTTGTGAATGGTGCTGCTCCTCTCTCTCTCCCTTTGAGCGAACCTTTGCTTTTGCCGCATTCGGCCTCTCTCTCCCCTCTCTCCGGTGGCTCCGGCCGTCGAAGAGGAGGGCGGGAGGGGGCCGTCCCTTGTAGTGTGTGTGCTAGTTGTTGGAAATATGCCCTAGAGGCAATAATAAGTGTTAATATTTATTTCCATGTTTATAATTAATGTTTAGATTTCTGTGCTAGAATTGCTATGGTTCTTGAATGTGAGATTCAAAGGAAACTCATGTACATGTGTGGAAACATAAACACAAAATAGGTTCCTGTTCTCGCCTCCAAGACTAGCTCATGTGTTGCATGATGATCTCGTTTTCCTAATCATAGGGCATTGTAAAAGTATCAACGATGCCAGCAACAATGAGAGCACATTGTTGGCGGAAGAATGGTGTTGAACAGACCCAATCAAATGATATACTACGAGAACACATCGTCACAATTTTATAAGTATAATCATGCAAGTGTTGACGTATACTCACTTCCTTAGACCATGAGAATATCAAGTACCTTCATGCCGGACGGTGTACTTTGAGGTTCATTAAACGTTACCCGTAACAATGTGATTATAAGGGCAACTTTCGGGTACATCGGAAAGTATGTTTAGGGACTTGATAGCTCAAGATTGGGATTTGCTCCTCTGACGATGGAGTAATATTCATTGGGCCCTCTCGGCATTATGATATCCATCATCGTCTGTCCAGACACACCGTGACATGATCAGGGGGATACCGCAATGCGGAAACGAGAAAAAGAACAAAACTGGTAACAAGGATAACTTGGTATTGTGATCAAGTTGTTGCTTCACAAGGATGCCGATAAAGTCTCGCCTCGGGTTTTATTATATCATGAAGCAAAGAGAATGGTGTACGAAAACAATAGGTTCACTCGATAATAATTCATGTATGTGTAGGAGTCAGTATGGATGCCCAGATCCCACTATTGATTATTGACTGGAAGGAGTTCTGGGTCATGTCTGCACATTACCGAACCTACGGTGTCACACGCTTAAGGTTCATCAGTTTGTTGAGTGCTAGAAGTGTTAGGAGCATGAGAGAAATTCACTAAAATAGTTTTGAGAAAATCAAAAATGTTTCAGAGAGAAAGCCGGAAGTGTTTCGGTGAAAACTGAAAGAGTTTCGGAAAATCGGGATAGTCCCGAGGGACACAAAAAGCCACTGGAAGGTCTGGTCGGGAAATTCTGGATGGCTCCACAGGCTGCCCACATGGCTTGGCCGAAGAGGGACAGTATCTTGGGCCTTTAGGGCCCATTAGTGGGGCGCCCCCCACTTGCCTTGAGGGGCAAGTTGGGGGGAGAGGGGGGCTAGAGCTTTGGGGAGGGCCACCCCTTTGGTGCGCCGGCCCTAGGAGGGAGGGAGCCCCTCCTCCAAGGCAGCCCCCTCCCTACGGCTATATATATGAGAAGGGCCAGCCCCTCCAAACGCATCTCTTTTGCTTGATGGCTGCCCCTCTCTCTCTCACACACATGGAAAAGTTCTTTCGCCGTTAGGCTGCTCCACCTCCACCTCTAGTTCTCTGGTAGGATCTCGTTCTAGATGGCAAAGCCCTGCTTGATTGGTGATCTCATATGTGTGGATACTGGCAGAAGGATCATCTCTTTGATCCTAGATCAGGAGGAGAAAAATTCTCGCGGTTGGGAGGTTTAATCCTAGCTGCGGGAATCTGCATCAACTTCTTCACCAACTTCATCTCTCCACTGCATTCTAGTTGGTAAAGATCTGATCTAACCTATTTGCATCATCATAGTGATCCTAGGTTTAATACATAGGGCAATTTTTTTTGTTTTCTACTATGTTTCCCAACAATGGTATCAGAGCGATCTATACGTAGATGTAGGTTCAATCTAGAGCACATAGGGATGTGCGGGCACTGCACAATTTTTATGTGTGCGGGTATTAGATGTGATCTAGTACTTGACGTTCTTTTTGCTTCCCTTGAATTTGCAATTTTTTTATCTTTGCGAAATAGTGATGACTTTGTTACAAAGGTCTGGCGATCCACGGTTCTTCTATGCTGCTCATAGTATGCTGGTTGTTAGACCAACGATGTGATTCAGTCTCTTTGGGTCTCACTGTAGTTAAGAAAGATCAATTTTGCAAATAAAAGGGTTTGTAGATGTGATACATGGGGGTCACGCGTCGAATGAAGTTTAGTATGGGGCTCGAGATTTTTCTATGTCTCGTGTTTCATACACCCCTCATGTTAAACTAGCAAATTGAATAATAATGCTTGATGATAACATAGGTAGCTTGATGATAACATAGGTTGGCAATGGAAACCCTAGCAGCCACGATAAAATATCTAAAAACCGATTAGAGGCGTCTATCTCATTTTTGCAAGATTTACATGCGATCCGGTATAGCCTTCTTCATCACAATGAGATTGTAAGAGATGCTATATCATGTAATTAATTATTTGCATGACCCGCATGCCATAGTACGGCATGATGGCAGGAGTCATATGATTGTCACTTTAATGACCTGCATGTCAAAATTCATGTAATGCATTTTTTTATTAGCTATAGAGATACTAATAATTTTTAGTGCAAGTACATGGAGGTGACAAGTTTTTGATGGTGGACCCCAACACAAAAGCCGTACGCGAAGAAGGAGTTCTCCGGCAAAGAAAGTTGAAGAAATGGGCCAAGGCAGAAAAGTTCTGCCACGGCAGCAAAAACAGGCTACCATGGCAAAGTTTTCAAAACTGCTGCCATGGCGGCAGTTTTCTGCTGAAAAACTTCTGCCACGGCATCGAAAACGGCTGCCACGGTAGAATTTTTACAAAAACTGCGCGAAGATGACGTGGACTTCTTCAACGGAAGGGGCTATGCCATATCACACTTTTATGAATTGCCTGTGATGTTTATCTCTTTTCATGCATCCTGTTTGATGCGCGGTAGACGTGTTTTATATGGTGATCACTCACAGAAAAATATCAAGTAGTTAGTGTTCTCCCAAGTGTAGCACCGTATGGAATACGTGTCATTTCGAGGTGCGCCATGTCACATGGGTGCGACAGACTTGTCGCGTATGAGGCCGGTACGGTCGGACCGCACAGCAAGATCACTTGGTTGTCTTGACGTTCAGGCAAGATGGTCTTGAGCTCAGAACATGCCATCGAAAAATGAACAAGAGTCACATGAGATGTGATTGGAAAGTTGGCCTACCGGTCAAAATGTTCATCATCAGTGATGTCAGATCAATGGCGAACAATTGAGACACGGGTCTTGAATCACTTAAAATGAATTATGAGGGATATTGGTTTTAGGGGGACCACACTTTAAAATAAATTGTTTAATTACTAGTGCAATTAATTATAAACAATGTCTAAGTGAACTTGCATTTTGTCGTTGTAGATAAGATGGCCCACAACACACCGTTTTACTTAGGCCCGATGCTAGAGAAAGAGAAATTAACTGCGAATGGAAGCAACTATGCGGACTGGGTCCGTACCTTGAGGGTTGTCCTCAGGAGTGCTAAGAAGGAGTACATTATAGATCAACCTCTCGGTGATCCACTGCCACCTGGTGTAACGCAGGATGTTGCAAATGTTTTCACCTCCTGTAGTGATGACTACGAAGCAGTTCAATGCTTTATGCTTACTTGCATGGATCCAGAGCCACAAAATCATTTTGAAAGGTTTAGCGCTCTCGATATGATCATAGCGCTAAATGCTCTGTATTTAACACAAGCTAGGACTGAACGTTATGAGATAGCCAAGGCCTTGTGGGAACACAAGATGGCAGAGGGTAGCTCGGTGAGCGAACACATGATCAATATGGTTGGTTATGGACAAAAGTTGAAAGCCTTGGGGTTTTCTGATCCCTGAGACACTTGGAACTGATCTTGTCCTTGCTTCACTCTCCCCGTCTTACTATGGTTTTATCACGAATTACAACATGAATAGGATGGACAAGAGCACTAACGTGTTGTTCGCTATGCTTAAAACTGTGGAGGCTGGAGTGCATAAAAGCACCAATCATGTGATGATGGTGAATAAGACCACCAGTTTCAAAAAGAAGGGCAAAGCCAAGAAGGGTAAGGGCGCCGGTAAGACCGACACCCAAGAAAATCCTAAAAGCGATGCCACGTAGCACATTGAGTGTTTCTTCTACAAGGGCAAGGGTCACTGGAAGAGGAACTGCAAGAAGTTTTTGGCAGAAAATAAGAAGTTTGGATAGTCCAGCAAAAGTATCGTTGTTATAACTATTATAGATTTATTTCTTGCTGGTCCTCACTGTAAGTCATGGGTATTTGATACCGGATGGGTTGCTCATATTTGCAACTAGATGAAGGGGTTGCAGAAGGTGCGAAAACTGGCAAGGAATGAGGTGAAGATGTGCATCGGGAACGGTGTCCAAATCTCTGCTCAAGCTCTCGGCATTATGCCCTTGCGTCTACCTTCAGGATTCAGTTTAGAACTGAATAAATGTTATCCAGCATTATGTAAAAACATTATTTCAGGATCGTGTTTGTTACGTGATGGATATTCTTTTAATTCGGAAAACAATGGTTGTTCAATCTTTTTTAAGAATATGTTTTATGGATTTGCACCCATTGTGAATGGGTTATTCATTTTGGATCTTGAATGTAGCAATGATGTTTTTAACATAGAAACTAATCATCTTAAGAAGACTGAGACAAATACCACTTTTATGTGGCACTGCCGTCTTGGCCATATCGGAAAGAAGCGCATGCAGAAGCTTCATAATGATGGAGTTTTGCTGTCTTTTGATTTCAAACCATTTGACACATGCGAGGCTTGTGTGATGGGCAAAATGACCAAGATGCCGTTCATTGGTCATCCTGAATGGGCGAGTGACTTGTTGGAGATAATACTTACTGATGTATGCGGTTCAATGAGTATACCAGCGCACGGTGGATATCTATACTTCATAACTTTTACTGATGACTTAAGTAGGTATGGATATATCTACTTGATGAAGCAAAAGTCCGAAACCTTTGAAATGTTCAAAGAGTTTCAGAACGAAGTGGAGAATCATCGTGACAGAAAGATTAAATTTCTATGATCAGATCGTGGAGGAGAATATCTTAGTCAGGAGTTTAGCAAACATCTTAGTGAGCGTGGAATAGTGTAACACCCTGAATTTTGGCCCTTTTACTTTTTTCAAAAATACCTTGGATTTATTTGGAGTTTACCTTGCATCTTCATTTGATTGGCTCTTTGGACTTAGAACTTGGCAATATGTTTACTTTTCTTTTCCCAAATTAACCCAAGCTTCCAGAACATCACCAAAACTCTAACACTCCTGCCCAAGCTCACCCACAAACTTTTTCTCAGATATTCTTTTTCTATAAAAGAATATACCCTCAAGTACCTAGGTTGTGAAGCAACCTATATTTCTGCCATCCCAAAAATCCTCAAACAATTCTCATAATTTCTATAGGTAAGTGAAACCCTAGAAATGCCCTAGACACTTGAAGAAAGTTTCTCAAGTGAGCAAACCATCCAAACCTAGTTTCTGCCGAAACTTTTGGCTTGTATAGCAAGTACCTCAGATCCTTATCCAACCTAGATGAAACTTGGCGTAGATGCTCACCCTAGTACCTATACACTACACACCAATGACCAGCTCTATACCCCTCACCATTTCTCAATGGCACAACACAAACAGGTTGCTGTCAGTATAAGTTTTGGACCTGCACGTTTGATCCAATCCACATACCATCGATTATTGGCCACCTAGCTAACCTACACTGCATGCCCAACGTACTAGACAAGGTCCTAGCACCAGACACCTCCCAGGGCCCCCATTGCCTTGGTGACAATGTGACTTGCATGCCAAAGCCGTGCTCTGCTCGTCGGCAAGCCCCTGGCCAGCCAGCCCCGACCACCACCGCCCGTCCCCAGCACGGCACACTGCGCAAGCAGCCACGCGCACTCCTCCCCGCAACCCCAGTGCCATCCCCCTCCACCCAGACCCCCCTTTGAGCACGTCCGTGGGCACGGCGCTATGCAGCCCGTGACCTCCCCGTCATCGTCTGCCTCCGCAATGCGCCCAGCCCCTCCCCTGACCCCTACGGACCCCCATGGCCCCTCCCCACGGCCGAGCAGGGCTGGCACAGTGCCAGCTTGCCCACGAGCTTATCCGCGGTGGCACAACAGCCATGGCACCCGCACCCGGCTATAAAAGCCACTGCCCGCCGCTCTCTCGACCAGCACCACCTCTCCTTCCCTGTCTGACCACCCCTAGCTCGAGGAGCACGACCCAGAGGGCCTGCCTCCTCGGAATCGAGCCGAGCTCCACCGCCATAGCCCCACGGTCGCCATCCCCCTCCGGTAGCAATCCTGGCCCCCTCTCCCCTCCTACTAACCTCTAGCCCTCCCATAGTGCTTGTAAGAAGCTCACCGGAGCGAATTCCCCACAGGAACTCCAACTCCGACGAGCCCCATATGACACCACCGCCAAAGACGACACTCCCCTTGCCATTCGACCACCTCCCGATAAGCTGCGGGTACGTGGAGGACCGCCGTCATCTCGCCATTCCACTCCACCCATCCTTGAGCATCGTCACGTCCCCTACACCAGTGAACTGCCGTCGGTGAGCCGCCACGCCCCTGTCTCTCTCTCTCTCCCTCTCTTTTAAAATAGACAGGGGGCCCCACTGTCAGTGACTCGGCCCGTCTCCGAAACGGTATGTAAGTGGAAGCGTATTTCCACTTTATGCCTTCGGCGTGGCCATTTCTGGATTTTCTGTTTAATTCATTAAAAACCTTTTTAAAACTTCTGTTGACCCAACTTTGACCACTCAAAACTCCTAAATGACAAGTCCAAATAAGTTGATTCTTTTTGCACTATTTTTCTTTTGAATTCCTTTATCCACTCGTAGAATCTTGTATTTTTGTGACCTGTCTAGAATTTCTGGAGAGACTTTTTGGCTTTATATGATATTTATATTTGCTTTTAAAATTATTTCTAGTGGGAAATAATTGAGGAGGTGAAGACCAGGAGTACTTTGGCACTCCATTTGAGCAAGGCAAGCCACCACCTCCATTTGCTTGATGGCATTGCAAGGCCATGGGTTAAACTTGCACTTGGTTATATGTTGGAATTATTTTTGCAAAGAGTTTAATTATGCTTTTTGTTGGAATTATTGCTATGGTACTTTTTTATACTTGCAAGTGATTTGGTTGGATCGGTAACAATCATTAGTAAGCATGTTAAGTAGTGGAACTAGATGCTCACTTATTTACTTGTTGATATTATGAAAGTGATCATATTATTTGTTAGGTTCTTTTGGTAATTAAAATTGCTATGATTTCATATTGACACTACTGAATTATATGGAGGATTAATTGTATCAGAAATAAAACTTGTTAAATTAAATCCTTCATGGTTGATCGAGTCATAGTGCCACTGAATCGAGCCTTTCCGTGCAACCACATTTGCCTTTGTGGGAAGGCCCTAGCCTGGGTTATAGTTATGTCTCTTAGGCATATCACCAAAGAGGAATGGTTCGACAGTTAGTATCTCCTTGGCCCGGGGATTGTCGTTCAGCTACGAGAGCCTGAGTTGGTAGGATTGAGCTCAGAGTTTATTTGTGTCCCATAGGGGATGAGTTGTGCCACGGGGTGGCAGGGACCCAGTTTCCCTTTCCCAGGACTAGCCTGCGGGAATGTCGGTGGTACAGTAAGAGGGCCATGCTATAGACATGATTTGTTGGACTGTTGTCCATAGTGTGGGAAAAGTGTACAACCTCTACAGAGTGTAAAATCTATTCGAATAGCTGAGTCCTTGGTATGGGATACCGTTCGCACTAAGACACACTATTTGGTCAATACCATGAAAGAAGGAATACACCCATAATTGGTTAACTGATACCTTTGCAGGCAAGTTGAGACGATCACGAGGTGATCATGTGAGTAAACCGGGTGGTCGAGAATCATGCCGGGAGTTGGTCCATGAGACCTTAAACAAGCAAACTATATTTATTCTACTATTAATTTTCTGTCTTAATTATTGATTTATACCTTTAACTTGAATTATGTTAAATTGTCATGTCCTTGCTTGCTTTCTTGTTCTTTGTTGTTGTGAGCTTGCGAGTACATTCAATGTACTCACTTGGCTTATCATGCCAGATGCAGGTGATGCCGTGCACGAGTACCCCGAGGATCCCGAGTATGCGAACTAGGATGTGTCCCAGCAGTGTCCCTTTGGATTGGAGTCCCACCACCATCATGCTATTCAGTTGTGTTATACCTCCCTGCTACTAGTAGATTGAGGCCCGAGATGTTGGATAAATAATGTACTTATTGTTGCTAGACGAGTAGTGTTGCCTTGCCTCACAAGAGTATTGTAATATCGAACCCTGTACCCTTAGTAATGCAATGAATTATGGTTTCATTCTATATCAAGTTGTACTGTGCTTCCAAAAGACATGTATCTCTGGGCTAGAACACAGGGCAACCGGTTCGCTGAGCCGGGGTTCCACAAATAGTTTAACAACTCATGGCACCCAGAACTCCATAGAGAAATGGGGTGTCTGAGAGACATAACCGAATCCTGTTAGACATGGTGAGGTCTATGATGTCCTTAACAGAACTACCTTTATCTTTTTGGGGTTACGCGCTAGAAACCGTAGCTTTCACATTAAATAGAGTGTCGTCAAAGTCTGTTAAGACGACGCCATATGAGAGATGGCATGGGAAGAAACCCAACTTATCATTTCTTAAAATTTGGGGTTGTGACGCTTATGTAAAACATTTACAGCCAAACAAACTCGACCCCAAATCAAACAAGTGTTACTTTGTAGGTTATCCCAAGAATACAGTTGGGTATTCCTTCTACCACCTCTCTGAGGGCAAAGTGTTTGTCGCAAAGAATGGAGTCTTTCTTGAGAAAGAGTTTCTCTCTAAATAGGTGAGTGGGAGGACAGTGCAGCTTGCTGAGATTATTGAATCTTCGGTGATAGTTCAAAGGGCTGAGGCGCCGAAAGTAATTGCACAAGTTATCATTACAACTGAACTGGGAGTTACTGCATCTGATGCGGAAACTTCAGACAAGTCTGTAGCTGAACCACGCTGGACAAGTAGAGTTCGAAAACCACCTCAGTGGTTTGAGAATGAAATGTTCATCTTTGACGATAATGAACCTGTGAATTACAAAGAAGGAATGGCGGCCCCTAGTGTAGGGGAATGCATCAGAATTTTTTTTTTCCGGTTCTGCGAGCACGCCTAGGATCACTATGGAGATGCATACAAGGTTTTTGATCTGATCATTACCGACTCGTAGCGCAGCGGAAGTAGAGTCGATGAAGATGGGCGGTGTAGATCCCCGCAGCTAGGATTTACAACCTCCCAACTGCGAGGATGTTCTCCCTCGGACAGCCCTCCGGGAGGCAGTCGGACAGTCCCTCGGACGGTGTCGTGGACAGCCCTTCGGGAACACTCTCGAACTCGGACGGTATCTTGGACAGCCCTTCGGGAGGACCCTCGAACAGCCCCTCGGGCAAAAGATCGAATCTACGACCTCTCTATGGGGTTGCACACATACGGTGTCAGCTATCCGGCATGGCTTCGCCGTCCAGAACTAGTTCCCACCGGAACCCAGACAGCCTTTCTGCTCTACGAAACTATTTCGGTGGGAGGGAGAGAGAAAGCCAGATCATGCATGGCACTTGTATGAGAGTAAGGAGTGAGTGTGGAGAGCTCCTCTCCACCTCTATTTATAGGAAAACCAAGGGGTAGTGTGGCACATGAAAATACCAAAAAACCCATGACTTGGGACCTTCACAAGGGCATAAAAGAAAGGCAAGTGGAGCTCCATGGAGGAGCTCCACCCTTGGCCGGCCATCCCATGGGGGCCCCCCCAAAAGGGGTTCCTTAGTCCCCAATTCCTAGAAGCTTTGGGAAAAGCCCTAAAAGGTGGCTTTCCAAAAAGTAACCATAAAGTGCTTTTCACTATTCATGAAAACATTTTTCGGCGCCCGTTAAATCCGAAAATATTTCTGCAGGTCCAGAACATTTCTAGTACCCCCAAAAATAATTCTGGACGCGTTCCGAAACATTTCCGGATCAATGATTTTCATCAGCGAAAAGCAACCAAGACGTTTCCGGCTGCTTAGGAACATTTTCGGTTTTCTCTCCGGAAAAATTCTAGAAGTTCTCAGAACAATTCTGGCACCTCCAAAAAGTTCCAGGCACGTGTCGAAAACCTTTTTGGCTAAATGGTTTACTCCGAAACAACTTTTCAGTTTTACCGAAACTTTTCTGGTGTTCTCTCCGGAACTGTTCCATTGTCTCTGAAACTTTTCCGGTGACTTTCTCTTAGACTCCCTGTCTAGAATTCAGCTGATGGATGACCCTTAAGCATGTGACCGTGTAGGTTCGGTGAAGTATAGACATGATCAGAACACTTTCCGATCAATGATCAATAGAGGAACCGTGGACATCCATATTGATCCCTATACCCACACGAATGAATATTCGAGTGAACCTGTAGTTGCCGTGTGCTATTCCTGTTGCTTCGTGATATGTTACAAACACCCAAGGTGAGACTTGTCGGCATCTCCGTGGATCAACAACTTGTCCACTATGCCAGTTACCTCGTTACCGATTTTGTTCTCTTATCTCGTTTCCGCGTTCCGGCATCCTTGTGATCAAATCACATTATGTCTGGCCAGGTGATGATGGATACCGTAACACCGAGAGGGCCCTAAGAATATCTGTCAATTGTCAGAGGAGCAAATCCCAATCTTGAGCTATCAAGTTACTTGTCATACTTTTCCGTGAACCCGTAAGCCGCTGTAATAGCCACCCTGTAACAGATGACGTTTAACAAACTCCAAAGTTCACGAAGCAAGTACGAAGGAATTCGATACTCTCATGGTCTAAGGAATTATGCAAATGTTAACTTTCTCTGTGTTATTACCAATTACTTGTGACGAATGTATCTCATAGCATAACATCAATTTGGGTCGATTCAACACAAGTGTTCTTCTAACATTGTGCCCTCAAAATTGCAGACGTAGTCATGCCTATGATCAGGAAAACAGGATCATCATGCAATACTTGAGCTAGTCTTAGAGGCATGACTAGGAATACAATTTACCGTTTATTATACCACACGTGCACATGAGTTTCGCTCCGAGCCTCGTGGTTATTGCAGACTTGAGAATCATTGCAGTTATAGCATGGAACATAAACATCAATTACAAACTTGGAGATATACAAAATAACCATTATTATTGCCTCTAGGGCATAACTCCTACACCTAGCTCCAATGAATGGCTTAAAGCGATGAAGTTCGAAATGGAATCCATGTACGGAAACCAAGTTTGGAACTTGGTACACCCTCCAGAGGGTGTGAAACCTATTGAATGTAAATGGATTTTCAGAAGAAAGTCAAACGCGGATAGTAATGTGACCATCCATAAAGCTTGACTTGTCGTGAAAGGGTTCCAACAAATTGAAGCAGTTGACTACGATGAGACTTTCTTGCCCGTAGCAATGCTTAAGTCTGTGCAGATTTTGCTGGTAATTGCTGCTTATTTCGATGCAAGATATGGCAGATGAATGTCAAAACTGCTTTCTTGAATGGAAATCTTACCGAGGACGTGTATATGATATGGCCCGAGAGTTTTATCGATCCTAAGGATGCTGGAAAGGTATGCAAGCTTCATAGAGCCATTTATGGTCTGAAATAGGCATCGAGGAGCTGGAGTCTTTGCTTCGATGAAGTGGTCAAAGAGTATGGCTTCATGCAGAATGGCGAAGAAGCTTGTGTTTACAAGAAATAGAATTGATTGGCAATGACGTGAATTTTCTTAACACAATAAAAGAGTCATTGAAGAAGAGTTTTTCAATGAAAGACTTAGGTGAAGCGGGCGTATATATTGGGGATTAAAATCTATGGAGACAGATTGAAACACCAAATAGTGCTTAGCCAGAGCACGTAAATTGACAAGGTTTTAAAGAGGTTTAAAATGGTGAATGCTAAGAAGGGTTACTCCCAATGTCACATGGCACTGTACTTAGCAAGAATCAGTGCCCGCAGACCGCTGATGAGCGAGTGCAGATGAGTATGGTTCCATTTGCTTCGGCAATTAGATCCATTATGTACGCCATGCTTTGTACTAGACCAGATGTTTCCTTTGCACTAAGTGTTAGCAGCATGTACCAAAGTGATCCAGGAATGGGTCATTGGATAGTAGTTAAAAATATCTTAAAGTACCTTAACAGGACTAAGGAAATGTTTCTAGCCTATGGAGGTGATGAAGAGCTCATTATAAGAGGATACACTGATGCAATCTTCATGACTGATCCAGACGACTATAAATCTCAATCGGGCTATGTTTTCACACTCAATGGTGGTGAAGTGAGCTGGAAGAGTTCCAAGCAAAAAACTGCAGCGGATTCTACAACGGAGGCGGAGTACATCGCAACTTCAGAAGCTTCGAAGGAGGGAATTTGGATTAAGAAGTTTGTCACCGAGCTTGGTGTGGTTCCAAATGCGCTGGATGTGGTGGAGATCTATTATGATAATAGTGGCGCAGTGGCCCAGGCAAAGGAGCCAAGGTCCCACCAGAAATCCAAACATGTTGAACGCTGGTTTCGCATCATCCGACACTTTGTAAAGGAAGGATTTGTGAAAGTATGCAAGATTCACACAGACCTAAAAGTGTCAGATGTGATGAGGAAGCCTCTACAACGAGCAAAACATTAGCAACACCGGAATGCCATTGGTGTTAGAGAACTTATGTAAACTAGATTATTGACTCTAGTGCAAGTGGGAGCACTACTAGAAAAACGGCTATAGCTAATATGGACATTAATGGCGCACCATGTATGTGGTGCGCCACTGCTATATAGCAGTGGCGCACCAGATATGGGTGCGCCATTAATGACCATATTACTAATGGCGCACATTGCATGTGGTGCGCCACTACTAAGTTTGTCCTGGCCCTACACCCCTCCCCAGACTTAGCAGTGGCGCACCAGGGGAAAGTGCGCCATTGCTATTTTTTGTTACTAATGGCGCACCCCTAAAGAGTGCGCCATTGCTAGCAAATATGTATGGCGCACCAGCAGAGGTGCGCCATTGCTATCTGTATGTATGGCGCACCCCTCCCAGTGCGCCATTGCTAGCGCCCCTCCCATTGCTAAGTACCTATTCCCACCCACGCCTCGTCTCCCACCCACCCCAATCCCATCCCTCTCCTCGTCTCCCGCATCGCCACCGCCACCAACCACCCACCACCTCACCCTTCCCAAGCCTCGCCGCCGGCGGCCTCTCCACCTCCTCTCCGCTCCCCTTCCACCTCAGGCGGAGCCCCCCACCCGTCCATCTCTCTCTCCCGCGACCACTCTCTCTCTCCCGGGACACATCTTTGCCGCCACAGATGCCGGACGATTCCGGCGACTCTTGCCACCGCGCAGCACAGCACGAGCTCGCCTCGCTCCGGTGGGTCTTTTCCCCCGGCAGGATTCGCCGCTCCCGGCCTCTAACGCTCACCCGCAGCCATCCCCGTGGCTAGGGTTTTGCGGGCGGCGGCGCACCAGTACAACCAGCTCCTCCATCCGCTCGCCTCCGCCGACCGCGCCTCGTTACCGCGCCGCCCCTGGAGCCCGCCAGCCGACGGCCTCCCCGCGACCAGATCCGTGCGCCGCCGCCTGTCCCCAGGGTAACGAGGCTGAAACTGGAGTGTGTGTGCATTGAAACTAAAACTGAATCTGGTAAATTGTAGTCGATCTGCTTGTTTGTGTGTTGAGCTGCGTGTGAGCTGTTTCCGCTAGGAATTCTGACAGATGCTTGGAACATGTGCAGGATGACTATGCTGCCGAGGACGATGAGTACGAGGAGAAGCTCAAGAAGGAAACGTTTGCGCTCTACTTCTTAGCAACGTGAGCTCTCTCCCTTTTGAACCCCGGTCTGCCCCGCGAGCTCTCGCAGTTTTGGTTCATAGATTGCAGCTGAATTGCGCACGTGAGCTCTTGAAGTTCTGGTTCATAGATTGCAGCTGAATTGCGCACGTGAGCTCTCACAGTTTTGGTTCGTAGATTGCAGCTGAATTGTATACGCCTGGATTTTCATGTTAACTGAATCTAAACCAGGATTATACATGCCCAAGAGCTGATATTTCTTTTTGGAAATTCGTTAAACAAGTCATTGTTTTTTTTATAGTGATAAAGAAGTAACACACTTTACTTACTCCTGTAGAAGCTGTACTTTATGCTAATAGCTGTCTGTAACAGTTTGATATATCTGTAGCATGATTTTTATAATTGGTTGGATGATCTCTGTTCAAAACACACGTTTATTTTAGCTCTTTTGGTTCATTTTTTATGTAGAACTATTAGTTGTTTTTGGTACTTTAGTATTTTGCTTTCCTTTGTACTGGTATATTATTTTCTCTAGATAAGATGAATGATGGATACCCATTTTTTGTGTGCTTTGTCGCAGCATCATGTATCTAGATGGCAACACTTGATCAGCTGTTGTAGGCTTGTGGCTTCATCTTGACTTGATTAGCTAAGCACTCAGATGCTCTACTTTATGGTAGCAAGTTTCAGGTGAGCATAGGTGAGAACAATACTGTAATATGCTTGAGACTTGACCCGGACCATATTAACTATTGCCGGTGATGCTATTATCTACTCTGAATGGCTGATGAATCTATACCTTCCATACCATGTTTAATTCCAGTGTGTAGCTTACTTCTGTTGAAACTGAAACTGGAGTGTGTGTGTGTATTGAAACTAAAATTGAAACTGCCCCATTGCTGTAATGTTAGCAATTGCATCTTGTTAGCAATTGAGTGTTTGAAGATGTGTGTTCCTGGGGTAGTGTTGTGCTGTATCAGAATTTCATCTTTTAATTTTAATTAACTGAAACTGTTCTTTTAATTTAAATTAGATGAACCTTTTCTTTTAATTTAAATTAGATGAACCTTTTTCTTTTAATTTAAATTAACTGAAACTGTTCTTTTAATTTAAATTAACTAAAACTATTCTTTTAATTTAAATTAAAAGAACCTTTTCTTTTAATTTAAATTAACTGAAACTGTTCTTTTAATTTAAATTAAAAGAACCTTTTCTCTTAATTTAAATTAGATGAAACTGTTCTTTTACTACTGCTATCCTAATGAGCTTTTTTATATTTTTTTGGATAAAACTAGATTGGTATAGCATCTTATGCATTGGAAGAAGAAACAATGTGTATGTTATGCTGCATAATATTGGCAACCTATAATTTGTATGTATTTTAATGTACTAGCCTTCTGTTAAAGCATATCCACTTCCAACTTTCATCGGTTATAAATAGTTTGTTTGTCTTTCTGTTTATTTTGTTACACTTTGCTGGGATAAAGTGAAGAAAAAGAAGAAAAGATTACTAGAAGATTAGTTTTAGGATTTTCTTTTATTTCCTTGCAATTTTCCTTTTATTGGATACTTGTAAAGACATTGTAATATTCTTACTATAATAAAAAATATGATTCTATTTCATTTTTTGTTTTTAAATTATTTTCCTTATAGGTTGTTACAATTTGTTACAATTTTTCCTTATTTTTCCTTATAAATTAATATTCTTACTATAATAAAAAATATGATTCTATTTTGTTACAATTTGTATTTTTTTTGTTTTCCAAATACATTACTAGTGGCGCATTTCAGCCCTTATTAGTGGCGCACCTTCCTTTATTACTAGTGGCACACCTATAAGGCTATTAGTGGCGCACCTGGACGGAATACCAGTGGAGCACCTAAGGGTTAGTAGTGGCGCACCTGTAGCAATAGTAGTGGCGCACCTGTAGCAATAGTAATGGCGCACCACATGGTGCGCCACTAGTATTTGGAATAGTAATGGCGCACCAGAGGTGCGCCATTACTATTTATTACTAGTGGCGTGTTAATAGTGGTGCACCTATAGTGCGCCATTAATAGCCAAAATAGGTGCGCCACTAACAAGGTTTTTTCTAGTAGTGGAGACTATTGGAAATATGGCCTAGAGACAATAATAAGTGTTATTATTTATTTCTATGTTCATAATTAATGTTTATATTTCTGTGCTAGAATTGCTATGGTTCTTGAATGTGAGATTCAATGGAAAACTCAAATGCATGTGTGGAAAAATAAACACAAAATAGGTTCCTAGTCTCGCCACTACGACTAGCTCATGTGTTGCATGATGATCCCGTTTTCCTGATCATAGGGCATTGTTAAAGTAACAAGGATGCCGGCAACAATGAGAGCACATTGTTGGTGGAACAATGGAGTTGAACAGACCCAATCAAATGATATACTACGAGAACACATCGTCACAATGTCATAAGTTTAATCATGCAAGTGTTGATGTGTACTCACTTCCTTAGACCATGAGAGTATCGAGTAACTTCATGCCAGACGCTGTACTTTGGGGTTTGTCAAACGTTATCCGTCACAGGGTGATTATAACGACAACTTTTGGGTACATCGGAAAGTATGTTTAGGGACTTCATAGCTCAAGATTGGGATTTGCGCCTCCGACGATGGAGAGATATACTTTGGGCCCTCTCGACATTACGGTATCCATCATCGTCAGACTAGATATAGCGTGATATGATCACGGGGATACCGGAATACAAAAAACGAGAAAAAGAACAAAACCGGTAACGAGGATAACTTGGTATTGTGATCAAGTTGGTGCTTCACAAGGATGCCAATAAAGTCTCGCCTCGGTTTTTGTTTTATCGTGAAGCAAAGGGAATGGTGTGTGAAAATAATAGGTTCGCTCAATAATAATTCGTGTATGTGTAGGAGTCAATATGGATGACCAGATCCTGCTATTGATTATTGACCAGAAGGAGTTCCAGATTAGGTCTGCACATTACACAACCTGCGGGGTCACACGCTTAAGGTTCACAAGTTTGTTGAGTACTAGAAGTGTTAGGAGCATGTGAGAAATTTACCAGAAAAGTTTTGGGAAAATCAAAAATGTTTCGGAGAGAAAACTGGAAGAGTTTCGGAAAACTAGGAAAGTCCGAGAGGACCCAGAAAGCCACCAAAAGGTCTGGGAAGGTTCCGGCATATTCCGGAACCTTCCAAACAATTCTAGAAGTCCCCACGGGCTGCCCACTTGGCTTGGCCCAAGAGGGGCAATTGCTTGGGCTTTTAGGGGGGGCACCCCTTTGGTGCGCCGGCCCTGCTCCAAGGGAGTCCCCTCCCTGTGCCTATATATATGAGTGGGGGCAGCCCCTCGAAACGCATCTCATTTGCTTGAAGGCTGCCGCCCTCTCTCTCCCTCTCATGGAAAAGTTCCTCCGCCGTTAGGCTACTCCATCTCATTCTAGAGGGTGAAGCCCTGCTGAATTGGTGATCTCATACACGTGGGTACTGGCAGAGGGATCATTTCCTTAATCCTAGATCGGGAGGAGAAAAATTCGCGTGGTTGGGAGGTTTAATCCTAGCTGCGGGAATCTGCATCAACTTCTTCACCAACTTCATCTCTCCGCTACTTTCTAGTTGGTGAAGATCTTATCTAACCTATTTGCATCTTCATAGTGATCCTGGGTTTATACGTAGGGCGGATTTTATTTGCTTCCTACTACGTTTCCCAACACTTGGTTGTTCTTTGCTTTAAATAAACCAGATCCAGGTTCTACTCTCCTATGCGTGGTGGTCTTGGCTATAGCCATGGTGGCTGGGACGGTGACTGCCAGTGTGGGTGCTTTGGCTGGATCTAAGGCCCTTGTGTTTTAGGGCTTTTATTCCTCCTCCCCTGATCTGATGGAAGGGTCTCTCTCCCTCTACTCCGGTGACCGCCGTGGAGATGGAGTTGCGGCAGGTTGTCCGAGCGGAGTTCTCAGACGTGCTGCTCGGGAAGGAACTTATCGTCGGTGTTTGATACGTCTCTGACGTATCTATAATTTTTGATTGTTTCATGCTGCTATATTATCATTTATATATGCTTTTATTATCATTTTATATTATTTTTCATGACTAACATATTAATTTAGTGCCCTGTGCCAGTTCCTGTTTTTTGCTTGTTTTTGGTTTCACGGAAAATCCATATCTAGGAAGTTCCAAATATGATGCCAATTTTTGACGATTTTTTCTAGACAACGAAGGACCCTAGATGATTTGGGAGAGGTCGAGAGGACCCACGAGGCAGCCACATGGCCACGTGGCGTGGCCAGGGGGTGGCCGCGCCACCTGCCCATGTGGGGCCCCTGAGCCTCCATTTGATCTAATTCTTCTGCCTATAAATCCTATAATTCTTGAAACCCTCAGAAGCGAACCCGAAAGAATTTTATCACCGCCGCAAGCCTCTGTTTCGAAGTGATCCCATCTGGAGCCCTGTTCCGGTGCTCTGTCGGAGGGGGAAGCCACCATGGGAGGCCTCTTAATCAACCTTGCTGCCTCCATGATGATGTGTGTGTAGTTCCTTTAGGACCTACAGGTCCATAGTAGTAGCTAGATGGGTTTCTCTCTCTCTTTTGGATCTTCAATACCATGTTCTCATCTGAGATCAATCTGATGTAATTCTTGTGGCGTGTTTGTTGGGATCCGATGAATTGTGGATTTATGATCAGATTGGTTATTGAAATAAATTTAATCTGTTGAAGTTTCTTTGCTGCGTAATTAAATAGCTATGTATGCTTTCCGATCTATTTGTCTTCTCTCGCCAAAATTGATTGGTAGATCTTCAAAGGGAGTGGTGCATAGTAGTGGGTTCAATCTTGCGGTGATCTTGTCCAATGACAAAAAGGACAAAGGCACGTTTTTGTATTGTTGTCACTAAGTTTAAAATGATGGGGTTTAATCTTATTGCTAGATTTTTTTCTGTCTACATTATGTCATCTTGCTTATTGCGTTACTCTATTTCTTGCAAACTTAATACTTTGAGATGCATGCTGGATAGCGGTCTTGGGGTGGAGTAATAGTAGTAGATGCAGTTGGATTATGGTCTACTTATCACGGACATAATGCCTATGAGATATTATGCCATGAATGATCATAGTTATAAATTACCGCTATTCAGTCAATTGCCCAACAGTAATTTGTTACCATGCCATTACTTGCTTTCGAGGGAGATGCCACTAGTGAACCTATATATGTCCCCCGGGTCCATTCTCCATTAATACTAGTTCCTACAAAAATTGCTCCTTTATTTTTCCTTTACTGTTTTGCCATTTTACTATACCACTATCTCTCTTCTATTTGCTTTTAACCTTGCAACTAGCAAGACAAGGGGCCTGACAACCCCCTTGCCAAGTTGGGTGCAAGCATTTAATTTGTTTGTGTGCAGGTGCTGTTCACTTTGTTAGCTTGTTGACTCATACTGGTTCGATAAACCTTGGTTCTTAACTAAGGGAAATACTTTCTGCCGCTGTGCTACATCACCCTTCCTCTTCAGGAAAATCCAACAACTCCTACGGGAGTAGCAGAAGAATTTTTGGCGCCGTTGCTGGGGAGTCTGCATCTACCAAACTAGGTGCCTTCGCACGAATATTTTATTTTGCTTGTTTTTTTTCTTGTCTATTGTTGCCTTTTGCCTTTTTATTTGCCTTCTCTTTTGTTTACGAAAATTTTCCAAAATACCAAAAAATCTTCTTGTGTTGCCATTGTGTCTACTCCTGAAAATACCAAGCTTTGTGATTTTTCAAATACCAATAACAATGATTTTATTAGTACCCCTATTGCTCCTCCTGCCACTAGTGCGGAGTCTTATGAGATTAAAGCTACCTTATTAAATCTTGTGATGAAAGATCAATTTTCTGGAAATTATCATGAAGATGCTGCTGCCCATCTTAATACTTTTGTTGAATTATGTGATATGCAAAAAACTAAAGATGTGGACAATGATATTATAAAATTGAAGTTATTTCCATTTTATTTGAGAGATAAAGCAAAAGAATGGTTAGTTTCTTTGCCGAAAAATAGTATTGATTCTTGGTCTAAATGCAAAGATGCTTTTATTGGTAAATATTTTCCTCGCGTTAAAATTATATCTTTGAGGATTCAAATTATGAATTTTAAACAACTTGATCAAGAACATGTTGCACAATCATGGGAAAGAATGAAACTAATGCTAAAAAATTGTCCTACTCATGGATTAAGTGTTTGGATGGTAGTGCATCATTTCTAAGCTAGATTGAACTATGTATTCAGAAACCTTCTAGATTCTGCCGCAGGTGGTACATTCATGGGAATCACTCTTGGAGAGGCAACAAAGCTTCTTGACAACATGGCTAAAAATTATTTCCAATGGCACACCGAGTGCGCTCCAAGTGGTAAGAAGGTTCACTCTGTCGAGGAAATTTCCTCTCTTAATGAAAAAGTTGATGCTATTATGTCCATGCTTGTTACTATGAGTGTTACTGTTGATCCAAATGATGCGCCTTTATCTAATTTGATTGTGCAAAATAAGGACAATGTTGATGTGATTTTATTTCAAGTAGTAATTTTAATAACAATGCTTACAGAGGAAACTTTAATAATAATTCTAGACCGTATCCCGACAATTCCTCAAATAATTATGGTAATTTCTATGGTAATTCTTATTATAATAATAGGATACCTACTGAACTTGAAAACACTATTAAAGAATTTATTAATTCACAAAAAGTTTTCAATACTATGGTAGAAGAAAAATTGAGTAAGTTTGATGATATGTCCAGAAACATGGATAAACTTGTGCATGATGTGGATATTCTTAAAATTAAAATTTTGCCACCAAATAAAGATGAAATGCCTGAATCTCTAAATGCTATTCAAGTCTCCATTGATTATAATAGAAAAATGATTAATATGCTTAGAGCTAGAAGAGAACGAGAGGAAAGAGAGGCTGAGTTGCATTTTCTTGCTAATCATGATGAAGATATTAAAAAGATTGGTGTATCAACTATTGAATCACTATTTAGAAACATTGAAGTTGATAATAATGGGACTGAAGAAGAGTCAACTTTAGTTAGAAGGCGTCCGAACACTACTGGGAAACGGCTTACAAGTGGTCTCCAATTAGTGGCGGGCACGGCCAGGAACCCGCCACTGCTATTTTGGAAAAGTAGCAGTGGCGGGTAACAAACCGTACCCACCACTGCAATCAACAGAGCAGTGGTGGGCAGAAATATTTACCCGCCACACGTAAACTCTTCCAAATTTGCCCGCGTGGTGAAAGCTACCAGTGGAGGGCGCACAAATCATGCCCGCCACTGGTTTATCCGGCAACAGTGGCGGGCGAAACTTATGCCCACCACAGAAAAATTTTGGTATCCCGCGCCAAAAAAATTCAAAATATCCAGAAGTTAGCTGGGGCGGGCCCTTAGAGCCGCCCGCCACAGATAAGTTAGGTCCAAAAATTCATAAGGAAATCATATTTACTAAACCTAGAATAGTCTCAAATTTGAAGAGGGTCCAAAAAATCCTAAGGAAATCATATTTACTAAACCTAGAATAGCTCGTTTGCCCGCTATTTCGTACCGAAGAGGGTTCTGCACTTTTTAGTTGCCGGAAAGTCAATTAATGCTGCGAAAATAGAAAACCAACTCAAAAAGTGCTCAAATTTGAGCATGGGGCTTAAGATGGTGTGTACTAATCATAGAAAAAGTTTGAGGTTAAAATGATATAAAAAAATGAGTTGTGTGCGTAAGGCAGCGGTTTCCGTTTGAAACCCCTACACTTCGAGGGAGAGTGTCCAGTTTGTACACGAGGTGCATCAAGTTTTTGCCATAGCGCTGTCAAATTATTACCACACACTACAGGTGCCAAATGAAGACACCATGCCTAGTCTCATCCCTTTTCTAGCTCGTTTGCATACTCAAAGCTTTTTGACCTTTTTAGTTGTCGGAAAGTCAATTGATGCCGCAAAAATAGAAAAACCAACTCAAGAAGTGCTCAAATTTGAGCATGGGGCTTAAGATGGTGTGTACTAATCATAGAAAAAGTCTGAGGTTAAAATGATTTTAAAAAAATGAGTTGTGTGTGTAAGGTGGCGGTTTTCGTTCGAAACCCTCACACTTCGAGGGAGAGTGTCCAATTTGTACACGAGGTGCATCAAGTTTTGGCCATAACGCTGTCAAATTTTTACCACACACTACAGGAGCCAAATGAAGACACCATGCCTAGTTTCATCCCTTTCCGAGCTCCTTTGCATGCTCAAAGTTTTTTGCCCTTTTTAGTTGCCGGAAAGTCAATTAATGCCGTGAAAATAGAAAACCAACTCAAGAAGTGCTCAAATTTTAGCATGGGGCTTAAGATGGTGTGTACTAATCATAGAAAAAGTTTGAGGTTAAAATGATCTAAAAAATGAGTTGTGTGTGTAAGGCGGCAGTTTCCGTTCGAAACCCTTACACTTCGAGGGAGAGTGTCCAGTTTGTACACGAGGTGCATCAAGTTTTTGCCGTAACGCTGTCAAATTTTTACTACACACTACAGGTGCCAGATGAAGACACCATGCCTAGTTTCATCCCTTTCCGATCTCATTTGCACGTTCAAAGCTTTTTGCCCTTCGCTAGGACTTAGCTGTGGCGGGCTTTCCTTAGAGCCCGCTGCTACTTTCCCTCGCATCCACGTGGTGGGCTTTTGGTTGCGCCCACCGCTGCTACTCCTACACGGACAACAGTTTCAGTTTCCACCCGAAAACCACCTCTCGACACGAAATTGAAACCAAACGCAAATCCCCAACTCCCCCAACACTCGAGTCACGCTGTCGCCCCCTCGCCGCCATGGCCCTCCTCCGTTGAGGCCCCCCTCGCTGCTGCGGCCGTCCTCCTCTGCCGTGGCTATCCTCCTCCACCGCGGCCCCTCCTCCGCTCGCCGTTGCATGGCCGTCCTCTCGCGCGATGGCCTCCTCCTCTAACAGTGGGGGGCTCACACCGCCGCCACCACCCAACTCCTCCTCCGCCCCGGCCACTCCCGCTCCCTCCTCCTCCTCGCGCTACAGCGGTCTTAATGTACAGGTAACTTAGCGGAAACCCTCAATCTGTAGGTAGCCAATGTTGCCAAAATTTGTTACAGATGAAGACTAGGTTTTACATATATGTCTATTAGATTCACATATTTATAGATTCTAGATGAAAATTTATTTGGAGTTCTATCTGTAGGTAGCCAATGTTGCCAAAATTTGTTCAAAATGAGTGAATCTACACTCTAAAATATGTCTACAGACATCCGTATGTAGTTCGTATTGAAATCACGCAGGGCTTCACATGCATATTTTATTCTATTCATCTCTTATCCATACGAAGTATTCACATGCATATTTATTTGGAGTGCTCAAACTATGCAGGGCTTCAAAAGAGCGTCAAAATTATGGCAACATTTCTGACACTCAATGTTTTTATTTTTTAGCACAAGTCATGCCCAATTTTTTCATCCATCCATACTCTTTAATATTAGTTGATGTTTAATATATGTAAATAATTGGTAGCCTTTTATTCTATTCATCTCTTATCCATACGGAGTTTTCACATGCATATTTATTTGGAGTGCTCAAACCATGCAAGGCTTCAAAAGAGTGTCGAAATTATGGCGAAACGTTTGATTGATTTCTGTTTCACAACATTTCTGACACTCAATGTTTTTATTTTTTAGCACAAGCCATGCCCAATTTTTCGTGCATCCATACTCTTTAATATTAATTGATGTTTAATATATGTAAATAATTGGTAGCCTTTTATTCTATTCATCTCTTATCCATACAGAGTTTTCACATGCATATTTATTTGGAGTGCTCAAACCATGTAGGGCTTCAAAAGAGTGTCGAAATTATGGCAAAACGTTGATTAATTTCCGTTTCGCAACGTTTCTGACACTCAATGTTTTTATTTTTTAGCACAAGTTATGCCCAATTTTTTTTCCATCCATACTCTTTAATATTAGTTGATGTTTAATATATGTAAATAATTGGTAGCCTTTTATTCTATTAAAATCTTATCCATACGGAGTTTTCACATGCATATTTATTTGGAGTGGTCAAACCATGCAGGGTTTCAAAAGAGTGTCGAAATTATGGTGAAACGTTGATTAATTTCCGTTTCGCAACATTTCTGACACTCAATATTTTCATTTTTTAGCACAAGTCATGCCCAATTTTTTCATCCATCATTAAGTTTTACTGCTTATTTCATACTTTAACTTATTGAACTATTCCATAACATGAACGTAGGCAACGAACCAAGCATGCCATTGGTGTGGCGACACCAGGCTAGGTGCGTGCCACAAGGTTCACCTCACTTGCAATGAAATATGTGTAGATCTTCAGGACGACTTTATGGAGTGGGCGGTATGTTTTCATTCAATTAGTGCTGTGGCTTATCATTTCATAATGTATATAAAGTTGCGCCCATAATTGACTAATTTCTGTTTTGTTTTAATTATGCTCAGCGTATCCCTTGTTGGGGAAGGGCCGAGTTCATGCGTGTGGCCAACCTGCCCATCAATGTGGAGGGCACAATTCAGTTTGACATGGCGCTGTTAAAAAATGGCATACCCTTGACCCTTAGTGTCACCAACGAGGCAGAGAGAACGCATTTCAATGGTCCATGTTGGATGCAGATTGCCACAGAATTAGGGATGCAAGCTGGGAAGGCGTTCTTACTATTTCTTCACGAATTTGAGGAGGCCAAGGGCGGCAACAAAATCTATCTGTGGTACGATGTCCCACAATCACCATAGTAGTTTCGGTGGTGCTCCAGATGTCGTACGGGTACTTGTATGGTACTAGCTAGCACTTTATTGAACATATATATGTTGTATGCACTTATTATATTGTACTGTGTAAGTATTAAACATTAGAGAGTTGTTAAACTAAAGTGTGTATTTAAAGTGTGCTATTTATGACTTTAGGGTACTAATATTATTGCTAAACTAAAAAAAAGTTGCAACGGCACCCAAAAATGTTGCCATGACAGCGTTTTTTTATTTTTGGCTGTCATAAGATAACTGTGGCGAGCGCAAGCGGAAGCCCGCCACAGGTATGTATATGATCAGTGGCGGGCGCCTGCCCGCCACTGATGCCATGTTAGCAGTGGCGGGTGCCCCTGAGAGCCTCGCCCGCCACTGCTAGGCATTCCTGCAGTAGTGCAATTATTGGGAGGGTGATAATCTTGATGCTAAAAATGATAAAAGTGGGTTTGGAGAGGTCAAAACTTTAGATAGTGTTGTGTCCACTGTTTTGGATTGGAAAATTTTAATTCTGACAAATGTTCTCTTACTCAATGTATTTCCTTGCTTCAATCCATGATTAATTCACCCAATACTTATGATCAAAACCAGGCTTTTGCTAAACATATCGTAGAAGCCCTTATTAAATCCTATGAGGAAAAACTTAATCTTGAGGTTTCCATACCTAGAAAATTGTTCTCTTACTGAATGTTCTTTAAACTTGTAACTTGCGGATTCAACTGTTAAAAAACCTATGGGTAGAGTGAACGATGTGCTTTTAATTGTTAATAGAAATTATGTGCCCGTAGACTTTATTATTCTTGATATTGAATGTAATCCCGCTTGTCCTATTATACTTGGGAGACCTTTTTTAAGAACTATAGGTGCAATAATTGACACGAAGGAAGGTAATATACGGTTCCAATTTCCTCTAAAGAAAGGCATGGAACATTTTCCTAGAAAGAGAATTAATCTTCCTTATGAATCTATCATGAGAGCTACTTATGATTTATCTCTAAATGATGATAAAACTTGATATATTGCATTATGCCTAGCTAGGGGCATTAAAAAATAACGCTTGTTGGGAGGCAACCCAATAGTTATCCATTATTTTATTTTATTTTCTGTGTGTGAACATGATTATTGCTACTATAGTAATTGTGTTTGTATCTTTTCTTTTATTTTTGTGCCAAGTTAGACCTATGGGATGTTGCAAATGCTTGTTTATTAGGTTCTATGCAGAAACAGAAACTTTTGCGCCCAGTGTTTGAATTTTCATTCTTTACTAGAATGTGACCAATTCCTTAAATTTTTACACAGTACCGAGTTACAATTTTTTTGCACTGTCCTAATTATTCAGAATTTGTGCAGTTGCAGAAGTATGATATTTTATTAGATCTTTATGTACTGTTCTGTTTTTGACAGATTCTGTTATGTTTTCTTTGTTTGCTTGTGTTGAAGTTTTCATGGCTTATATTGGGGGATATAAATTGTGGAAATGATAGGATACATTAGACATCAATTGAAAATTAATATGAATCTTGCTTTGACGGTACATGAATGAATTGATTATTTTTATTATACTAACCCATCTCACGAGTTCTGTTAAGTTTTGTGTGAATGAAGTTTTCAAGTTTTGGGTGAGACTGAGATATGAAGGAGAATAAGGAGCCGCAAGAGCCTAAGCTTGGGGATGCCCAAGGCAACCCAAAGTAATATCTAAGGAATACTCAAGCGTCTAAGCTTGGGGAAGCCCCGGAAGGCATCCCCTCTTTCGTCTTCGAAACTATCGGTATATCTTACTTGTAGCTATATTTTTATTCTTCACATGATATGTGTTTTCCTTGGAGCATCGTTTGCTTTTGTTTGATTTTATTTGCTGGTCTTTACAATCATTGTTTCCTAATTACACCTATTAAGAGAGACACACATTCATCTTATATTTATAGAATGCTCATTTGTTCTTCACTGATATCTATTTGAGTTGAGGCAATTGCTCTCGTACTTCACTTATATTTGTTAGAGCATGGTGATATGCTATGTTTTTGTGGAAAAGATTAGGACTCCCTTGCTTCACTTGTATCTTTTTAGAGAGTTGAATAGGAAGTGGTAATTTGCATGAATTATATGTTGGTCTAAAAATAACGGGTATATATGTGTGGTATAATAAAAACTTGCATGAACTTGTAGATCATTGAATTTGATAAGTTTGATTCCTTGCAATAGTCTTGCGATATTGAAGTGGTGATACGTGAGTGTGTGGGTGAATGGTTAAAGTTAAGTACAGATATTGATGTTAAGGTTTGTAAGTCTTTATACGTGAAAGTGGTGGCCGCCGGCATTAGCGGGGAAGCCGGAGCGTGAGACGTCTTAGAGTGGCACTCATGTGCGTTCGGATTGGGGCACGCGATGGTTAACTCCTACCAACCTCCCCCCTAGGGGCATGCGAGTTGTGCTTGCTTCGAGGGCTACTAGACTTTCGCAATAAGTATTTGAGTTCTTTATGACTAATGTGAGTATTTTGGTCTACATGCACTTCCACCTATCCATATTTTGCTAGCCTCTTCAGTACCGTGCATTGCCCACTCTCACCTCGAGACATGGTGCAAACTTCGCTGGTGCATCCAAACCTCGTGGGATGATACGCTGTCTCACACATAAACCTCATTATACGTTTTCAAAACAGCCACCATACCTAGCTATTATGGCATTTCCATAGCCATTCCGAGATATATTGCCATGCAACTTTTATTGTTACTATTCATCACATGACTTGAGCATTCATTGTCATTTTGCTTTGCATGATCATATAGAGCTGACAGGATATTTGTGGCAAAGCCACCATTCATTATTGTTATACATGTTATGCTAGATCATTGCATATCCTGGTACACTGCCAGAGGCATTCATATTGTAGCCATTATGTTGTTTCATATTAAGAGTTGTAAGTAAATAAAAGTGTGATGATCACTATTAGAGTGTTGCCCCTACCAGTGAGGATATATAAAAAAAGGGAAAAAGAGGCCAAAAAGAGCCCACAAAAAAAAGAAAAAAGGAAAAATAAATAAATAAATGAGAGAAAAAGAGAGGGGGGGTGCACTACTATCCTTTTCCACATTTGTGCTTCAAAGTAGCACCATGTTTATCATATAGAGAGAGTTTTCATATATTTCATGATTATGCTAGTGGGATTTTTACATTATAGAACTTGGCTTGTATATTTTGATGACAAGCTTCCTCAAATTCTCGAGGTCTTCACGAGCAAGCAAGTTGGATGCACACCCACTTAGTTGCATTAGGAGAGCTTTCATAGACTTATAGCTCTAGTGCATCCGTTGCATGGCAATTCCTACTCCTCGGATTAACATCGATTATAAGGCCTCTCCATTGCCTAACGATCAAGCCGCGTTGATGTGAGACTTTCTTATATTTTTTTCTTCTCAATTGAACCCCCATCATCATTCTATTTGCCATCCTAAGTGCTAAGACCATGGCTCACGCTCAAGTATTGCGTTGGAGTTGAAAAAGCTGAAGCGAGAAAAGTATGATTTAATTGCTTGGTTTGGCACCGGGGTTGTTCATGATTTGGTGTCTTTATGCTAGGAAGACTGAGCACGCCATGCTTATCAATGATTAGTGTGTATAGATTACATTCTTTAGCATCTTTATTTTGGAAAGGCAATGATTGTTTATTTGCATGCTCGTGTATCATTGTTTCAATGTCAAATTGATAGAATATTGCCTTGAATCATCTATATCCTGAATTCATACCATAAGTTACATCATTTGATCAAGAACATGCTAGGTAGCATTCAACATAAAAAATTGTGTTTGTTTATCATTTACCTACTCGAGGACGAGCAGGAATTAAGCTTGGGGATGCAGATACATCTCTGACATATCTATAATTTTTTATTGTTTCATGCTGCTATACGATCATTTACATATGCTTTTATTATCATTTTATATTATTTTTCTGGACTAACATATTAATTTAGTGCCCAGTGCCAGTTCATATTTTTTGCTTGTTTTTGGTTTTGCAGAAAATCCATATCTAGGAAGGTCCAAATACGATGCCAATTTTTGACCATTTTTTTTGGACAACGAAGGACCCTAGAAGCTTCGATAGAGGTCGAGAGGACCCACGAGGCAGCCGCATGGCCACGTGGCGCGGCCAGGGGGGTGGCCGTGCCACCTGCCCATGTGGGGCCCCTGAGCCTCCGTTTGACCTAATTCTTCCGCCTATAAATCCTACAATTCCCGAAATCCTCAGGAGCGAACCCGAAAGAATTTTATCTGCGCCGCAAGCCTCTGTTCCAAAGCGATCCCATCTGGAGCCCTGTTCCGGTGCTCTGTCGGAGGGGGAATCCACCACGGAAGGCCACTTCATCAACCTTGCTACCTCCATGATGATATGTGAGTAGTTCCTCTAGGACCTACGGGTCCATAGTAGTAGCTAGATGGCTTTCTCTCTCCCTCTTTTGGATCTTCAATACCATGTTCTCATCTGAGATCAATCCGATGTAATTCTTGCGGTGTGTTTGTTGGGATCCGATGAATTGTGGATTTATGATTAGATTGTTCATTGAAATCAATTGAATCTTTTGAAGTTTCTTTGCTGCATACTTAAATAGCTATGTATGATTTCTGATCTATTTGTCTTCTCTGGCCAAGATTGATTGGTAGATCTTCAGAGGGAGTGGTGCATAGTAGTGGGTTCAATCTTGCGGTGATCTTGTCCAGTGACAAAAAGGACAAAGACACGTATTTGTATTACTTCCACTAAGGATAAAACGACGGGGTTTAATATTATTGCTAGATTTTTTTTCTGTCTCCTATATATCATCTTGCTTATTGTGTTACTCTATTTCTTGCAAACTTAATACTTTGAGATGCATGCTGGATAGCGGTCTTGGGGTGGAGTAATAGTAGTAGATGCAGTTGGATTACGGTCTACTTATCACGGACGTAATGCCTATGTGAGATTATGGCATGAATGATCATAGTTATAAATTGGCGCTATTCAGTCAATTGCCCAACAATAATTTGTTACCATGCCATTACTTGCTTTCGAGAGAGATGCCACTAGTGAACCTATGCCCCCCGTGTCCATTCTCCATTAATACTCGTTCCTACAAAAAATGTTCCGTTATTTTTCCTTTACTATTTTTCCATTTTACGAGTGGGAAGATAGAAAAAGATGAATAAGAAAAGTTTTTTTTGATAACACGATCTCTCTTGTATTTGCTTTTAACCTTGCAACTAGCATGACAAGGGGCCTGACAACCCCCTTGCCAAGTTGGGTGCAAGCATGTAATCTGTTTGTGTGCAGGTATTGTTCACGTTGTTAGCTTGTTGATTCCTACTGGTTCGATAAACATTGGTTCTTAATTGAGGGAAATACTTTCTACTGCTGTGCTACATCACCCTTCCTCTTGAGAGAAATCCAACAACTCCTACGGGAGTAGCAGTGTTCTTCACAGAGAAGCTACACCGCCCGTTGGATGGCGGTCGGTGGGGGGTCTCTTCCATTATGGAGGAGCTATGCTGCCTGCTGGAAAGCGGTCGAAGGGAGGCCTCTTCTGTCTCAACGTCGATCTCTCTGGCTGAGGGGCAGCCATTCCTTTTACTCCCGGCCTTGAGGCCTAAAGGGAGGCAGTACTGTGTCCGGTCGGCGGCCATGGTTGGTGGCCATGGCAGCTTCGACGTCCCAAGTGGCTATGTCCCCGATGACGGTGAGGTGCAAACCGTGCGGGGGTGGAGGACCCGATTGCGTTTTTGTTACTCTGTTCAAGGTCCTTTCTGCAAAGTCAACGGACTTGGTTGAAATTTTCTTTTTTTGTGCCCGGTTGTAAATTGTACTACTTTACTGTTTTATGCATAAATGCTCGGGATCCTTGGGGAACCCACCCCTGTTAAAAAAAACCCCATGATGCACACTGTTTCTGAGCTGTTATAAGATGGCGGGTGATGCGCCTTTTCCTCGTTCAAAATAAAATAAAATAATGGCAAGGCTCGCTTCAATCAACTTGGTCCAACCTATAGCAGGTGGCGGGCTCGCTAAAGGATTGGAGTAGGGTGACTTTTGGCTCTGTACGGCGACAAATTGCCAAGTTAGAAAGGAGATTCCATGCTCTGTGGCGGCAAGCACTTTCCGAGGATGTGATCGCTAGTGAATGAGCTACCGAGGCTGAACTTTGCAAACTATTTGAAAGGGAAGAAATAATGGCTCGACAGCGATCTAGAGTGGATTGGCTCCGTGAGGGAGACCGTAACACTGAGTTTTTTCATGCTACAGCGTCCGCCAGACGGCGTACTAATAAAATTAAAGTGCTAATTAAAGATGATGGTAAGCGTTGTTCGAACCAGGGTAGTATGAAGAATATGTTTCAAGATATCTATGGGAATTTATTCTCTTCAGAACCTTGTATTGCTTCAGATGAGGTTCTTGATTCGATACCACAGAAAGTTGATGCGGCAATGAATGATAGTCTCTGTAGCCCCTTTACAGATGATGAAATCAAAACCACTCTTTTTCAGATGGGCCCGACGAAAGCGCTGGGTCCAGATGGATTCTCAACTTTGTTCTACCAAACACACTGGGAATTTCTTAAACATGAGATCTGTGCTGCCGTGCGAGGCTTTCTTCTGGGGGAAACAATTCTTGAGGGTCTGTGTGATTCTATGATTGTTCTTATTCCAATTATTTTAAACCCAGAGCACCTATCCAATTTCCGCCTAATAAGTTTGTGCAATGTTCTGTACAAGATTGCATCGAAGGTCTTAGCGAATAGACTTAAGGTGTTTCTGCCAGACATTGTTTCCGAGTACCAGAGTGCTTTTGTTCCGAGTAGGTTGATTACAGATAGTGCTCTGATTGAGTATGAGTGCTTGCATACCATCTGGAGACAACACTCCGAACGCCCTTATTTTGCACTCAAGTTGGAGATGAAAGCCTACGACCGGGTCGAGTGGTCTTTCCTCCATGACTGCATGAGTAAACTGGGTTTTACTCCATGATGGATTGACATGGTGATGCGGTGTGTCACGACTGCTAGATATGCAATTAGAGTTAATGGAGTGCTCACCGAGCCAGTTGTCCCATCTCGTGGTATTCGACAGGGGTATCCCATCAGCCCCTATCTCTTCCTTCTTTGCACTAAAGGTTTATCATGTCTGCTGCAGCAAAATGAGCGCCTTGGTGAGCTACATGGTTTACGTAATGGTCGACAAGGCCCTCCAATCTCACATCTGCTTTTTGCAGACAATAGTATCTTTTTTGCAAAGAGTGATCGTCGTACAGTGGAGGCGTTTTGCGCCACTCTGACAGCCTACTGTGTTGCCTCTGGTCAGAAGATAAATTTGAGGAAGTCCTCGATTTTCTTTGGTTCTAGGTGTTCGCACAGTGTTAAACAAGAGGTAAGGAATATACTACAGATTCACAATGAAGTACGACAAGACACATACCTTGGTATGCCTACTGAGATAGGCCAAGCTGTTTGTGGTTCTTTTAACTTCTTGCCCGATCGTGTGTGGAAGAGCATACATGGATGGACTGGCCGGCTCTTGTCTAGGGCTGGTAAGGAGGTACGCTTGAAAGCGGTTGCACAGTCCATACCGACTTATGTTATGAGCTGCTTCCAGGTTCCTGTGTCAACGTGTGACAAGATGAGGAAGTACATTGCTGACTATTGGTGGGGCATTGAGGATGGCCGGAAAAAGATTCACTGACGCAGTTGGGAATGGCTATCTACTAAAAAATCTCTTGGCGGTATGGGCTTCCGGGATTTTGTGCTCTTTAACCAAGCAATGCCGGGGTGCAGAGCTGGTGCTTACTGACTGACCCGTCGTCTTTGTGCGGTAAGGTCCTTAAGGGCAGATACTTTTCGAACTGTGATTTTACGGATGCAACTTGTCCCAGGGCAGCATCCTTTACCTGGCACATTATTTTGTTTGGTATAGAGCTGGCTTCGAAAGGCTTGAATTGGGTGGTGGATACAGGAAACAAAATTAAATTGCTGGCTCATAATTGGATTCCAGGCCACCCAACGGGGTCTTTTCATACTCTGGTCCCTATTCCAGCCGGAGTGACAGTAGATTTCCTCCTTACTGTTGATCGAAAAGCTAGGGACGAGGGGGTGGTCCGAAGTGTTTTTCCTGAGATGTTGGCCAAAGTAGTGTTACAGATTCCACTAAGTGTGCATGTGGTGGATGTTTTTGTTACCTGACCTCATGATCGATTTGGATCCTACTCAGTCAGATCGGCATATAACTTGTCCAAGTCTGAGAAATTTCATGCTATTCGTAATTCCTATGGCCATGGTGTGCAATCAGACTTTGGTGCTGAAGAGAAAAGCTGACAAGCTCTTTGGAAGGTCAATGCTCCGGGGAAGATGAAGATCGTTCTCTGGAGAATGGCCCACATTTTTCTGCCAACGGGCAGCCAGTTGCTACGGCGCCATGTTCCGGATGCGGGGGCATGCTTTTTCTGTAGCAGAGAGGAGCGGGCTGAGCATCTCTTTCTGTTTTGCCTTTTCGCGCGCCAGGTATGGCAAGTGGTGAAGCGGAATTTAGGCTTCCATCTATGCCGTAAAGGTTTTATTCATACCAAGAAGTGGATATTTGATTTCATTCAGAGAGCGACCTTTCCCGAGGCCACGGCTTTGGTAGTCACAATTTGACACATTTGGGAGGCCCGGAATGATGTAAGAAACAATAATGTTATGATGCATCCTCGCAGAGTGGCTGAGAAAGCTTTGGCTTATGTTGACTTCATTGTGCGGAATTGTGGTAGGACTGCAATTGCTTCAAGGCGTGATACCCCAGTATCTCCTGTTAAATGGGTTCCGCCGCCGGCAGATGCAGTGGCGGTTAATGTGGATGCTGCACACTTCAAGGAGTCTCGACGGATGGGAATTGGCGTGGTGATCAGGAACCACATCGGAGATTGCTTGCTGGCTTGCAGTGATCATGTTGACGACGTTACCGCTGAAGCAGTGGTGCTACGGCGTGCGGTGGCTCTCACCCGTCAGGAAGGATTTCCAAGGGCTGTTTTCCAGCCAGACTTTTCGTCCGTTATCCAGAGAATCAATGCTTCAACGGTTGATCGATCGCCGGTGAGACTCATCACTGCTGATATCAAGGAATTGGCGTGGTTCTTCTCGTCCGTTCGCTTTAGTCATGTAAATGGTTTGTCGAATGTCGCGGCACATATTCTAGCTAGATTTTCTGAGTACTCTAGTGACTCTATTTTTCATGTAACTCCAGATTGTATCCGGGAGGTACTCTTTCTTGATTATCCTTGATCAATAAAGCGCGATATTCCTGTAAAAAAAAAAAAGGCCGGCCACGCGCGTACCGCGTCGTCCCTCGTTTCCGATGCCGACACCTTATTAGTCAGGCGGCCACACGTGACCTCCCCCGTACCGTACGTACCTCGAAAGCCAAAAACGGCTTGACGAGTTGCGCCAGCGTCCGAACAAGTTTAAATCGATCCGGTGGGCGCAGCATGCATGCATGTGCCATGGTACGTACGGATCACAAGCTTTTTTGGATTCTTTTTTTTATACCTTACCACGTATGCCATGTGGTACGTACGGCACACAAGTTGCATAAATATGTCCTTCATAAATATCTCACAATATCTCAAAAGTTGCATAAATATCTCAGGCACAAACATGTAATTAAATAGATGGGTGCTCCCCTGCCTACTCCAAATGGTGAACGCTTATACCGAGGCTCCATTTTTTTGTTTTTGTTTTGAAGAACACAGTACAGACATGGGCGTTCACATACACACATGCACTCACCCCTATAACCATACGCATACACACCCTACCCCTATAACCATATGCATACACACCCTACCCCTATGAGCACGCTTATACCTAGGTTCAATTGTTGTACTGTGCTCAGTTAATCAAATCATGAAAAAGTATTAGGCCAGGCGGTGATACGAAAGTAGAGTTAGTCCTTGATTATTTGGACTTCTCACAACTATTTTTTTTTAGTACGACTTCTTACAACTCTTAACATCACCAAGACCCGACAACAAAATAACCCATACAATGTGGTTTCTTACGACAATTCTATATATACAAAGAGTTGGCATTCAATGCGACCGTGCACAAAAGCAAATAAGATCTCCTTTAGGTCAATTCTACCCTATCTCTTGCACATCAATAATCATCTAGCATGGCGTAAGAAGTGTTACCATGTATCATCCAAATCAAAACTTAGGTCATTCTAGACAATGATACAGTCGTCAAGATGACACTTTGACCATCGGTCATTATTAAAATGTGTTGCTCAGATAAAAGTGAGTATACATTCTGAGAGTATTTCATACAGATTTAGTTGTACCGATTTAATGTCATAAATGTTGGTAATCTTCTCTATATCGATAGTCAAACCAAAAGATGTTTGACTAGCTAGCACAAATTTTAAAACGATACATATTGTGACCATTTAGTTAGATTATATGATAAATAAAATTATATCATCGATCAATGTATCGCTACACAAAAGCAAAAGATGTTTGACTAACACAAGTTTTTAATGATATATATTGTGATCATTTTGTTACATTATCTGGTAAATAAGATTAATTGTTGATCAGTTGCATCTCTAATGACTCTCATGTCACTAATTTGTTGGGGTTTGCATTTTCTAAATCGATCGATAAACCGTTATTAATAAGTGGACCAAGTTACACATAAATTTTAAAATTGTGCAATACCAAATACTCGTTGCATAATAAAATCAATGCTCTAGACCGTTGACTTACAAATAATATTTTCTCAATCAACTTAGAAACAGCTAATCACACCGTAATTTGTTGTGTTCTGAAGCACAATAATGCATTTGTCCTCAACTTAATTTAGAAAAATCAGATGCCCAAACACCAGACTGAGTATTCAAAAGTGGCTCAAGCTTTACTTAAAAAGTGAGTCAACCAGATTAACAGTACTATCATAGTGTAGCGCGATGACAAACGGCCCTAATTCAATGGTATGTGTGTTCAGTCATTTGCTTGTGGAGGTTTTGTCGTCCTACGTACCTCCCGTTGATCATAAGATGATATTTGATAAAGAATAAACTTACTAAGTTATAAGAAGGCACAAACTTTAGCAGTGTGTCAAATTAAAAAGAGAGAAGTCCACATTTCAACCTCTAACTAACCACTCGGTTTGATTTACAACCCCAAACTACGAAACCGGTCAAAATACACCCCGAACTAACCATGAGGTCCAGAACACAACCCTGGTCTCGGTTTTATGTGGGTCAAGCGGTTTTGACCTAAGTCAACGCTGATTGGACTGCTAACCAGGCACCCGGGAAATAAAAAAAACAAAAACAAAACTCTACCCCGATCTTCTATCTCTCACTGCCGAGGAGTAAAAAGGATGTAGCCGCCGCCGCTCGTTCTCTCTATCTCTGTTCATCGCCCAGCCGCCCCTGCCTCTGTCTGCCGTCGGCGCCAGCCAAGCAGCCTGCAACCGGAACAGCCGCTCTAGGCTGCTCGCAAACAACCAGTCCGCGGCGCCTAGAGGCAGTACCGATGCAGTACCTCCGTCCGTCGCCGTCGCCACACAACACCAACTGCAGCCTCTAGCTGGAACAGCCGCACCGGGCTGCCGTCGCCTGTATAGGAAGATGACGACCGGGAGGATACTATGCTCTGTGCCGCCGCCTTGCTGCGTCAACTCCGGCGAGAGATTGCCGCCTAAGGAGATAGAAACCGGTGCCTCCGACCACGATTGTACGGTTGCCTCGCCACTACGAACGTCCCGCGCCATCCCACGGAAGAAGACGACCAAGGGAACACCGATCCCGACGAGAACCGCACTGCCCTGTCATCTTCGTCAACTCCGACGAGCCCTCATGGACGGGATCTCCTCGGGTGGACCTCGAAGATCCGGACAAGCCTGTCGTCCGGTACTGGCTGACGGGAGCCGACGCGCTCGTCCGGTGCTGGCTGGAGGGCGCCGACGCCGTTGACCTCGCCACCGAGCTGCTTCAAGTTGGCGGCGCTGCTGCATGGCCGGGAAAGGGGCACTGCGTGATGGACGGCGGGGAGTGGTCGGGGAGGGGCGTCAGCAGAGCTCGGGACGGCAGTGTTGGAACCGGTCTTTCAGGTAGTAGTGCATGCACTAACGTGCGTGCAGTCGCTGCGCCAACGCCCACGATCTGCATGCTAGCTTCTAGGGTGGTTAGCCTGTGCATAGCTGACTTAGGCCTTGTACATTGGGTGGTGCTTAGGGAGATGCTTAATAAAATAAACCGAGTTCCTCTTAAGCACTGGTGCTTATTTCTACTGGACAGACGCTTAATTAAGCGTCTATCCTCTACAAATAAGCACCGGTGCTTAGAAAAAAGCTGGTTTATTTGTCTAAGGACCTACCCCAAGCACCTTGCATTGTACAGGGTCTTAGTTAGGATAGCTGTGTGTGCGTGTGTAATCTCTGTGTAAATGTACACTAAGAGAATCAATACAGTTGTCTATTCTTCCTCACTTCACTTACTACAGGCAGCGGCAGCACTAGCAGTAGCAAGGACCGAGTCCAGTAAGGCATGGGCATCCAGTACCCGGTGGCGGAGAAAGAGAAAGAGAGATAGGAGGGAGAGAGAAGTTTTTTTTATTTTTTATTTCCTGGGTGCCTAGTCAGCAGTCCAGTCAGTGTTGACTTCGGTCAAAACCGCTTGACCGACACAAAACCGAAACCAGGGTTGAGTTTTGGACCTCGTAGTTAGTTCGGGGTATATTTCAACCGGTTTCGTAGTTCAGGGTTGTAAATCAAACCGAGAGTGGTTAGTTCGAGATTGAAATGTGGACTTCTCTCAATTAAAAACTAGTAAGTTCACTGTCTCGCAGCAATTTTGGTTAGCTAGTACCAATCGTACTTGGTCCAGCTAGGCGTACGTACTTCAGTGCCTGTGGAATCTATATTGAGAGCTATCACATCATTTATGGTTGGCAGTTTCTGCATCCGCAAGTCGGCAAGGGGCCAGAGCACGTACAAATAGCATCAGTCAATCTGCCCATATTTTAAACTCTAGTGGAGCAGCGCAGAGAGATGCTTACATGCATGCATGGCTGCCCAACCATGGCCCTAAACTGAAGATATGCATTGGGATTTGGGGGAGAAGTCAAATTCATAGACGGAATGATTAATTAACCAACAGATATCCTTAAATTTTTTTAGAAGTAGGTACTCCCTCCGTTTCTAAATATAAGTCCTTTTAGAGATTTCAATACGGACTACATATGGATGTACATAGACGTATTTTATAGTGTTGATTCACTCATTTTGCTCCGTATGTGGTCCATATTGAAATCTCTAAAAAAAACTTATATTTAGGAACGGAGGGAGTAGGAGTACACCACCACCAACTTACCAGTACGCATGCTTGCACTAGTTTAACAACCTTGCTCTTTTGCCGACAAGTGTCACAACACAACCGCAGGCTGGCCGAACATGAGGAGCAGGAGCTAAGATGTAGCCAAGAACAACTCGCCGATCGATCAATGTGCATGATGTACCATTACTTGTAATGACCAAATCAATCTGCTTCGATCGATCGGCAAGTCATCATTGGCTGCACCGTAGTCCCCTAGCCTAATGTTAGGCGACGGCCAAGCGATTCCATGGCCACAGTGGCGGAGCCAGGTTCACCGAAATGGGTGTACAGGGTTCAAGATTTCATGAATTTCCTAGCTATTTTCTAATGTACATGTGTTTTATCTACCTAGTTTCTGCTTTCCTATCAGAATTAATGGGTGTACATATGTACACAGTACACCCATGTCCCCTTGTAGCTCTGCCCATGCATGGCCATGGCTGCATGGTGCATATATACATGTGGAAGAGAAAGAAGGAAGGGAAGAAGCTGAGAGAGGGGAGAGGCCCGGGGAGAGATGGGGGACATACGCTTAGATTGATGGGCCTTGTATATATAGATAGACGCAGGCAGCAGGGTCGGTGAGAAAGTTAAACAAGCTACCTGCGAAATTATATATGCAGAAGAGAAATGAATAAGTTAGTTAGCTGCGATGTACAATGGAAGTATTGAACGCAGTATCATCTGAAGATTTTGAAGAGGACGTACGGGTCCCGGAAGGATCGGTGTTGGCGATGGATGCAGCAGGTATGGCCAAACGGAGCCACTAAGGTTCATGGTGATGGGCTGCAGCCCATGCATGCAGTACTGTCGTGTGCCTACCTGCACACGCAGTATATATAAATGCGTAATCGTATGGTACATGTATGATCTTTCTCGTGGAATACACCGTGAACTTATATACACAAGAGAAATCTGCAAAGAATGACCTGTGAGGTGTAACAATTTTCCGGGTTGAAATCTGCAAAGCCGAACCGATGCCTTTAACAAACAAAATCTGCCGTGACCTAGAAAGCCTGACGCCCAGCCTTATTTTTCTAGGGCATCGATCAGAGCTACTAGCTAGATTCCTGGTCCTCTGATCGACCTGACGGATTGATTAGCTGGCTCCTGGTTAATTAGGAAAATCTGTCTAAAACCGCTAACGCGCGCGCGAAACATGCACGTCAGGTAAGGTGGCTGACTGAAATGAACCAATCAATCATGCATCCAAGCTCATGATGATTCCGGATGGTAAGTACGTACGGCGCTTCACCGCTGTCTGATTTCCATTGCTATATTCTGCAGTGTGCAGTGTATCTCCGGATCTCCCTGTCTCCCTTTAACTAAGTACTAGAGTGTACTGTACGAGTGCACACCACTAAGCAGACGAAGAGGAGGTACAAATGTTCTAGCACTTAATTCTACTCCATCCCTCTCTGAAAAGAAGGCATATAAATTTTCTCTGAAGTCAAATGATGTAAAGTTTGACCGAGTTTGTAGGAAAATCTATCAAGAACTACGATACCAAATTAATATAATTATATACACAATAAAATATATCTATCTAGTATTGTAGTTGTTGATAGTTTTTTTCTATAAAACTTGATCAAACTATGCACCGTTTGATTTCTGACAAAAATTATTGGCCATCTTTTCCTACAAACTTCCGAATGAAGAGGTACAGTTTCCTAGTATCACACAATCAATCAACTCACTGCTTCACTTGATGTTTTGGATGCTTCATGTGATATCTTATTCATTTATTCATGGATTTGTATGTATATGTTGCAGCATATGGTACCGGTGACGAGCCTGCCCTAGTGCCCAAACTAGTTATCCAAATGCTACTTAAAATTGTAAGTTTCACACACTAGCTTAAAGCCTTAAAGTCACTGTATCGAGTCCTGAAATACAAAATGGGAAATGCTAAAATACAACCATTTCATATTTTGTTGATGCATGCCCTTGAACCTAGAAATTAGATATTGGTGGCAATGATTTGAGATCAATATCTAGTATACTCAAGACACTACTGGAAAATCGGTGCTTTCCGAGTGCCCAGCCCTTTGCCGTGTTCCCTTTCACGGGAACTCGGTAATTCTTAACTTTGCCGAGTAGTAAACTCGGTGAAGAGTTGGACACGGTAGAGGACAGGCATTGCCGAGATCATGCCATTAAATACTCGGCAAACTCTGACAACTCGGCCTATACAGTGTTCGCTGAGATCTCATGCAGAGGTACTCGGTAAACAACGTGCCACGTGTACCTCTCGTCAGAGGCTGACGGCTCCGTGACGGTGTGGCCCCTTTGCCGAGTACCCGCGGAAGGGAACTCGGCAAACACTTCCTTTTAAACCGGCGCGGCCGCTTTGTCTAACCTTTCCTCACTACACACCGCGCACAAGAGGCTAGTCTCTGCCACCGCCGCCCACTCCACAGAGCTCCTCCACACCCGCCGTCGGCACCGAGCTCCGGATCCGCCGCCGCCACCGGGGCCGGCCGCCTTCGTCCCGATCGATCTGCCACCCTGAGCTCGCCGTGGTTGCCGCACGCCTCCCCGAGCTTGCCGCCGGCCTCCCCCACCACCTAGACGCCGGCGTCCCCATAACCCCACCGAGGTGAGCCGCTCAATCCTTCCCTTTTTTTTTCTTCTATTTAGCAACTTTTTTTATATGCATGAAAATTAAATATGGAAATTTGATATATATATATATATATATATATATATATATATATATATATATATATATATATATATATATATATATATATTTATATAATGGATGGATGATGGATGATAATATGAAAATTTGGTATATGCATCGATGATATAGGTATATATGGATAATATGGATATTTGGTATATGCATGTGATATGGATAGATGGATAATATGGAAATTTAATATATATGGATAATATGGATGCGATATGGATATATAATATGGAAATTTGGTATATGCAAATTTGATAATATGGATATTTGGTATATGCATGGATGATATGGATATATGGATAATATGCAAATTTGATATATATATATATATATATATATATATATATATATATATATATATATATATGTGAGCAACTAGTATAGAAAATGGGGCTGTGGTAGAAAAATAGAAAAAATCAATCTGGGCCATCAGATCAATCGTGGATGGTACAGATTCTAGTGGCAGCATCTCAGATCACTTAATGTACATTTTATGAAAACCCCCTTGGTACTAGTTAGATACAAAACTTAACTTTTCCAGTAAACACCTCGCCTTTCTCATATTCAATCGTTTTGTCGTTGGTAATGGGACTATTTTCCAAACCTTACAGCTTTGATGTCCCCTGTTTACAAATCAACTTGTTTATCTTAATCTGATGTAAAAAAAACTTGTTTATCTTAATGAATTTCAAGAAAATATATAATTCTGCATCTTGTGCATGCAATAGGTTCATGCGTGCCCGAATTCTATTTCTTTCTTTGATTAAAACCAATACATCACCTTAAATACCATCTGAACTAACATGAGAATTTTTTTAGAAATTACAGAACAGCATATGTTATTTGAATTTTACATTGTCTATTTGGCTTGTGCATTTGGAGGTCATCATTCACAATTTATATCACAAATGTAATGTAGTTATTTTTTTTTCTTTGCGGCCATGAGAGCTAGTATCTCTACCTGACACACCAGACAAACAGCCTTAAAATCATAACTCACCTACTCATTACAGAGACTGGTAAAAGCAGGAGTTCCACACAACTTGGAAACCTATTTATACGCCCAACTTGAATTGTAAAACAAGGCCATTATGAGTTACATTGAAAATCCATCACTACATTTTTTGCACACAAAGGTGTGTTTATTTTCGCACACAGAGCTTCCTTCACTTCGCCTCCCTCGATAAGTCAAAGTGCTAATGAAATGAACAGGAAAGCCGATAGCAGAAGATATCCAATACATCGTGTTCTTCTGCTGCTATGTCCTTTGTTACTATTTAAGCCTGGGCATCCAGTTGTAAAATCTATCTGCACCAAAATAAAAGCATATGCTTGAGATAACTTCCAAAAGTAAAAAAGAGAGAACAGAAATGTACAACATGGGTTTCTCTCAGGAACGTGGGTGCTTCGCATCCGAATGTTCCTCGTGACTTGATATTTATGCCACCACAAAGCTCTTTGATGAAACCATGATACTGTTATGATTTAAGCTGATTTCAAGTTCCTGAGACTATTAGTTTGATGTACTGGAAGATATAAATAGTTGGTTTCTTGCATAATTAGATAAATCTGAATAGATGGTTATCATGGAGGAGCTGGCGGCATGGCATTATTTTCCACTACATAAAAGGACGCACATTCATGTAAAAAAGCAATGCCTTCTCGAACCTACATAGGTTAATCAGGACCTCTTACAACTCCAAGCCTGGATCTTCTTTTCTAGACACGAAACCTGGAACATCGAAGAGCAAATGGTTTAATCAATGGACCAATCTACAGGAGAGCAATATGCATCCAGTGTTTATGAACCTAGTGCCTGATACAAAATATTAAATGGAGTCGCTCACTTACAAACTTGAATTCACAAAGGGCATCAGTTAAAAGGTGATGTTGCAAGTTGCTATGGGTTGCTTCACATAATGTCTCGGAAAAGCAGAAGAAGACATGAATTGTATTTAGTATAGGAAATGAAGCTTCATATCAAATCTTAGAAAAGAAAAATATGGACAGGAGCTGTAGCTTCATATAAAGTCTTTGTCTTTAAATTTTTTTGTACATCCCTGTTATAACTTTTCAATTCTGGCATTTTTCTAAATTCATGCCTAAGGTAATATTGGAAAAACACAACTTTAACATAGTTGGGCAAACATTACTATACATTCAAGCCAAAGGTCCACTTGTCAGCCCATTGAGTAGATTTCAATAGGAAGTAATGGAAACACTGCATAATTCAGAAAAATATTTATTTATTTTTCCACTAAAAAAGAGTTGTAATGTGGTCTAATTTTTGGTTCAGCGTAAAATGGAACCATACCAGCTACCAACGAATGCCAACTGAAAACAATAAGGATATGCTTACTCAAGCACTACAATCTCAAAGTCCTACTTGTCTTACAGCAGCAACAATATTCAGTCAATGATCATAGACATGAAAAATGGAGACAAGTGAATATCTATTGCTCCTCCATGATTTACTGAACATGTTCAACAAGACATAACTTACAAGTATATTTATGGAGAATTGGAGGAGTACAGTTGCAACAATAGAAATGAGTTCCTCCCGTACAGAATATAAAAGAGTTGGATATGTGCATTGCTGTAATGAGAGAGAAAAAGTCGCGCGAATCATCTAATTAAAGATGTGAATACTAATTAAGATTGATAAGAATTTGAGTCTGCTGAAATGGGTTGTGATTGCCTAATCAGGTGAAAGAGAAGCATATGCTACTTCTTCAGCACAACCCAGTCAGTACAAATATGACAACTGATGATCATGGGACGTCAACCAGATAGCAAGTTTAATTAGCAATCCAACGAAGTAAACGTCATCTAGGAACAAATCCCTCACCGTCTGGGTCAAGGAAGAAGACCTAGCGCGTGTGGCCGTCGGGATGCGTATTTCCGAACAAGTCCGTGCCGCTGGTCTTCAGCTCGGTAGCTAACCCGTCGGAGTCCGGCACGGAGAAGGCCAGATGGTGCCTCTGGGAAGCTGCGCGGTTGGGACGCCCGCAGCCACCGGGGAGGAGACCATGGTGGCGGCGGCGGGGTCCAGGTCGATGATGTGTAGCGCGACGTCGGGGATGCCTGGGAGGCAGAGCCAAGCGACCTGGAAGTCGGAGTGGGAGGGCGAGGAGGCATGGAGTAGCAGCAGTGGGCTCCAGGAAGCACCGGATCTGGACTGACCACCACCGGCGACGAGCGATAGGGAGATGAGCCGCCACCGGATCTGGCTCCAGGGAAGCAAGGGGCGTCGTTTGAAGGAGAAGGACTCGGGGGCAAATTAATGAGGAGCAATGGGACGTTTTAGCATAGAATTGTGTAACTATCAGTACAGATCCCCCCCCCCCCCCTGCATCTGCATCGTTCGTTTCCATTCCCACGGTCCAGGTTTGTTTTTCTATTTTTGCACCAGATGCTTAGATTCTATGCTAGTCTCTCCCGTGTGTGTATTGTATATATAGGAAATATGTATTCTTGGTCCGTCATGACATTTACAGAAATCCACCTGACCTTTTTGATAATTGAGAGTCTAGCGAGTTAGAAGGAGAGACGAGACCGGTTGCGCACACAGGCCAGTCGTCCACATATAGGAATCCATCGTCGATTCAAATCATGACTGATGCATAGGAAACAAGCAACCGTTTCCCATACAGACTCGTGCACACGTATCCAACCGTTTCCAATACAGACTCGTGCACGTATCCAACGTTAACACATCCATATATACACTCATATTATATACTCATGTGTTTGGACCTTCGACATGTATGCAAAACCGAGATCATCAACACGTGTTTCTAGGTTTCAACGCCGTGGGTATGGCCTCGCATCTCCCTGTAGCGCGCACCACTTAGGCGACGACGCAGGCGAGGATCTTGGTCATGAACACCGGCAACTTGGTATCCGTGACGAGGACGCCGCCGTGAAGCATGCACGGCAAAACCAAGAGGAGATGAGGGAGGCCACGAGGAGATGAGAGGGAGGCCGTGAGCATGATGCGGCCGAGCTCAGAGACGAGAGACGAGCTGCGAAGGTCTGGGAGGGTGGACTGGAGCACGTGCTACACTGGCAGAGTGATGGCAAGCGGGACGAGGCCAACGGCAACGACGCGAGCGCTGGCGCGGCAGAGCAGTCTCGTGTACGTCTTCACGCCCATGAAAAACAAAAAGGAGGATGAAGTGATGAACGCGAGGTGCCGCACTCGGAGAAGAGGGCGGTGCGAAGCTCGTTCTTGCGGCCGCGCACACAGTGGCCGAGGAGGAGTGGAGGACGCCGACGGGCATGTTAGTGATGAAGCGGGACTAGCTGAGACGACGGAGTACGTACTGGGCGGCGGCGGAGAGCCGGAAGATGATCCGGCCCTCTCTCTACCCTCCTCCCTTCCTTTTTTCCATGTACCACACAGGGCAGGGCAGCAGGGCCGTTTTGATCTTGTTCAGCAGCCAATGCATATTAATATCTGTGTTTGCGTCAACGACGTAAATGAAGTGGTCCCTGGAGGCGGAGAAGCTGATGGAGGTCGTTATGGAGAGGGGGTTCGTCTCGCCGTTGCTGCCACTGAAGCTCCAGCGCTGGAACGTGGTGATCAGGCAGAAGTTGGCCATCGTCCAGACTCGCCTCATCCTCAGTTCCTCACAGCTCTCAAAGACTCAAACAAGCAACACAGCTACGCCATGCTAAGCATTACAGTATGGACTGGACGATGACCAACAGCTTTGTTGACCAATGATTTCAACATCGGCATCATGTGGCGCTTTGAGTGGCGACCAATGGCACACAGGTGATTTGATTGTTGCTTCATTACACGCGTATTTATTAGATGCTTAGGTTACTCATGTACTGCTTTACAGTTTGCTGAAACACAGAATGATGGTATCTCTCTCTCTCCTATGTCAAGTTTAATAATACCTAACTAATCTGTGTTGTTGTAGAAAGTTTTCAGTTCATAGGTAGTCCTGTTATTTTTCTTGCATTTTTTTTTTTGAGAAAATCGATTACAATGCTGACGCACACACGCACAGACTAACACCACACGCATGCACTCACACAACGTCTAATGAAGATCAGGTCGAAGTTGCGGAGATTGAAGATTGGTGATGTTACCATGAGCGCCTAGCTACCGACGGGAACGTCGCATCCTACTGGAAAAAAAATCCACATTATTGGTTCTCATTATTCTTGCATTTAGCTTTTCAATTTATGGCGCTAGCTACCGACGGGAACGTCGCCTAGCTACCAACTAGATGAGCCAAGGGTACCACTGCCTTTCTAACCATCTAATCACCGGTTGGTTCTCATTATTCTTGCATTTAGCACTTCAATTTATGATAAAAGTGTACTATGATAAGTGCACGGGGGGCGCCACGGAGCGGAGGAGGACAACATCACCGGGACACTCCGCTGTGTCACATATCCTGTCTGAGCGAACCACCAAATAACCCTTCGGCTCGATTCTGAAGTTTCTCTTCAGGCAACCACTCATCGATCCCCTACTGCCACCATTGATCCCAACGCTGCAAAGCTCCATATATTTGTCGTTTGAAGCACATTTATTCATTTATGTGCCCTGTTGCAACGCACGGGCCCTTTTGCTAGTATATATATATATATATATATATAGGACAAATGTTTCCTACCACACAGGGGTAGTTACCCTCATGTCAGTTTTGTATGCTGTATGTAGTATTTGTCAAAACCGAGAGTATGTACGTGTAGTATGTAGTATATAAGAATATTTGGGTAGTATATATCCTAACTTTTAGGTAGTATGAACTATTTTTTAGTATATTGTTTTATATGTACCAATATGAAGGTATTTTCAAAATATTAAAAAAACTATGGACTCACATGCAATTTTTTCGTATAGTTTTCTTTGAAATATCTTAGATATATTATACAAACATACTTAGAATGATAAAGTAGTATATATACTACCACATGGTAGTATATGGGACATGAGGGTAACGACCCCCAGGTGGTGGGATATATTTTCCCTATACATACATACATACATACATATATACATACATATATATATATATATATATATATATATATATATATATATATATATATAGACATATATATATATATATATATATATATATATATATATATATATATATATATATATATATATGTCTATCTATGTATGTATATATATATATATATATGTCTATCTATGTATATCTACGTATGTTTATCTATGTATATCTATATATATGTCTATCTATGTATATCTATATATATATATATATATATATATATATATATATATATATATATATATATATATATATATATATATATATATATGTCTATCTATGTATATCTATGTATGTTTATCTATGTATATCTATGTATGTTTATCTATGTATATATGTATATCTATGTATATATAAGGATGATATTGATATATAATATGGATATTTGGTATATGCATGGATCGTATGGATAATATATATGGATGTTATATATGGTAATAATATGGATATGATGCATGATATGGATCTTGTTTATTTTTTTCAATTTCTGTTTTATAAATGGATGCATGATCGAGAGGATATGTGTGAATGCTATCGAAGTGGAGAGGATATATCATTTTAATTTGTGTATATAGATATAGTTCAATTGATGTGTACTAGAGTTTAGCAATACGGAAAGAGAAAGAGAATGAAAAGAAATTTAAAAATAAAAAGAAGTTAGTATGAGCAATTGCTATGTTTTGTTAAAATGTGGATATGTGTGGAAATATTTGCAAATGCTATCTTTCATATGTGTGGTATATGTAGTGCTATATGTTACATGTTGCTTTATGTGTTTTTTATGAATAATGACATCTTAATTTGTATAATTTTTTTACAGATGGACGGCAGTAGGGGGTGGAATGGGCTCATTGTGGCGTTAGCATTTGGCAACGCGGTCAAGTTGGCTAGGATGAAGGAGATCGCTTGCTGGTATAGCACCTCCGGGGAAATGGCGTATGCGGTGAGGTACGTGATCAGACATACTACACTGGAGGAGCGGCAGCGGATGATGGCCACCTATGGTGGTGATAACGAGGTCGGTGCGATGGAGATACTTCTGTGGGCGATGAGCGAGGGGCATGGATGGGATGTCGAGCTGTCACACAAGTATGCTGACTACCGCTCTGTCATGCCCGCCAATGCGGTCCCGGATCTGACCTGGACTAACCTGGTGCAGTTGCCGGGCAATAGCCTAGATCAACCGATGCATATCCGCGATTACAGGTAGCCCGTCCCCGCACCACGCCCCTCCACCACGGAGGTGAAGCCGTCTCACCGTGCATAGTATCCTATTAATTAGTATGTTAATTTGAGGGTCCGGCTTGTGGATGCCCTTCGTATGATGAACTATTATTTTGGTTGTAAGACTATTGCTATATGTATCGATACATTGCTTCGTATGATGCAATTAATGCTTTCTATATGTATCGATGCAATGCTTTCTATATATGCTTACTTGTTCACATGATATGTCTAGTACTTGTTTCGTCTAACGGCCACTCGACCATATTATTCGTGCGATTTCGTGTGCCCCACTCTCCGGCGGGGCCCGCGTCATCTAGCCCTAGGGTTTTAGAAATAAAGAAATAAAGTTTTGCATTGGCCTTTTCCATATCAAACCACCCTTTTTATACCCATGTTTGGATCCCATGCAAAAGCAGGAGTGGTTCCGACACTTTCCCGCGTGATTTAATGTGTCCGGAGGGCACATACGTGGCTTTGAACTAGAGCGAGGGGATCCAAATGGGATAAAGTGATGAGACCAAATTGGATGGTCCCACAATATGATATAATGGCCATGTGTAAAATTGGGGGTGAGGCTTGGTCAAGAAGATGAAAAATGTAAGGGGGTTTACTGTAATAGCCCTCTCCGGCGGGCCTCGCATCATCTAGCCCTAGCATTTTTTCGGAAGGGGTCACCCCTTGTAAGTTTTCCTCCTTGCTTGTGTTTGAGTGGGTCATAGTTTCATGACAAACCCAAAGAGAGGCCAACTCCTAGCATGAGCTGGGTCGGTGTCACCGGAAGGGGGGATTCACGTGAGGCCAGAAATTCACGGGACCTAGCGCGGTGTCATCACACGGCCCCTGGAGGACGAGCCTGCCCTAGTGCCCTAACTAGTTATCCAAATGCTACTTAAAATTGGAAGTTTCACACACTAGCTTAAAGTCACTGCATCGAATCCTGAAATACAAAATGGGAAATGCTAAAATACAACCATTCCATATTTTGTTGATGCATGCCCTTGAACCTAGAAATTAGATATTGGTTGCAACGATTTGAGATCGATATCTAGTATACTCAAGATCATCTGATTTGTGTTGAGCCAATAGCTAATATCACCATTCCCCACTGTTACAAAATCAAATAACTGAATGGTGCTTTGGTTTTTTACTAATATTTGTTGCAGCACATGGCGACAATGATGAGTCTGCCCATTATTTTTGCAAATCTCAAATGTATACATTAACTTCCTGTTATTTTCCTATTACACAATTTTGTGGTTATGCGTCATTGAGCAGGTGAACTTAACAATATTGACATTGATATTGTGATTTGAGCTTTAATTTCGAGGAGCCTCTAACAGCTTATCTACTCAGGTTGTTTGCTGATAGTTTTGTTAAACTAACCCAGAAGCATGTAGTCAGGTTGTTAGTTGAATGGATTTTGTCAGTTGCATGGTTTGTATCAAATCTGAGAAAGGATTCTAGAAAAAATCACTCAATTATTATGTATATACAACTGTCAAATTGGGCAACTTTGCTGTTACAAAGACAAGTTGGGTATATATGCACATGTTAGCGTGAGAAACTGAGATAGGAAATAGATTATGTTGATTATATCTTATAGATATCATTCCTGTTTCTTGTTATCTTTTTGTAGCAAACTGTTGACACTTGCAGATTTTAGAAGTTCAATTATGTCTAGTGCAGGGTAACCTTGAAGAGCATCTTGTAACCTAAGCTGCAGCAAAACACTGTAGAAAATGACGTCTCATGTTGTGAATATTTAGTTGTTGCACTTGTGTATTTTTGAGATGCCGCACCTCTGTTTTTGTTGACCTTTGATTCATGTATGTAAATTCTATGGAAATGTATCATAAGAAATGTGAATTCATAACTCTATGGTTGATTTAATCTATCGATATTGATGTGTCTATATTATGAATATTTTGAGTAATGGAATAACTATGTGAAAAATATTAATATTAAGCTTTTTTATGTTCATTGGTTTCTTATTTTTCCTGACAGTTATGCCATCACAGGGATATACCACTTCCCTGCTTTGCCAAACCTGACACCCACATAACCCTGTGGGGCCAAAATCATTAGAGAAACAAGGTATACCGACAGGAATAAAGTTCTTGATGGCCAACCGACAAGCATTTTCTAATTTCCCTGTCAAGCAATGGCTGATGGTTAACCCTGACAGCCGGCTGACAGAAAAACATATTCCTGTCAGTTTTGGGCTCACAGAAAAAATTCAGTTTCTGGTAGTGAGCGGCAAACTGGGTAAACAACAACAATCGACTAACACAACAAATAAAAACAGGTGACTGATGAATAGCAAAAGTGAATAATAATAAATCATGTGACAACTTTATTTCCTCTTTTCCAACCTGGCCACCTCAACAATTATCAATCCTATCTTTTATATCTAAATAGGAGCCCCCACTACCTCATTTCTCTAATTTCTCGTGTATATATCCATGTCACTGCCATTTGCACATTGTGGTCCCACTGTCGAATATGAACGCAACATGATGTCTCCCTGATTCTATTTCCTCCTTACATGGGCTCAACGAACAGGATTTGCACATGGATTGCATCTCCTACAGGTCCCGCTAACAATAGACTCCCTGGTTCGCTTTCCTCTTTCTTAGATGGGCTCAACGGATAGGATTTTCCAATGGATTTCATCTCCTGTCGGCCCAGTTGCAATGCCCTGTAATCTTGTAATCTTAGTTGCTCAAAATGACTCTTCGCACATGGAGACACTTTTAGACAACATTAGTTTTTTGGTCGGTTGTGCCTGGTGCTGCTCCTCTCTCTCCCCTTTGAGTGAACATTTGCCTCTGCCGCATCCGGCCTCTCTCACCCCTCTCTCCGGTGGCTCCACCATCGAAGAGGAGGGCAGGAGGGGGCCGGCCCTTGTAGTGTGTGCTAGGGGTTGGAAATATGCCCTAGAGGCAATAATAAGTGTTTATATTTCTGTGCTAGAATTGATATGGTTTTTGAATGTGAGATTCAAAGGAAAACTCATATCATGTGTGGAAACATAAACACAACGTAGGTTCCTAGTCTCGTCTCTAAGACTAGCTCATGTGTTGCATGATGATCCCATTTTCCTGATCATAGGGCATTGTAAAAGTAACAAGGATGCCAGCAACAATGAGAGCACATTGTTGGCGGAACAATGGTATTGAACAGACACAATCAAATGATATACTACGAGAACACATCGTCACATTGTTATAAGTATAATCATGCAAGTGTTGACGTACACTCACTTCCTTAGACCATGAGAATATCGAGTACCTTCACTAGTGCAGAATCAGCCTTTAGTCCCGGTTCGTAAGGGCCTTTAGTCCCGGTTCAACAACCGGCACTAAAGGGTCGCGACTAAAGCCCCCCCCCCCCCCCTTTAGTCCCGGTTCGTCACGACCCGGGACCAAAGGCCCACCACGTGGCACGAGCCCGCGCCGGGGGCTAGGGGGCCTTTAGTCCCGGTTGGTAACACCAACCGGGACTAAAAGGTCCACGTGGCACGGGCTCGTGCCGGGGGCTGGGGGGACTAAAAGGTATAGGGGTTTAGGGGTTGATGTTTTATTTTTCCTTTTAATTTTGTGTTTTCCATTTAATTCTTTTTTTTGCGAGAAATTCCTTTTCATTTCAAACATATTTTACGCTACTACATACATACTGTACACGTCATGCATATATAAATAGAATTTCTCGTAGCCAATCATATATATATCATAGAATTTCTCGTACGACCATATGCGCATACACATATATATATACAATTTGGTATATACAATTTCTCCTACAATTTGCAGATAATTACATGCATGCAAAAGCAGGATTTTTGGGATGTATGACCCGGTCAACCAAAAATCCCGCAATTTATTCAGCCGTGTAATGGTATGGTCCTTTGGGATGTATGACCTGGTCAACCAAAAATCCCGCAATTTCCTCTTGAAGTGCTCGTATGCGGTCCGTTGGTAGGAGCTTTGCCCACATCTCCCTCAGCTTTAAAGAAGGAGATCAAGATGAATATATTAGTTATGTGTATATATATTAGATCATGATAAAAAAATTATGGATAGTGTTCTGGCAAACGTACCCAAAGTTGTCTTTCAGATCTGTTCCATTCGGACGTCATAATGCGAATGTTCTCGCAAACGTAGTATGCACATAAATTATTCCCCGACGCCTGACTCATGCACTTTACGAGAATAGAATTCAATCAGATAATAATTAATCAAGCATGATAATGGTATTGAAACTAGAATTAAAGAGATGCGCGGACACGTAGCTAGTACTACTTAATTACGTAGCCTGGGTCGCACCCATTTCAGCTCTTGTTTCCATGCGCCTGGGACCTGTTTGATGAAGCTTTGCCAAACCCTGCCCGGCAAGGAAAATGAATAAAGGAGTTATTAATTAGTTGATATCAGGAAATGAAATAAAGAGCTGGCTGACATAGTGCGATAATGATTGAAATTACCTGTCGACCATCCCCTTCACGATTAATTACTCTTTAGGTTCTTTAAGTAGTGAGTCCAGTACTTTAACTTTTCCCTCGTCAACTTCAATGATTAGCAGGATCTAGTGGAAACTGCATGCGCACACGTTTGTATAATTAAGCGGGCATGTGCATAACTCATCAACTACACTTATTAACATCAAGTAAGCAAAATAGAATTTGTAGTACAAGACAGTAACACTCACCTGAAGTTGTAAGGAAATACTATTTCTGGTTGGGTATTTAGTTGCTTCAAAAACTCTAGCAAGTACTTCTCTGTCTCTTTTGGGTGACGTGACCACACCTCTTCATTAATGGTATTTGGCTCAATGAACCCAATGCCATAGCGTCCATCTCTTTTCATTTCATAAATCTTCATTCTGCATAATACCACAAAAAAGAATATAGTGAGGATAATTACAGGCAACGAACGAGCACAGCTAGAGACTTAAATTACAGAAAGAAATCACTTACAGACAATAGCAACTGACGAGAGATTTGTCGAGTGCGTCTTGATTGAATAACTGAAACAATTCTTGAAACTCAACCCACAAATCTTTTGCATGGAAGTAATGCTCTTCCTTGACTTTCACCATGAGGGAATCTCGCCCCTTCTTGACTTCTCTCAGGTACCAGTCATGCAAATGGCGCATTCTCGTTGATAGATTCTCGACCTCCCTGACCAGATCTTGGCCGGGGACATATTTCCATGCTACTTCGTGATCTTGAATCTTGGGGAGTTCCTCGATGCCTAGGAGTTGTTCAACAGTGACACCGGCGTCTCTAGCCATCTGTCTATGAGCGTCGGTTTTTACCGGTTGATTGGCGGTACTCACACCATGTGATTGTACAATGAGCGGGGGGATCGATTGCACTGCCTGTTCTCCCAGCTGGGGAACAGTTTTCCCGCATTTACTACTCCTTGCTTGGCTCGAGCTCAACTCCTTATCTTTTTGTGCCACATATAACTTCTTAATACAACGCTCGTAGTCTGAGTCCGTCCTCTTCACAGCCGGTTGAGCATTATCAATAAAGTGTTGTATGACTTCATCAGGTATTTTCTCCTTCGACGGTGGCTGTTTCGGTGCAAAATGGGCCTTCACTTGGGCAGCCACTTCGGCCTTGTTTTCCTCGATAGTCATCTCGTAAGCCAACTTCTTTTTGGCAGGAGGAGAGGCTTTCTTGCTTGGTGCTCTCTTTCGCTTTGGAGAAGGCTGACGCGCCCGAGATCGATATGGCGGACTCGCGCTGATGGGCTCCGTCTCGGGGTGGGGTGGTGGAGACGGCTGACGCGGTGGCGGACTAGCGTCGCGCTGCGTCTCGGGCAGGGTTGGAGTCGGCTGACGCGGTGGCGGACTTGGAGGAGGAGTCGGTGGCCTTGGAAAGACGATGCAATCCTTTCTCCATAGAATGATACGATGTATGGCCTCTCCCAGTGTGCGCTCCTCGTCACCTCCAGGAATGTCAAGCAGTAGCTCGTAATATCCTGTCATCACTTCATCAACCCCGACACGAGCATAGCCAGGTGGAATCGGATTGCAATGGAAGTTTGCTTCAGGGGGATTTGTTAAAGCATAGCCGTCCGCCACCTTCATGGATATGTTCTTCACTTTCATGTGTAGCTCACAAGGTGTCATATGTTTGATATCATCCACAGGGTATCTATCCAGCAGTGCATCATCGGCCGGGGTGGAACCCTGGCTGCTTTTCGGCATAGATGGGACGGTTGTATCCAATGCTGGATCCGCTTGCTGCTGCCGCTGAGACGCCCTTTCCTGGCTAAGTGAGTCGATCTGCTCCTGCTGCCTTTGGTAAGCGCGTTCCAACTCCGCGTGCTTTGATTCCATCAGTTGAAGGCGGTCTGCTGCCAGCTTCCTCTGCTCCTCCTCCTGCTTCCTCTGCTCCTCCTCCTGCTGCTTCTTTCTCGCACGGCTTCTGTAAGTGGCGTTCCAATCCGCAAACCCCTCAAACCACGGAATAACGCCTTTGCCTCGTGTTCGTCCTGGGTGTTCAGGATTGTTCAGGGCGCGCGTAAGCTCGTCATTCTCTCTGTCGGGCTTGTACTTTCCCATTCGAGCATCTTGTATTGCAACAAGTAAAGCGTCGGAGGCTTCTTTAAGACTTGCCCGCTCCATAACCAGCCCTGTCTCTGGGTCCAACTCCCCCCCATGCGCATAAAACCAAGTCCTGCACCTGGGGGGCCAACTCAATGTAACTGGAGTGACCCCTGCAGCAATCATCTGTTCCTTAGCGAGATCCCACTTAGGCCAGCCGACCTGGTAGCCACCTGGCCCAGAGTGTGGTGCCACTTTTTTTTCGCAACATTAATCTTGTTTATTCTCGACCGTTCCTTAGCTTCTTCCGATTCCTTGAACTGCACGAAAGCGTCCCAGTGATCTTTTGCCTTCTCCAATGTTCCCTTGAATGCTGGAGTCTTCTTTCCGTCTGCTTGGTACTTGGCCCATATTCTTTTCTTGTGGTTGTTGAATGCTATCGCCATCTTCTTAAGAGCACTCTTCTTGACTTTCTCCCGTTCTTCATCTGTCAAATGATCTGGTAGGGTGAAATGTGCCATGAGCGATTCCCAAAGCAAATCTTTTGCTCTTCCGTCGACAAAAGTAACTCCTTGATCTCCCTTTGCTGGCTTATTCCATTCTTGAACGGAGATCGGGATTCGGTCCCTAACAATAACTCTGCATTGACAAGTAAATTTGTCCGCATTCTTTTTAGGAGCAAGAGGTTCGCCATTTTCTTTGATGACATCGATGTTGTACTTTATGCTAGCCTGCAACCTTCTGGCCGGGCCTCGTACTGCCCTGCTTGTAGAAGATTTGCTCGATCCGGAGGGCTAAAAGAAGAAAGATCGATTCATTAATATATATAAATCAATTAATACATGTAATGATCACCAGAGGCCTTATATATATATACCTCGCCGGTCTTTGTTATTTGAAGAACATTTCCTTCGTCATCATTGTTGTGGCCTTCGTCTCTTCGTTCGTCTTCATCAAATATTAATACTCCCTCACCGGAATTATTAATGTTCAGATATTGCGAGCCGTCATCTTCGGGTTCATTCTCATCTGGGCTCGGGGAGCGTATGATGTCGAACATGGTCTCTTCTCCGTCTCTGCCGGTATTGTCCATAGTTTATATTAACTAATCTAGAAGAAAGACAAAACAATTTAGTATTCAAATTAGAATGCAATCAATAAGGAAAAACTAAATCATAGTAGATAATATGCATCTCGAATAATATCAGTAATACATCTCGAATAATCCAGATAATATGCATCATCGAATATAATCTCGAATACATCGTCTCGAATATTATCGAATATAATCTCGAATACATCTCGAGTATTAATTATCACTAATACATCTCGAATATTATCATATAACATCACTAGCTAATACAGATCGAATATTATCGAAGAATCTAGTTCACTCGCGGTTCCTGAGGCGCAGGCGGTGGACACCCAAAGAGAAGGAACCATCACAGGATCATAGCTCGGGTGAGATACCTGAAGAACCTGCCAGGTAGTGGAGAACCTAAAGTCTAACGCAACCATGTAGCGACGGACGTGCTCGTCCTCCTCCCTGACACGGCGACGTACCACCTCCGCGGGGGCCGGCTGCCTCCGCACCGAAAGTGGCCCATGCGACCGCCACCAAAGAAGCTCCGGGTCGACGACGGGAGCCCGGTTCCTCACCAAGCTGCGCGCCTCGGAAGGTAGCACCTCCCAGTGCCAGCCCGGCGGAGCCCAGTCCCAGACATGGCTCCTCTCAAGCAGGTTCTCGCCACCGAGTCGATGACGAGGATGCGGGCCGGGCATCGTAGACGTCGAGAACAAATTCTATGCAAATTTAACATTTTTTAAATGCTTGATTGTGATTTTTGTAATTCTTTTTCACTTGATTTTGCAAATACATGACAAACTTTTGCAAATACAACATTAAGATATATATTAACATTAAAATATTATTAATACATGGTCAACTTTTTTCTATGCAACTTTTTCCTATGCAACTTTTTTCTATAAGTATAAAAAACTAAAAAACAGAAAATCTATGCAAATTCCACCATTCATCTACATATACATATATACATACATTGTATAAAAAAACTGGTGAAAAAAAACTAAAACATACATACATATAGTGAAAAAATAATCATCTAAAACATCTAAAACATCAAAACATACATACATATATACATATATACATACATTGTATACTAGTTAATAATAATCTAAAACATATCTAGTGAAAAAAAAAATCGCCGGAGGGGGTGGCGCGAGCTCACAGCGGGCGAGGTCGAGGACGGCGACGGCGAGGTCGATCGAGGCCGGCGACGGCTAGGTCGAGGCCGGCGGGCGCGGGCGGCGTCGGAGAGGAGAGGCGCGGGTGGCGTCGATCGGGGAAGAGGCGCGGGCGGCGTCGGGGAGGAGGCGCGGGCGGCCGGCGTCAGGGGCGGCGTCAGAGAGGAGAGGCGCGGGCGGCGTCGGGGAGGAGGCGCGGGCGGCCAGCGTCGGGGCAGGCGGCGGCGCAACAGCCTGGCGGCGTCTCTGTGTTTGGCGTCGAGAGAATGGAGAGGATGAATTCGTAAGTGCCGCTTATATATGAAAGCCTTTAGTCCCGGTTGGTGGCTCCAACCGCGACTAAAGGCCCCCCTTTAGTCGCGGTTGGAGCCACCAACCGGGACTAAAGGTGAAATTCACCCAGGCCAAGCGGCGGGAAGCCAAGCCTTTAGTCCCGGTTGGTGGCCACAACCGGGACTAAAGGGGCCTTTAGTCGCGGTTGGAGCCACCAACCGGGACTAAAGGCCTGGCTTCCCGTGCCGAATGTTTAGTCCCACCTCGCTAGTTGAGAGGAGCTCGCAGCGGTTTATAAGCCCCGCCGCGGCTACCGTGTCGAGCTCCTCTCTAAGCAGGCCTTTGTGGGCCTATCGAACTTGTGCTGCCCTGTGGGGCCTATTGGGCCATGCGGGCCTGCATCCTGGCCCAACTAGAGGTTGGGTTTCTAGTCGTATGCAGGCCGTGGCGGCCCAGTAGGCGGGCTTTTTTTTTTCTTCCATTTTTTTTGCTTTATTTATTTTCTTTTGTTTCTACTTACAGCCAAGTATTTAGAGTTTCTGAGTGAATCTTTTTGCTTTAGGTCACAAAAATTATAAACTTTCTGTTAGTGCCAGTACTTTTCAAATTTGAATAGTTTAAATTTGAATTATTTGAAATTTGTGTGAATCACTAGTTTGTGAATAACTTTACTTTAAAAATAGATTTATCAGTGATTCTTTTTTCTGCTGTTTAATATTAGTGTGTTTTATCATTATATTCAATTTGGTAATTCTTAGGTTATTTTAAAAAATGAAAATGCTTTTGTAACAGATGAGTTTTTGTCCGAAACCCTGATATTTCGAAAGAGATTGTCCATTTTGTACACGAAGTGCATCCAGTTTTTGCCGTAACCCAATCAACTTTTTAGCACATGCTATGTGGGTGAAATGATGATACCATGCCAACTTTCAACCTTTCCAGAGTTCATTTGTAGTGCTTTTCAATTTTAGGGTCATTTAGCTCAAAAAATTCATTAAATGCATGAAAAATAGCGAATGAAGTCAGAAAGGGTTGAAAATTGCATCCTGTCCTTAAAGATATATTTCTTCGCCTTTCAAATGCCAAAACACATATATACCCTAACTATTACAAAGATTCCATCCGGTTTGTCCGAAGTGGGACTTTCGAGATAAGTCCGGAAACTCACTAGAGAAGAAAGTGATGACGGTGAAGCCGGTCACATCCCAGAGTGGGATCTTTGGGTATAAAACTTTTTCTTCGCGTGTGTCCCTTTGCGCCATAACCATGGACAATCTTCATCATTTAACAGGATGCTTGGGTCAATCTTCACTGTGAAGGGAGAAATTTCATGAAACTTTTCATAATCTTCTGACATGTCTGTCTTGTCCTCCACTCCCACGATATTTCTTTTCCCTGAAAGAACTATGTGGCGCTTTGGCTCATCGTATGATGTATTCGCTTCCTTATCTTTTCTTTTTCTCGGCTTGGTAGACATGTCCTTCACATAGAAAACCTGCGCCACATCATTGGCTAGGACGAATGGTTCGTCTGCGTACCCAAGATTGTTGAGATCCACTATTGTCATTCCGTACCGCGGGTCTTCCTTTACGCCGCCTCCTGACAGATTGACCCATTTGCAGCGAAACAAAGGGACCTTCAATTCACGTCCATAGTCAAGTTCCCATATCTCCTCTATGTAACCATAATATGTATCCTTTGGCCTATTGGTGTTTGCTGCATCAAAGCGGACACCACTGTTTTGGTTGGTGCTCTTTTTATCTTGGGAGATCGTGTAAAATGTATTCCCATTTATCTCGTACCCTTTGAAAGTCAATATAGTTGAAGATGGGAACTTGGATAGCAAGTACAGCTCATCTCCAACACTGTCGTCATGCATGAGACGTGTCTGCAACCAACCGCCGAAAGTCCCCGTGTGTTCACGTGTAATCCAGTCGTCAGACTGCTCCGGGTGTTTGGAGTGTAGAATATTCTTGTGTTCGTCGATATACGGACCCACCAAGCTGGAATTTTGTAGAACTGTGTAGTGTGCTTGTGCCCAAGAATGCCCATCCATACATATTACTTGGACCTTTCCTAGCGTGCCTTTTCCACCAAGTCTGCCCTCATGCCACGATTTGGGAACACCAATCGGCTTAAGGTCAGGAATAAAGTCAACACAAAACTCAATGACCTCCTCTGTTTCATGGCCCTTGGAGATGCTTCCTTCTGGCCTAGCACGGTTATGAACATATTTCTTTAAGACTCCCATGAACCTCTCAAAGGGGAACATATTGTGTAGAAATACAGGACCCAGAATGGCAATCTCTTCGACTAGGTGAACTAGGATGTGCGTCATGATATTGAAGAAGGATGGTGGGAACACCAACTCAAAACTGACAAGACATTGCACCAAATCATTCTGTAACCTTGGTAGGATTTCTGGATCGATTACATTCTGAGAGATTGCATTGAGGAATGCACATAGCTTCACAATGGCTAATCGAACGTTGTCCGGTAGAAGCCCCCTCAATGCAACCGGAAGCAGTTGCGTCATAATCACGTGGCAATCATGGGACTTTAGGTTCTTGAACTTTTTCTCTGCCATATTTATTATTCCCTTTATATTCGGCGAGAAGCCAGACGGGACCTTCATACTGAGCAGGCATTCAAATAAGATTTCCTTCTCTTCTTTGGTAAGAGCGTAGCTGGCAGGACCCTGATACTGCTTTGGATGCATGCCGTCTTTTTCGTGCATACGTTGCTGGTTCTCACGTGCCTCCAGTGTATCTTTTGTCTTCCCATACACGCCCAAGAAGCCTAGCAGGTTCACGCAAAGATTCTTCATCACATGCATCACGTCGATTGCAGAGCGGATTTCTAGTTCTTTCCAATATGGTAGGTCCCAAAATATAGATTTCTTCTTCCACATGGGTGCGTGTCCGTCAGCGTCATTCGGAACAGATTGTCCGCCAGGACCCTTTCCAAAGATTACTTTTAAATCCTTGACCATATCAAGTATATCATGACCAGTACGGTGGCGAGGCTTCTTCCGGTGATCTGCCTCACCTTTGAAATGCTTGCCTTTCTTTCTAAAGACATGATTGATCTGAAGAAATCGACGATACTCCCAGGTACACATTCTTCTTACATTTATCCAAATATATGCTGTCGGTATCATCTAAACAGTGCATGCATGCGTGGTATCCCTTGTTTGTCTGTCCTGAAAGGTTACTAAGAGCAGGCCAATCATTGATGGTTACAAACAGCAACGCTCGCAGGTCAAATTCCTGCTGTTTGTGCTCATCCCACACACGTACACCTTCTATACTCCACAGCTGTAAAAGTTCTTCAACCAATGGCCTTAGGTACACATCAATGTCATTGCCGGGTTGCTTGGGGCCTTGGTTGAGCACTGGCATCATAATGAACTTCTGCTTCATGCACAACCAAGGAGGAAGGTTATAGATACATAGAGTCACAGGCCAGGTGCTATGATTGCTGCTCCGCTCCCCGAAAGGATTAATGCCATCTGCACTTAAACCAAACCATACGTTCCTTGCGTCATCAGCAAAGTCCTTCCACTTTCTCTCGATTTTTCTCCACTGCGATCCGTCAGCGGGTACTCTCAACTTCCCGTCTTTCTTACGGTCTTCTTTGTGCCATCGCATCAACTTGGCATGCTCTTTGTTTTGGAACAAATGTTTCAACCGTGGTATTATAGGAGCATACCACATCACCTTGGCAGGAATCTTCTTTCTGGGGCACTCGCCCTCAACATCACCAGGGTCATCGCGGCTGATCTTATAGCGCAATGCACCGCATACCGGGCATGCATTCAAATCCTCGTACTCACCGCGGTAGAGGATGCAGTCATTAGGGCATGCATGTATCTTCTGCACCTCTAATCCTAGAGGGCAGACAGCCTTCTTTGCTTCGTACGTACTGTCGGGCAATTCGTTGTCCTTTGGAAGCTTCTTCTTTAACATTATCAGCAACTTTTCAAATCCCTTGTCAGATACACCATTGTTTGCCTTCCATTGCAGCAATTCCAGTGTGGTACCCAGCTTTTTCTTGTCATCCTCGCAATTTGGGTACAACAATTTCTTGTGATCCTCTAACACGCGCTGCAACTTCAGCTTCTCCTTTTCACTTGCGCAGTTTCTCTTTGTATCGGCAATGGCCCAACAAAGATCATCAGCGGGCTCATCTGATGCCTCTTCTTCAGCTTCTTCCCCCATTGGCGGCTCAGCGTCTTCCCCCATTGTTGTACCATCGTATTCAGGGAACCCATGGCCAGGATAGCTGTCATCATCCTCTTCTTCATCATTCTCTTCCATTAGGACCCCTCTTTCTCCGTGCTTGGTCCAACAGTTATAGCCGGACATGAAACCGGACGGAAACAGGTGGACGCGAATGGTTCTTGAGTTAGAGTAATTGTGATCATTCTTACAGACAGCACATGGACAACACATAAAACCATCTGCCCGCTTGTTTGCCTCAGCCGCAACCAGAAAAGTACGCACGCCATTAATGAACTGGGGAGAGCATCGGTCATCGTACATCCATTGCCGGCTCATCTTCATTACACAACACCGAAAAGACCAAATTAATACAATGAACATATAGTTCATACACACTTATTCTCATAAAACAACATACAAACTCTCAAGCTAAAGCATTTAAATGCAACAACAAATGCGATCAAGATCGCAACTAAGGTAACAATTGATCCAACAGCATAGTGATACCAAGCCTCTTGATTAACGGCATATTTTTTAAATTTTCTAATCTTCAAGCGCATTGCATCCATCTTGATCTTGTGATCATCGACGACATCGGCAACATACAACTCCAGTTTCATCTTCTCTTCTTCAATTCTTTTCAATTTTTCTTTCAAATACTCGTTTTCTTTTTCAACTAAATTTAACTTCTCGACAAGAGGGTCGGTTGCAATTTCCGGTTCACATACCTCCTAGATAAAAATATCTATGTCAACTTGATGGGCATAATTGTCATAAACGCGAAATGCAACAAATAGTTATAAAAGAGAATATATATACCACATCCGAATCATAAACCGGACGAGGGCCGACGGGGACGGATATCAAAGTCATGGCACTATGTATAATAAACAATCATACATGTAAGAAAATTATACAATTAACTATCTAAATCATACAAATAAGATTTTTTTTATAAAAAGGATAAGAACAAGAGGCTCACCAAGGTGTGGTGCCGGCGACGGGACGGTGCGGGCGATCGACGGTGGTTAGGACGGGGACGGGAAGGCACTAAGTAAACAACACCTACACATATGCAAACTAAGAAGTTAATTTGAGCTCAAATTGCATATAAATCAAATAAACTCCCACATAATTACTCCCAAACTAGAACCCACAAATCACTATACTTATAGAGCATAGCACGAGCTAATCTAGCAATGAGAGATGAAAGGATAAAGTTGCTAACCTTTGTGAACACTTGGATTGATGGGGTGCCTTCAAATCTTGACAAATTTTTGCAAAAATGGAGGATGAGCTCGAGCAAGAGGGGAAGAACAGAGAGGAGAGGAAAGGGGAAAAACAGAGAGCTTCGGCTCGGGCTGGACGAAGGGTTTATATAGTGACACCTTTAGTCCCGGTTCATGTAACAAACCGGGACTAAAGGTTAACCTCTAGTCCCGGTTTGTGACACGAACCGGGACTAAAGGGGATCGTGGGGCCCCAGCGTGACACCAGCCTACCACCAGACCTTTAGTCCCGGTTCATGTAACAAATCGGGACTAAAGGTTAACCTCTAGTCCCGGTTTGTGAAACGAACCGGGACTAAAGGTGATCGTGGGGCCCCAGCCTGACACCAGCCTGCCACCACACCTTTAATCCCGGTTTGTGTCACAAACCGGGACTAAAGGTTCAACACGAACCGGGACTAATGATTCCCCTGCCCCTAGCCGTTGGAACCGGGACTAATGGTCACATTAGTCCCGGGCCGTTGTCAAACCGGGACTAATGATGCGAACGTAAAGTCGTTTTTCTACTAGTGCTTCATGCCGAACGGTGTACTTTGAGGTTCGTCAAAGGTTACCCATAACATGGTGATTATAACGGCAACTTTCGGGTACATCGGAAAGTATGTTTAGGGACTTGATAGCTCAAGATTGGGATTTGCTCCTTCGATGATGGAGTGATATTCTTTGGGCTCTCTCGGCATTACGATATCCTTCATCGTCTTGCCAGACACAGTGTGACCTGATCACGGGGATACCGCAATGGGGAAACGAGAAAAAGAACAAAACTGGTAACGAGGATAACTTCATATTATGATCAAGTTGTTGCTTCACAAGGTTGCCGATAATGTCTCGCCTCGGGTTTTATTATATCACGAAGCAAAGAGAATGGTGTACGAAAACAATAGGTTCACTCAATAATAATTCATGTATGTCTAGGAATCAGTATGGATGCCCAAATCCCGCTATTGATTATTGACCGGAAGGAGTTCTAGGTCATGTATGCACATTATCGAACCTATGGGGTCACACGCTTAAGGTTCACCAGTGTGTTGAATACTAGAAGTGTTAGGAGCATGAGAGAAATTCACCAAAAAAGTTTCAAGAAAATAAAAAAATATTTTGGAGAGAAAACCGGAAGTGTTTTGGTGAAAACCGAAAGAGTTCTGGAAAACCGGGAAAGTCCCGGAGGACCCAAAAAAACACTGGAAGGTCTGGTCGGAAATTCTGGAAGGCTCCATGGGTTGCCCCTCTTGGCTTGGCCCAAGAGGTGCAGCAACTTGGGCCTTTAGGGCCCATTAGTGGGGTGCCCCCCACTTGCCTTGAGGGGCAAGTTGGGGGGGGGGGGGGCTAGGGTTTTGGGGGGCCACCCTTTTGATGCGCCGGCCCTAGGAGGGAGGGACCCCTCCTCCAAGGCAGCCTCTTCCTTGCGCCTATATATATATATATATATATATATATATATATATATATATATATATATATATATATATATATATATATGAGAAGGGGCAGCCCCTTCAAATGCATCTCTTTTGCTTGATGGCTGCCCCTCAGTCTCTCTCTCACACGGAAAAGTTCCTCTGTCGTTAGGCTGCTCCACCTCCACCTCTAGTTCTCCAGTAGGCTCTCATTCTGGACGTTAAATCCCTGCTGGATTGGTGATCTCGTACATGTGGATACCGGCAGAAGGATCATCTCTTTGATCCTAGATCGGGAGAAGAAAAATGTAGGAAATATGCCGTAGAAGCAATAATAAATGTTATTATTTATTTCCATGTTCGTAATTATGTTTATATTCCATGCTATAACAGCAATGGTCCTTGAATCCGTATATTCATAGTCTCAGAGGAAAGCCCATATGCACGTGTGGAATAATAAACGGTAAAATGTATTCCTAGTCATGCCTCTAAGACTAGCTCAAGTGTTGCATGATGATTATGTTTTCCTGATCATGGGCATGTTTATGCCGGCCACTTTGAGGACACAATGTTAGAAGAACACTTGTGTTGAATCGACCCAATTGATGTTATGCTATGAGATGCATTTGTCCCAAGTTAATGGTAAATAACACAAAGAAAGTTAATGTTTGCATAATTCCTTAGACCATTAGAGTATCGAGTTCCTTCATGCTTGCTTCATGAACTTTGGGGTTTGTTAAATGTCATCTATAACAGGGTGGCTATTACGGCGGCTTACTGGTTCATGGAAAAGTATGACAAGGAACTAGATAGCTCAAGATTGGGATTTGCTCCTCCGACGATGGAGAGATATTCTTGGGGCCCTCTCAGTGTTATGGTATCCATCATCATCTGGCCAGACACAGTGTGATTTGATCACAGGGATGCCAGAACACGGGAACGAGAAAAGAGAACAAAATCGGTAAAGAGGAAATTGGCATAGTGAACAAGTTGTTGATTCACGGGGATGTCGATAAATCTCACCTCGGGTTTTTGTAACATATCGCGAAGCAACAGGAATAGCACACAGTAACTAAAGGTTCACACAAATATTCATTTGTGTGGGTATAGGGGTCAATATGGATGTCCACGATTCCGCTATTGATCATTGATCGGAAAGAGTTCTAGTCATGTCTATATTTCACCGAACCTACAGGGTCACACGCTTAAGGGTCATCTATCTGCTGAGTACTAGACTAGGAGCCAGAGAGAAATTCACCAGAAAAGTTTCGGAGATGACGGAAAAGTTTCGGAGAGAAAACCAAAAGTGTTTCGGAGAAACCAAAAATTGTTTTGGAGTAAACCATCATACCGGAAATGTTTCAGAACGTGTCTAGAATTATTTTAGAGGGTGCCGCAAATGTTCTAGGACCTTCCGGAGAGAATGTGCGGAAAAACATCTGGTCCCACTGAGAGGGGACAACATCCGACGATTCAGGGGATGCTGTTTTTGCGTGGGGCCCCCTTTGTGGGGCTGCCCACATTTGGTGGAAGGATGTTAGCCCCCCCCCATGGTGGGAGGCAGCCCCCACATATGGAGGATCTTGATTGGGAGGTGGGGCCCCCTTGGGGAGCCCCATGTTGGGCCGGCCAAGGTTGTGGTGGGGGGGCCCATGGGGCAACCTCCCACCTTTGGTGGGCTCATGTTTGTGGAATGGGCCCCCCCTTTGGGTGCCTTTCCTCCAAGCCCCAACCAGCCCCTCTCCCTGTATAAATAGAGGAGAGGGCAGCCACTTCAACACACACAAGTTCATACTTTAGCTCTCTCATTTCGGCATGCAATGATCAGCCTTCTCTCTCTCGCTCTCCACGAAATTGTTTCGTATCACCGTAAGGCCGTCTAGTCTCCGGTAGGGATTAGTTCTGGGTAGCGAAGCCCTTCTGGATAGGTGACACCATATGTGTGCAACCCGGTAAAGAGGTCATACGTTCGATCTTCTATGCGAGGGACTGTCCGAGGTTTTGTCCGGGGGACTGATCAAGGGACTGTTCGAGGGAGAAAATCCTCGTGGTTGGGAGGTTGTAAATTCCTAGCTGCGCGGATCTGCACCAACGATCTTCACCAACTCTACTTCCACTGCGCTATGAGTTGGTAATGATTAGATCAAACCTTGTATGCATCTTCATAGTGGTCCTGGGCTGGTGTGTAGGACGGAAATTTTTTGTTTTCTGCTGCGTTACCCTTCAGTGGCATCATGAGCCGTGCTATGCGTAGATGTAGGTTATGATCTTGAATACATGATATGTATGGGTATTGCACAATATAATTTTGTAGTAGATGAGATCTATTACTCAATAATAGTTGTGCGGGTAGTAGATGAAATCTATTACCTGATGTTCATGTTGTTCCCTTGAATTTGCATAGTTCTGATCTTGACGGGATGGGGAAATTTTGGTACAAAGTTCTGTCTATCCGCGATCCTTCTATGCTACTCCTGAGTATGCTAATTGACAGATCAACGATGTGCTTCAGTTCTTTGGGTTCCTCCATTGTTAAGAAAGATGAATGTTTCGCAAACTAAAGGGCATGGAGATATGATCTGCACGGGGTTCTTGCGCATGATGAAGTTTAGTATGGGACTCGAGATTTTTTATCTCGTGTTTCATACGCCCCGCAAAGTTAATCTAGCAACTTGTATAATCATACTTGAAGATGGACGTTGGTAGCTTTGGTTTGTTTCGAAACCTTTGGTTTTGCAGGATGCATGTGCATGAGATGTGGTATAGTCTTCGTCATGTTTAATTTGATTATGTATGAGGTGACTATATGATGTAAATTAATTAACATGACCTGTGTCTCATGATTCGGCATGATGGCTGGAGCCATATGATTGTCACTTTAATGACCTGCGTGTCAACCTTGATGTAATGCATTTATTTTATTAGCTATAGAGATAGCAATATTATTTGATGCATCAACAAGGCAGTGACAAGTTTTGTGAAGGTGCACACCGACGCAAAAGCCGAAGACGGAGAAAAGGAAAAGAAACAGGCCTTGGCAGAAAAGTTCTGCCACGGCAGCAATTTTCAAAACCGCTGCCACGGCAATGTTTTTGACTGATTCAAGAGAGGTCGTACGTTCGATCTTCTATTCGAGGGACTGTCCGAGGTTGTGTCCGAGGGACTGGACGAGGGACTGGTCGAGGGAGAAAATCCTCACGGTTGGGAGGTTGTAAATTCCTATCAGCAGGGATCTGCACCAACAATCTTCACCAACTCTACTTCTGCAGCGCTACGAGTTGGTAACGATCAGATCAAACCTTGTATGCATCTTCATAGTGGTCCTGGGATGGTGCGTAGGATGGATTTTTTTTGTTTTCTGCTGCGTTACCCTTCAAAAAATTCTCACGATTGGGAGGTTTAATCCTAGCTGCGGGAATCTGTATCAACTTCTTCACCAACTTCATCTCTCCACTGCATTCTAGTTGGTAAAGATTTGATCTAACCTATTTGCATCTTCATAGTGATCCTGGGTTTAATACGTAGGGCAATTTTTTTCTACTATGTTTCCCAACAGTGGTATCAGAGCAATCTATACATAGATGCAGTTTGATCTAGAGAACATAGGGATGTGCGGGTACTGCACAATTTTTGTGTGTGCGGGTATTAGATGTGTTCTAGTACTTGACGTTCTTTTTGCTTCCCTTGAATTTGCAATTTTTATGATCTTAGCGGCATAGTGATGACTTTGTTTCAATGGTTGGCTATCCGCGGTTCTTCTGTGCTGCTCATAGCATGCTGATTGTCAGACCAACGATGTGCTTCAGTCTCTTTGGTCTCACTATAGTTAAGAAAGATAAATTTTGCAAATAAAAGGGCTTGTAGATGTGATCTACACAGGGGTCACGCGTTGAACGAAGTTTAGTATGGGGCTTGAGATTTTTCATTAAGTCTTGTGTTTCATACACCCCGCATGTTAAACTAGCAAATTGAATAACAATGCTTAATTATAACGTAGGTAGCTAACGGTTTGCAACGGAAACCCTAGCAGCCATGTTAAAATACGCAAAAACCGATTAGAGGCGTCTAACACATTTTTCCAACATTTACATGCGATGTGGTATAGCCTTCGTCATCGCAATGAGATTGTATGAGATGCTATATGATGTAATTAATTATTTGCATGACCCGCGTGTCATGGTACGGCATGATGGCCATGTGATTGTCCCTTTAATGACATGCGTGTCAAAATTCATGTAATGCATTTTTTTATTAGCTATAGGGATAGCAATAATTTTTAGTGCAAGTACATGGAGGTGAGAAGTTTTTGATTGTGGACCCCAACACAAAAGCCGTACACTAAGAAGGAGTTGTCCGGCGAAGAAAAGTTGAAGAAATGGGCCAAGGCAGAAAAGTTCTGCCACGGCAGCAAAACTAGGTTACCATGGCAGAGTTTTGAAAACTACTGCCATGGCGGCAGTTTTCTGCTGAAAAACTCCTGCCATGGCAGCGAAAACGGCTGCCACGGCAGACTTTTCACAAAAACTGCGTGAAGACGATGAGGACTTCTTCAACGGAAGGGGCTATGCCATATCACACTTTTATGAATTGCCTATGATGTTTGTCTCTTTTCATGTATCTTGTTTGATGTGCGGTAGACGTGTTTTATAGGGTGATTAGTTAGTGTTCTCCCAAGTGTAGCATTGTCTGGAATACGTGTCATTTCAAGGTGCGCCATGTAACATGGGTACGACAGACTTGTGGCGTATGAGGCGGGAGCGGTCAGACCGCACAACAAGATCACTTTGTTGTCTTGACGTTTAGGCAAGATGGTCTTGAGCTCGGAACAAGCCCATCGAAAAATGAACAAGAGTCACATGAGATGTGATTGGCAAGTTGGCCTACCGGTCAAAATTTTCATCATCAGTGATGTCAGATCAATGACGAACAATTGAGACACGGGTCTTGAATCACTTAAAATCAATTATGAGGGATATTAGTTTTAGTGGGAGCGCACTTTAAATTAAATTGTTTAAGTGCAATTAGTTATAAACAATGTCTAAGTGAACTTGCATTTTGACGTTGTAGATAAGATGGCCCGCAACACACCATTTAACTTGGGCCCGATGCTTGAGAAAGAGAAATTAACTGTGAATGGAAGCAACTATGCAGACTGGGTCCGTACCCTGAGGGTTGTCCTCGGGAGTGCTAAGAAGGAGTACGTTCTAGATCAACCTCTCGGTGATCCACTGCCACCTGGTGTAACCTAGGATGTTCCAAATGTTTCCATCTGCCGTAGTGATGACTACGAAGCAGTTCAATGCCTTATGCTTACTTGCATGGATCTAGAGCTACAAAAGAATTTTGAAATGTTTAGCGCTCTCGATATGATCATAGCGTTGAATGCTCTATATTTAACACAAGCTAGGACCGAACTTTATGAGATAGCCAAGGCCTTGTGGGAATGCAAGATGGCAGAGGGTAGCTCGGTGAGTGAACACATGATCAAAATGGTTGGTTATGCACAAAGGTTGGAAGCCTTGGGTTTTTCGATCCCTATGACACTCATAACTAGTCTTGTCCTTGCTTCACTCCCCCCGTCTTACTGCGGTTTTATCATGAATAACAACATGAATAGGATGGATAAGAGCACTAATGTGTTGTTCGCTATGCTTAAACCTACGGAGGCTGGAGTGCATAAAAGCACCAATGATGTGATGATGGTGAATAAGACCACCAGTTTCAAGAAGAAGGGCAAAGCCAAGAAGGGCAAGGGCGCCGGTAAGATCGACACCCAAGAAGTCTGGATGGTCTAGCAATAGTATCATTGTTGTAAATGTTATAGATTTATTTCTTGCTGTTCCTCACCGTAAGTCATGGGTATTTGATACCCGATGGGTTGCTCATATTTGCACTCAATGCAGGGGTGACAGAAGGTGCGAAAACCAGCAAGGAATGGTGTGCAGATGTGCGTCGGGAATGGTGTCCAAATCTTCGCTCAAGCCGTCGGCATTATGCCCTTGCGTCTACCTTCAGGATTTAGTTTAGAACTGAATAAATGTCATTTCATTCCAGCATTATGTAAAAACATTATTTTAGGATCGTGTTTCTTGCAATATGGATATTGTTTTAATTCAGAGAACAATGGTTGTTCAATCTATTTTAAGAATATGTTTTATGGATTTGCACCCATTGTGAATGGGTTATTCATTTTGGATCTTGAATGTAGCAATGATGTTTTTAACATAGAAGCTAATCATCTTAAGAAGACTGAGACAAATACCACTTTTATGTGGCACTACCGTCTTGGCCATATTGGAAAGAAGCACATGTAGAAGCTTCACAATGATGGAGTTTTGCAATCTTTTGATTTCAAATCATTTGACACATGTGAGGTTAGTCTGATGGGCAAAATGACCAAGATGCCATTCATTGGTCATCCTGAACGGGCGAGTGACTTTTTGGAGATAATACTTACTGATGTATGCGGTCCAATGAGTATACCGGCGCGTGGTGGATATCTATACTTCGTAACTTTTACTGAAGACTTAAGTAGGTTTGGATATATCTACTTGATGAAGAAAAAGTCCAAAACCTTTGAAAAGTTCAAAGAATTTCAGAACAAAGTGGAGAATCATCGTGACAGAAAGATTAAATTTCCGCGATCACATAATGAAGGAGAATATCTTAGTCAGGAGTCTAGCAAACATCTTAGTGAGCATGGAATAGTGTAACACCCTTAATTTTTGCCCTTTTTATTTTTTCAAAAATACCTTCGATTTATTTGGAGTTTACCTTGGATCTTCATTTGAATGGCTCTTTGGACTTAGAACTTGGGAATATGTTTACTTTTCTTTTCCCAAGTTAACCCAAGCTTCCAAAACCTCACCAAAACTCTAACACTCCTGCCCAAGCTGACCCACAAACTTTTTCTCATACATTCTTTTTCTATAAAAGAATATACCCTCAAGTACCTAGGTTGTGAAGCAACCTATATTTCTGCCATCCCAAAAATCCTCAAACAATTCTCATAATTTCTATAGGTCAGTTAAACCCTACAAATGCCCTAGATACCTGCAGAAAGTTTCTCAAGTGAGCAAACCATCCAAACCTAGTTTCTGCCCAAACTTTTGGATTGTACAACAAGTACCTCAGATCCTTATCCAAACTGGATGAAACTTGGCCTAGATGCTCACCCTAGTACCTATACACTACACACCAAAGACCAGCTCTTTACCCCTCACCATTTCTCCATGGCACAGCACAAACTCGTTGCTTTCAGTATTAGTTTTGGACCTGCATGTTTCATCCTATCCACATACCATCGATTATTGGTCACCTAGCTAACCTACACTGCATGCCCAACCTACTAGACAAGGTCCTATCCCAGACGCCACACAGGGCCCCATTGCCTTGGTGACCATGGGACTGGCATGCCAAAGCCGTGCTCTACGCGTCGGCAAGCCCCTGGCCGGCCAGCCCTGGCCACCACCACCCATCCCCAGCACACCACACTGTGCAGGCAGCCACGCGCACCCCTCCCCGCATCCCCAGCGATGTCCCCTTCCACCCAGACCCCCTCCAAGCATGGTCGCGGGAATGGCGCTGTGCAGCCCATTACCCCCCCCCATCGTTGTCTTCCTCCGCAACGCGCCCGGCCCCTCCCCTGACCCCTACGGACCCCCACGGCCTCTCCCCACGGCCGAGCAGGGCCGGTGCAGTGCCAGCTCACCCACGATCTTATCCGTGGTGGCAAAGCAGCCATGGCACCCGCGCCCCGAGTATAAAAGCCACCGCCCACCGCTCTCTCCACCCGCACCACCTTTCCCCCCTTTGACACTACCCCTAGCTCGAAGAGCACGGCCAGGAGGGCCTGCCTCCTCAGAATCGAGCTGACCTCTGCCACCATAGCCCCACGATCGCAACCCCCTCCGGTAGTAAGCCCGGCCCCCTCTCCCCTCCTACTAACCTCTAGCTCTCCCCTAGTGCTCATACAAAGCTCATCGGAGCGAATTCCTCACAGGAACTCCAACTCCGACTAGCCCCGTACGCCACCGCCGCCGGAGACGACGCTCTCCTCACCGTTTGACCACCTCCCGATAAGCTGCGGGTACGTGGAGGACCGCCGTCGTCTCGCCGTTTCACCCCACCCATCCCTGAGCACCGCGGCGTCCCCTATGCCGGCGCACCACCGTTGGTGAGCCGCCCCGCACCTGTTTCTCGCTCCCTATCTTTTAAAACAGACAGGCGGGCCCCACTATCAGTGACTCGGCCCGTCTCCGAAACGGTATGTAACTGGAAGCATATTCCACTTTACGCCTTCGCCATGGCTATTTCTGGATTTTCTGTTTAATTCATTTAAAACCTTTTTAAAACTTCTGTTGACCCAACTTTGACCACTCATAACTCCTAAATGATAAGTCGAAATGAGTTGATTCTTTTTTGCACTATTTTTCTTTTGAACGCCTTTATCGATTGGTAGAATCTTGTATTTTTTGACATGTCTAGAATTTTGGACATACTTTTTGGCTTTATGTGATATTTGTATTCTCTTTTAAAATTATTTCCAGAGGGAAATAATTCAGGAGGTGAACCAGGAGTACTTTGGCACTCCATTTGAGCAAGGCAAGCCACCACCTCCATTTGCTTGATGGGATTGCAAGGCCATGGGTTAAACTTGCACTTGCTTATATGTTGGAATTATTTTTGCAAAGAGTTTAATGATGATTTTGGTTGGAATTATTGCTATGGTACTGTTTTATACTTGCAAGTGATTTGGTTGGATCAGTAACAATCTTTAGTAAGCATGCTAAGTAGTGGAACTAGATGCTCACTTATTTACTTGTTGATATTATGAAAGTGATCATATTATTTGTTAGATTCTTTTGGTAATTAAAATAGCTATGATTCGATCTTGACACTACTTAATTATATGGAGGATTAATTGTAACAGAAATAAAACTTGTTAAATTAAATTCTTCATGGTTGATCAAGTCATAGTGCCACTGAACCGAGCCTTTCCGTGCAACCACATTTGCCTTTCTGGGAAGGCCCTAGCCTGGGTTATAGTTATGTCTCTTTTGTGTATCACCAAAGAGGGATGGTTGGACGGTCAGTATCTCCTTTAGCCCGAGGATTGTCGTTCAGCAACAAGAGCCTGGGTTGGTATGATTGAGCTCAGAGTTTATTTGCGTCCCGTAGGGGATGAGTTGTGCCACGGGGTGGCAGGGACCTAGTTTCTCTCTCCCAGGACTAGCCTGCGTGAATGTCGGTAATACGGTAAGAGGGCCATGCTATAGACAGGATTTGTTGGACTGTTGTCCATAGTGTGGGAAAAGTGTACAACCTCTACAGAGTGTAAAATCTATTCGAATGGCCGAGTCCTCGGTATGGGACACCGTTCGCACTAAGTCACACTATTTGGTCAATATCATGAACGAAGGAATATACCCATAATTGGTTAACCGATATCCTGGAAGCAAGTTGACATGATCACGAGGTGATCATGTGAGTAAACCAAGCGGTCGAGGATCATGCTGGGAGTTGGTCCATGAGAGCTTAAATGAGCAAGCTATAATTATTCTACAGTTAATTTTCTGTCTTAATTATTGCTTTATACCTTTAACTTGAATTATGTTAAATTGCCATGTTCTTGCTTGCTTTCTTGTTCATGGTTGTTGTGAGATTGCGAGTACATTCAAAGTACTCACCTGGCTTATCATGCCAGATGCAGGTGTCGCCGTGCATGAGTACCCCGAGGATCCCGAATAAGCGAACTAGGATGTGTCCTAGCAGTGTAACTTTGGATTGGAGCCCCACCACCGTCACGCTATTCCGATGTGTTATACCTCCCCGGTACTAGTATATCGAGGCCCGAGATGTTGGATAAATAATGTACTTATAGTTACCGCACGAGTAGTGCCGCCTTGCCTCACAAGAGTATTGTAATATCAAACCCTATACCCTTAGTAATGCAATGAATTATGGTTTCATTCTATATCAAGTTGTACTGTGCTTCCAGAAGACATGGATCTCTGGGCTGGAACACAAGGCGACCGGTTCACTGAGCCGGGGTGCCACAAAACTTGGTATCAGAGCCGAATTGACTGTAGGACACCCCTAGTTAGCACGGCCGTTAGAGTCTAGTGCCGGTCTAGAGTCTAGATCGATTGCCGCTTGCTTGTTGCATTTGATTGTCGCACTGCATGCATGATTATTTATTTTTGTGCTAACAGTTTAATCTTATGAGTGTAGATGGCACCGATCCCAATTCAGTATCACTTCGAGATTGTGCCTCATAGCTTTCCTGACCTGCTTCATCGCGTCTGTCGTAAACTCAACTCCAATAGAATGGCTCATGTGTACCAGATGTACCGAGAGCAGCATTCTGCCACGGTGTACGAGTACCACGCCGAAGTATTTCTGACCGCTAGTTATCACACCGGTAGTCACGCTCATTTCTCCAAGGGCGGAACGACCTCCACCCCAGAGCAGGCTGTCCAGGTCACTGCTCTTGAGGCTCTCACCGATCTGCGTTACCACGAGGTGGAAATGCAGACACACCCAGGTTTCCACTACTATCCTACCCTGAGCCCCATGTCAGGGTAGGTCTTGTTTCCTCCTTCCAGTGAGTCAAGCAACCTATCTGTCAGCCATCTCACCTGCTATATGACTGCCGAGTACATACTCCTCAACAGCCTGCACAAGGAATTAAACCGTACTAGGGAAGCACTTGCCGCGTCCGAGACTATTCCGGAGTATTGATCTTTTGAGACCTCCTCTGGCACTTTGTCCCACCCGATTCTCCACCCGCACCTATGTTGGAGCCACTTCATTGAGTTCAGGCAGCACGGTACCCTAGTAGGCCGTCACGGAGAGCCCCCAGCCGTTTGTATTCCCAGAGACCGTGTCACAGTTGTAGCTACTTCCCCTCCCTATATTCCAGCTCCTCGTACCGCCCCCCCGCATCCAGGTCCCGTCAGAGAGCCTTCCGCCACTCGTTGCCGCATTGACACCATCGACCTGGTCAGCTCTGAGTCTGAGCCGGAGGCGTGCCCAGCCACTGACGTGAAGCCCCCGCGATGTTAGCTTCCTGCACTCGACTTTCAGCATGAGTTTGCATTAGCATTAGTGTGCTTGCATTATGTCAACTGCCGTATGAGCAATACTAGTCATGATAATGCCCTTCTGGCATGGTGTGCTTTGTATGATGTTGTATCGCCTTGTATAATTATGTTGTTGCCATTTGCTTCTCGATTTGGTTTTTCTTTGGTGTTGCCCAATTTTTCCCCTATGGATGTTGCCCATCTTTTGATACTTTACATTGGGAACAATTATATGATGAGGAACTAGAACAGCAACAGTAGTGGCGATGCTACCCCAGTGCGTCGTTCCGCCCGTCAGGCAGGATAGTCACCAAAAGCATCCCCCACCTCCCCCATATCAGGGACCGACCACAGATCAGATTATGAGGATGTTCGAAGAAAGAAGAAACTAGGACTTTGCAGATTTTCTGAGAAGCATGCAAGCAATGGTTGGGCAGAATCACCACCAGGATCACACTTCAAGTTGTCAGATTTTCAGTGAACCAAGCCGCCAACCTTTGTTCGAGCCATAGATCCCCTAGAGGCAGATGATTGGCTGAAAACCATGGAGAAGAAATTGGAAATCTCCCGCTGTGATGAACAAGACAAGGTACCATTTGCAATCCATTACCTCGAAGGACCCAGTGCGACATGGTGGGATAATGCCAAATCAGTACGGCCGATAGAAGTGGCTATCAGTTGGGAGAAGTTCAAGGATAAGTTCCGCTAGTACCATATCCCCACGGGAGTGATGAAGGTTAAGCAGAGAGAATTTCTTGCCCTCACTCAAGGTGGCATTTCAGTGAACGAATACCAAAAAAAGTTCAACAATCCAGCGTGGTACTCAGCCCATGATGTGTCTGCCGAAGAGCGGAAGGTAGACTGTTTCCTGGGAAGACTCAACCATACCCTCCATTGTCAGATTAGTTCTCTAGATTTTCTGGATTTCCAAACGCTATTGAACAAGGCCCTGATTGCAGAAAGGGAGAACAAGATTGGGTATGAAGAGCGCAAATGCAAGTTAGAACCCAAGAAGGACACCCGGGAGAATTACCCGCAGAAACCGCGCACCTGGCAGCCCACCCAGACGGAGAACAAGCCAGTCTAGAATTGCAACAACAACAACAACAACAACAACAACAGCTACCCGAAGGCTAGCACCCAAGTCAAGACCTTTGGGAACCGTCCGGTGATGGACGATTGCAAGAGCAACAACAATTGATTCACATGTGGACAAGCCGGACACTATTCTGCTCAGTGCCCCACCAAGGCCGGCAGATTCCAGTCCGACCAGAGGCCACAAGTCAACAATAGCTGCATCAACCAGGACATCTGTCATGGCAAAGTTTATCACCTATCTGCTGAAGAAGCCCGTGAATTATTAGATGTGGTTCTTGATATGTTCTCTATTAATAACATACCCGTAGTAGTGGTATTCAATTCCGGAGCTTCCCATTCGTTTAACTCGCGGAATTTTGCTGCCACAAACCGTTTTCACCTCTCGCTACTCGACAAGATCCTAGTAGTACAATCCCCTGGCTCTGTTCTGAGGACAAATGTGGTATGCCGAGACTTGGAAATCCTGATCAACAATGTGGAGTTCCCAGCCAGCCTCATTTTGCTAGAGTCGCCAGGACTAGATGCCATCCTAGTCATGGATTGGTTGACCCAACACCAAGTCTGCATCAATTTCACACCCGGACAGTGACCTTAGTTAACCCTGCTAGAAAACAAGTAACGTTCATGGCCAACAGAACAGCACGGACCAAGAGTAAAGTTTGCGTAGCCATGGTCACAAATATGGACATCGTACCAGTGGTTCATGAATTTCCAGACGTGTTTCCGGAAGAACTACCAGGAATGCCACCAGACCGAGAATTGGAATTCGCTATTGATTTGGTCCCTAGAACAATGCCAATATTCAAGAAGTACTACCACATGTCGTCCACCGAGTTGGTTGAGTTAAAGGAATAGTTGGATGAGATGCAACAGAAAGGATACATCCGTCCGAGCATCTCACCATGGGGATCACCCGAACTCTTTGTCAAGAAGAAAGACAACAGCTTGAGGATGTGTGTGGACTACCGCCCACTGAATGGGATCACCATCAAAAACAAATATCAGCTTCCCTGCAACAATGATTTGTTTGATCAACTGAAAGATGCCTGGGTATTTTCCAAGATTAACGTCCAAACAGGATATCACCAGCTAAAGATCAAGCCAGAAGATATCCCCAAGACTGCGTTCACCACCAAATATGACCTATATGAGTTTACGGTCATGTCGTTCGGACTAACCAACACCCCTGCCTACTTCATGGGCATAATGAACAAGGTGTTCATGGAATTCTTGGAAAAGTTCATGGTGGTATTCATAGATGATATTCTCATCTACTTCAAAAGTGAAGAAGAGCACCGCCAACACCTCCGCACGATATTTAAAAGGCTACGAAGCCAACGCTTGTACGCCAAATTCAGCAAGTGTGAATTCTAGCTCAAGGAAGTTGGATTTTTGGGACATATTCTGTCAGAGCAAGGTGTAGCTATTGACCCAAGCAACGTTAAAGATGTACTAAACTGGATAGCGCCGACCACCGTAACCGAGGTCCACAACTTCCTGGGATTGGCCGGTTACTACCATCGCTTCATCGAGGGTTTCTCCAAACTGGCAAAGTCCATGGCAGAACTCTTAAAGAAGTGAAGCGATGCTTTCTCCCAACTGGCAAAGCCCATGGCAGAACTGTTAAAGAAGGATCACAAGTTTGTCTGGACAGAGGCATGTGAATCCAGCTTCATGGAACGAAAGACCAGGCTAACCACAACACCAGTCTTGATACTACCAGCCATCGACAAGAGCTTTGACATATACTGCGATGCATTTAGACGAGGTCTCGACTGTGTGCTCATGCAAGAAGGAAAGGTTGTGGCATATGCATCCAGACAACTGCGACCGCATGAAGAAAATTAGCAGCCGTGGTGCATGCCTTCAAGATTTGGTGGCATTACCTCATCGGACAAAGATGCGACATATATACTGACCACAAGAGTCTCAAGTACATTTTCACCCAACCCGACCACAACGTCCGACAACGAAGATGGCCTGAGTTGATCAAGGACTATGATAGCTTTGTGCCATGTTATACTGATATCAATATAATTTTGCTCCTGTTTTGTGCCATGTTATATTTGATTTGGCTAACTTGCGGGAAAAATAAAGGTCACATAGCTGCGTGATCGAGAAGGTTTTAACCATGTAGAACATGGTTATATTTTTGAACATGTTGGAGCATGTTTGGGTTGTAGACCTATTTTCGTATGGGTCATTATAAATAATTGTGCTAACAAGTTGCAGGAAACATAAACCTCAAGAGTCGGCTACTTCCTCTCTACCAGAAAGTTGTTTTGCCCCCAAGTGCAAGGGTTTGTAGCAAGCAGCAATTTCCCTTAAGTGACTTCAGGGTTTATCGAACCAACAGGAGCTAAGCGATTAGAACCAATGATCAGTACCTACACACACAAATGCAAAACCTCCTTGTGCTCCCAACGGAACTTGCGAGGTTGTCAATCTCCCTAGCCTGCTAGCTACAAAAGGAATTAAACACAACGGTGAAAAGATTGTATGGAGATTAACGGAAAAGTAATTGCAAGGAAATAAAAGAGCATGGATTAAGATTGAAATCTTTGTGGAAGAATATGGACCGGGATCCATAGGTTCACTTGTGGTCTCTCTCAAAAGATAAGCAACGGTGTGGTGAACAAATTACAGTTGGGCAGCGATTAAATTGCAATATTTATGAGTATGAATCATTCATGGCATAATCAACATATGAGCATCATGTCCATAAATCTATAAACCGTTATCCAATTGCATCTATAGCTAATACTCCACCCCAAGACCGCTATACAACATGCATCTCAAAGTATTAAGTAAAACGGAGTATTGCAATAAGTATGATGACATGAAGTAGATGATATATTGTCTTCACCCTGCGTTCAAAGGACAACTATACAACCATCTTTTGATCCCTAGCGGCAACAACACAATACAAGCCTTTTCCACTTTCTGTCACCGCGGTAGCTTACTTGCAAGGTTGAACCCAACTATCATACACAACTCCCTCTAAAGATCAAACCCAAAACTTGGTCAGAGAAAGAGAGAATAGATCAGAGAGCATATATGAATATGAATTATGCAGCGAAGAAACTAAATAGATCTCAAAAGATTTCATGAATAAAACTGATCATAAAGTGACAATTCATCATATCCCAACAAACACACCGACATAATTACATCAGATGGATCACAATGATGTAGGGCAGCTCATATGATCTTTGTATTGAGAAACAAGAGAGAGAGAGAGAGAGAGAGAGAGAGAGAGAGAGAGAGAGAGAACCATCTAGCTACTGCTATGGACCCATAGTCCAAAGGAAACTACTCACGTGCGATCGTGATGGCCTTCAAGTTGATGGAGATGGCCACCGACATGATTTCCCCCTCCGGGAGAGTACCGGAAAAGGCCTCCAGATTGGATCATGAGGAAATAGAGGTGTGCGGTGGCAAAAAAATTAGGGCGATAAATTCCTGAGGGTTTTCGAAAGTATATGAAGGCATGGGTACCGAGAGGCGGTAAATCGGAGCACCAGGGGGGCCATGTCGCAGGGCCACGTGCCCCCTAGGGCTCGTGGGGGTGGCGCGTGGGGCCCACAGGCCCCCTGCCCAAGGTCGGTGACCCCTGGAAGCTTCTGGACCTTAAGCTTTCGCTGATTTTTTCTGGGATTTTTCTTGGCCTGATAAAATTGATTTTCCTAAAAAGTCCAAACATAGCAGAAAATAGCAACTATCATTGGGCACTGGATTAATATGTTCATCTAGAAAAATAATATAAAATGATTTAAATTGGTGCCAAAAGTATGCTAATTTAATATAAATATGGCATGAAACAATAAAAAATTATAGATATGTCGGAGATGTATCAGCATTCCCAGGCTTAATCCCTACTCATCCTCGAGTATGTAGATGACAAAAAGAAATAATTTTTTAGTGTAAATGCCACTAGCATGAAGTGTAATCAATCTGATGTAACTAGGCATGATTTTAAAGGATAGTGATGCAAAGCAATATTCTATAGTTAATACAAAGCAAGTAACATCAAAATATGAAAGAAAAATCATTCTCATGTTTCATGGATCAAGGCTTTCACATCAATGCTCATCGAACACTATAAGGTTTAGAAAAAAATGTCAAGTGTATCATGAGACTTGATGCACTAAGGTTTTATCATATCAAACATCTTATCATAACACGACCCAAAGTGTCGGCCAAGTAAAATAATAACATGACTCTCCCTTTTCAACCACTCAATACTTAAGTCATATTCAAAGGCGAACCTTGATCTTTGCACTTAAATGGAAAAGAGAATGATAACGGAGGTTTAGAAGAAGACAAAAGTGGAAGAAAGTCTCACACCAACGCGGCTGATCATTAGGCAATGGAGAGGCCTTATAATCGATGTCGGTACGAGGAGTAGGGATTGCCATGCAACGAATGCACTAGATCTATGAATGTATGAAAGCTCTCTAATGGACTAGTGGGGTGTGCATCGAACTCGCTTCCTCACGAAGACCTAGAGTATTTTGAGGAAGCTCCGCATGGGAATATGCAAGCCAAGTTCTATAATGTGAAAATCCCCGACCAGTATATAATCATGAAGCATATGAAAACTCTCTATATGACAATGCAATGTGCTACTTTGAAGCACATATGTATGCAAAAAGGATAGTAGTGTGCCCCCTCCCCCCCCCCCTCTTTTTTTTTTCTTTCTTACATTGGCCTTTTTTGGCTCTTTGTTTTCATCAAGCTTTTAAATAGCAGATAGCGGGATGGTAGTGGATTGGGGTCGGCATAGCGGATTGTGGACGATATTGCGGACGCTATGTCTGCATAGCGGATTTGTGAACACACACTTAAATTGAACAATCATCACGATATATATAAGCATATAGAGCTATGACTATAAGTGGTCCAACTGGACAATAGTCAGTCATGCAAGCAACCATGCTAACATGCAACATATTAGTTTCATTGGTGTTCAACATTACATAAATAAGTTTAGAACTGCAACCAGTCAACCACAACTTCACAAGGCAACAAGCCAGCAATATCACAAATTTAAACATCCATAGTTCATGATCCATCAGACCATGACCATCAACCCATCACACAATAAACAATATAGAACATGACATGAGTGCATGACAAGTTGACAACATGACACTTTGACACCATCGGATCATGACCATCACATGAAATAAACCAAAAACATGCAAGATGGAACTAATTCTTGGTCTTTGTCACCGATGTCTTTCTCAACTTCTTGGTTGTCCTCCTCTTCTTCCATTTCCTCTTCTTCTAGTACTTCCTCATCTTCATCCTCTTCTTCAACATCAAGAGCAGTACAGCTCTTTGCCTGTACAGGGGATGTTTAACATGATCAGAAAAAGCCGAACAAGGGATGTTGAACATAAGCTACTTGACTGAATTACAGGTGCATATAGTTGATTCATTTAATGTAGAAACTACAAGTAAACTGAGTTATGTACTGTAAGCATAAGCTATTTACGGGGGGACATCATACAGGAAGGACAATATGCTTACAGACAAGATCACAATACTATGTACTGTTTGAGATGCTACTGAGTAATTTTGTTTGAAATATGTTTAGCTAGTCTATAATCCAAAGCTGAGCTCCCCCTAATTTTGTCTACTGTAACTGTAATTGCTACATGGTAGCAGGAGAATTTTGCATCGTCTGTATATAAACAAAAAGTAGAGAAAAGCTTATACCTTGAGGAGTTGAGGTGGTGGAGCCTGGAGCGTGGTGTGCTGCCGGACTAAAGGAGCCGCCGAGCTAGGGAGCGGAGCGGCTGGATTGGATGAGCTACAGTGCCAAAGGTGAAGCAAGATGGCATTGAGCTCAACCAACGAGGGGATGGAGGCGTCGAGCAGGAGGAGAAAGGGGTGTCGAAAAGGGCATTGAGCTGGAGCGTCGTCGTCCTACTGTCGTACTTCCACGAGGGAAGGGCACCGCCGTGTCAGCCCGCACCAGCCCGTCCTCGACCAGGGAAGGGCGTCGAGCAGAAGTGGTCGTCGTGCTGCCTCAATGACCGGGAGGGGAAGGCGGGTCAAGGGAGGTGCGCCATCCAGACATCCGGCGAGCCTTGCTTTTCCTCTCTCTCCGTTCGGCGTCAGCCGCGCCACCGCTGGGGAAGCACTAGCCGCCAGCCGCCAAGAGAAGGGGAGAGGATCAGAGGAGTGGGTCGATTGAGGTTTGGGGTTGGATGTGTGTGGGCATCCCAGAATTAGGGGTCCAGTTTTTTTCACCGGCCCGCTACGGCCGCAACCACCACTATAGAAAAGCCTGCTATTGCGCTCTGACAAGCCGATTTAGCACTAAAGCGTGCCAATCACGCTATTTCTTAGTGCAACTTTCAACTAGTAGAGCCAGGACTGTGCTACCGCTATTGCGGGTGCAATAGCGGTCATACGGCCGCTATTTAAAACCTTGGTTTTCATTGGCCTTTTTGGCTCTTTTTTAATTTTTTTCCCCACTAGGTAGGGGAAACAGTCTACATGATGATCAATAAAATAACTGTACTCATAACTCAACTGATAATAAACATGATGCAAAAACATCTACTCAATGCCTTTGGCAGTGTACCAATATGTGCAACGATCTAGCGTAGCAAAGACATCAAAAAAATGGAAAAACGATGTAAATATCATGCTAGCTATCATACGATCATGCAATGGCGGTAATAAATATCTCTAATCCTGTAATGAATAATGATGGAAGTTTCATGGCAATATATCTCGGAATGGCAATGGAAATGTCATAATAGGTAGGTATGGTTGCTGTTTTGAGGAAGAATAGGTGGTTTTTGTGTGGGAGAACATGAGGAAGTTCTCTCATGGGAGGCGGATGTATCGGCGAAGGATGCGCCAAATCTCGAGGTGAGAATGGACAATGCACGATACCAGAGATGCTAGCAAATATGGATAGGTGGAAGTGCAAAACATTTTAGCAAGCAATTTAAAACATTCATCAAGTAAATCGTGATCTACACGCGGATTTCATGAAACCAAGTTACTCCTAGGGGGAAGTGTTTGGCGTAGCCGTAGCTCGTTGTGTATCCCCGACCCATTCTACGTGAGAAGTTACTTACAATGTTTTTCAACTTAGACCTCATTGCAAGAGTGGTCTCACTTTTATGTAATTTAATGAAGAAAGAGCATTGCCTTGCATGATGTTTACAGCCTCTCACCACTACTTTACTCAAACTCTTTAACCAACATATTCATCTATTACTCACAATCCATCTCAAAACTATTGCAGAGAATCCTATCTTCAAATCAATGATTCTAGATTAATTCAGGCAATTATACCACTAAGCATACTTCATTATTTTAATCACCAACATATTAACCAATGCCAACTACCAATTACTATTCAACTCTCCAAACAAATATAAGTGAAGCAAGAGAGTTCTAATCATTTCTAACAGAACTACCGCCATGCTCTCACAAATATAAGTGAAACAATAGAGCTATTCTATAAATGCATGGACTATGGGCAACTCTCAAACATATGTTTACCAATATATGATGATTCATTATGATCACAAAAGAAAAATAAAATAAAGTAAAAACAGAAGACGCTCCAAGCATAACACATATCATGTGAACAAATAAAAACATAGGTCCAACCGAGACTAACCGATAGTTATTGATGAAGAAAGAGGGCATCCTCAAGTTTGGATGCTTGAGACTTCTCGACATATTACCTTGTGATGCCTTGGACATCCCCAAGCTTCACCTTTTGTGTCTCCTTAATTCTTCTCATATCACAGTCTCCCCTGGGTCTTAAAAACTTCATTCACACAAAACTCAACAAGAACTTGTGAGATATGTTAGTATAAATAAATTCAAAACCTTAACATTCTCTACTGTAGCAAATCCCCAAAATTATAATTCAACATTGAATACTAAATGTCTACACATATCTAATATCCCTATCCCCCAATAGAAACATTAAAGTAGCAAACATAAGCAAGCAATGCAACTATAACAGTAATCTGTCTAAACAGAACAGTCTATAAAGGGAGAATATTAATCTATACTTACAGTGTAAAAATTTCAGGATTTAGAACATAACAGAAAACTTTATGTTTTTTAACAGAACTCATAAACTTGCAAACTGAGCATGTTAAAGGCTATACTTGGCACTTTATTGAAAGCAAAGATACAAAACATGATTACTACAGTAGCACTAATCATGTAGACACACAAAAACAAAAAAGATAAATATTGGGTTGCCCCCCACCAAGCGCTTTTTTTAATGCCTTTTAGCTAGGCATTAAGGAAGATTCACGTTTTCTCATCGTCACTTCCATGATATTCATTAAAAGATTCATATTCTTTGTCTTTTACATAAATGCAATGAACATCTTCAATGAAAGTGCTAATCTTACCCTCTTTTCGCATAGAAGGTTTACTTCCCTCTTCAAAAAGATTTTTAGGGGTTATCCAACCAAAGTTCCTTACAATTTCATTAGATATTCACAAAAGTTTAAAAGGAGGTTTACTTCCTTCTTCAAAAAGATTTTTAGGGGTTATCCAACCAAAGTTCCTTACAATTTCATTAGGCAAGAGATCAACTTCTTTTTCCGTCACAATTTTCCCTATATATTTCATTCTATCCATATCTCGTTTCTTCAAGATATGGCAAACATTAGAGGATCCAGGGTAAATATCATAATGAGCAAAAATCTTCCTAGCCTCTTTAGCAATATCTTCAAATTCTCGAGGTAGGGTTTTTAAGACAAAATCCCTATCATCTCCCCTCTCCATATTACCTAGTTGAAAGAATTTTTGCTGCATAATGGGATTCAAATTAACAAACTTAGCTTCCAATTCCTGAACTAACATAATCATGGCACTATCATAAATGGAAGTCAATTCAACTATTGATTTATCAGGGAAATCTTTTAAACCACTAATATGACCCAGGAAATTCTCCAAATTATCTCTTCCTATAAGATCCTCATCTCCCACTCGGACTTTTTTCAAAGCCATCTCAGGAACAAGCAATGCCATAAGGAAGGGCTTTTAGCAAAAAGTTTTTAATTTTTTTTTTCGAGTTTTTAGAAATGCAGAAAAGCGAAATAACAAGTAGCAAAAAGTAACTAAGTAGTAAAGATAACAAGGGAGTAAAGTAAAGGAGTGTAGGACCTATGATTGTGATGATAGCTCCCCGGCAATGGCGCCAGAAAAATGCTTGCTTCCTTTCTACTAGGAAGTTGTTGGGCCCCAAGTACAAGGGTTTGTAGCAAGCAGCAATTTCCCTTAAGTGACCTCAAGGTTTATCAAAATAAAACAGGAGCTAAGCGATTACAACCAATGATCAGTACCTGCACACACAAATACAAAACCTCCTTGTGCCCCCAACGGAACTAGCGAGGTTGTCAATCTCACTAGCCTGCTAGTTACAAAAGGAATTAAACACAAAATTGGAAAGATTGTATGGAGATTAACGGAAAAGTAATTGCAAGGAAATAAAAGAGCGTGGATTAAGATTGAAATCTTTGTGGAAGAATATGGACCGGGATCCATAGGTTCACTAGTGGTCTCTCTCAAAAGATAAGCAACGGTGTGGTGAACAAATTACAGTTGGGCAGCGATTAAATTGCAATATTTATGAGTATGAATCATTCATGGCATAATCAACATATGACCATCACGTCCGTAAATCTATATACCGTTATCAAACTGCACTAGCGTGAATTAAGAGTCAATCTACTTGGGCAGGTCGTGTTCACACTAGTGCAGAAAAGCCTAGCTATGGCGTGGCAAAAACGGCCTTGCTGGCATTGGGACCCAACGCCACCAATATGGCACCACTGTTAAAAAATAGTGATGGCGTTGGAAGCCCACGCCATCGGTATTTTACATACCGGTGGCATGGCACTGTTCACTCACGCCACCACTAACCAAAATAGCAATGTCATGGCCATTTACCCACGTCACTACTATTCACTAGTAGTAGCAACGTGAGCATACCCACCAACGCCACCACTAAGTATTTAAGGATTTAAAAAAAAATCAATTATACAATTCATCCATGCATCCAAATATTTATACATTCATCCATATATTCAAATACGTACATATAGTTCATTCGTATATTCAAATACATACATCGAGTTCATACATTTAGTATATATACATTGCCGAGATCCATGAGTCCAACGCACCGCCGCGCGTAGAGGTTGTCGTCATTGCTGCAGCCTCGTGTGTATGTTGTCGCGATCGTCGCCGCCGCTGCAGCCCCGTGTAGATGTCGCCATCGTCGTCGTCGCCGCCGCAGCCCCGTGTCGATGTCGTCGTCGTCGCCGCCGCCGCAGCAACTTATTTCCAATGGATGTCGTCACAACAATTGATTGCAAGCAAGCAAGCAATATTATCTAGCAAGCAAGCCAAAAACATTTCAACAAAGACAGATTCATATCAACAGCATAGCTGCATTGCATCGGACAGATGAACTAGACCAAACAGACAGCAAATATGAATTCTTTCATTGGTTGTTTTAGGAAAACTTTTATTAAGGAAATTCATGGAAGTAGCAACTATGAAGTACTAGCTATAGAGGTCATATACAGTTGAAACTCCTAGCTATAACATTAGCCTTTTTTTTGCTCGGCCTAAAATGGAACACTTCAGAAATTAATTTAGAAACATACTTATAAGACCATGAAGATAAACACTCAGTGCTATCGTAAACTGGAATACTTCAGTAGTTGCTAGCAGTACTACTGCCACCAACCGACTACAGGAATAGGCAACCAATTCACATCCATATTACGTTGTACTACATTCATATTCAGAGGAGTAATCGGCTATATGCAACTATGTATGTCTCTTTCCTACGATTCAGAGGAGTATGTACTTGCTAATTTCACAGTACTACGATTCAGAGGAGTACGTACTTGCTAATTTCATAGTAATTGCAGTCTGCAATCTGTTGAAACTGAACCTCAATTAGTGTGCTCAAGACTGAGAGTGGTTTGAGGCATAGAAGGTACCTGGAGCATGCACCAATTCGCAGCTAGTCATATTTGCATATATTAATGAATGCTATCAAGCGTAAACTATAAGGTATGTAAAACTTAATGTTGTATCCTGCGGCGGAGCTTGAGTCAACAATACAATATTAAGTCTGCCTCAAGATCTTGGACCCAAAGAAGCAGAGTACAAGAAACTAGTCATATTGATGGAGAGATGGTTACAATCATCATCAGACCTAGTACATGAAACTAGTATACACTACACACACATACGCTCTCTTCACACCATCCAAAAAACTGAAGCACCAAGGCATTTCAACAAAAACTTGTATCATCAGATTAAGCACATATAAACACATATACACCATGATCACTTATCATACTTCAACTGGCAAAGAAGTGGGATTTTAGTATACATAACAATTCAAGTGTTTGTCTACAGAAATTGTGCAAGACTGTATATTCCAATGGTACAGCACCAATTTGGTTAGGCTTTTACACAGGCAGTGAAGGTGAAATATGATATTGTTCCACCAGAAAATATGTGTAGAGGGCTTTTTAGTGGACAAAAAATCCGACTATATAAATGTGCAATACAGCAGCACTGTATAATATCCTTGTGCTATCATGTAACCAGCACAAAACTCGACCTATTTTTTTAAAAATATTGCATCCTCGTACTAAACTGACAGTAATCCACCCATAGCATATAAGATTGTGTGATTACTCAATCTGGACGTTACCATCTGCTGAAACTGAACCTAAACAAATCAAGGCAGATAGAGTTCATGGTTGTTACCAAATGCCCAATACGGCGGTATACTGGTCCATGGCGGAGGCCTCCATGGTGTAGAGCATGTAGGGGTCGTTGGGCCAAAGCCGCCTTGGCGCGCTTGGCTGGTTCCCGTTCGCCGCCGCCGCGTCAGCAGCAGCCGGGCGTGTCGCCGTAGTCGAAAACCAGGTCGCCGTGGAGGACCAACCGCTCGGCCTCGTCCCCGACGGCGGTGGCGACGCGGCCCGGGCCATGGCAGATCGGGGAGCGCCATGCCCGTCCGCTGACCCGCTAGATCTGGGGCCTCAGGTTAGGGAGAGAAGGTGAGGGCGGGGAGGGGAGAGAATGGGGGCAGCAGCGGTGGGGGAGAGGGTGCGGGCGGCGGCGGTGGGGGAGAGGGTGCGAGCGGCGGCGGTGGGGGAGAAGGTGAGAGGAGGGGCGGCGGCGGTGGGAGAGAGAGGTTGGAGAAGAATCGGGGGAGAGAGAGACGGGCTACAGCCAAAAGTTTTTTTCCGTTCAGCGGTGGCGTCACGTTCGCAATTATTCTGTGGCGTTGGCAAAAAAAAAAAACTCAGCCACCCGACGCCACCAGTAATAACTGGTTTAAAAAAAACAAAATTTAAACAGACCGGTCCGGTTACTAGTGATGTGACGGTTATCCCGCACGCCATCGGTATGCACAGTATTGATGGCGTGGGAAAAAGTCACACATTACCATTAAGTTGCGTCAGGCCATACTGTTGGATCTCAAATACTAATGGCGTGGATTTTACACGACACGCCACCAGTAACATTATAAAGGTGGCGTACCAAATAGGAAAACGTTTGGAGCCAGACTGCCGGCCGAACGTTCTGCCGGACGCGCGCGGCTCGTTCGATCAAGTTAGATCGAACGGTGAGCAACGCGTGCACCCCACCTTACCGAACTCGCAGTTTTCCCCTTTTGCTTCATTACCGTTGCAACATTTCAGAGCGGGGAGAGAGAGGAAGCAGGGGCGACGGCGTTCGGCGGCGGAAACGGCGACGGGGTTGTTGACGCCAGGAGATCAGGAGCGGCGGCGGCGTCTCAGGGCGGATCTCGAGTCTCCGGCGACCTATGGCCCCCCCGGAAGGTATCTCTTCCCACGTCCCCTCCCCTTTGTTTGATCTCTCCCCCCGAATCGCGTTAGGGTTAGGGCGCTGATAGGTCGCCGCGGTGGAGCTGGGTGGTTTCCACGGTGGCGCTGGGCTGGGTGGTCGCCGTGGTGGTGCTGGGTGGTTTCCGCGGTGGCGCTGGGCTGGGTGGTCGCCGCGGTGGGTCATCCGTGTTCTCGGGGGCCGATTTTTGTTCAAAGGGAGGGGTGGCTGGTGGCTAGGGTTTTTGGAGGATTTTTGTTCCTCCATGGTCTGATGTGGGTTTAGCTTGGCGCTACCCTCTGCCAGGTTGTGATTTGCCACAGCTTGCCGCGACCCGTGGTCTCAGACGCCATGGTGCCCTCCAGATCTGCGTGGTGACCACCGTAGCTTTTTCTGTTTTGACGGTTGTAACTTTTTTTCCTGCTGGTTGCATCTTTCCATGTCGTCAGTTGTAGCAAAAATGCCATGGATTTTTTCTGTGTTTGCTGAGAGGGAGGTAGAAGCACAATAGAGAGATTGCTTGCTGTTTATTTTTGATGAATGAGTTAGATAGATGGTTTTTTCAGTCATTTTTGTTGCTGATGCATATCATATGGCCTTTGCAATAAAAAACCTGTGTTGGGTTCTCTGGAAACTTAAATTAATCACGTTTCAACTGATGTTTTTTTTGTTTCATGGATCTTGTTGATTTACGTTATTGTACATGCTAATTTCAGAGAGCAATGTTATTCTATACATACTTGTGTGTGCTTGTATGTTTCATAGGTTTTCAGATTTTTTTAATGTGTGCGTGTACATGTTTTCTAGCTACTGTTTTGATGTAGCATAGGTTTTGATTGAGTTTTTTTTCCAGGTGTCGCAGGCACCTCTGGTGAGAATGAGGGGAGTAAGAAGGTTAAGAAGAAGAATAAGAAGAAAGGCAATCTATGTGGTTTCAAGTCGAGGTTCAACTCAAAACGGCTGGGTGATCTTGGGAAGCTGTTATCACCAGAGAAGTAGAGAATTATAAGGAAGGGACCATTCGGAGACTTGCTGGACATCCAGCCTTTCAAGGCGCCTCATGAGCTAATTGAGTTTGTTCTGATGCACACGAATCACATACTTCGTGAGTTCCATAACAAGAACAAGTCCATCAACTTCAGCAAGCTCATGGTGAAAAAGATCTTCAATGTGCCATCCGGAGTTAGACCTGTGAAGCTTCTCAAAAAGAGCGATGAACATGTCCTTCGCAGCATATACAAGGAGGGGAACAGGGCGCCAATTGCCCATGTTATCAAGTTGCTTAAATATTGCAGCGATGAGGACGAGGTTATGATAAACAGGACATGGGCACTCATTGCGTTGGCAACAGTTGTGTGCCCAGGCACTGGCAATATGGTTAACCTTGAGTATCTAGCTTCCCTCGAAGACATGTCTTTGGTGCATGACCTCGCTTGGGATGAGCACTTGTTGACACGAGCAATGGAGGAGGTTGCAGTTTTTCAAGAGAAGAAGAGGATGCAAGCAACAGCGGAAAATCCAGTAGAGTTCCAGATTCGCTCATGCCTTCCCATGTTAGCGGTATGCAACGTTTGCATGACGAGACACCTCCATCTTTTTCTTTGCTGCATTATGTATATAGCTTTGCATTTCTTGTTTTTGTTGGCTAATGTCGTTTTTCATTCTATGCAGATCATATATATGGATCATGTTGATATCCCGGCCGGCCTCCCAAACGAGCATGTCATTGATTATTCCGTGCCGAGGATACGTTTTGTTTGTCAAAAGGATTTTGATTGGTTGGATAAGGTCGACAAGAACAAGCTTACTCTTGTCCAGTCTTTCTACGGGAAACACACCCAAGTAATTATTGCTACATCCCTGTTGTTTTTCTTACTGAATTTGCATGTAGCAAACTTTGCTTTGTTTTCAGCTTATGGCAACCTTCTTATTCTGCATCATGTTTTATTGTTTTCCTTTTTGTTTCAAGTTCCAGAATTTGTGCAACACACCGTATGCCGCACAACTTGTGGGACAGGAAGTTCGTGCTGAAGCAGCCAATGCGCAGGTAGTTGGTGCTGATGTAGCTAGTGGCCAAGGGAGCCAAGTTCAAGGTGCTGAAAATCAAGCAAAGGACACTCAATCAAACGAGGCTCAAGCAAGTGTTGAGGTTGAACCAAACCTATCATCATCGCTCAACGATTGGCTGCAACAGTAATTCCCTACCATGCAAGATCTAAGGGTACTTTTTTTTTCATCTTCATCTTCTCCTTTAATTTTTCATATTTTTTTTTAGTTTGCCCATGCATTAATTATGTACCCAGTTGCAAGTGCATACATTTTTTGCTACATCCATCACTCTGATGTGCTACAACCACCTTTCTGTTTTGATACATAGTGGGTTCAGGTGCATACCTACCTGTTTTTGCTTCATCCATATCAGTAATTTGCTACAACCACATTTTTGTGTTTTAATACATAGTGATACAGCTGCAGAACTACTTGTTTTTTGCTTCATCCATACCTCTAATGTGGTACAACCACATTATGTTTTTGTTACATCCATACTTTTCAAAAGCTACATACATGATAATTCCAAGCTACGCACAAGATGACTAAATTGTTCAACACATGGCTTTTGTGTAGGTACCAGATCAGTTCCAAATGATATATGACAAGCACAAGGGGATTTTTGCAGCGGAGGTTGATGATGTAGTAGGCAAGTTTGGATAGGGTTTAAAGGGATTGCAGTGCAACCGGATGGCCGCTCTGCTTCTTGATGTAGGAGATGCCATCACAGCTACCGATGAGCCCAGCATTTCCTTTGCCGCACCTAGCATGGATGAAGGTCGCCAGAAAGAGAGTGTTGCTCAAGCTGCAAACGGTGGCATTGATGGTCAAGATGAAGTTGAAGCTGCAACACTTATCATGAACAAGGATCAAGTCAATGGGGAGCTGAAAAAGAAGCAAGAAGTTGCAACAGAGGTCGCTGAAACTCGTGAGCAACAAAGGGTGAGTTTCGAGATGGAAGGCAACGTCTCACCCCGGAGCCCCCCACTCTCCTGTGATGCACCCAGGAGTGCAACAGCCTGCACTTGGGATGATGAGCCATCATTCGAGCTGTTCCCAAAGGGCTTCGAAGACTATGAGTTGATGCATGGCATGGATGAGCCTACAAACAAGAAGAACAGCCCCATCTATTCCAACATCCCTGTGTTTCGTGTATCAGATGACGATGACAGCCCAAGTATGCTTCCTTCCTCCTCCCTCATTCCTTTTTTTTCTCCATGTCATTTTTTTTGCATTTTTGTGATTACAACAAATTCTTGTACAACCCCTCCTAACCATACCGTTTCTTTTTTGTTTGCAGCTCCTACAATGGTTGCTACGGATGAGCAAATTGTTGATGTGAGCAGTGGCCCTAGCACACACGATAAGAACACTAGGAAGAAGAGGATGGCTAAAATTCCGGCCGTCAAAAACACCAATGCAAAGAAGCAGAAGCTCAATGAAGAAGAAGATCAAGCTGCGGCTATGTATGAGAAGTATGTCAAGCATGGAAAACCATTGAGGAAGACAATCCCGAATGAACAACCGTGAGCTACCTAAGCCATATCTGTTTTTGTTGTTTTTTTTGCTTCATTCGCTTGCAACTATGGTAGCAGGACTCCTTTCATCAAGATAGGTGGATTTTTCATTGGATACAAGAAATTCCTCATATGCTTCAAGCCCCGTGGGGATATGAATGATGAGGTTATGTCGCTATGTATCGAGAACAACAACCTCGCATCTCGTGCAGCAAGCACTAGGGCTGTCAAGAAATACACGTTCTCAGTCCACGTGGTGGTAAGTTTTGTAGAAACAAGCAATGCTTTCATCCTTTTTTCAACTTCTTGATGCAGCACGACTAATCATTTTTGTTGGTATCTTCAAGCAGGTTCTACTCAAGCAAGATCCATCAACCTTCCAACCAAGCATTCTCACGCCTGAGCTTGAAAGGGCTGTCACTAAGTACAAGGTTCAAAAATCCGACCTCATAAGTTCCCGCGAGCCTTTTTTGTTTCATATCACAAATACTTTCAAATATGTAACCGACAAATGTGACGCCTGTAACATTTTTTTATGTGTTGAGTCCCTTTGCTTTCTTTTGCATTTTTCAGCTCTTTTTCACACTTGTTCACGAGCGTCATTGGATAGTCGTTTGCGCAAATTTGCTTCACAAGCAGTGGAATGTATTCGACTCACTGCATGCGAAAGGGAAAACATCTCCCTTGAAGAGGTAGGCCAACAACCTGGTCAGCTCTCACTCTCTCTTTTAGTATTTGTGTTTTTCCTCGCTTCGTCTACATAAATCCCCTGCTGGTATCTTTACATGTTTCAATGTCAAACTTTTGTGTGTGTTTTTGGTGGTAGATCACAAACTTTGCTACTCTCACACAAGAGTGTGATGAATTCAAGATCAATGTTGCATCCTTTCCTCGGGTTGACCTAGAGGACTACCCAAAGCAAAATAACCTGTGAGTTTTCTTCTTTTTTTGCTTCAATCATGTGTTCCTTTTTCAACAATTTGTTGTTTCCACTCTAAACGGGATTGTCATTTTTCTTTTTGCCAACTCATAGGTGTGATTGTGGTTTCTTCGGGCTCAAATATGTGGAGAACTATGATGGAAAGGCAGTGAAAGAGTTTAAGCAGGTATCCATTTTATTTTTTGTCTTGCTTTTCGTTACAATCTAATTTTTTGTTTACAATACTTATGCAGCAAAAGAATAGCTCCTAATATACTTGCTTCTCTTTGCGTAACATCTTTACAGGAAGACATGCCACGGTACCGTATGGAACTGGCGTACAGACTCTACAATCACCCAATGAACAATGCCCCAAAGGAGCGTGCATTCATGGAAAAGTTGGCAGTTTCATTTTCTGCAAGGTTGAAGATGAACAAGCTATTTTCTTTTAGGCGCCGACATGGCCCTTTTTAGGTGGTAGCATTTCATAGGATAAGAGTAGCGTGCCTTGGTATGCAAACCAACTTTACTTTTCAAAACATGGTTCCGTTTGTAAAGCGAAGATAACTCCGGTAAACTTTTGAGTGCTTTTTGGCATGTAACCGATGATACTTGTTGGGTTTGTAACTTGATCTTTGGATGAAGCTTTGTTTGCTGCCAACATGATTATGCAAGGCCCATTGCTGGAGTTTATTAAACTTTTTTTTTCTTGTTTTTAGTTGGAACTGCAATATGAATATATTTCAATCTTCCTCCATCGAAGTTTCAAGGGAAGCTCTGTGCATTTTTTTCCCTCAAAACATTTTTAAAATAATCTGTGAATGCTGCATTGACACAATTTATTTGCTGGAAGCTCACACAAAATAGCTACAACCTTGTGTCAGATTTATTGCAATGCCAAAAAACATGCCTTCCAATTGCAAAATAGCTGCATCCCTTCATGTTTTTTGCTGGATTTTTTTATTGAACTGTAATGAAATTTATATGCTGCAAGCTCACAGAGAAATATACACATGCATTCTGAATTTTTGTTGCAAAGCCAAAGCAACACATTTTTTAACCCAAGCAAGGTTTTCTTTCAAACATGTTTTTTACTGTAAGCATAATTTTAAAAAGCTTCAATCATGATTTTAAAAAGCTCCAACCACATCAGGAGCATGAAGTGTTGCATCATTCAAGCAAAAAACTTCCACTACTATTTGTTTTTGCTACAACTTTTTATTACACTTGTTACAAGCATGGCTGCTTTTTTCAGTGTTTTTAAAATTTAAGAAACAAAACCATGGAACCATGCAAGGCACATGCTACAAACTTTTGTACCATCAGGCTACAAAATGTAAGATTTCACAAACAAATAAGAATAAGAATCTCTTTAAATAAACTCTCGTAAAAGCAACATTTTTGTTTTCTCAATCCACGCATGTAGTAATATGTTGTAATCCCACAAAAAAGTAGATACAACTACTCAGCACAAATGTTGTAAGCATTTTTCTGTAACTCTTGCATATGCAGAGAAACCAGGGGGGTTACAAGGCAATACATCATTTCTTCCCCATGAAACATACTAAAGGTAAGTGTTGTTTCGACACACGGAGCTTTCGCGGTCGCACTCGCAGCAAGGAGTTGGCAGCTCTTGACGGTGTGATCCTCATCTCCACAGTAATTGCATAGAGTCTTCTTTCCCTTTGGCTTTGGAGCTTTCTTCGTTTTCGCTCCGTCCTTCTTTGCTTTCTTCTTCAATTCATCTTCTCGTAGCTCAATTAGTGGCTTCCTTCGCTTCTCTTTTTCCTTTGGTCTCCCTTTCTTTGCTGACTTTGGTGGGTTGCGCAATCCTATGGGGGGTGGATCCCGCTGCCTTGTATTTGGACCCCCAGAAGCCTGCGCTTGTTCATTTGCTTCATGACCTTGGGTTTCTTCATCTCCTGCAATCCCATCCCTTGCTCTAGCTTTCATTGCAGCAACCCCAACAGTGCCCTGCTCAATTAGGCCAGATACGAAATTATAAGCTTCATCACTGAAGCATGCATCAGAAGCGAGGTTGCCAAACTTCCAGCAGAGAGAGTTGAACTTTAGGGTGTTTGTTGTGGGGACGCCAAGGTGCATAGCTCTATGCCCATCGCCCGGTTCAGGTGCAAGGTCAGTTACTCTCTTAGACCATCTCGGAAGCATGTATGTCGCAGGTATTCTTTGCACGTTCAGGTGCACCATGACACGGATGATATGTGGGCAGATCAGCCCACACATCTCAAACATGTTGCAGCTGCACATGTAACTCTCATCTTCAGGGGCAACACGCACCATGTACTCTTTAGGGTTGACGCCATTGTTTGCAACAAGACGATACCAGATGACTTTCCCTTGCACCTGGTATTGCGGCCCAAACGCTGTTGATTTAGCCAAGAGCTTTTGAAACTTGGAAAATACTTCTCTCGTATAGAAATCTGCAGCCTGCTTTTCAATGTTGTAACTGCAAACAAAAAAGCTACCAACATCAATAAGGTTTGCTACATATGTTTCATAGGAATGCTGCAACCAAAGTGTACTGCAAAACAACAACAAAAAGATACCCAGTAACTAAAAAAAATGCTACATGACTTGGACTTACTTCCCCCATAGTGGTGGCCTCGTCGTATCATTGATGAAGCCAGCATTGTCCACACGGTCAAGCATTAGCTCCTGGCAGAGCTCAAACTGTTGCACAAACGTCCAAACCGAGTCCCCATGATGATTTAAAGTCTTGAAGTAGGAATTCAGGCCCTCGGACCGCCCGGTTGTGCCTGTGAATGGTAAGGACTTATGCCTAAAGTACACAGGAGCCCACATCTCCCAGGTGTTCCACATGTTTTTGAGGTGTTTCTTATCAGCCACACCAAATAACTTGACCATCTGCTGCCACCTTTCTTCGAACTCCTCAACGGTATCTGAACCATTGATGCAACCATAGAATGCTTCAGCAAAAGGCTCATCCTTACACTACTAGGGAAAACCCTAGCAGTAGCGCGGGGTTTTGTAATATCAGTAGTGCGGGTGGGCGCGCTACTGCTACGGCACTACAGCTAACTATTAGCAGTAGCGCTGTTCCACCCGCGGTACTGCTACCAGAGTTTATCAGTAGCGCGTTTAGGTGAACCTCGCTACTGCTAAAAGCTGCAGCGCGCCTATTTAACACGCGCTACTGCTACACACATACCCCGCGCTACTGTTACTATTGTCTGTAATTTTTTTTCTACAGCGTTTTTTCTCTGTTTTTTAATAGGTTTATACAATAGCCTGTCATATCATACACACAATAGTCTCATCATATCATACACATGCAAATATTCTCGTCAAATCATGCCATCATCATCCAACACAAATGATGTCTCTAATCATCATCGATCTCGAAATAGCGATACAAGTTATGATATGTCTCGAATACACGCAACTACATCGTCATCCCATACACATGTTTCATCATCCATCTAAAACGATGATATAGAAGAGAAGAGCTATCACTATGAGTAAGAGCGGAATTATGCAGTACATGAGGCGCCGGTTGTGATTCCTCTCTCGCACTAGCGTGAACCTCAAGTAACTAGCTTCTGCTTCTTGTCTGCTATCAAACCCTTTATGGCTGCCGCCCGAGAACCGTGACACTTGGGCCTGACACTCGGGCCACTCATCGTACACTCCCGGAACCCTCCCTATGTACACGGCATAGCACTTCTTCGCCATCAAGGACCTATGTACCTATTAGAGATGCAACATAATATATTTGAGCAACATGAAAAGAAAGAGTTAGCTAAATAGATGCAACATATAGTGAACATAATTAATCAACGCAGGTTCATCTTACCCAAACTAATTAACTAGATGTACGCAGGTCATCGTACCCAAACTAACAAACTAGCGTTACCCAAGTTCAGCAGGACCGTTGACATCACAAAGTTTCATCGCTACAGAAACTACAAGTTCAACCGACACATCATCATCGGCATCGTCAATCATTGGAAGTTCCACCCATCCATATCCGGGAGGATGCACCCTAGCTTCGTGAACGGCGTCAGGTCTTGACGTTGCATGCCAATGCGAGTTCTGACGTCAGCTCGCGATATAGGGCCGTGGTGGAACATCCCCTTCTCTTCGACAACTTCTTTCATGATGATCATTGCAATGTCCTTCTGGATGCGAAAGAAGTCATCTCTGACTCTATAATCCAGTTCGTGTCCTAAGGATTCTGCCCATTTGCGGATATGTTCATCGTTTCTTGTTGTCATGCGAAGATGTTGGTGATCCCTTCTGTACTCCATCATGAGATGGAGGAGGTAGAATCCATCGTTCTTGCTTGTTGTCGGTGGATGGATGGAGCAGAAGGTAGTTTTATGCGAGAAACCCGGCTTGTTCTTCCTTTGTTTCCTGATCTCCATGTAGCCACCCCTCATGCTGAAGCCGTGGAGAGCATCATCCAGAATATCCATTATGTGGGTGTAGTCTTTCTTCTCGAAGTTTCTGGACGAGTCGAAATACACGGCGTGGGAGACTCGCGGGAAAAGAACGATAAGGACGGCGCGCCCGTTGCTGCGGAAAATAAAGACACCTCAAATTAGTCTCGATATGAGCAAAGGAATGATTGAAACGTACAAAAGGGTTGTCCGGCAATGACTTACATTGGATGATAAGGCAGAAGAATCGTTTCCTTGTCCTTATTCGTTACCATGAAGTTTTCGATGTAGTCCCTACCAGCTTTACGTTCAAACTCACCGAGACTCAAGAAGGACTCATGCATGTAGTATGGATCCGCCACCGAGATTTGCGAGATTTGTTCTCTCGTGATGACAGAGTTCATATGTAGCGCAAAAAGGCGGACGATCGTAAAATCGAGCCGCCACATGAGAAACATCTCAAAGATGTGATCAAACCGTAGGAAGAACACCTCCGCGGGCAGTGTGTCGACGTAGCACTTGGCCTGAGGCACACAAACCGCGTAAAGCGGATATCCTGGATCCTCCGAGGCGAGAAGGCTTTTCTCAGTCGACAGCGCATGGTCGTGCAGTCTCCTGAGATCCCCTGATATGGCCTCTAGCGGGTTCGGCGGTAGGATCGGCTCGCCTGCGACATGGTACATCGCCGCACCTTTGACCGGTACACGGTCTGCAAAATCGGTCGGCTGGCTGCTAGAAGCTTTGGCAGCTTTGGCGGCAGTAGTGCCACTCTTCGGCGGTCTCTTCCTCTCCTTTTTCTTGGCTTCACCGTCCAGACCCTTCCTTACCCCCACCACCAGTGTCGTCGGGCTAAGCACTTTACGACCCTCGACTAGATGACCCTGCGTTGAGGCGGCATCTAGAGGCGTGTCATATGAGGATTGCATGAAGAGAGACTTCTTGCAATCAACCCTAGGATGTTCCTGCCCGGGCACATCATCCATCTCCTCATCCGCATGCTCATAGCCCGAGCCATATGGCTGACTCATCATTTGTCCGTCATCATAGGCGGCACCGGTATTGAGGAACCGGAGAGGGTCCTCCTCCTCCATCTCATCATCCATTCCTTGTTCCACGGGGCCGACTACATCATCCACTATTGGATCCCCTTCCTCGCATTGTCCGCCACTCTCACCCGGCACGAGAGGCGCTGGTAATTGCGTAGGCGGGGTGGTGGTGTTCATACCTTGCTGATGTGTGGTCATTGGTGTGCTCTCGGCCGCCTCCAGACGAAGAAGATTCTTCGGCCACAGCAGCATCCAACCCTAGCATTCTCCAAGCCGCATCGGGGTCTCGTCCTCCTCTCCCCCGAGCCGTACTGGAGGAGTCAAATCCTCGTGGCCCGCTTTCACACTCGACAAGATAACCCTGAAGGTGCCAACGGGAATTGGCTGGCCGTGGAATGTGAGTTCCAAGGGCTTCGTTATCACTGCCTTTCCCACGTCCACCTTCCAGCCGTTGATCATGCAGAGTATGGTGCATGGGGTTTAGTCGGCCTGCGAAGACATGTCTGCGGCGTAAGACATCCGAAAGGCAACGAAAAACGGAAGATTATATATATGTTGGTGCAACGTGTAATTACCGTGAGGGCGTCGAGGTCAGCCAAAGATGAAGGCCCGCCTAGCACGCTAGAGACAGAGGACGGGCTGCTATGAGCGGGTGCGGGAGCAGGACCTTGTGCTGTAGCGGCAGCAGGTGGTGGTGGTGCAATGTTCACCGAGTTGCTCCCGACGAAGCTGGGCATGGGAAAATCCTGTGCCGTCTTGTCTGGATTTTGCTTCGTCCAGTCGATAATAGACGGAATCAAGTTAGTAGCGAAATCATTTCTGCAGGCAGCTACAACCAATGTTGAGGATATCGCTTATCGTTAGCGTCTCGGTCAGCTAGGGATTAGAGATTAATCAGAAATCACCCGATTAATTGATTTTATCGGTTGACTATTAATCGGCCATTTTTTTGCAAATGACAGGTTCCCAACACGAAAATATGCTATATTCAACACCAAAATAATATTGGACAGAAGTGTTATCTTGATTCCTAGACTTCGAATCCTCGTATAATGACAAATGAAATAAGACAATAGTACATATTGCATAACAAGGTCCGCAATACACAAATAAACATAGTTTTTGCAAACATAGTGCTAGGAATAGACCCGATTTATCGGTAGATTCCCGATAAATCGCTTCTCAGAGCGATAAATCGGCCCAAACAATAAACGGTGAAGATAAGGCATAATCTTATCGGTCACCCCCCGAGTAGCGATAAATCGGACGACAAATCGCTGAATCGGAAGATTTTTCGAACAGTGGCTACAGCTGGATTGACTGCGTGCTGGACCAACTTATTTTTGTTCGCTTCTGCGGCCTCAGCTGCTTTTTTCTCGGCCTCAGCTACATTTTTCTTGACCGCAAGCTTCACCTTCTCGTCGATGTTCAACTGACTGAACTTCTTTTTCTGCTTTTTGGCCTCCGGGCCCTCATTGTAGTAGTACTTCCACGTGGCGCCGTCTCCGACGCCGTGCACACGTCCATAGTGCGGCCGTTGGTCCAAAGGGAGTCCCTTCAGTTGGTTCAAGGCCCGGTTGAGAGCGGTGTCCCAGGGCCTCATCGACGACTGAGACGACGAGTCACTTTGGGCCGCAAGCCTGTGTTGCTCCTTCTGCAAAAGGAACATGAACTGTTTACGAATGTTACTACAACGTGTAGTCCACTTGATCAGAAGCTAAATGTAAGGTGGTAAAAGAATAATTACCAGTAATCTAATCAATTTCCTCGTGATCGGGTCCGTGTACCAAACCTTCTTTTCCTTGTCCCACTTGTACCGGGCCCTGATGAAGTCACGCTCCTGCGGGTCGGTGAACTCCGCGTAGGGGTCTGGGATCCCCGCGGCTTCACGTTCCGCGTCCTCCTTATCCCATATGGGCCTCTTGCCAATGTAGCCATGGCTTCCGAGGCGTTGGTTCCCCGTGTTCCTTTGCTGCATTGACTTGTATTTCTCAGACTTAATCTTGGCTGCCTCGGTAGCGGAAGTGTCCTTGAACTTTTCGAACTCCTCTGCCGTCAGTGTCGGATTATCCGCCAAAATCTTGGACAGGGGTTCGTTAGCATCAATCGCTCGTGTCCCTCCCTTTCCAGGCGGCCAAATCGTTGATGAACATGCCCATGGCGTGGTTATTGATACCTTTCATGGCAGCATCATCCCACCGGTTTTCTATGCGGTCATCCCGGCCGGGGAACTGGAATCTCTTGTGCAGCTTCGTTAGGAGCAAGTGCTCCACATGTGGTTTCTTCCTTAAGTCATTGTCGTTGATGCTCGCGGTTTCCCGTAGGATGCATCCCACTTGGTTGTCGTAGCACTTGCGAGCTTCATCCGGCGCTACTGGCTCGAATTTGCCGGGGTGCATCTCTGTGACTAGGATTCTTCCGATGCCAAGTTTGTTAGGGCGTCGTGTCTTCTGCTTCTTCTGCTTCTTCTTTTCGTTACCGGCTTCGGCGCCGGTACCTTCGGTGCCCGTCTCGGTGCCGGTGCCATCGGTGTCGATGTCGGCGGCAATACCATCGTCCGCTATGACCAGGTCGCCCTGCACACCTTCTGTTTGCTGACTAGACAGAAAGTCGAGGTAATCATGTTCACGGTCATAATGTATGTCGTCGGCAGCGTGGTCAGAAGGCCCGGTCTCGTCGTTGTTCGACATGTTTCCTACGATTAAGTCTGCTCGTTTAATTCTTAAACTATAATAAAATGTGTAATGACATAAAAAAAGGCCTATGGTTTGCCGGAATGCCGTTTCATTCCCGTCCAAGCAAATGCCGGGCACTCGATATGCCTACTTTCTAGCACAAGTCATGCCGAAATTCACGGGAAATTTCGGCATGACCTTTGCTAAAAAGTGGACATATCGAGCGCCTGGAATTCGCCGGAACGGAAATGAATCAACATTCCGGCAAAACATAGGCCACTCGGATCATTTCCCTGCAAACAAGAAAAGCCAACATAGGCAACAATAGCACATCATCTCCAGCATTTGGCACATCATATGGCAACAACAGCAGCCAACATCATTTGGCACTTCAATTATTCAAAATAAGTTCACCATCAACAGCCAACATCATGTATATCAAAGAAATTCATGCACTTTAATTATTCAAAGAAATTCACCATAAAGAAATTCACCATCAAAATATGTTTTAAATTCCTAGGTACTGTCCTAATATAAAACAGCTACTATCCTAATAAAAAAACCTAGCTAAATTCCTATCTACTAGGGTTAACTAATTTTGCAACTTTTCCCCCAATCTTTAAAAAGCAAGCACACTCTCACTCACTTACTAACATTACACTAGAATTCTGTTAACTAAACACCTAAAATACCTAGAATTCATTTACCAGGAACTGAAAACCCTAACCCTAGAATTAACTTAACTAAACACCTAAAATACCTAACCCTAGAATTAAATTAACTAAGCACCTAAAATTCAGTTCACTAAAATAGCTAACCCTAGAATTCAGTTAACTAAAACACCTAAACACCTAAAATACCTAACCCTAGAACTCAGTTAACTAAACACCTAAAATTCAGTTAACTAAAACACCTAACCCTAGAATTCAGTATACTAAAATGAGAGAGAGGAGGGGCGGGGACTTACAGCGGTTGTCGGGGGAGATGGCAGTGGGGAGGTGGAGGTCGGGGGAGACGGTGGCGAGGCGGCGACGAGGCTGGCGCACTGGAGGGGGCGACGTCGAGGAGGAGGCAGGCACGGCGACGTCGAGGAGGTGGAGGCAAGCGCACGGCGACGTCGAGGAGGAGGCAGGCGCGGTGAGGACGGGCTCCGGCGACGGCGCGAGGAGGCAAGGGCGACGAGGGCTCCGGTGACGGCGTGGAGGAGGGCAAGGGGATGGAATGGGGGGAATGGGGGAAATTGGGGAAGAAAGGCCCGTGCGGTGTGGTTAACTCAAACATAGCAGTAGCGCGTTTGTGGACCCGCGGTATAGTTAACTTAGCTGTAGCGCGGGCTACCCAAACCGGCGCTACAGATAACTTAGCTATAGCGCGGGTGTGGACACACGCTACTGCTATAGCTAACTTAGCTGTAGCGCCGGTTTGGGTAGCCCGCGCTACAGCTAAGTTAACTATAGCGCAGGTCCATAAACGCGCTACTGCTATTCCTTTGATTTTTCTTTTCATTTTCTCCTTTTGCTTTTTCTTTTCATTTTCTTTTTCTTATTTCCTTTCTCCTTTTTCTTTTTCTTTTCATTTCCTTTTCTAATCCTTTCATTTTCTTCTTTCCATTCTCATTTTTCTATTTCTTTTCATTTTTTTTTCTTTTCCGAAAGATGACCGAGCCGGGAAGAACGGGATCAGATACAATGTATATAAATCAGGCGACGATATATATTACATGTCATTTGACCGATAACGATTAAGTGCGTACACAAAATAAATACATATATATAAATGATGGTTTCTCAGCGTCGACGTTTTCGTTTTTGAGTGAGCTTCTTTCCCTTCTTGTTCGCTGTCGAATAATTAAGCCCCTCGTTGTGACTTTTCCTTTTCCATGGAGTACGATCTTTCTTAGGTAATGTAGTATTGATTCTTCTTTTGACGTATGCTTCATTGTCATCGTCATCTTCCCTCATCGGGTTGCCGTACTGGTCGTAGTCTTCCTCGTTGGCGATTCCATCCATTCCGATGATGTTCCTTTTGCCTCTCCTCACGACAACACGGCTGGGATTGCTCGGGTCGGTTATGAAGAAGCATTGTGTCACGTGCTTAGCGTGTACCCATGGCTCGTTTTTTGCGATGGCGTTCACGGTAGCGTTATTGGCGTCGGGTATAGACATGGTAGTGAAATACCGGTTTTCTCTTTCGACGTTCTTAGCCCATCTGACACGGAACATCGTCGCATCATGCAGTCCTGAGTAGTCAAGCTCCCAGATCTCTTTGACCCTTCTGTAGAATCTTTCAGTTGCGGCATTGTCGCCGGTCATGTATTCCATCATCACCCCTGAGTTCTGAAAATCACTGTTTATATCTTTGGCCTCCGTGTAGAACATGTATCCATTGATATCGTATGCGTGATAGGTTGCGAGGTTGGCCGCGGGGCCATGTGCTAAGGTGTATATGAGCAATCCGTCCATAGAGCCCTCTTCCGGGGGATTAGCAAGAACATGCTCTTTGAACCAAGGCAGGAAAGTGGAGTTGTGCTCTCTAATAACTTCGGTGTTCGTCTTGCATAGCCCCCGGTCACGGTACTTCTTTGAGATGGTTTCTTTGTGCAGTGTCCCGAAAGGATCTACCACGTCTAGGTGCTGTAGCACTACTAAGTTTGCTCTATCAAAGTCATTGCGTCGACCCGAGTGGTCCACATGAAGTTCCCTCCGGCCGTTGGTGTGACCTTCTCCTCCGAGCCTTCCAAGGTGCTTGTTAATGGGCAAACCAACAACAGGGTCTCCGCCATATAGATAATTCTCGCAGAAAGAGGTGAACTCTTGCGTCAGATAGCCCTGGATGATGCTTCCATCCGGACGGTACATGTTACGAACGAATCCTTTGATGACCCCATTCATCCTCTCGAACGGCATCATGTTGTGCAGGAATGTTGGCCCGAGGTCTATGATGTCGTCCACAATGTGGACACACAGATGCACCATGACGTCAAAGAACGCGGGCGGGAAGTACATCTCAAGCTCATTTAGTATCACAACGATCTCTTCCTGTAGCCTTCGGAGCTGCTTCACACTGATCGACTTTCGAGAGATAACGTCGAAAAAGTTGCAAAGACTAATAAGCGTGTCACGGACGTGCTCGTCCATTATCCCTCTATGGGCAACAGGAAGTATCTGCGTCATCATCACATGACAGTCATGAGACTTCATCCCGCTGAATCTTTTCTTCTTGGTGTCTAGAAATCTGCTTATCTTCCCACAGTAACCGGAACTAACTTTGATTCCGGTAAGGCAGTTGAAGAATTGATCGATCTCCTTCGGACATAAGGAAAAGCAAGAAGGGGGGCAATAATTCTCTTCCTTCTTCTTGACTTTTTTGCCCTGGTCCCGCGCCTCCGTCTCCATCTCCGTCTCCTCCGACTTTTTAAGAGGCGGCATGTGGAGATCTGCCCTGATGTTCAAATCTTCCAAGTCTCTTCTTGCCTTCGGCCCATCCTTGGTCTTATCCGGCATGTTCATCAGTGTTGCAAGCAAGATCTCAAGGACATTCTTCATGATATGCATTTGATCAAGGCAATTAGGCGTGTCGAGTTTGGGCCAGTACTCCAAGTCCTAGAAAACAGACCTCGTTTTCCATACATTCAGCAGCGGCTCCTACACCTTTTTCATCTTTCCCGGCGCGGGGCACTGTTCCCACTTTTTTAATAGCTCATCGATTTTGGCGCCGCTCCTCTTACGTGGAGGTCCTCGATGCTCAGCCTCACCATTGAATAGATCTCCACGGTTTCTCCACGGGTCGTCCTTCGCGAGCCATCTTCGATGCCCCATGTACACGATTTTCCCAGACCCGCCATCTTTTGTTAGCTGCTGAGACGTTGTATCATCCATGCACCGCGTGCGTCCGCAATATCCGTGGCACACCTGGCCTGCGACATATCCGTAACCGAGATAGTCGTGCACCGGCGTCATCAGCGCGACTCTCATATAGAAATACTCGCCTTTGCTGGCGTCCCATGTCTTGGCCGGTGTTTTCCATAACGTGTCTAACTCCTCTTGAAGTAGCCCCAGATACAGATTAATATTATTTCCCAGTTGTTTCGGCCCTTGAATCAGCATGCTCATGTGTATGTACTTTGTCTTCATGCACTTCCAGGGGGGAAGGTTGTACATCCATACAAACGAGGGCCATGTGCTATGGTTGGTGTTCTGGTTGCCAAACGGATTCATGCCATCGGTACCCGCGCCAAGCACGATGTTCCTTGGATCACCTACGAAAAATCGATATTCGGCGTTGAACGCTCTCCACTTTCTTGCATCCGCGAGCTGTCTCAGCTTCGGATCATCTCCATCGTCGGGTTTCACCCTCTCCGTGTGCCAGCGCATGAGCTTTGCTTCCTTAGGATCTACGAAATAACGCTACAGATGGGGATTGATCGGTAGGTACCATACAACTTTCTGGGGAGATTTATTTCTGGCCTTCTTGTATCGAGAAGCATTGCACACCGGACAGTTGTTTTTTTCCGCGTGCTCCTTCCGATAAATGATGCAATCGTTGATGCATCCATGGTATCTAATGTGCGGCAGATCAAGAGGGCACACGACCTTCTTGGCCTCATCGACACTAGTAGGACACAGGTTCCCCGCGGGAAGAACCTTCTTTAGATACTTGAGAAGCTCATCGAGGCTTCTGTCGGTCCATTTGTTTTTAGCCTTTGTCTTTAGAAGTTCGAGCGTGAAACTCAAGCGGGTCACCTCGGGATCGCAACCATCATACAATGGAGTATGAGAGTCTACCTCCAGTTGCTCCAGCTTGGCCTCCTCTCTACAAGCAGCTCTGTCGTTAGTCGTCTTCTTGCGAAGCAGGTCTCGAACATGAGGGTCTCGCACGACTGAACTTAGTAGCGACGAATGCTCTGGCGTCTCCGCGTCTTCTCTGTCATGTCCGACCACTTCTCCGCCCCCATGTCCGGCCTCTTCTCCGCCCCCATGTCCGGCCTCTACTCCGCCCCCATGTCTGGCCTCTTCTCCGCCGCCATGTCCGGCCTCTTCTCTGCCACCATTATCGGTCATCTCTTCGTCTGGTCCAATGTCGTAATTGGCTGCCCCATCGACGTCATCATCTTCACTTATCCACCGAGTATAGCCATCCATGAAACCAGTCATGAGCAGGTGCGCTTTCAAACGGCCTTCCTTAAAGGGGTCGAGCAAGACTCCTCCTTTGCATCTTCGACACGGACAGAAAATCTCCTTCCGGTTATTTTCATACATGTCGTGCACCGCGGATCGCAACCATCTTTCCACCATCGTTCCACTGACCTTCACGATCGCCTGCGTGGTATAATTAATAAGCAAAAGGATTATAAACGCATCCATGCATGCATGCATCAAAGTCATACAAAAATTCGACATGACCTTCCCTAAAAAAAAGGACATATAGAGTTTGCCCGAAATTCGCCGAAACGGAAATAAATCGACATTTCGGCAAAACATAAGCAACTCAAGCACAATTCGGCGGCAACTCATGCCACACACACAATTTCCATCATATCGCCCGATTATATCATATCGCACACATACACATATTTCCATTCTTGCAAAAGAATAAATTTTTAATCACCTATCTCGAGATCAAGCACGGTGATGATGATGTCGATCGGTGTCGCCACACACCTAGGGAATGATCAAAAGTGGACAAAGCTTACTTCTTGACATGGCTAGATCTAGTTAGGGAGGTACATAGGTCACTTCATTAAATGGGTAGATCTACCTAGCTAGTTGGGGAAGGAGATGACTCTAACTAGTGGAGGGGGAGGAAAAAGAGAAAGGAGTTGCATTAATGGAGGTGGTGTAGTTAGCTAGGAGCAATAAAGAGAGAGAAAGAGAGGTAGAAGAAAGAGAGTAATGGGGGGGGGGAAGTAGTGAGGAAGAAGCAAAGTGAGGGAGAGAGGAGGTGGGAGCTAGGGGAAAGTGAAAGGAAGAGAGGATGGGGGAGGGGGAGGGGAGGAAAAGGTGGTTGCGCTTTAGCAGTAGCGTGGGATGGGAAAACGCGCTGCTGCTAAAAAGTAGCAGTAGCGCGTTCCTGGACGACGCGCTAATGCTAAGTGGGGTCCGCCATGTGGCCAAGTTCAAACTTAGCAGTAGCGCCCTACACTAAAAATGCGCTACTACTATTTTCTTAGCAGTAGCGCGGTTTGTAGAAGGGCGCTACTACTATACCTAGCCTGTCGGCAACGGTGTGGCAATTATAGTAGTAGCGCGTTTTCTTGTAGCCGCGCTACTGCTATTTGGATAGTAGTAGCGCCCTTGGTGACAACGCGCTACTGCTAATTAGCAGTAGCGCCTCCTTTTAACCAGCGCTACTGATAAGCTTCTGTGTATAAGGTTTTCCCTAGTAGTGTTGCCCAGCATCTTCCCTAGCTTTGTTCTTGCAACCCGGAAGACGTGCCACTTGCAACATCTGTGTGTTGAATCTGGGAACACCATTGAGATGGATGTAGCCATTGCCTGGTCTTGATCAGTCATTATGTTCAATGGATGCTTGTTATTCATTGCCAACATCCATTGTTGGAAGACCCACTTGAAAGTTTCAATGGTCTCATCAGGCAGCAAAGCACACCCCAAACAAACAGTGTGTGTGTGGTTGTTAATGCCAACAATCGGCGCAAAGGGAAGGTTGTAGCGATTTGTGCAGAATGTGGTGTCAAAAAACACACAATCCTTGTACTTTGGATACAAGGCCCTTGTTCTCCCATCAACCCAGAAAAGCGCCCTAACAGCCCCATCTTCTTCTAGTTTGGAAAAAAAGAAGTTGGGGTTCTCCACTTGTCTTCTCTTAAAGTACTCGATGGTAAGCTCCAAATCATGCTCTGACAGGCCCTTTCGCAAGTTTGCTCTTGCATTTGTCACATCAGTCTTCACATACGGCAAACTCCTTGGGTAGCAACACCGTGCATCTCCAAGCAAGCCCATCATATTTGCTGTTGATATGTTGCGATAGTGCAGTGAGGTGATATATTGCATGTCCGCATCCGGAATCTTTCTATGAGAACGGCAAAATCTCCGACGGCCCCTCTGCAACATCAGCTGGTGTGTGTGTTCCGTCTCAAAAATTGTCACAACCCAGGTACCGTCTCGTAGGGTAACACCCATATGCGCCTTGCAATCGTACCGCTCCAATCTGTTTCGTCGCCTCTTGTCGCTCACATCCATATAGATGCCAACTTGCTTGCTTGCTGATTTCTTATTACTAGCATAGCTCATGTCAGCATCATCACTTTGATTTGTTGCAGCGCAGTCAGAAATGCTTCCACTCGCATTCTTGGAAGGATTTTTCCGTGAGTGTATGCACTCAAAAACTCTATAGATTAAGATGCCTTTCTCCCCCGAGCCTCTTATCCTACTATGCTTTGATGTCACAATTCGAGTTCCAAAACCCATCTTCATTGCATAATCATTGTAGACTCGTTGAGCTTCTTCAACATTGTCAAAACCCATTCCAACAAAAGGGACAATTGGTTGCGACGATATATCTTCATCAGGTTCATCAACAAGTGCTGAAGCATTTCCATTGGCATTGTTACCGGGAACTTGGGCATTCACATGAGCTGGATCACCCGTGTTCTGCTGCAAGGTGTCCTCACTATCCGTTCCTAGAGGATCATTCAGATCAAGGCCATCAAGTTCTTCTTGCTCCACAACATTTTGCAGATCATCATCAACGAAAATCGATGGCTCCAAAGCAACATTCTGCAACAAAATTAGCACCCAAGTCAACCTTTTATTTTGCTGCATCAAAAAACCATGCAGAAAAACGCCAAACATAGTGGACGCAGCATGTGAAACACAATTTCAGAACAAGCTTTTTTTTGCTACAATCATAGCATAACTTTTTTACAACCAAAACACTTAGCATACTGTTTTTTAAAGGTTCTTCCTCCACCAAACATTTCTACAACGTAGTAGCATGTACAACATTTGGATCATGAAGATATGCAACATCCTTCTGTTTTCATTATTTTTTGAACCAATTTTTCCTTCATGTAGCATTGTAGCATGTAGGATGTAGCATTGTACCAAATTCACTACATACTTGTAACAATTTATTAGCAGAGACCACTAAGGAACATTTCTACTAGCATTATTTTCAGTGTCAGAATTTTTTCAGAATAATCAACACAAGTAGTCGAGAAGATTTTTTTTCATGTGATGCTCATCAACTGAAATCAAAGGTTGCAACAATTTTTGTGAGAGATAGGATCTAGGGTTTGGTTTTCATACCAGATCAATTTCATCCCAGCCATGTTGTGCTGCATCCTGGAAGACTATACCGGGGTTGACGTACCGTTGCATCATCGGTACACTACCACCAGGGTCTTGCCGCCTCAGAGGAAATAGGCCATCAACGGCGGAGGAGCTCATCCCAGAGCTCGAACCCAAATCCATGGAGGCAAGGAGGTTACCACGTATGTAAGACATGGTTGAAGCAAATCGAAGGTCGCGTGATAGTTGGGGGACCCCTCCTCGAGTAGAGCCTGTAGCCGGAAACCAAAATCCGGCGGATCCGGCCGCCGCCGCCGCGGATCGGGGACGGGCCGAAGCGGGAGCAACAGGGTCCCCTGTTTCCTCGCTGTGCTGGGCGAAACAACGGTTGCAACTTGTCTTGTTTATTTTTGCTGCAACGGTTCGTTTGGTGGGGAGCTCGCGCGCAGATCAAACGGCCCTGACTCGCTCAATCGGGCGGCTGGGGATAGGCCGGCCCAACAGCTCGGCCGGTCCGCCGGCGCCTATCGGCGCCCTACCAAATATGCCAACGCCCCCACTATTTAAAAAAAAGTAGTGGTGGCGTTGATTGAAAATGGCGCGCCACCAATTAAAGTTGTGTATAGCGTTTTCTCCACTACTATCCCCATCTCCCGCCGCCAGTACCACCTCTGATCTCCGGTTGATTCCCACGCCGTTTGGTCCCCTCCTCCTCCCAAATTTGAACCGTCGCCTTCTCATCACTCCACGCATCTAACCCGCACGTCAATTCGACGATTGTAGGGCTAACCGGCGAGATCCAAATTCACCGCCGCCACCACTTGCCGGAGACAACGCCGGCGACGCCTCAGGACACGCCGGTCACCGCCTCCACCTCCCACAGTCGCGGATTGATCCGCTGAGTCCATCCATCACCTCGCCATACCCAGCCTCGCCGTCGATCGCTGCCGGTAGCCACCGCCGTCTCCCCCTGTAATTAGGCGCCAAATCACGTTTTAAATTTTTTAAACTGACAGTGTCAGGTTCTTAATGTTTTCCTCTGATTACGCCTTATGCCATTTCAAAGTACGCTTTCTCTACCGGGAAACGTATTTCTGGCAAACGTTTTCTTTTAAATCTGTTTTAAATAAAACAGAGATGTGCACAGTATAACTATTCTTCGCACATTCATAACTTTTTATTCTTAACTCCTTTTTGACTGATTCTTTTTTTGTTCTTTTTCATTTGTCATCTAGCTTTTTTATAGTATTTATTTAAAAATCTTTTCAAATACTTTTATGTACTGTTTTGGAATTTATGTTGTTCTTTTAAATATTGTTTTATAGAAAACGAAGGAGGAAACATTTCCAAGGATTTTCCAGGGTCATCTACTGCTTATTTTGATCAAGGCAAGCATGTTTGTCCTTTGGATATGGTGGTTGCATTCATGTTTGCTTAACTAGAATTATGTGCATGGATATGGTATATATATATGAAATAGGGCATGTTTGCTTAACTAGAATTATGTGCATGGTTATGGTATATATATGAAATAGGGCATGTTTGCTTAACTAGAATTAAGTGCATGGATATGGTATATATATGAAATAGGTCATATGTGACATAACTTTCTTGGATAAGCATGAGAAAACCTTTGCCATAAAAAGTTTGTACTAACTAATATCAATATACTTTTGCTCCTGTTTTGTGCCATGTTATATTTGAGTTGTCTAACTTGCATGAAAAATAAAGGTCACGTAGCAACGTGATCGAGAAGGTTTTAACCGTGTTGAAGCATGGTTATATTTTTGAACATGCTGGAGCACGTTTGGGTTGTAGCCCTATTTTGGTACGGATCTTTATAAATAATTGTGCTAACAAGTTGCAGGAAACATAAACCTCCAGAGTCGGCCATAGATCAAGTCTTGTTACCGTTATCTCCTAGCTTGTTTCGTGCTACCACATGTCCCTACACAACAGGGTATGGTTCAGTAAGTTGTGTAACCCCTTCCCTGCACACACCTATAGAGAGGCCAAGTGAAGGTACCATGGCCCTGGGTAAATCCAGTCACTTGGTCTGGGTGCATGAATGTCCCGGTTTGTAGCCGAAGAGGGGTAGCGCCCCTTTGACCCCAACGAGGTTCCGCGCGTGATATAAATATTTTTGTTCATGCTATTGGAGGTTGGAGCCTTCCCACTTAATATTTTGCTTTACCGATGCTTTGGGGTGATTCCTGGCTCGGAAGGTTAAAGCTGGTGTGTTAGGTAAGGTGTGTTTGCAACCTCCTGAGATGGCAAGAGAAATTCTTTACATGTGGGTAAAGAGTACAACCTCTGCAGAGTCTTAAAACCTATTCGAATAGCCGTGTCAATGGTTAAGGACTACAGTTCGGAGAGGTCAAGAGTTGGACTATAGTTAATAATATAATGTTATTATGGACTAACCCTTGTCTCTTATATATTTTGGAAGTATCTCCTGGGAAGGTTCTACCTCCTGGATACTTCGTGAACTATGTTTAATATTCAATTGACTTTTTCCTCGTTGAAATAAAGCCCTTTGTGGGGCATTGCGAAGACACCCAACTGTGGCATTCTTTTATGTTTTGCTCTTGGGATTCCCATGGACGGTACTACCTCCTAGAACCCACTTTACCTTTGGATCTATTTGTATTAAAGCCCTTTGTGTGGCGTCGCAAAGACACCCAACTGTGGCATTCTTTTATGTTTTTCTCTTCGGATTCTGATGAGCAGTACTACCTCCTGGAACCCACTTTACCTGTTGTTCTATCAATTAAAGCCCTTTATGAGGCGTCGCGAAGACAACCAACTGTGGCACGAAAGTGCTGTTCTGCAACCGAGCTCACATGAGCTTGGATGAACAGTAAACCCTGAAAAAATAGTAAAACATTTCAAAAAAATCTGAATTTTTTTTGCAAGGGACATTGATGCTTTTTCGACATGTCTGCAAAATTTCGCTATGAAATCACATTCGTGTAGGTGTGGGAAAAAAAAACAAAATCGATGCTCCAAATAGCGGTCTTATTTTGTTTTTGTTTTTGCCCACACCTACACGAATGTGATTTCGTAGCGAAATTTTGCATGCATGTGGAAAAAAAATCAATGTTTCTTGCCAAAAAAATTCAGATTTTTTTGATTTTTTTACTATTTTTTCAGGTTTTACTGTTCATCCTAGCTAATGTGAGTTCGGGTGCAGAACAGCTGCGTCCAACCGTGGCATTCTTTTATGCTTTTCTCTTGGGATTTCCATGGATGGTCTTACCTCCTGAATCCCTGCTTGAATTTTGGTTCGATGATTTTTAGATTCATCTGGGATGGTTCAACCTCCGAAGAATCATTATTAAATTACTTATATCTTGTCAATATCTATATCTCAGGTTCACTAACCTCTACATATTACCCTGATATTTATGCCATGTCATATATATAACCTGCCAGGATATTTTTTATACCGGCAAGGCGACCCATGGCGTGCCCAAGGGCCGTCCGCGCGCATACGGCGTCGTCCCTCGTTTGCGGTGCCGACACCTTATTAGTCAGGCGGCCACACGTGACCTCCCCCGTACCGTACGTACCTCGAAAGCCAAAAACGGCTTGACGAGTTGCGCCAGCGTCCGAACAAGTTTAAATCGATCCGGTGGGCGCAGCATGCATGCATGTGCCATGGTACGTACGGATCACAAGCTTTTTTGGATTCTTTTTTTATACCTTACCACGTATGCCATGTGGTACGTACGGCTCACAAGTTGCATAAATATGTCCTTCATAAATATCTCACAGGTTGCATAAATATCTCAGGCACAAACATGTAATTAAATAGATGCGTGCTCCCCTACCTGCTCCAAATGGTGAACGCTTATAGCGAGGCTCATTTTTTTTTTTTAGAAACACACTACAGACACGGGCGTTTACATACACGCACATGCACTCACACCTATAAACATACGCATGCACACCCTACCCCTATGAGCACGCTTATACCTAGGCTCAATTGTTATACTGTGCTCAGTTAATCAAATCATGAAAAAGTATTAGGCCAGGTGGTGATACAAAAGTAGAGTTAGTCCTTGATTATTTGGACTTCTCACAACTCTTTTTTTTTAAGTACGACTTCTTACAACTCTTAACATCACCAAGACCCGGCAACAAAATAACCCATACAATGTGGTTTCTTACGACAATTCTATATATACAAAGAGTTGGCATTCAATGCGACCGTGCACAAAAGCAAATAAGATCTCCTTTAGGTCAATTCTACCCTATCTCTTGCACATCAACAATCATCAAGCATGGCGTAAGAAGTGTTACCAAGTATCATCCAAATTATAACTTAGGTCATTCTAGACATTGACACAGCCGTCAAGATGACACTTTAACCATCGGTCTTTATTAAAATGTGTTGCTCAGATAAAAGTAAGTATACATTCTGAGAGTATTTCATATAGATCTAGTTGTACCAATTTAATGTTATAAATGTTGGTAATCTTCTCTATATCGATAGTCAAACCAAAAGATGTTTGACTAGCTAGCACAAATTTTAAAATGATACATATTGACCATTTAGTTAGATTATATGATAAATAAAATTATATCATTGATCAATGTATCGCTACACAAAAGCAAAAGATGTTTGACTAGCACAAATTTTTAATGATATATATATTGTGATCATTTTGTTACATTATCTGGTAAATAAGATTAATCGTTGATCAATTGCGTCTCTAATGACTCTCATGTCATTAATTTGTTGGGGTTTGCTTTTTCTAAATCGATTGATAAACCGATATTAATAAGTCGACCATGTTACACGTAAATTTTAAAATTGTGCAATACCCAATACTCGTTTCATAATAAAATCAATGCTCAAGACCGTTGACTTACAAATAATGATTTCTCAGTCAACTTAGAAATAGCTAATCGCACCGTAATTTGTTGTGTTCTGAAGCACAATAATGCATTTGTCCACAACTTAATTTAGAAAAACCAAATGCCCAAACACCAGATTGAGTATTCAAAAGTGGCTCAAGCTTTACTTAAAAAGTGACTCAACCAGATTAACAGTACTATCATAGTGGACCACGATGACAAACGAGCCCTAATTCAATGGTACGTGTGTTCAGTCATTTGCTTGTGGAGGTTTTGTCGTCCTACGTACCTCCCGTCGATCATAAGATGATATTAGACAAAGAATAAAAACAGGCGTACCAATCATGCTTGGTCCAGCCTCAAGCAGGCGTACGTCAGTTTTCGAAAAGGAGGATTATCCCCGGCCTCTGCATCAAGCGATACACATAGCCATCTTTATTAAATTATTCAACAGAGTTTGACAAGATAAATACATGGATCAACCCAAAGCCACCTTTCTAGCGACCTCTGTCGCTACACCTATAAGTTTGATGATGTGCCCTGACCGCGCACCAACGCACACTATCTAAACCGGTGGCCTCACCAAGCCGCCGCACGGCGAGCCGAGATCACCAACCGGTCTGGCAGACCCTTAGCGCGCACCGCATACGCACGCTTTAGAATCCGCCGCCGCCATCTTCCGCCTTCCCAATTTCAGGAGAGCTCAACGCATAGACCTTGCCAGGCCCAACTACCGTCGACGCCACCTTGACGCCAGACAGCACCACCATCCTGCGCGCATCCATCAATCCGCGACCGCCGCCGAGACCCGCTGCGCCACGCCATTGAGACTCGCCGCTGTCGATGCAGTAGAAGCCACGACGCTCCACCATGGCCACCGCGCGAGAGCACGCGGAGACCAGCGCCCAGAGCAGGCGTACATCAGTGCCTGTGGAATCTATATTGGGAGCTATCACATCATTTAAAGTTGGCAGTTTCTGCATCCGCAAGTCGGCAAGTGGCCAGAGCACGTACAGATAGTATCAATCTGTCCATATCTTAAACTCTATCGGAGTAGCGCAGAGAGATGACTCAAATACATGCATGGCTGCCCAACCATGGCCCTCAACTGAAGATATGCATTGGGATTTGGGGGAGAAGTCCAATTCATAGACGGAATGATTAATTAACCAACATATATCCTTAATTTTTTTAGAAGTAGGAGTACATCACCACCAACTTACCAGCATGCTTGGAATCACTAGTTTAACCTTGCTCTTTCGCCGAGAAGTGTCACAACCTAACCGCAGGCCGGCCTAACATGAGGAGCAGGAGCTAAGATGTAGCCAAGAATAACTCACCGATCGATCAATGTGCATGATGTAACATTACTTCTAATGACCAAATCAACCAGCTTCGATCGACCGGCAAGTCATTCTTGGCTGCATCATAGTCCCTGAGCCTAATGTTAGGCGACGGCCAAGCGATTCCATGGCCATGGCTGCATGGTGCATACATGAGGATGAGAAAGAAGGAAGAGAAGAAGCTAAGAGAGGGGATAGGCCCGGGCAGAGATGGAGGACATTTAGATTGATGGGCCTTGTATATATAGATACACGCAGGCAGCAGGGTCGGTGAGAAAGTTAAACAATATATAGATAGACGCAGGCACCAGGGTCGGTGAGAAAGTTAAACAAGCTGCGAAATTATGCAGAAGAGAAACGAACAAGTTAGCTACTCTAGCTGCGATGTACAATGGAAGTATTGAACGAGTAGGGCGATTCAGAGCCCGAGCACACATGCCCCCGTCCATGAACAGTAAAATTGGTAAAAAAAATAGCAAAACAATTCAAACAAATCTGAATTTTTTTGGCATCCAAGATGCTCGGGTGCACAATGTGCGTGCAAAATTTGGTGATGTTTGGACTTTCAAAGAGGTCGTGGCAAAGAAAAAATAAAATTTGGCTTCGAAAGAAACTTTGGAAAGATGTACTGTTTAGACCCGATTTTGTTTTTTTGCCGCGACCTCATCGGATGTCCAAACACGACGAAAATTTGCATGCATCTTGCGCACATGAGCATCTTGGATGCCAAAAAAATTCAGATTTTTCCGAATTGTTCTGCTATTTTTTTTATGAATTTACTGTTCACCAGGTGCAGATGCGCCTGGGCTGAGTCGTGAATTAGCGCAGTATCATCTGAATATTTTGAAGAGGCTGTACGGGTGCTGGAAGGATCGGTCTTGGCGATGGATGTAGCACGAGCACGAGTAATGCTACACATACAATAATGCTAAACGTACAAAGAGTTACATGTAATTACACGCTGATTAGAATTCTTTCTTTCTAACTAACCTCTCCCCCTTGATTTTAAGGGGGTGAGACTCTCCTCCCCCTTAATCTCCAATCAAAACCCACCTGCCTGTAAAACCCCCGTAAACCTATGTATGTGTAGCATTACTCCACAAGCACATGCAGCAGGTATGGCCAAACGGAGCCAATAAGGTCGATGGCGATGGGTGCAGTCCATGCAGTACGGTCGTGTGCCTACGTGCACATTCTGTATATATAAAATTATAAATGCGTAATCGTATGGTACATGTATGATCTTTCTCGTGGAATACACCATGCGTGAACTTATACACACAAGAGAAATCTGCAAAGGATGACATGTGATGTGTAAGAATTTTCCAGGTTGAAATCTGCAAAACCGAACCGATGGCTTTAACAAACAAAACCTGCCGTGACCTCGAAAGCCTGACGCCCAGCCTTATTTTTCTAGGGCATCGATCAGAGCTACTAGCTAGATTCCTGGTCCTCTGATCGATCTGACGGATTGATTAGCTGGCTCCTGGTTAATTAGGAAAATCTGTCTAAAACCGCTAACGCGCGCGCGAAACATGCACGTCAGGTGAGGTGACTGACTGAAATGAAGCAATCAATCATGCACCCAAGCTCATGATGATTCCGGATGGTAAGTACGTACGGAGCTACACCGCTGTCCGATTTCCATTGCTATATTCTGCAGTGTGCAGTGTATCTCCGGATCTCCCTGTCTCCCTTTAACTAAGTACTAGAGTGCACTGTCCGAGTGCACACCACTAAGCAAACGAAGAGGAGGTAACAAATGTTCTAGCACTTAATTTTTTTTTTTGCGAAAATATCAGATCTATTATAAAGATTCATCGGAAGTACAAAACAGCCCAAACATAATAAAAATTACATCCAGGTCCATGGACAACCGAACGACCATTGCCGCCGCCAGAACGAGCCGCCGACGCCCCGCTGTCGCCGCTCCCATACCGGAGCCGGCCTGACCTTATCGATGACAGCCGGGAAATCTTCGTGCACGTGCCCCAAAGGACCAGCGTTCGGGAGCCGCAGTCGTCGCCATTGAATTCTTGAATGGACCTGAAAAACCTGACACCAAATCTCGCCGTTGCGTACGCACGACGAGAAGCCCAAACCTCGCCGCTCCGAGGAGCTGGCAGGAATCTACGCCAGAGCTCCGTCTAATCCGTCCCGACGAACGAATTTGAGGAGGATCGGAGCCCGGAAGACTGACTCGAAGAAGAAGCGCCACCATCCGTCCGAGCGCCGCCCTTGCGAGAACCCAAAACCCTACCTATCTAAGCCGAGGCACCAGGAATACCCTCCCCACCACCGGTCGCCGGAGCGGCAGGCGGATGGGAGGCGAATCCACGGGATCGCGTGCGGAGATCGAAGGGAATAAGGCTTTCCCTAGTCGCTTTGCGAGAGGGGAAAGAAAAAGCCTCCGTCTCTGCAAAGAAGGCATATAAATTTTCTCAGAAGTGAAATGATGTAAAGTTTGACCGAGTTTGTAGGAAAATCTATCAGGAACTACGATACCAAATTAATATCATTATATACACAATAAATATATTTTTATATTGGAAATTGGCTTTGGCTCATAGGTGCATATGCACCCATTGTCTAAATACACATTTAAAAATGTTAAAAAATTCTGAACAAAAATTTCACGTGTACATCCGAACATTCTATGTGCGTGCACAAAGTTTCGGTGAGAAAGGACATTTTTTGTGGCTTGTGTAAAAAAGACAATTTTCGATGCTTCATTATAACTATTCACGAGGCATTTTTGTGGCTTGATGTACACGCGAAATTTTTGTTCAGAATTTTTTAACATTTTGAAGTGTGTATTTAGACAATGGGTGCATATGCACCTATGAGCCAAAACAGCACGTATCTATCTAGTATTGTAGTTGTTGCTAGTTTTTTCTATAAACCTTGATCAAACTATTTCTAACAAAAATTATAGGCCATCTTTTCCCACAAACTTGCGAATGAAGAGGTACAGTTTCCTCGTATCACACAATCAATCAACTCACTGCTTCACTTATCTTATTCATTTATTCATGGATTTTTGTGTGTATATATATATATATATAGGAAAAATACATCCTACCACCTAGTGGTAGTTACCCGCACTCTTGTAGCCATCCGATCTAGTCCTAGGTGTGAGTTTTGATTAACGGGTTGGGTTGTAAAAATACTCAATTTCTCTCCCCCGCGCCCAATAGAAAAATAGCCAGATGTTTCCGATTTTTGTGCTTGGTCCATATATAGCTACCCGGCCGTTCCCAACGAACTAGCTAGATTTACGATCCCCCTTCAAAAGAATAAAAGCTAGCTCTATGATCTGGCCTCCCGTATGCATCCACTTCTATTGATCCTCTTTTATGCGTCTCAACAATTTTTGTTACGGCCCCATGGTGATTGCGGCCAATTCAATTAGGAGCACGGACATGTTACAAGGTATCCATGTATCTCATAAACCTTCATTATTCGTTCCTTATTTGGTTTGATTTCTTTGCTCATCTTGAACCATCTGTCCATTATTCTGTGATGCATTACGACTGCATATGGCCATCCGGCGCGGCGTGGCGACAATAATGGCCACCACGACGTCGAACGCCTGGGCAGCGACGACAAATTGCTGCACATATATGTCAACGCGATGAACGACCGCCATACACCGAAAGTGCTCTTCTAACCCCAAGCTCACATGAGCTCAGGTGAACAGTAAAATCAAAAAAAAAATAGTAAACAAATTAAAAAAAATCTGAATGTTTTTTGTGAGAAACATTTATGTTTTTCCCACATGCGTGCAACTTTTCATCATTTTGGAGCATCGATTTTGTTTTTTTTGCCACATTTTCCACGAATGTCATCTAGTGATGAATTTTTGAACGCATGTGGAAAAAACATCAATGTTTCTCACAAAACAATTTCAGATTTTTTTGAAATGTTTTACTTTTTTTGTTGAGTTTACTGTTCACTGAGCTCACATGAGCTCGGGATCAGAACAGCTGCGTCCCGCCATACACCTGCTCCTACATCGCCCGCGGTCGTCGACGCCCACTGCTATCATGGTTATTTTGATGAAGTGTTAGTATTTGAGATATAGTATTATTACTCGCTAGTTGATTATGTTATTGACATGAGTAAATGTGGCTGCTAAGTGCTATCATATATGTGTTTACTTCATGATATTGGCTGAAAACTTGATTGCTAGTTAAGCTTATATACAGCAACAAAAGCAAATGAGTTTGTAAAGGGTTTTTTTTTATCACTTTCAGTTTGTCAACCGAATAGCTTGAGGACAAGGAATGAGTTAAGCTTGGGGGAGTTGATATGTCTCCAACGTATCTACTTTCGCAAACACTTTTGCTTTTTTTGGCCTCTAATTTGCATAATTTGAATGAAACTAACCCGAACTGACGCTGTTTTCAGCAGAACTACTTTGGTGTTGTTTTTGTGCAGAAATAAAAGGTTCTCGGAATTGGATGAAACTTTATAGAGATTTTTAATGGAATAAATAAAAAATACTGGAGCAAAGAACTACCGGAGAACGGCCACCATGGGCCCACAAGCCAGGGGACGCGCCCACCCCCCAGGGCATGCCAGGTTGGCTTGTGGGCCCCTGGACCTCCTCCTGACCTAATTCCAATGCTATATATTATGTCTCCCCGAGAAAAAATTAAGAGAGAAAGTTTCATCAAGTTTTATGATACGGAGCCACCGCCACCTCCCGTTCTTCATCGGGAGCCCTGATCTGGACTCCGTTCGTGGCTCCGGAGAGAGGGATTCGTCGCCGTCATTATCACCAACCCTTCTCCATCGACAATTTCATGATGCTCACATTCATGAGTGAGTAATCCCCTTGTAGGCATACTGGAGGTAGATGGAGATGGATGAGATTTCACATGTAATCATGTCAATTTGTTAGGGCTTGACCCCTAGTATCCACTATGTTCTGAGATTGATGTTGATCTTACCTGCAAGTTGTATCACTAGTACAAAACGGGTCACCAACCGGGACAGCCCAATCGGGACTAAAGGTCCCCCACCCTTTAGTCCCGGTTGGTCACAAACCGGGACTAAAGGCCCTCCACGTGGCTGCGCTCGTGCGCTGGGGCTGGGGACCTTTAGTCCCGGTTGGTGACACCAACCGGGACTAAATCCCTGCCACTTTAGTCTCGGTTGGTGACACCAACCGGGACTAAAGGTTTAGGGGTTTAGGGTTTATTGTTTATTTTTCCTTTCCATTTTGTGTTTTCCATTTAATTCTTTTTCATTTCAAACATATTTTACGCTACTACGTACTGTACATGTTATGCATATATAATAGAATTTCTTGTAGAACATCATAGAATTTCTCGTACGACCATGCATACACATATATATACAATTTGGTATATACAATTTCTCGTACAATTTGCAGATCATTACATGCAGGCATTAGGTGAAATGGTATACTCCGTCGGGAGATATGACCTGCTCAAGCAAAAATCCTGTCATTTCCTCTTGAAGTGCTCGTATGCGGTCCTTTGGTAGGAGCCTATCCTGCATCTCCAACATCTTTAAAGAAGGAGATCAATATGAATATATTAGTTGTGTGTATATATATTAGATCATGATAAAAAAAATGTGAATAGTGTTTACGTACCCAAAGATATCTTTCATCTTTGTTCTTTTCGGTAATAGAGCGAATGTTCTCGAAAACGTAGTATGCACATAGATTTGTCCCCTTTTCCTGCCTCATACAATACTTTACGAGAATAGAATTCAATCACATAATAATCAAGCATGCATGATAATGGTATTGAAACTAGAATTAAAGAGATGCGCGGACGTAGCTAGTACTACTTAATTACCTTGCCCCGTCTCCATTTCAGCTGTGGTTTCCATTGACCGCAACCTCCTGGATGAACTTTTTCCAAACCCTGCCCGGCAAAGAAATTGAATAAAGGAGTTATTAATTACTTGATATCAGGAAATGAACTAAAGAGGCCGACATAGTGCGATAATGATTGAAATTACCTGTCAAGCATCAACTTCAGGCTTCTGTATTCTTCAGGGTCTTTACCTAGTGAGTCCAGTACTTCAACAGTTCCCTCGTCAATTCTAATGATTAGCAGGATCCAGTGGAATCTGCGCACACGTTTGTATAAGCGGGCATGCATAACTCATCAACTACACTTAACATCGAGTAAGCAAAAATAGAATTTGTAGTACAAGACAGTAACACTCACCTGAAGTTGTAAGGAAAAAGTATTTCTGGTCTGGTATTTAGTTCCTTCAAAAACATTAGCAAGCTATTCTCTGTGTCTTTGGAGTAGTCTTGTATAGTATTTTCATTAACGGTATTTGGGTCAATGAACCCAATGCCATAGACTCCATCTCTGTTCATTTCAAAAATCTTCATTCTGCATAATACCACGGAAAAGAATATAGTGAGGATAATTACAGGCAATAAACGAGCTGAGCTAGAGACTTAAATTACAGAAAGAAATCACTTACAGACAATAGCAACCGACGAGAGATTTGTCGAGTGCGTCTTGATTGAATGACTGAAAAATTTCTGGAAATTCAATCCACACATCATTTCCATGGAAGTAATGCACTGGCTTGACTTTCACCGTGAGGCTCTCTCGCCCGGCATTTACTTCTCTCAGGTACCATTGATGCAATTTGCGCATTTGCGTTGGTAGAAGCTCCTCCTCGTCAGGCCTGACCAGAGGGTTCCCGGGGACATATTTCTATGCTAGTTCCTTCAGATCCAACCTGGGGAGTTCCTCGATGCCTAGGAGTTGTTCAACAGAGATACCCATCTCTCTAGCCACCATGTCTGTATCAGCGTCGATTACCGCCTTATCGGTACTCACCTTGAGTGGGGGGATCGATTGCACTGCCTGTTCTCCGAGCTGGGGAACAGTTTTCCCGCTTTTATTACTACCTGTAAGGCTCGACTGCTGATTTTTTTGTTGATGATATGACTTGCTAATAGAGCGTTCATAGTCTGATTGCCTTTTCTCCACAGCCGGTTTAGCAAGATTCAGAAAGTGTTGTACGACTTTCTCAGGTATTTTCTCCTTCGGCGGCGGGGGCGGTTTCGGTGCAAAATGGGCCTGCACTTCGGAAGCAACTTGGGCTTTGGTTTCGTCCTCAGTCATCTCGTAAGCCAACTTCTTTTTGGCAGGAGGCTCGGGTTTCTTCTTTGGTGCTCTCTTCCGCTTTGGAGTCGGCCCACGTGGCGGAGATCAATATCGCGTACTCGCGCTGGGCTCCGTCTCGAGGTGGGGTGGATTCGGCTGACGCGGTGGAGATCGATATGGTGGCGGACTCGCGCTGCGCTCCGTCTCGAGGTGGGTTGGAGTCGAGTTTGGAAAGACGATGCAATCCTTTCTCCATACAATGATACCACGTATGACTTCTCCCAGTGTCTGCTCCCCTTGACCTCCAGGAAAGTCAAGTTGTAGTGAGTCATATGCCGACAGAACTTCATCCATCCCGACACGAGCATAGCCAGGTGGAATCGGATTGCCGTGGAAGGTTGCTTCAGGGGGATTTGGTAAAGCATAGCCGTCCGCCACCTTCATGGATATGTTCTTCACTTTCATGTGTAGCTCACAACTTGTCGTCTCTTCGATATCATCCACGGGGTAGCGAGCCAGCAGTGCATCTTCGGCCGGGACCCCCGTGGAACCCACGCTGCTTTTCGGCATAGATGGGACGGTGCTATCCAATGCTAGATCTGCTTGCTGCTGCCGCTGAGACGCCCTTTTCAGGCTAAGTGTGTCGATCTGCTCCTGCTGCCGCATGAAAGCGCGTTCCAACTCAGACAGCCGGTCTGCATCCTGCTTCTTCTTGTCTTCCTCTTGCTTCTTCTTTCTCGCATGGCTTCTGTAACTGACGTTCCAGTCCGCAAACCCCTCAACCCACGGAACAACGCCTTTGCCTCGTGTTTGTCCCGGGTGTTCAGGATTCCCGAGGGCGCGTGTAAGCTCGTCGTTCTCTCTCTCGGGCTGGAACACCCCCGTTCGAGCCGCTTCTATTGCATCAAGTAAAGTGTCCGAGGCTTCTTTAAGACTTGCCTGCTCAATAATCTCCCCTGTCTTTGGGTCCAACTTTCCCCCATGCGCATAAAACCAAGTCCTGCACCTGTCGGGCCAACCCAATGTTTTTGGAGTGACCCCTGCAGCAATCATCTTTTCCTCAGATTCATCCCACTTAGGCCGACCAGTCTTGTAGCCACCTGGCCCCAGAACATGGTGAAACTGTTTCTTCTCAGCATTGATCTTGTTTTTCGTCTACCGTTCCTTAGCTGCTTCCGATTCCTTGAACTCCACAAATAAGTCCCAGTGATCTTTTGCCTTCTCCAGTGCTGCAGTGAATTCTCGAGTCTTCTTTCCTGCTTCGACGTACCAGGCCCATAATCTTTTCTTGTGGTTGCGGAATTGTGTGGCCATCTTCTGAAGAGCACTCTTCTTGACTTTCTCCCGTTCTGCATCTGTTAAATGCTCTGGTAGGGTGAAATGTGACATGAGCGTTTCCCAAAGCAGATCTTTTGCTCTTTCGCCGACAAAACTAACTCCTCGATCTCCCTTTGGCTTATTCCATTCTTGAATGGAGATCAGGATTTGGTCCCTGACAATGACTCCGCACTGACGAGTAAATTTGTCCGCATTCTTTTTAGGAGCAAGCGGTTCGCCATTTGGTTTGATCTCATCGTTGTTGTATTTTATGCCAGCCTGCAACATTTTGGCCGGGCCTCGTACTGCCCTGCTTGTAGAAGATTTGCTCGATCCGGAGGGCTAAAAGAAGAAAGATTCGTTAATATATATATATACAAATCAATTAATACATGTAATGATCACCAGAGGCCTTAATTATATATACCTCGCCGGTCTTTGTTAATTGAAGATCATTTCCTTCGCCATCAGTGTTTGTGTGGCCTTCGTCTGTTGGTTCTTCCTCAAATATTCCCTCACCGGAATTGTTCAGATATTGTGAGCCGTCATCTTCAGGTTCACCCTCTGGGTTTCGGATCATGTCGAACATGATATGCTCTTGAGCATGGTTGTCTCTGCCGCTAGCGTCCATAGCTTAACTAATCCAGAAGAAAGATAAAACAATTTAGTATTCAAATTTGAATGCATCTCGAATAATATCACTAATACATCTCGAATAATACAGTTAATGCATCATCGAATATTATCGAATATAATCTCGAATACATCTCGAATATTATCACGAATACATCTCGAATATTATCTCGAATACATCTCGAATATTATCACTAATGCATCATCGAATATTATCGAATATAATCTTGAATACATCTCGAGTATTATCACTAATACATCTCGAATATTATCATATAACATCACTAGCTAATAAAGCTCGAATATTATCGAATAATCCAGTTGACTTGCAGTTCCTGAGGCGCGGGCGGTGGACACCCAAAGAGAAGGAACAATCACAGGATCATAGCTCGGGTGAGATCCCTGAAGAACCTGCCAGGTATTGGAGAACCTGACTTCGAATGCAACCATGTAGCGACGGACGTGCTCGTCCTCCTCCCTGACACGGCGACGTACCACCTCTTCGGGGGCCGGCTGCCTCCTCACCGATAGTGGCCCACGCGACCGCCACCAAAGAAGCTCCGGGTCAACGACGGAAGCCCGATTCCTCACCAAGCTACGCGCCCCGGAAGGTAGCACCTCCCAGTGCCAGCCCGGCGGAGCCCAGTCCCGGACGTGGCGCCTCTCAAGTAGGTTGTCGCCGCCGAGTCGACGACGAGGATGCGGGCCGGGCATCGTCGACGTTGAGAACAAATTCTTATGAAAACAAATTCCTATGCAATAATTATCATTTTATTATGCTACTCATATTTAATAAACTTTTACAACTATAGTAGATGGGCAAATTTGAAGAACATTTTATAGCATTGATCCATCTAACATTCATCTAATTAACATTCATCTACACACAAAAATACATTATAAATCCATCTAATTAACATTCATCTAATTAACATTCATCTACACACAAAAATACATAATAAATCCATCTAATTAACATTTCTTTCAAAAAAAGAGAACCTAGGATCTTCTCAAAACACAATTGCCATTCACAAAATTCCATCAAGCATTTCTTCTATCTTAGGACAGTACCCAACATCATTTCTTTCATTAAAACTTCTTTCATTAATATTCAAACAATTACAAAACCAAATTCTATCAATTCATGACCTCCTTTGGTTTTGCAAAGGAACTATATTCCCCCTAACATTTCTAGTCCAGCAAAAACTATCTCAGCTAGATGCTAGTACCCACACTTCATTTCTCCAAAAATAATCTGTCCACTAGTTCAAAATTTTCAAGTTTCATTCAAATGAAATTTGGACCAGATTCAGTTTCCTTGCTCAAAACCCAATCTCTACTACTCCAACAATTCTGAAATTTTTACAGCACCTCAACCATGCATCACAGAAGCCCCACAAAAAAATTTAAAATTTTAAAAAATGCCTAGCTACTGTTGGCATTGCTATCGAACACTTGATGTGCACAAATTCAGAAATTGGGCAAAGTTCTGAGATTGCACTGCCGTGCACTTCACTCTTCCTCTCCTTCCTCTCCTTCACAGCTTTGCCTCTGGCTCGTGGGCATCCACGGGATGCGGCAGGGGGGCGCGGGGTTGCCGGAGCCAACAGCAGCGAGCACATCCGTGGCAGCGCGGGCGGCGGAGCGCGACGGGGACAGAGGGAGGGGGAGGCCTGGGCCTTACCGGCATTGCCGAGGAGAGGGGCGGCGAGGCTCGGAGGAGATTAGAGACGAGGAGCGGCGATGGCGACGAGCGGTGTGGATCTCCGGAGAACTTGGGCAGCCTGGCGGCGTGGTGATCGATTTGTCTCCTGGGCGGTGGAAAACGCAAAGTGACGGTTATTTAGGATCGACCTTTAGTCCCAGTTGCAGCCACAAACCGGGACTAAAGGTCCTTTAGTCCCGGTTCCTGGCTGCAACCGGGACTAAAGGTCTGTTTTCGGGCGCGTGGGAGGGGGCCTTTAGTCCCGGTTACAGCCACGGGCCGGGACTAATGCTATGTTTTCGGGCCCAAATTAAGCGCGGGAGGGGGCCTTTAGTCCCGGTTGGTGGCTCCAACCAGGACTAAAGGGTTGGTCCTGGCGTGGTGGAAGTTTAGTCCCACCTCGCCAAGCGAGAGGCACTCGCACCAGTTTATAAGCCCCGCTGCGATAGCCGTCTCGAGCTCCTCTCTAAAGCAGGCACTATATGCCTAACGTTTGCCCTGCTCTGTGGGCCCTGCTAGCCCTACGGGCCTACATCCTGGCCCATATATAGATGGGTTTCTAGTCATATGCAGGCCGTGGTGGCCTAGTAGGAGGGCATTTTTTTTCTTTTTTGCGTATGTTATGTCAACTTTTTAGTCCCGGTTGGTTGATCCAACCGGGACTAAAGGTCTTTTCTAGTTTTTTTTGTTTTTTGCTTTATTTTTTTTCTTTTGTTTCTACTTACAGCCAAATATTTAGAATTTTTGAGTGAATCTTTTTGGTTTAGGTCACAAAAATGATAAACTTTCTGTTAGTGCCAGTAGTTTTCAAATTTCAATAGTTTAAATATGAATTCTTTGAAATTTGTGTGAATCACTAGTTTGTGAATAACTTGACTTTAAAACTAGATTTTTTGAGTGATTCTTTTTCCTGCTGTTTAATATTAGTGTGTTTTATCAGTATGTTCAATTTGGTAATTTTTAGGTTATTTAAATAGGTGTTTTAATCAAAAACAGATTCTCTTTAGCTCTTTTAGTTTTATAGCTCAAAAAAATCATTAAATGCATGAAAAATAGCGAATGAAGTCAGAAAGGGTTGAAAATTTATGATGTGGCTTTCAATGGTGCATGTTGAACGCACAAAAAGTATGGAGTTAAAATAAGTTTAAAAAAATGAAATGCCTTTGTAACAGATGAGTTTTCGTCCGGAACCCTGGTACTTCGAAAGAGATTGTCGAGTTTGTACACGAAGTGCATCCTGTTTTTGCCGTAACCCTCTCAACTTTTTAGAACATGCTATGTGGCTGAAATGATGATACCATGCCAAGTTTCAACCTTTTCAGAGTTCATTTGTAGTGCTTTTCAATTTCAGGGTCATTTAGCTCAAAAAATCAATAAATGCATGAAAAATAGCAAATGAAGTCAGAAAGGGTTGAAAATTGATGACGTGGCTTTGAATGGTGCATATTGAACGCAAAAAAATTCTGGAGTTAAAATAAGTTTATAAAAATAAAATGCCTTTGTAACAGATGAGTTTTCGTCCGAAACCCTGATACTTCGAAAGAGATTGTCCAGTTTGTACACGAAGTGCATCCAGTTTTTGCCGTAACCCTCTCAACTTTTCAGCACATGCTATGTGGGTGAAATGATGATACCATGCCAAGTTTCAACCTTTTCAGAGTTCATTTGTAGTGCTTTTCAATTTCAGGGTCATTTAGCTCAAAAAAATCAATAAATGCATGAAAAATAGCGTTCTTTCGCGTTTCAAATGCCAAAACACATATATACCCTAACTATTACAAAGATTCCCTCTGGTTTGTCCGAAGTGGGACTTTCCATATAAGTCCGGAAACTCACTAGAGAAGAAAGTGATGACGGTGAAGCCGGTCACATCCCAGAGTGGGATATTGGGGTATAAAACTTTTTCTTCGCTTTGCGCCGTAACCATGGACAATCTTCATCATTTAACAGGATGCTTGGGTCAGTCTTCACTATGAAGGGAGAAATTTCATGAAACTTTTCATAATCTTCTAACATGTCTGTCTTGTCCTCCACTCCCACGACGTTTTTTTTCCTGAAAGAACTATGTGGCAATTTGGCTCATCGTATGATGTATTCGCTTCCTTATCTTTTCTTTTTCTCGGCTTGGTAGACATGTCCTTCACATAGAAAACCTGCGCCACATCATTGGCTAGGACGAATGGTTCGTCTGTGTACCCAAGATTGTTGAGATCCACTGTTGTCATTCCGTACCGCGGGACTTCCTTTACCCCGCCTCCAGTCAGATTGAACCATTTGCACCGAAACAAAGGGACCTTCAAATCACGTCCATAGTCAAGTTCCCATATCTCCTCTATGTAACCATAATATGTGTCCTTTGGCCTATTGGTATTTGCTGCATCAAAGCGGACACCACTGTTTTGGTTGGTGCTCTTTTTATCTTGGGCGATCGTGTAAAATGTATTCCCATTTATCTCGTACCCTTTGAAAGTCGATATAGTTGAAGATGGTGACTTGGCTAGCAAGTACAGCTCATCTCCAACAGTGTCGTCATGCATGAGACGTGTTTGCAACCAACCGCCGAATGACGCCATGTGTGTACGTTTGATCCAGGGCTCAGACTGCTCCGGGTTCTTGGAGCGTACACTATCCAGGTGTTCCTCGATATACGGAGCGACGAAGCTGGAATTTTGAAGAACTCTGTAGTGTGCTTGCGCCCAAGAATGCCCGTCCATACATATTACTGAATCCTTTCCTAGCGTGCCTTTTCCACCCAGTCTGCCCTCATGCCGCGATTCGGGAACACCAATCGGCTTAAGGTCAGGAATAAAGTCAACACAAAACTCAATGACCTCCTCTGTTTCATGGCCCTTGGAGATGCTTCCTTCTGGCCTAGCACGGTTATGAACATATTTCTTTAAGACTCCCATGAACCTCTCAAAGGGGAACATATTGTGTAGAAACACAGGACCCAGAATGGCAATCTCGTCGAGTAGGTGAACTAGGACGTGCGTCATGATATTGAAGAAGGATGGTGGGAACACCAACTCAAAACTGACAAGACATTGCACCAAATCATTATGTAACCTTGGTAGGATTTCTGGATCGATTACCTTCTGAGAGATTGCATTGAGGAATGCACATAGCTTCACAATGGCTAATCGAACGTTGTCCGGTAGAAGCCCCCTCAATGCAACCAGAAGCAATTGCGTCATAATCACGTGGCAGTCATGAGACTTTAGGTTCTGGAACTTTTTCTCTTCCATATTTATTATTCCCTTTATATTCGGCGAGAAGCCAGACGGGACCTTCATACTGAGCAGGCATTGAAAGAAGATTTCCTTCTCTTCTTTGGTAAGAGCGTAGCTGGCAGGACCTTGATACTGCTTTGGATGCATGCCGTCTTTTCCGTGCATACGTTGCTGGTCCTCCCGTGCCTCCGGTGTATCTTTTGTCTTCCCATACATGCCCAAGAAGCCTAGCAGGTTCACGCAAAGATTCTTCGTCACGTGCATCACGTCGATTGCCGAGCGGACCTCTAGGTCTTTCCAATAGGGTAGGTCCCAAAATATAGATTTCTTCTTCCACATGGGTGCGTGTCCGTCAGCGTCATTCGGAATAGATTGTCCGCCAGGACCCTTTCCAAAGATTACTTTTAAATCCTTGACCATATCAAGTATATCATGACCAGTACGGTGGCGAGGCTTCTTCCGGTGATCTGCCTCACCTTCGAAATGCTTGCCTTTCTTTCTTAAGAGATGCTTGATCGGAAGAAATCGACGATGTCCCAGGTACACATTCTTCTTACATTTATCCAAATATATACTTTTGGTGTCATCTAAACAGTGCGTGCATTCGTGGTATCCCTTGTTTGTCTGTCCTGAAAGGTTACTAAGAGCAGGCCAAGAATTGATGGTTACAAACAGCAACGCTCGTAGGTCAAATTCCTGCTGTTTGTGCTCATCCCACACACGTACACCTTTTATGTCCCACAGCTGTAAAAGTTCTTCAACTAATGGCCTTAGGTACACATCAATGTCGTTGCCGGGTTGCTTGGGGCCTTGGATGAGCACTGGCATCATAATGAACTTCCGCTTCATGCACAACCAAGGAGGAAGGTTATAGATACATAGAGTCACAGGCCAGGTGCTATGATTGCTGCTCTGCTCCCCAAAAGGATTAATGCCATCTGCACTTAGACCAAACCATACGTTCCTTGCGTCCTCTGCAAAGTCCCGCCACTTTCTCTTGATTTTTCTCCACTGCAACCCGTCAGCGGGTACTCTCAACTTCCCGTCTTTCTTACGGTCTTCTTTGTGCCATCGCATCAACTTGTCATGCTCTTTGTTTTGGAAGAAAAGTTTCAACCGTGGTATTATAGGAGCATACCACATAACCTTGGCAGGAATCCTCTTCCTGGGGCGCTCGCCCTCAACATCATCACCAGGGTCATCGCGGCTGATCTTATAGCGCAATGCACCGCATACCGGGCATGCATTCAGATTCTCGTACTCCTCACCGCGGTAGAGGATGCAGTCATTAGGGCATGCATGTATCTTCTGCACCTCTAATCCTATAGGGCAGACAACCTTCTTTGCTTCGTACGTACTGTCGGGCAATTCGTTGTCCTTTGGAAGCTTCTTCTTCATTATTTTCAGCAACTTTTCAAATCCCTTGTCTGATACACAATTCTCTGCCTTCCATTGCAGCAATTCCAGTGTGGTACCCAGCTTTTTCTTTTCATCTTCGCAATTTGGGTACAACAATTTTTTGTGATCCTCTAACATGCGCTGCAACTTCAACTTCTCCTTTTCTCTTTGCATCAGCAATGGCCCGACCAAGATCATCAGCGGGCTCATCTGATGCCTCTTCTTCAGCTTCTTCTTCTTTATTCTCTTCCCCCATTGTAGTACCATCATATTCAGGAAACTCAGGATAGTTGTCATCATCCTCTTCTTCTTCATTCTCTTCCATTAGAACCCCTCTTTCTCCGTGCTTGGTCCAATAGTTATAGCCGGACATGAAACCGGACGTAAACAGGTGGACGTGAATAACTTTTGAGCTACAGTAATTCCTATCATTCTTACAGACACCACATGGACAACACATAAAACCATTCTGCTTGTTTGCCTCAGCCGCACGCAGAAAACTATGCACGCCATTAATGAACTGGGGAGAGCGTCGGTCATAGTACATCCATTGCCGACTCATCTTCATTACACAACACCGAAAAGACAAAATTAATACAAGTTCATACACACTTATTCTCATAAAAGAACATAAAACTATCTAGCTAAAGCATTTAAATGCAACAACAAATGCGATCAAAATCGCAACTAAGGTAATAATTGATCCAACAGCATAATGATACCAAGCCTCTTTATTAACGTCATATTTTCTAATCTTTCTAATCTTCAAGCGCATTGCATCAATCTTGATCTTGTGAGCATCGACGACATCGGCAACATACAACTCCAATTTCATCTTCTCTTCTTCAATTCTTTTCAATTTTTCTTTCAAATACTCATTTTCTTTTTCAACTAAATTTAACTTCTCGACAAGAGGGTCGGTTGCAATTTCTGGTTCACATACCTCCTAGATAAAAATATCTATGTCAACTTGATGGGCATAATTGTCATAAACACGAAATGCAACAAATAGTTATAAAAGAGAATATACCACATCCGAATCATAAACCAGACGAGGGCCGATGAGGACGGATATCAAAGTCATGGCACTATGTATAACAAACAATCATACAAGTAAGAAAATTATACAAGTAACTATCGAAATCATGCAAATAAGATTTTTTTATATAAAAAGGATAAGAACAAGAGGCTCACCAAGGTGGTGCCGGCGACAGGACGGTGTGGGCGATCGACGGTGGTTAGGACGGGGACGGGAAGGCACTAAGTAAACCACACCTACACATATGCAAACTAAGAAGTTAATTTGTGCTCAAATTGCATATAAATCAAATGAACTCCCACATAATTACTCCCAAACTAAAACCCACAAATCACTATACTTATAGAGCATTGCACGAGCTAATCTAGCAATGAGAGATGAAAGAACAAAGTTGCTAACCTTTGTGAACACTTGGATAGATGGGGTGCCTTCAAATCTTTACAAATCTTTGGCAAAAATGGAGGATGAGCTCGAGCAAGGGGAAGAACAGTGGAGAGAAAGGGGAAAACAGAGAGAATGGGCTCGGGCTGGAAGAAGAAGGGTTTATATAGGGAAGTCTTTAGTCCTGGTTGGTTATACAAACCGGGGCTAAAGATCAACCTCTAGTCCCTGTTTGTGATACAAACCGAGACTAAAGGGGATCGTGGGGGCCCCAGCCTGACACCAGCCGGCCACCACCCCTTTAGTCCCGGTTTGTATCACAAACCGGGACTAGAGGTCCACCTCTAGTCCCGGTTTGTGATACAAACCGGGACTAAAGGGGCTCGTGGGGGCCCCAGCCTGACACCAGCCTGCCACCATACCTTTAGTCCCGGTTTGTATCACAAACCGGGACTATAGGTAGAAAATGAACCGGGACTAATGATGCCCGTGCCCCCGACCGCTCCTAGCCATTGGAACCGGGACTAATGGTCACATTAGTCCCGGGCCGTAGTCAAACTGGGACTAAAGGGCCGGACGAAAGGTCTGTTTTCTACTAGTGTATGCACCAGTTGAGTTATCCACTATGGGCTCAGACTATGTTCTGAGATTGATGTTGCTATAACTTTGCTATGCTTAATGCTTGTCACTAGGGCCCGAGTGCCATGATTTTAGATCTGAACATATTATGATTTCATGAATATATTTGAGATGTTGATCTTACCTGCAAGTTGTATGCACCTGTTATCGTTCTGAACCCTAGACCACCAAGGTGACAATGGTTGGGATATCATCGGGGATGACTTTAACTTGAGGAGTTCATGTATTCACCATGTGTTAATGCTTTGTTCTGGTTCTCTATTAAAAGGAGCGCCTTAATTACCCTTAGTTTCCATTAGGACCCCGCTGCCATGGGAGGGTAGGACAAAAGATGTCATGCAAGTTCTTACCGCAAGCACGTTTGACTATATACGAAATACATGCCTACATATGAATGATGAATTGGAGCTATTGTGTGTCGCTCTAGGTTGTGACAGTTACATATTGAATCTCATCTGAATATCCATTGCTACTCCATGCCTACGCTTTAATACTATTCCCTTGCTCAAGTTACTACTACTCTGCTGGTTACAAATTTGCTACTATTCATGTTACTGCTGCTGTTACTTTGCTACTACTGCTATCATATTACAGTGCTACTAATAAATTGCTACAAGGAAGTGATTTCTCGGTTGTGGTTGAATTGATAACTCAACTGCTAAGGCTTATAAATATTCTTTGGCTCCCCTTGTGTCGAATCAATAAATTTGGGCGAAATACTACCCTCGAAGACAATTGCGATCCCCTATACTTGTGGGTCATCATGGTCGAACACATTACCTTCTCCATTTGCTTCCTCACCATCCTCCACACAATTAATAAAAGATGGGTTAGTTGAGATGAAAGGTTTAGTGGGAGGAGTTACCTTAGAGGATTTTGCCATAAGGCACTTGTGGGTGGTGGTGGTCTTGTTCTCGTTGGGGGAGTCGAAGAGAGATGTCGACGAAGAGGAATATTTGGCAATGGCAATGGATGCCAATGCCACAACTTCACCTTGGCCATCATCATCATCATCGGAGATTTACTCTTCTTGAACCACCCACCCTCATTGATGCACCTTCTTCATGAAGTTCTTGTTTTGGGAAGACTTGGAATTGTCCTTGTGAATAAGCTTTCCTCCATTGCCTTCCCTATTTTCATAAGGACAATCCACGATGAAGTGAATCACATTCCCACAATTGAAACAAGTCATTACTCTTTAGCCCTTTGACTTGAAACCACTTGAGTTGCTCTTGAAGTTGTTGGACTTGAAGTTCCTCTTGTTTCTTCAAAAAGTTCTTGAGGCTAGAGCCATGAGCTCATTGAAATCATATTTGGTCTCCTCGGGGCAACACTCTTCTTCTTCTTCATCTCTACTATCATCAACACACATCACCTTGGCCTTCAACGCAATATTGGGTTTCTTGACCCCACAAGCATGAGCAAGGGCATTGTCAGCGGTTTACTCAAGATTTCCATGGAGATGAACTCATTCAACATATCATCGGAGGACAAGGTGTGAAAGTCCGGTCTTTGGAGAATCACGGAAGAAGTGCTCATGTCAAATGGCATGATAGCTTTGAGAAACTTTCGCTTGATCCATTTGTCATCTGCATCCTTGCTTCCATGGTCCCTTAATGATACTGCAAGCACCGTAAGCCTACAATAGAGCTCTTGAGGGGTCTCATTATAGTGCATGACAAATGCATCGGTTTCATCTTGAATAACACCAAACTTGGAGTGTTGGATGCTAGAGCTTCCCATGAACAATGTGTTGAGTTGATCCCAGGCATCCTTAGCAGTCACAAAGGGATGGATGTGAGGAAGGTTCTCGGGAATCTAAGACTTTTGAATGATGAACAATGCGGATGCATTGAGTTGCTTGTCCACTTCTTCTCTTGAAGACAAGTTTCTTGGATCATGGGGATTGAATCCTTCTTGAATGATTCTCCACAATTGTGTTGATGAGCTACTAATGTGAGATTTCATGAGAAATAACCAGTTAGTATAATTAGATTCATCTAACATGGCTGGGGAATCATTTTTGAGGGAACTGAACACCATATGTGATTGGTGGGGAAACCATGGAATTGGCACCCAAACCATTCTTCCCTTGGGTAGGGTTAGGTGTCGACCCACTAGCTGCCTCTTTAGAAGAGTTAGCATCTGCTTCTAAGGTACGAGCTTCCTCTTTTCAATGGGAGCGGTGGTGGGTTCGCTGACACCTTTAAGGTACTTATCCAACATAGCTTGTACTTCATCAACCATAGATGATTTAAGTGCAGCCATGGCTTCACTTAATTCATCTCTAGTAACAGAGGCACCCTCTATGATAGGAAGGGCTTGGGGAATGGCTCCCTTCCTCACCACATCATCGTCGGCCATAGTCTTTAGGTGGTAAAGCCTTTATAAAGAGATGAGGCTCTGATACCAATTGAAAGGATCGGTATGGCCGACTAGAGGGGGGTGAATAGGTGACTAACAATTTTTAATCTCTTTCAATTTTAGGGATACAACAAGAATATAGGTTGTCCAGATATGCAACTAGATGGAGAACCTATATGCCAAGCTCAACAACAAACAACAAGCTAGAAAGATACGCAAGAAAGGTAGCTTGCAACACGTAAGTAAAGGTAAGAACTAACCGGAAGTGGAGGCGATGATGTAGTTCTCGGAGTTCCCTTCTTTGGGGGAGGTACATCTCCGTTGGAGAGGTGTGGCGGCACAATGCCCACCAAGCAACACAATGGCTCACCTTATTCTCCTCATGCCATCGCACAATGCAAGGTGCCACAAATCCACTACGTAGTGCCCTTGGAGGCGGCAACTGGACCTTCACAAACAAGGTTGGGGCGATCTCCACAACTTAATTGGAAACTCTCAACACCACCACGAAGCCTCACCACAATGGCTATGAGCTCCGAGGTGACCTCTTCCAGCTAGGGTGCCCAAACACCTAAGAGTAACAAGATCCACAAGAGAATGTAGGGGAAATGAAATTTCCTTTGGATGGAATTGGAGATCAAGGTCTCCTCTCCCAACCCTAGCAAATCAACAAGTTTGAGTGGCTAGGAAGAGAGATCAGGAAAGATAAAGCTTTGGCAAAAATGGTGGAGAGAGAGAGGTAAGAGGGTTAAGTAGAAGGATGAAGAAGCCCTCCTTTTATAGCTCCCCCAAATCCAACCGTTATGCAGATTTTCTGCTGAGTGGTACTACCGCTCCGGAAAACGGTACTACCGCTGGTCCCTTCAGAAAGCACTGTGAAGGCCTGAATGGTACTACCACCTAGGACACCGGTAGTGCCGGCTAAAATAAATTAGTTGGAACTTCCATTGCAGTACCACTCAAGTACCGTGGGCAAAACAGAAGGAAATCTCCCCTCTGCGGTGGTTCATCCGGCACTTGGTCCGGTAGTTCCGCTCCAACAAGGGAGCGATACTTCCGGCCAGGTGGACAGTACTACCAGGCCACAGGCAGAGCCGCAGTACACATGCCCAAGCGGTACTACCACTATGGACACCGGTAGTACCGGCTAAAATGCAATAGCCGGTACTCCCATGGTACTGCCGCTCTAGGACCGCGGCTGAAACAGAGAGGGAAACCCCCTCTGTGGTAGATGGTCCGGCAGTTAGTTCGGTAGTGCCGCTCCATAGAGGGAGCGGTACTACCGCTAAAGTGTGTGGTACTACTGGCCTGAGGGTAGTCAGAAGTAGTACTGCTCCCAAGGGAGCGGTACTACCGCTCACTACCCCGATACTACCGGGTAGCAGATAAAATAAAACTTTGGTAGGGTTTGAGGCTCTCCTCCAATACATGGGAAGGGGATGTGGGTGCAAATATTGATTTGTGTACATGCTTTGATTCCACCCATACCTTCCAACACGGAACCCCTTTTAATAGCATGGTTTTCCTATGACCCAAAGAAAAAGAAAATCGTCGGAACACTATCTTCGCTCTTTTCCTTTTAGAGGGGAACCTAACCATCTTGTGCCACTTCCGAATATGAATGTGTAGCTTAAGCACACGGTTAGTCCGCAAATTGCGTTGTCATCAACACCAAAATCATTAAGTAAGGAAATGCCCTTTCACATGTTATAGACGTATTACTTGCTGGTCCTTACTATAAGTCATGGGTATTTGATACCGGATTGATTGCTCATATTTGCAACTTGATGCAGGGGCTGCAGATGGTGCAAAAACTAGCAAGGAATGGGGTGCAGATGCACGTCGGGAACAGTGTCCAAATCTCCGCTCAAGCCGTTGGCGTTATGCCCTTGCGTCTACCTCCAGGATTCACTTTAGAACTGAATAAATGTTATTTTATTCTAGTATTATGTAAAAACATTATTTCAGGATCGTGTTTGTTATGTGATGGATATTCTTTTAATTCGGAGAACAATGGTTGTTCCATCCTTTTTAAGAATATGGTTTATGGATTTGCACCCATTGTGAATGGGTTATTCATTTTGGATCATGAATGTAGCAATGATGTCTTTAATGTAGAAGCTAAACATCTTAAGAAGACTGAGACAAATACCACTTTTATGTGGCACTACCGTCATGGCCATATCGGAAAGAAGCGCGTGCAGAAGTTTCATAATGATGGAGTTTTGCCATCTTTTGATTTCAAATCATTTGACACATGCGAGGCTTGTCTGCTGGGCAAAATAACCAAGACACTATTCATTGGTCATCCTGAATGGGGGAGTGACTTATTGGAGATAATACATAATGATGTATGCAGTCCAATGAGTATACCGGCACGCGATGGATATCTATACTTCGTAACTTTTACTGACAACTTAAGTAGGTATGGATATATCTACTTGATGAAGCAAAAGGGTGAAACCTTTGAGAAGTTCAAAGAATTTTAGAATGAAGTGGAGAATCATCATGATAGAAAGATTATATTTCTGGGATCAGATCTCACTGGAGAATATCTTAGTCACGAGTTTAGCAAACATGTTAGTGAGCGTGGAATAGTTTCACAACTTATGCCAGCTGGAACTCCACGGAGAAATGGGGTGTCCGAGAGACGTAACCGAACCCTGTTAGACATGGTGAGGTCTATGATGTCCTTAACAGAACTGCCTTTATCTTTTTGGGGTTACGCGCTAGAAACCGTAGCTTTCACATTAAATGGAGCGCCGTCAAAGTCTGTTGAGACGACACCATATGTTATATGGCATGGTGTTAGCACTCATTTTTGGCAGAAGGCGACTCAAGGCTGATGACCCGCCGCCAGGATGACCCGGTGTGGCGATGACTCGGCTAGTGACAGCTCAAAGATTACTGCTAAAGAGGCGCCATTGTGAAGGAGATGTAGCAGCCCAGAGAGGTGGATTATCAGCTCAACAATTCAATAACCGGCATTCAGCTCAAGGTCAAAACCGGCTCATCATGGATCGGTTTCACAGTACCGGCGACTCTGAGCCGCCGCTAGCATATTGAGCCGGCGTAGTTCAAGGACTGTTGATCATGTTATGTCCCAGTTCACAGGGTTATCAAGGGCTGACGAGGTTGAGACCCGGCAAGGCGGCTGATCAGCAAAGCGGCGGATTACGAAGCAAAGTGAGCTGGCGTCAACACAGAGGAGCAACGGGTGACTCAGGGAGCCAAAGATCAACGGGCGACTCAGGGAGCCAGGAGCAACGGGCGACTCAAGGAGCCAAGAGCAACGGGCGATTCAGGAAGCCAAGAGCAAAGGGCGACTCAGAAAGCCAGGGTCTATAAGCCGGCTCTACAGCTCAGAAGAAGGAAAGCTGACTGCGAGAAGCTGAAGGTGGACTCAGAAGACCAAGGCCGGCCCATGCTTTTGGCGACTCACACTGTAAACCGGCCCAATAGAGAGTCCGAGCCCAAGACGGCCCTGGCAGGTGACTTACCTAGTTAGGGTTAGAAACCGACTCTGATTGTAACTTGTAATCCGTGTAGGAGTCTCTTACTTGTACGGGAAGTCCAGCCGCCTCATATATATGTGAGAGGTGATGGCCGATGGAAGCAAGCACACAATCGACATATCAATACAATTTACTTTTTACCCCTTAACCCTTGTTCATGCTTCCGTTATTCGGCGACTTAGCATAAGTTCATCGAATATCGACAACCGAGTCGGGGGCGAGCGAATCGACCCGGTTCAGCCAATCGTCGCCGGCTTCCTCCGACGAGGTCCCTCCCGAGGAACCGGGGCGTCTGGTCCCAAAAGCACCGGCTTGCTGTCTTGCGTATCGCGCTGTAAGCCGGTCTCCCACGGGGCGAGTTGCGGTGTATCACCCTCGGTCCTGTGGGTACACGTTGACGTGTTCGTGTGCGAACACATGGGAAGAAACCCAACTTTTCATTTTTTTTTAAATTTGGGGTTGTGACACTTATGTAAATTGTTTACATCCAAACAAACTCGACCCCAAGCCAGATAAATATTACTTTGTAGGTTATCCCAAGAATATAGTTGGGTATTCCTTCTACCACCTCTCCGAGGGCAAAGTGTTTGTCGCAAGGAACAACGTCTTTCTCGAGAAAGAGTTTCTCGCTTAAGAGGTGAGTGGGAGGATGGTGCAGCTTGATGAGATTATTGAATCTTTAGTGATAGTTCAAAGGGCTGAGGTAGCAGAAGTAATTCCATAAGTTATCCCTACAACCGAACCAGGAGCTACTGCATCTGATGCAGAAACTTTAGACAAGTTTGTAGCTGAACCACGCAGGACAAGTAGAGTTCGACACCCACCTCAGTGGTTTGAGAATGAAATATTCATGCTTGAGGATGATGAACCTGCAAATTACAATGAACCAATGGCGGGCTCTAGGTCCAATGAATTTCTTAAAGCCATGAAATCCAAAATGGTATCCATGTACGAAAACCAAGTTTGGAACTTGGTAGATCTTCCAGAGGGTGTGAAACCTATTGAATGTAAATGGATTTTCAAAATAAAGATAGACGAAGATGGTAATGTGACCATCCATAAAGCTTGACTTGTCGCTAAAGGGTTCTGACAAACTGAAGGAGTTGACTACGATAAGACTTTCTCGCCCGTAGCAATGCTTAAGTCTGTGCGGATTTTTTTAGCAATTGCTGCTTATTTTGATTACGAGATATGGCAGATGGATGTCAAAACAGCTTTCCTGAATGGAAATCTTACCGAGAACATGTATATGATACAGCCCGGAGATTTTTTCAATCCTAAGGATGTTGGAAAGGTATGCAAGCTTCAGAGAGCCATTTATGGTCTAAAGCATGCGTGGAGAAGCTGGAATCTTCGCTTCAATGAAGTGGTCAAAGAGTCTGGCATCATCCAGAATGGCGAAGAAGCTTGTGTCTACAAGAAAGTGATTGGGAGCTCGAAAGCATGACTAATCTTATATCTGGATGACATATTATTGATTGGCAATGAAGTGAGTTTTCTTAACACAATAAAAGAGTCATTGAAGAAGAGTTTTTCAATGAAAAACATAGGCGAAGCGGCGTATATATTGGGCATTAAAATCTATAGAGATATATCGCGATGCCTAATAACGCTTAGTCAGAGCACGTACATTGACAAGGTTTTAAAGAGGTTAAAATGAAGAATGCCAAGAAGGCCTTACTCCCAGTATCACATGGCACTGTACTTAGCAAGAATCACTGCCCGCAGACCACTAACAAGCGAGTGCAGATGAGTACGATTCCATTTGCTTCGGCAATTAGATCCATTATGTACGCCATGCTTTGTACTAGACCGGATGTTTCCATTGTGCTAAGTGTTAGCAACAGGTAGGAAAGTGACTCGGGAATGGGTCATTGGACAACAGTTAAAAATATCTTAAAGGATCTTGACAGTGCTAAGGAAATGTTCCTAGTCTATGGAGATGATGAAGAAATCATTGTAAGAGGTTACACTGATACAAGCTTCATGACTGCTCCAAACGACTACAAATCTCAATCGGGCTATGTTTTCACACTCACTGGTGGTGCAGTGAGCTGGAAGAGTTCCAAGCAAAACACTATAGCGGATTCTACAATGTAGGCAAGTACATCGTAGCTTCAGAAGCTTCGAAGGAGGGCTTTTGAATTAAGAAGTTCATCACCGAGCTTGGTATGGTTCCAAGTGCACTAGACCCGGTGGAGATCTATTGTGATAATAGTGGCGCTGTGGCCGAGGCAATGGAGCCAAGGTCCCACTAGAAATCCAAACATGTTGAACGCCAGTTTTACATCATCCGACACTTTGTAAAGGAATAATTTGTGAAAGTATGCAAGATTCACATGAACCTAAACGTGTTAGATGTAACATCCCCAAACCCTAATTATTTTATTAACCAAATTAATATGCCATGTCACCATGATTGTTATAATTAAATCATAATTAAGATTTAATCCAACTTCAAAATGCAAAAGCAAAAAATGTTTCTTCAAATTGTGAATCCAAAATGTTCACACCTTTCCATTAAATCCCTAAACATTTGCCCAAGTGAACTCAATCATGGTGGAACTCAATCATTTGATTAACCAAGTTGACCCTAGCAACAATTTAGTTGGATTAGCCCTATTTAAAAGACAATAATAAATCCCATTTAATATTTATACATTTCCAAATATTCTGCAATTTGTTGTGTGGCCTTATAATGTTACTTGTGGTTTATGTATAAAATTTCATCTGTAATAAAACTCATTTGATCACTTAAATAAATAAAAATAGGAGCTAAACTAATATACAAAAAAAGAAAAGACTGAAGACTAACTGTGCACTTAAAGCCCATACCTACAGTGCCAGGCCCAACCCACCCCAGGTCGTCTCCCTCCTACGGCCGCAGGTGCCGCGCTTGCGCGCCATGGACACGGATGGAGCACGCGTCGCCCATCCGTCGTGTCCCTGAGCTGGGTAAGAACGCCCTCTACCTCGTCTCGAACCCTAGCCCTCCAGTTCTTCCCCTCTCGCTCCATTTCTATCATTTTGGATTAGACCGAACTCACAGTCGACGCAGTCACCCTCACCTCTGTCACCGCCTAGGCCAATCACCTCCCCGACGACCAAGACTGCACCAGGAGGATCACCCTCGACGCCCTCGTCCTCCCGGTGCTAGGACAAGCCCCAGGACACCATGGAGCCTCGCCATCGACTCGTCTCCTCCGACCACTATCGCCTGCACCACTGCTCGATTTGGCCATCTCCGTCTATATCTGGCTTCCCAGAGACCACCCCGAGCACCGCTGTGAGCCTCTGCTTGTTTCCCCCTCTTCCCACCTGTCGATTTCGACCTCTAGTACCTCCTCGCCGTAGTTCGAGCTCCCCGGTGAATAGGCCATCATTGTCGGGTTAGTTTCTGTTAATGCCATCCATGCACCATGATGAGTCCAATTTATGTGGTGATTTTGATAGTTATTTTGTGCCTACATGGTAGGCTTTGTGGAATTTTACTGCGTTCGCGCACCTCTTTTTTTTGTTTTCCCTCAGGTAACGCCTTTTGGATCAAATAATATATTATGGAAGAAATCTCAGGAAATGGTAGTGAAATCATGTATTTAATGTGATAATCACCTACCATAAAAGATTGAAGCAAGGAGGCCAAAGGGGGAGTCGCCACAGCGCTTCCAAAGTAGAAGACGACCTCCATACGAGCGCGCCCGCTTGTATGAGCAGTCGTATGAAGCGGCAGCGCCGCCACCTCATCCACAACTTCCACTCCGTGAAATTGGATCTGTGAAGAGACACACAGAGAGACCAGAAACTCGTCTAGAAGGCAGAACCCTAGTCTTCGGAGATCATCCAGAGGAGGGATTGGCAAGGAGGAGATCGTCATCTTCACCACCAAGCACGAGGGGGCTACAACATCATCACCACTGTCATCATCATCATCATCATCCACCACAACCCTTTCGTTGTAACATCAGGAACCCAAGTGGATTGTCTTGTGTGTTACGTTTGTGATTCATTCATGTTCAACACCACTTTCCTCATGATGTTTGTTGTCTCCATGTGTGAGTAGAACCCTAGTTCTCAGGGATATGGATGAACCTTGGTATGTATAGGATCTGAATCGTTATATTGGATATGAGATCCTCTGTTGAATGCTTAGTTTAATATTCTTCGTGAATGTTGTGAAGGGACCCGACTCAGCATTACCGCCATATGGCCACGAAGTATATGACTGTCGTTGCAAAAGGGTAGGATGTGAAGGTAATTCGAGGTGACAGTAAAAGTCTTTACTTCTAACCCTTGCAATAGATAGGGCCATGGTTGGGCACCCATGCATGCATGTCAGCCATCTCTCTGCGCTGCTCCGATAGAGTTTAACATATGGACAGATTGATACTATATGTACGAGCTCTGGCCCCTTGCCGACTTGCGGATGCAGAAACTGCCAACCATAAATGTTGTGATAGCTCTCAATATAGATTCCACAGGCACTAACGTACGTACGGCCAGCTGGACCAAGCACGATTGGTACTAGCTAATCAAAATTGCCGCGAGACAGTGAACTTACTAGTTTTTAATTTGACACACTGCTACGGTTTATGCCTTCTTATAACTTAGTAAGTTTATTCTTTGTCTAATATCATCTTATGATCGACGGGAGGTACGTAGGACGAGAAAACCTCCACAAGCAAATGACTGAACACACGTACCACTGAATTAGGGCCCGTTTGTCATCGCAGTCCACTATGATAGTACTGTTAATCTGGTTGAGTCACTTTTTAAGTAATGCTTGAGCCACTTTTGAATACTCAATCTGGTGTTTGGGCATCTGCTTTTTCAAAATTAAGTTGTGGATAAATGCATTATCGTGCTTCAGAACACAACAAATTACAGTGTGCTTAGTTATTTCGAAGTTGACTGAGAAATTATTATTTGTAAGTCAACGGTCTTGAGCATTAATTTTCTTATGCTATGAGTATTGGGTATTGCACAATTTTAAAATTTATGTGTAACTTGGTCGAATTATTAATAACGGTTTATCAATCGATTTAGAAAAAGCAAACCCCAACAAATTAATGTCATGAGACTCATTAGAGACGCAATTGATCAACGATTAATCTTATTTACTAGATAATGTAACAAAATGATCACAATATATATCATTAAAAACTTGTGTTAGTCAAACATCTTTTGCTTTTGTGTAGCGATACATTGATCGATGATATAATTTTATTTATCATATAATCTAACTAAATGGTCACAATATGTATCGTTTTAAAATTTGTGTTAGCTAGTCAAACATCTTTTGGTTTGACTATTGATATAGAGAAGATTACCAACATTTATAACATTAAATCGGTACAACTAGATCTATATGAAATACTCTCAGAGTGTATACTTACTTTTATCTCAGCAACACATTTCAATAAAAACCGATGGTCAAAGTGTTATCTTAACGACTGTGTCAATGTCTAGAATGACCTAAGTTTTGATTTGGATGATACATAGTAACTCTTATTACGCCATGCTAGATGATTGTTGATGCACAAGAGATGGGGTAGAATTGACCTAAAGGAGATCGATCTTATTTGCTTTTGTGCACGGTCGTATTGAATGCCAACTCTTTGTATATATAGATTTGTCGTAAGAAACCCTATCGTATGGGTTATTTTGTTGTCGGGTCTTGGTGCCGTTAAGAGTTGTGAGAAGTCGTACTAAAAAAAAACTTGTGAGAAGTCCAAACAATCAAGGACTAACTCTACTTTCGTATCACCAACACCACCTGGCCTAATACTTTTTCATGATTTGATTAACAGAGCACAGTACAACAATTGAGCCTCGGTATAAGCGTTCACCTGTTGGAGCAGGCAGGGGAGCACGCATCTATTTAATTACATGTTTGTCCCTGAGATGTGGCTGAAGCAACTTGTGAGCCGTACGTACCGCATGGCATATCCAATCCAAAAAAACTTGTGATCCGTACGTGCGTACCATGGCACATGCATGATTTATGGAAGGTAGCCGCATCTCATCAAGGAACTGACGTGACGAGAGTTAGTTTGTCTGTACGGATCGATTCAAACTTGTGCGGACGCTGGCGCAACTCATCAAGCCGTTTTTGGCTTTCGAGGTACGGGGGAGGTCACGTGTGGTCGCACTGCCCTAACTCACCACCTCCCGCTATAAATAATTGGCGGCGCCCAACACCACCACAAACCCTAGCCACCGCCCGGAAATCCCAAATCGAGCCCGCCACCGCCCGGGTCTCTACCGCCGCCGTCGCCTCCCAAGTCCAGCCCACACTCGCGCTCGATGGTTCGACGAGTGCAGACCGTGCCAGCGCAGCTCACTTGGGAGCGTCGGATGCAGCTCATCGCCGAAGATGCCGCAGCCGCCGCAACTCACTTGGGATTCGACAGAACATCTCTTGAGGGTACTATGAACATTTTTATTTGATATCCATGAAATTATCTGACAAAATGCTTGAATAAATGAAAAACCAAAACAGAAAAATGAGTTATAAAATCAAAAAAAGGGGAAAACTTATAAAAAATGAAAATAACAGAAAAACAACAAGACAAAAAGAGAAGTAAAATACGAAAAAAAAAGAAAAAAATGAAAGGAAATACTTTGCGTACCAACTTGGGATCGGTCCAAGTACTAGGAATTTTCGCCAAAAAGCCCAGGGAGGTTCACCACGCTACTGACCCCAATCCCCCTTCCCCACCCTACACGTTCTGTCGCTTCAGTTGCCGCCGCCAACTCCTCCCCCTTCGCCGGCAGTAGAGATGCTTAAAGGCGCAGTCCGGTATGACCACTTCTCTCCTTGGCTTGATTAGTTCGTCAACTTTTCAGTTTCAGAGTAAGAAAACAAAAAAACCAAGCCCGCTTCCGTCACATTCCGCCTCTGGTGCAGGCTCTGTGCGCGCGGTGGCGGAGGGCCTTGCCTCTAAGGCCTCGTTTGGCAGGCAGGGATTGACAGACTTGTCGTTTGGTACACCGGGTTTCTCATGGGCCAGCCCGAGTTTTCCCCAGTATCCCCATGGAAACCGAGCGACGGCCCTCACCTCGCGGATTTGCGCACGCACCAAAAAAACACCTTGTGGCATCACCTTCTCCTGCGATGCGCCGCCGCTGCATGACGATGCCAGCATCCGCTTCTCTGGCGGCAGACTGGATTTCCCCCTCCGGTATTCCTTTCGTCCTCGTCCCCTCTCTTGCCCTCCCCTCCTTTTGTGCTTTTCCGCCTTGTCGATCCGGTCGCTATGGCTGCCGGGCATCTTTGCAGACGGCGTCGGTGCCAGAGCTCATCCTCCCTTCCGTGTCGCGATCTAGTACTCGTTCAGATATTTAGTTACTATTAAGCAGCAGCATACTTTAGTAAATTGTCCATTTTTGGATTGTGCGTATATATGATTTCTGAACAGTGAGTGTCCAGATGAGTGTGGCTGACTATCCTGCCTTAGTATCCTGTACATTTTTTCAACAAAGTAGCATCTTGTATGTTTGATCTTCATAGGTACACTTTCTGATTGTTTGAATTTTTTTTTTGAGAATAGAGTAGGCAGCCTACTCAATACAGAGCAGTACATTTAGAGAGCATTAGATGACGAAGACTATTCGGCACGTTCGCGATCAACTCTTGCTCTCCCGAGCTCCTGGTTAGTGCAGCCAGTCCATAATCCAACTTGTTCCTGTTCCTCTTCACGCACTGAACACTAGAGGCTGAGAAGGCGGCCAATGACTTTTTGATGTCCAAGATTAGACCTTAATTGGGGGACCGTGTAGGCTGTGGTGCCATCAGTTCATTAGCAATGATTTGATTGTCCGTCTCAATGGTCACCTGGCCATTATATACCTCTGCTATGGACTGCACTCCTATCAGAATGGCTCTGGCTTCGGCCTCCTCAACGCTCCGACATAGGGGCAGAATCTTGCAGACTGATTTGAGGATAGAGCCCCTATAATCTCGGTCAACAGCGCCAGCTGCACTTTCTCCTGTCTCATCTAAATAGGCTGCATCAGTATTGATTTTAACTGTACCACGTACAGGCAGAATCCACTTTTCATCAGGATTTCCATTTGCATGGATGGGGCGAGCTGAAATCTGGGCGTCAATTGCTTGAGTGTTTCCTGCATTCTTTCCATCAGCCCAATCAGCTGATGCCACTGCCATTCTTAACTCCTCCTCATACTTTTTCAGAAACAACACTGATCCACTGATTGTCTCTCTGCCATTATTTCGCAAGCAGTCCTCTCTGAGATGCCAGCATCGCCAGAGTAACATAAGGATTTTGGTGCGCATCTCCTCACTTTCTGTATCCAGCACTACTTGCAGCCAGTTCTCACCTGTGAACCAGAATTTATTTTCAGCAGGTAAACTCCACACCTCTCTCATAGCAGCTCTCAAGGCTCTACTCCTCGTACACATGACCACCGCGTGATATTCATTTTCTATCCCATGTCCGCAAATGCTGCAGGTAGCATCCAGCTCGAGGGTTCTTTTCCACTTGTTCTCTTTTGTTCCTAGAGTATTGGTAGCCACTCTCCAACCAAAGATTCGAATTTTTTCGGGCACCTTGGATTTCCAGATTAGATCCCATATGCTACGGTCATTTGGGTCCCTAGTCGAGCTTGAGGAGTTTTGAGCTAGTTGTGGCAAGCTTGTCGCTGCAAGTTTGTAGGCGCTCCTCACCGAGAACTCACCATTTCTCTCGTAATGCCACGCCACCCAATCTTCCACATCCGAGGACGGAATGTGGATTTTGCAAATCTCATCTGCATCAAACGGATGGAAAATTTGCCTTATTAACTCCTCATTCCACTCCTTTCTATCGGTGTGCATGAGTTGATTAACCCATCTAATCCGAGATCTCCGTATGAATGCAGCTGTCATGAGTCCCTCCCGTCGTGGGATCCATTGGTCCCGTTTTATTTGGATTTTCTGGCCATCCCCAACTCTCCATATAATTCCTTTTTTCAGAAGCTCAAGACCAAACTCTATTGCTATCCAAACTGGGGATGCATCTGTCGCAAACACTGTATCCAAGAGATTTCCATGGGGAAAATATTTGGACTTTAGGACTCTCGCACATAGGCTGTTCGGTTTCTGGATCAGTCGCCACCCTTGTTTAGCCAGGAGTGCTTGATTAAATAGGTGCATATCTCTGAATCCAATGCCCCCTACCCTTTTCGGTTTAGTCATCCGTTCCCACGACATCCAGTGTACCTTCCTGTGTCCCTCTTCGTCACCCCACCAAAAGTCACTGATCATTCTTTCATATTTTTCGCAGAATCCTTTAGATAGCATGAAAACGCTCATGGTGAAGGTTGGGAGGGCCTGAACCACTGACTTAACATGAACCTCCTTCGCTGCATAAGACATAAACTTCTCGGACCAGTCGCTGCACCTCTTCCCAAACCTATCCATGATTGGTTGGAACTGCTCCTCCTTCATCCTCCCTTCCGGAGTAGGCAGGCCCAAATACTTACTCTCAAAGGTTTCCAATTATACCCCAAGGATGGACTTTATTTCCTCTCTTGTTTGGGCAGGACATACTTCACTGAAAAGAAGAGAACATTTGCTAACACTCAGGAGCTGTCCAGTGCATTTTTGGAAAGATGTTAGAACTCTCTTAATGGCTTCAGCTTGCTCCGGGGTGGCTTTGAAGAAAATTAAACTGTCATCCGCAAACAAAAGGTTAGAAATACCCGGGCTGTTTCTCGCAATCTTGATGGGGGTGATTTTGTTCTCTGCCATTTCCTTCCTCAACAGATGCACTAGGCCGTCCGCCACAAAGAGAAATAGGTATGGGCTTAGCGGGTCGCCTTGCCTTAAACCTCTAGATGGGCAGAACGGTTCCAGAAGCTCCCCATTACACCTCACAGAGTATCTAACCTACCTAACACATTGCATTACCCAATCAGTCCACTTTTTACAGAAGCCGGTTTTTCGCAAAACTCCTTCCAAGAAGCACCAGTCTACTATGTCATATGCCTTAGCAAGATCTAGCTTGTAAGCGCAATAATTGTCTCTCGCATTCCGGCAGTGTTGTATCTTGTGGAAGCATTCAAACGCAATGATGGCATTATCCGTTATCATTCTTCCGGGTATAAATGCGCTTTGGGTCTCAGAAATGATTTCATCCAACATGGGACGCAACCGGTTTACGAGACATTTTGAGATGACTTTATATATGACATTGCATAAGCTTATTGGTCGGTAGTCCTTCAGCGATTGGGAATCCTTTCCTTTAGGGATTAGGACGATCACTGTATCGTTAATTCCTTCCGGCAGAACTCCCTTCTCAAAAAAGTCCAGAACCCCAAGCACGACTTCATCCTTCAGCTCCCCCCAATTCCTTTGAAAGAAACATGCCGGAAAACCATCGGGTCCGGGGGCTTTTAACGGACCAATTTGGAACAATGCATCACTGACTTTCTTGGCAGAGAAAGGATTTGTTAGCACCTCGTTCATGTCTACACTGACCCGTTCGGCCACTAGCTCCAACACTTCTGTAGGATCCACACCATCCTCGTTCTCATATAGGTTTCTGAAGAATTTATTTGTCATGTCATGTATACTGTTCATGTTTTCCACCCAGCCACCATTCTCATCCTTCAACTTGATAATCGAGTTTTTCTTTTGCCTCCAAGTTGCCTTCCGCTGGAACCACTTGGTGTTTCTATCTCCTTCCCTCAAATAAGTAGCTCTCGATCTCTGTCTCCACATTATTTCCTCTCTCAGGAGCAGCTCATCTAGTTCCTTTGTTAATTTAATTTCTTCTCTTTGATGCCCGGCTGTGATGGGTAGAGCCCAAAGTCTGCTTAGATTTTTCCTGATCTCCGCTGTCCTCTTGATGACCGAACCAAAGTCTCGCTCAGCCCAGCTCTTTAGTTCCTTTTGCATCTGTTGAAGTTTCCCGTATATTTTCAGTAAGTCATCAGCCGGCCCATCCTTTTTCCAAGTCGCCTCAATGGTTGGCTGGAGAGTATCCTTCCTCTCCCACATCTGTTCATATCTAAAGAGGCTTCTCTTTCTCTCATCCACCGGCCTCCATTCTGCTCTGCTTCCCACTCGAAGGAGGATTGGCAGGTGATCCGATCTAGATGAACAGATATGCTCAAGTGAAGCATTTTTAAAATAGTCAGACCACGTCGGGGACGCCACACCCCTTTCCAACCGAGCACGAACATTGTCAGCCCCCTTTTGTTTGATGTTATATGTCCACCCCAGTCCCTTGAACCCCAGGTCAAATAGGTTACAGTTAGAGAGCACTTTGCGGAAATTTTCCATGTATCTTTCCGATCTCTTTGATGTTGAATAATGTTCAGACTGCCACATCGTTTCATTGAAATCTCCCATCATCAACCAAGAAAGATTACTAGTGTCTTTGATTCTTCTCAGCAAGGTCCACATAAGGTGACGCTCATGAGCTTTTGGTTCACCATAGACAAAGGTACCACGTCATTGGAGGCCATTCGGACTTAAACGAATCAACACATCGATGTATCTCGCCCCTACGGCAATCTTCTTTATTTCAACGTTTTCATCACAAAAGAGGGCAATGCCGGCACCTTTTCCAATGCCGGGTTGCGTGATACAATGATGGAGGCCCAGCCTCCACTTGAGGTTATTGACGTACTTATTACTTTGCCATGTCTCAGTGAGGAAGACGAGCTTGGGCTTATATGTGTGCACTAGGCACACGAGCTCTTGAACTATGCGAGGCTGCTCGAGACCTCGACAGTTCGAACTGAGGATCATCATGGCTCCTGGCGGGCGCTACCATCAGCACCCACCAGTTGACCGAGAGCCCCGGGCTCGGTAGCTTCCATTCCACCCTCCTCTCCGGCCTTGTCCTTCTCTTCACCGCCCTCTGAACCTTTCTTTTTCTTGCACTGGTCACTTGGTTTCCCTGCACTAGCTTCTTCTGTTTTGCCTGTTTCTGTAGCTCCACGCACACCTCTCTTTCCAAGCACAGAGACCATATCACCTGTCCCCTTTCTGGCCTTCTTGGTACTCTCCCGATTCTTTTCAGCAGCCTCCTTCTGAATGTCCATCACCTGCATCTTGTTCCCTGTAACTACCTTCTGCAGAACATCAGCAGCCACCTGATTTGCGTCCACCATCAGGCGATCTTTCTGTTCCACAGCTCTGGCAGCGCCAGTAGTCTCACAGCCCAAGCCAACGCCAGGAGTAGGGCCAAAGCCCGGGGGGAACTCCAGGCATTGTGAGCTATTGTCCTGCACTTTTCCAGTTGAAGTGTCGTCAGGGGCATGGGCTGGATGGGTGATGTTGGTGTTGTCCCCAGCTCCAGCCGCCCTACCAGACGCAGCCGCAGGTGTCACATCCTTTTGTGTATCACCATGACTAGGTGTCAGGCTCCGCTCTGCTCTTCTGTTCCTCTCTGCATCCAACCTCAGCGCGCTGACTGCCGCAATGGCTTCTTCTACCAGTGGGTCAGCCAGAACATCTTCTGGGACAGAGTTGTATCTTGTCGTTGCGAGCCTTGGAGGGGCTGACCTTACTGGTCCGGCGGTCTCCGAACCAAAGTGAAGAAAACGGCGAGCACTAGCCGCCACCGGAACTACAATTCCACCTCTCATGCTACTCCTTCTAAGTGGGGACAAGCGCATTGCTGCCGAAAACCTCATCTCCTGGAGGTCTTCAGGTAGCTTACAGTCGCGCTGCCCGTGTCCTAAATGACCACAGTAGCTACAGAACCTAGGAAGCCTCTCATACTTAACATTTAGGACATACATTTTATCCTTAGCACGATCATGGGATTCTAGCTTATTACAGAGGGGTTCATCAACTTCGTGGTTTATCCGGACCCTCATATAGTCACCCCAAATTCTCCCCTCACTGTCTGCATCCACCTCCAGGACCTCTCCTAGTTGTGCCCCGAGCTCCCTGGCAACATGTTCGAAGAGCATGATCGGGGGCGCGTCGAAGATGCGTGCCCATATCGGCATGTGGGCGACCTCGACGTCGCCCGGGCGGGCGCTGCCGTCCACATCCACCATGAGGAAGGCTTCGCCCTTGTGCGTCCACGGTCCATTGTTGAAGATGAACCGAAGGTCGCCCTCGCGCTCGAACTCGAGGAGGAACCGGTTATTCTTCAGTGGAGTATAGCTGAGGCGCCCCCTCAGCCCCCATTTGCCTCGGAGCTCGCCGAACAGTCCCCCGATGCTAAAGAGTTGCACCGAGAAGAACAGTCCGACCGCGATCCATCTCGATCTCATGGCCTCCCTCTCTCTAGAGAGGTCCAGCTCCACCACGTTCGACGCCGGCGCCCCCATGTTCACAGGGAATACCGGAGCCACCACATTGTGACCCACCCCCTGGCCAACGGGGGTGCGGTACAGATCACCCCGGCCCGTTGACGAGCCGCCCCGATGCATAGGCCTTGAGCCCAGCCCCAGCTTGTCGTTGGAGTCAACCTCTTCGCCAGTGATCATCGGCGCCTTGTTCTTGCAGGAGTCCCGGTCAGCCATTGCAGAGACGCTGTTGGAGGATGTTATCTGGGATGAAAGATGAGGGTTTGATACTCCCACGGCCAGATTCTTTATACACCCAGAAGTTTCCCCAGTATTTGGCGATGATCCTCTGTCTTTGGGCAAGTTTTGATCTTTTGCCGATTCTGCATCCCATATTCCCCCCGTGATCTGATCTCTATCCTTGTTTGGCGGATCCATCTGTTGCAGATATTCTCCCACCACAGTCCTCTGTCTGTGATTTCCTTCCCTCAATCTGCGCCCCAGATCCTTCCTCATCTGCACAACCTTATCTTTGATCTTTTCCATACCCACGTCCTGGGCCAAAAGCTGATTTCCGGTGATCTTCTGTCCCTTTTTACTTCTCGCTTTCTTCTGCTCCACGAGCCTCTGAACTGCTTCTCTAGCTCTGATCCACGCATCTCGCAATCCCAGAGGATCATCACGATCCTGTGAGTACCTCAATTTCTCAACTGATCCTCTCTCTTCTTCTCGATCGGATCCCCTCACCACACGACCAAGATCCCCGGATCCGATCGCCGATCGCCTCAGGATCGCCCCGATAGGGGCTCCGCCAATCACGGAAGTCGCCATTACGCTGTTTTTTCGATAATGGGTGATCTTCTGATTGTTTGATTAAGTGCATGGTGAATCCAAATATTCATTATCTGTCGCTATTTCCAAAATTTAACATCATTTTGTTAGTGCATATACCCTATTAGTTAGGAAGCTATACCCAACATCTGTCTTTGTCTTGCATTTAAATGTTTTCATAAGCACATGTTGCTTCTAATTTTTGCAATTTGGTGTGATCTGGATATCTTAGTCAGAGTGGCAACTTATCTGAGAGTTGCTCTGGGCCTGGACTTAGGCTTGTCCAGAAAGATGAAGTTCAATTGTTGTTTTGTGTGGTGTATGGTTTCGGTAACAGCTTCCCCAGAAAATGCTTTGATAACCTGCAGTTTGCTGGACTAGTGATAGTAGGGTAATGGAAGTATGGTGGTGTGGTGTTTTGTTCACAACCTGCAGGTTTGCACCTTGTACTTCTCAATTTATTATTTGCCCGGTGTTTGGTTGTTCTGTTCAGTAGTTTGGAGGAAGTATGGTTATGTATGCTTTACATGTCATGGCTTCTCCTGCCATTTTCTGGTGGCCAGCTGAAAGCAAGTACCATTGACCTTATTTCCAGTTATTTCGAGATCATTTTAGCTTCCGCAGGGTGTACTACATGTTCGAACTTTTGTGTATTCTTTGTTCCAAACTCGGCAAATAGTGCACTTCATCTGTACATGATTGACTTGATCCTTGTGCACTTCAAAATTCAGTTCTTGGATGATTATCTGTATCATCATCGTCATCATCACTGTTGTTGTTTGTGTTAATTCAGTATCAATGTTGTAACTACAGCTCCACTACAGTCCTTTCTTATCATTGGGAACAAGTGATCTGGCAGGATCAAGCTTAAGTTGAAGCAAGAGTAGTAGCATGTCATGTTCTTTTGAGGAAAATGTACTTATTTGACGATGTTGCCATATTTCATTTGGAAGCCGTGGACAATGTTTTATGTTTTGTTATGCACTTGAGGATTTTATTCATTGTAATAATAACGTTTTATTATAAGAATCCTGTTTTTATCATTTTATTGTGTAAGAGAATTTTTGTACGCTTCATTTTATCTATTCAACAATCCTTGTGTACCAAACAAGTGGTTTTGTAGAGAGGGACTTAGAGATTGGGTATAGGAGGGGGATATAAGGGAATTGAGGGGATTGGGTGGAGGGCAGGGGATCACAAAATCCCCTCCAATCCCCAATCCCCTAGTGGCTTGAAAACCTCTTGCTAAATGAGGCCTAAAGGGTGGCGGGGATTTTGTCTGCGTCGCTCGGCGGGTGGGGTACCGGTGCGGCGGTTGCTAGACGAGCTCACGTGGTCTAACTTCTGAGGTCACGTTCGTGAGGGCGTAGGGCGGCACTGTCCGCATTCCGGTTTTCTACACGCCAGTTGCCAGACGCAAAGCATAATCAATAACGGGACTTTGGCAATTCATAAGTCAGACATCCTTGATAAAATACGTTCATAATTGTGAATCAGTCTAGTATCGTCTTGGCCTCACTTGTGTGCTTATTATATTTGCAATTCAAGTTTCTATTCTTCTGCGTCTAATACCTTGCTGCAATCTTGTAGCTATGAGCCTGGACCGGCATTTCAGGAGAGTGAAGTGCAGGGTATGCTTGAAATCCCGCCATCTGACTCGACAGAACTTTGGCTAATACAGTGGCCTCTAAATCATGTAACTTGGAAGTTTGATTTTTTTCCCACCCCTGTTGCATGTTACTAGTATGCTGCATGTGGGCTCCAAGGTAACATTTTTCTGTATTATTACACAGGTAAATGCTTCTGATTTTCATTGCGAAGAAGTTTACTTGGTGCGTTACCCTGAACCTTGGCCTTTTGACTAATAAAGTGGCACATAAGCAAACTAAAAGTACTGTCATGTGCTCTCTGTATGCGAATTGGCCTTTTGACTAACATATAGATAAATAAATTCCAGTGGGGAAGATTTCACGCAGAGTTTGCTTGGTGCGTTACCCTGAACCTTAAGAATTGGAGAAAGAGACACCAAGTTTTGGGAGTCTTACTCCTGGCAGTAGGAGATCTGCAGGTATTTCTTTTTGAAGATGGTTTTTCTTCAGTAATCCCATTTTTCAGCTGTCAATACGTTAGACAGGTTAGGCAGAGATTTAGCTAGATTTACCAAAATTTGCTGAATGAGGTACTCCATGAATGCAAGTTTAATTTACCTCTGTTTAACTAAGCCAGTGCCGCATATGCAAAACATCACTACAAAAGTGGCCTCATAAAATGCACTGATTGTGTTAATGTTGTTTTTTTTTTTTTTTGTGGGTGGTGTTAACGTTGTTGTTATATGCAAGACGTGAAATTCATGTGTAATAGAATGCTGTCAGGCAATATCTTTCATCTGACGAAATGCTGCCTACCAGTATGTTAACATGCACGTCCTTTCGTCATACAGGAGCAGTAAATACATATTCGCCATGACTGTCACTGATCGGTGCACATATATGATTTTCCTGGTTCTTGTCGGAAGACCATGTATCGGTTCAATAGCTTATTGAAGAACCGTAGCAGCCAAGGATCAGCATTGTCTCTGGGTCAACAGAGCATGGAGTCGATGCCCAAACACAAGCAAAAGAGGAGGGACGAAAGCAGCTTGGGCCACTCAAACATGTCGGTGAAGTCCTCCAGGGGATTCAAGGCTCGTGGGACAGGAAGCAACACAACCTCGGAGATGCTGCAAACGCCGGTGGAGAAATTCAGGAAGAAGAAGGAGGTTAGCATTGAAGAGTAGTAACAACAGTGCCGTCAGTCACCCACCCTGGCGAAGAAGCTAAATTTTCCCTGAAGTTGCGTCTCCTCTTTGTATGTCTCCAGCCAGACAGTTATTCAAAGAAAAGTTGTCAATGGTATAATTTCAGACCGTTGAATTCATATTCAAAGCAAAGTTCTCAATGGTATAATTTTAAAGTCACATAACATATATATTTTTGGTCCAATTGATGGTCAAAGATAAATCTTGAAATACGCACGCGTTTTATTCACTAAAATGGAGATAGTATTCGTCATTTCACGGAACTGCTGCTGCTGCCACAGGGTTGATCCTTCGGGCCGACCGATCAACATTCAAGAGGTCTGAGAAACCGATAGGGGACATCGCGCGTTCATCCGTGCATGGATTCACACAGCCCTCGGCTTCTTCTCCCGGCCGGACCGAGATCCACACGTAACATGGCTGTTGGATCAAGAATAGACAGCCCAGATCTGGTGCTGCTGGTAGCGTCCCGCAACCATACCACGGGAAGAAATGATGGCCTTCGAAAAACATTTTTTACCTCCTTTTCGTTTGCTTAGTGGTGTGCACTAGGAGCTCTGACTGATCGATGCCCTAAAAAAATAAGGTCACGGCAGGTTTTGTTTGATAAAGGCCCATCAATCTAAGGGTATGTCCTCCATCTCTGCCCTGGCCTCTCCCCTCTCTCAGCTTCTTCCCTTCCTTCATTCTCTTCCTCATGTATGCACCATGCCACCATGGCCATGGAATCGCTTGGCCGTCGCCTATCATTAGGCTCGGGGACTATGGTGCAGCCAAGGATGACTTGCCGATCGATTGAAGCTGATTGATTTGGTCATTACAAGTAATGGTACATCATGCACATTGATTGATCGGCGAGTTGTTCTCGGCAACATCTTAGCTCCTGCTCCTCATGTTAGGCCGGCCTGCGGTTGTGTTTGGACACTTCTCGGCAAAAGAGCAAAGTTGTTAAACTAGTGATTCCAAGCGCGCGTGCTGGTAAGTTGGTGGTGGTGTACTCCTACCTACTTCTAAAAAAATTAAGGAAATCTGTTGGTTAATTAATCATTCAATATATGAATTTGAATTCTCCCCCAAATCCCAATGCATATCTTCAGTTTAGGGCCATGGTTGGGCAGCCATGCGTGCATGTCAGCCATCTCTCTGCGCTGCTCCGCTAGAGTTTAACATATGGACAGATTGATACTATATGTACGAGCTCTGGCCCCTTGCCGACTTGCGGATGCAGAAACTGCCAACCATAAATGTTGTGATAGCTCTCAATATAGATTCCACAGGCACTAACGTACGTACGCCCAGCTGGACCAAGCACGATTGGTACTAGCTAATCAAAATTGCCGCGAGACAGTGAACTTACTAGTTTTTAATTTGACACACTGCTACGGTTTATGCCTTCTTATAACTTAGTAAGTTTATTTTTTGTCTAATATCATCTTATGATCGACGGGAGGTACGTAGGACGAGAAAACCTCCACAAGCAAATGACTGAACACACGTATCACTGAATTAGGGCCCGTTTGTCATCGCAGTCCACTATGATAGTACTGTTAATCTGGTTGAGTCACTTTTTAAGTAATGCTTGAGCCACTTTTGAATACTCAATCTGGTGTTTGGGCATCTGCTTTTTCAAAATTAAGTTGTGGATAAATGCATTATTGTGCTTCAGAACACAACAAATTACAGTGTGCTTAGTTATTTCGAAGTTGACTGAGAAATTATTATTTGCAAGTCAACGGTCTTGAGCATTGATTTTATTATGCTATGAGTATTGGGTATTGCACAATTTTAAAATTTATGTGTAACTTGGTCGAATTATTAATAACGGTTTATCAATCGATTTAGAAAAAGCAAACCCCAACAAATTAATGTCATGAGACTCATTAGAGACGCAATTGATCAACGATTAATCTTATTTACTAGATAATGTAACAAAATGATCACAATATATATCATTAAAAACTTGTGTTAGTCAAACATCTTTTGCTTTTGTGTAGCGATACATTGATCGATGATATAATTTTATTTATCATATAATCTAACTAAATGGTCACAATATGTATCGTTTTAAAATTTGTGTTAGCTAGTCAAACATCTTTTGGTTTGACTATTGATATAGAGAAGATTACCAACATTTATAACATTAAATCGGTACAACTAGATCTATATGAAATACTCTCAGAGTGTATACTTACTTTTATCTCAGCAACACATTTCAATAAAAACCGATGGTCAAAGTGTTATCTTAACGACTGTGTCAATGTCTAGAATGACCTAAGTTTTGATTTGGATGATACATAGTAACTCTTATTACGCCATGCTAGATGATTGTTGATGCACAAGAGATGGGGTAGAATTGACCTAAAGGAGATCGATCTTATTTGCTTTTGTGCACGGTCGTATTGAATGCCAACTCTTTGTATATATAGATTTGTCGTAAGAAACCCTATCGTATGGGTTATTTTGTTGTCGGTTCTTGGTGCCGTTAAGAGTTGTGAGAAGTCGTACTAAAAAAAAACTTGTGAGAAGTCCAAACAATCAAGGACTAACTCTACTTTCGTATCACCAACACCACCTGGCCTAATACTTTTTCATGATTTGATTAACAGAGCACAGTACAACAATTGAGCCTCGGTATAAGCGTTCACCTGTTGGAGCAGGCAGGGGAGCACGCATCTATTTAATTACATGTTTGTCCCTGAGATGTGGCTGAAGCAACTTGTGAGCCGTACGTACCGCATGGCATATCCAATCCAAGAAAACTTGTGATCCGTACGTGCGTACCATGGCACATTCATGATTTATGGAAAGTAGCCGCATCTCATCAAGGAACTGACGTGACGAGAGTTAGTTTGTCTGTACGGATCGATTCAAACTTGTGCGGACGCTGGCGCAACTCATCAAGCCGTTTTTGGCTTTCGAGGTACGGGGGAGGTCACGTGTGGCCGCACTGCCCTAACTCACCACCTCCCGCTATAAATAATTGGCGGCGCCCAACACCACCACAAACCCTAGCCACCGCCCGGAAATCCCAAATCGAGCCCGCCACCGCCCGGGTCTCTACCACCGCCGTCGCCTCCCAAGTCCAGCCCACACTCGCGCTCGATGGTTCGACGAGTGCAGACCGTGCCAGCGCAGCTCACTTGGGAGCGTCGGATGCAGCTCATCGCCGAAGATGCCGCAGCCGCCGCAACTCACTTGGGATTCGACAGAACATCTCTTGAGGGTACTATGAACATTTTTATTTGATATCCATGAAATTATCTGACAAAATGCTTGAATAAATGAAAAACCAAAACAGAAAAATGAGTTATAAAATCAAAAAAAGGGGAAAACTTATAAAAAATGAAAATAACAGAAAAACAACAAGACAAAAAGAGAAGTAAAATACGAAAAAAAAAGAAATAAATGAAAGGAAATACTTTGCGTACCAACTTGGGATCGGTCCAAGTACTAGGAATTTTCGCCAAAAAGCCCAGGGAGGTTCACCACGCTACTGACCCCAATCCCCCTTCCCCACCCTACACGTTCTGTCGCTTCAGTTGCCGCCGCCAACTCCTCCCCCTTCGCCGGCAGTAGAGATGCTTAAAGGCACAGTCCGGTATGACCACTTCTCTCCTTGGCTTGATTAGTTCGTCAACTTTTCAGTTTCAGAGTAAGAAAACAAAAAAACCAAGCCCGCTTCCGTCACATTCCGCCTCTGGTGCAGGCTCTGTGGGCGCGGTGGCGGAGGGCCTTGCCTCTAAGGCCTCGTTTGGCAGGCAGGGATTGACAGACTTGTCATTTGGTATACCGGGTTTCTCATGGGCCAGCCCGAGTTTTCCCCAGTATCCCCATGGAAACCGAGCGACGGCCCTCACCTCGCGGATTTGTGCACGCACCAAAAAAACACCTTGTGGCATCACCTTCTCCTGCGATGCGCCGCCGCTGCATGACGATGCCAGCATCCGCTTCTCTGGCGGCAGACTGGATTTCCCCCTCCGGTATTCCTTTCGTCCTCGTCCCCTCTCTTGCCCTCCCCTCCTTTTGTGCTTTTCCGCCTTGTCGATCCGGTCGCTATGGCTGCCGGGCATCTTTGCAGACGGCGTCGGTGCCAGAGCTCATCCTCCCTTCCGTGTCGCGATCTAGTACTCGTTCAGATATTTAGTTACTATTAAGCAGCAGCATACTTTAGTAAATTGTCCATTTTTGGATTGTGCGTATATATGATTTCTGAACAGTGAGTGTCCAGATGAGTGTGGCTGACTATCCTGCCTTAGTATCCTGTACATTTTTTCAACAAAGTAGCATCTTGTATGTTTGATCTTCATAGGTACACTTTCTGATTGTTTGAATTTTTTTTTGAGAATAGAGTAGGCAGCCTACTCAATACAGAGCAGTACATTTAGAGAGCATTAGATGACGAAGACTATTCGGCACGTTCGCGATCAACTCTTGCTCTCCCGAGCTCCTGGTTAGTGCAGCCAGTCCATGATCCAACTTGTTCCTGTTCCTCTTCACGCACTGAACACTAGAGGCTGAGAAGGCGGCCAATGACTTTTTGATGTCCAAGATTAGACCTTAATTGGGGGACCGTGTAGGCTGTGGTGCCATCAGTTCATTAGCAATGATTTGATTGTCCGTCTCAATGGTCACCTGGCCATTATATACCTCTGCTATGGACTGCACTCCTATCAGAATGGCTCTGGCTTCGGCCTCCTCAACGCTCCGACATAGGGGCAGAATCTTGCAGACTGATTTGAGGATAGAGCCCCTGTAATCTTGGTCAACAGCGCCAGCTGCACTTTCTCCTGTCTCATCTAAATAGGCTGCATCAGTATTGATTTTAACTGTACCACGTACAGGCGGAATCCACTTTTCATCAGGATTTCCATTTGCATGGATGGGGCGAGCTGAAATCTGGGCGTCAATTGCTTGAGTGTTTCCTGCATTCTTTCCATCAGCCCAATCAGCTGATGCCACTGCCATTCTTAACTCCTCCTCATACTTTTTCAGAAACAACACTGATCCATTGATTGTCTCTCTGCCATTATTTCGCAAGCAGTCCTCTCTGAGATGCCAGCATCGCCAGAGTAACATAAGGATTTTGGTGCGCATCTCCTCACTTTCTGTATCCAGCACTACTTGCAGCCAGTTCTCACCTGTGAACCAGAATTTATTTTCAGCAGGTAAACTCCATACCTCTCTCATAGCAGCTCTCAAGGCTCTACTCCTCGTACACATGACCACCGCGTGATATTCATTTTCTGTCCCATGTCCGCAAATGCTGCAGGTAGCATCCAGCTCGAGGGTTCTTTTCCACTTGTTCTCTTTTGTTCCTAGAGTATTGGTAGCCACTCTCCAACCAAAGATTCGAATTTTTTCGGGCACCTTGGATTTCCAGATTAGATCCCATATGCTACGGTCATTTGGGTCCCTAGTCGAGCTTGAGGAGTTTTGAGCTAGTTGTGGCAAGCTTGTCGCTGCAAGTTTGTAGGCGCTCCTCACCGAGAACTCACCATTTCTCTCGTAATGCCACGCCACGCAATCTTCCACATCCGAGGATGGAATGTGGATTTTGCAAATCTCATCTGCATCAAACGGATGGAAAATTTGCCTTATTAACTCCTCATTCCACTCCTTTCTATCGGTGTGCATGAGTTGATTAACCCATCTAATCCGAGATCTCCGTATGAATGCAGCTGTCATGAGTCCCTCCCGTCGTGGGATCCATTGGTCCCGTTTTATTTGGATTTTCTGGCCATCCCCAACTCTCCATATAATTCCTTTTTTCAGAAGCTCAAGACCAAACTCTATTGCTATCCAAACTGGGGATGCATCTGTCGCAAACACTGTATCCAAGAGATTTCCATGGGGAAAATATTTGGACTTTAGGACTCTCGCACATAGGCTGTTCGGTTTCTGGATGAGTCGCCACCCTTGTTTAGCCAGGAGTGCTTGATTAAATAGGTGCATATCTCTGAATCCAATGCCCCCTACCCTTTTCGGTTTAGTCATCCGTTCCCACGACATCCAGTGTACCTTCCTGTGTCCCTCTTCGTCACCCCACCAAAAGTCACTGATCATTCTTTCATATTTTTCGCAGAATCCTTTAGATAGCATGAAAACGCTCATGGTGAAGGTTGGGAGGGCCTGAACCACTGACTTAACATGAACCTCCTTCGCTGCATAAGACATAAACTTCTCGGACCAGTCGCTGCACCTCTTCCCAAACCTATCCATGATTGGTTGGAACTGCTCCTCCTTCATCCTCCCTTCCGGAGTAGGCAGGCCCAAATACTTACTCTCAAAGGTTTCCAATTATACCCCAAGGATGGACTTTATTTCCTCTCTTGTTTGGGCAGGACATACTTCACTGAAAAGAAGAGAACATTTGCTAACACTCAGGAGCTGTCCAGTGCATTTTTGGAAAGATGTTAGAACTCTCTTAATGGCTTCAGCTTGCTCCGGGGTGGCCTTGAAGAAAATTAAACTGTCATCCGCAAACAAAAGGTTAGAAATACCCGGGCTGTTTCTCGCAATCTTGATGGGGGTGATTTTGTTCTCTGCCATTTCCTTCCTCAACAGATGCACTAGGCCGTCCGCCACAAAGAGAAATAGGTATGGGCTTAGCGGGTCGCCTTGCCTTAAACCTCTAGATGGGCAGAACGGTTCCAGAAGCTCCCCATTACACATCACAGAGTATCTAACCGACCTAACACATTGCATTACCCAATCAGTCCACTTTTTTACAGAAGCCAGTTTTTCGCAAAACTCCTTCCAAGAAGCACCAGTCTACTATGTCATATGCCTTAGCAAGATCTAGCTTGTAAGCGCAATAATTGTCTCTCGCATTCCGGCAGTGTTGTATCTTGTGGAAGCATTCAAACGCAATGATGGCATTATCCGTTATCATTCTTCCGGGTATAAATGCGCTTTGGGTCTCAGAAATGATTTCATCCAACATGGGACGCAACCGGTTTACGAGACATTTTGAGATGACTTTATATATGACATTGCATAAGCTTATTGGTCGGTAGTCCTTCAGCGATTGGGAATCCTTTCCTTTAGGGATTAGGACGATCACTGTATCGTTAGTTCCTTCCGGCAGAACTCCCTTCTCAAAAAAGTCCAGAACCCCAAGCACGACTTCATCCTTCAGCTCCCCCCAATTCCTTTGAAAGAAACATGCCGGAAAACCATCGGGTCCGGGGGCTTTTAACGGACCAATTTGGAACAATGCATCACTGACTTTCTTGGCAGAGAAAGGATTTGTTAGCACCTCGTTCATGTCTACACTGACCCGTTCGGCCACTAGCTCCAACACTTCTGTAGGATCCACACCATCCTCGTTCTCATATAGGTTTCTGAAGAATTTATTTGTCATGTCATGTATACTGTTCATGTTTTCCACCCAGCCACCATTCTCATCCTTCAACTTGATAATCGAGTTTTTCTTTTGCCTCCAAGTTGCCTTCCGCTGGAACCACTTGGTGTTTCTATCTCCTTCCCTCAAATAGGAAGCTCTTGATCTCTGTCTCCACATTATTTCCTCTCTCAGGAGCAGCTCATCTAGTTCCTTTGTTAATTTAATTTCTTCTCTTTGATGCCCGGCTGTGATGGGTAGAGCCCAAAGTCTGCTTAGATTTTTCCTGATCTCCGCTGTCCTCTTGATGAACGAACCAAAGTCTCGCTCAGCCCAGCTCTTTAGTTCGTTTTGCATCTGTTGAAGTTTCCCGTATATTTTCAGTAAGTCATCAGCCGGCCCATCCTTTTTCCAAGTCGCCTCAATGGTTGGCTGGAGAGTATCCTTCCTCTCCCACATCTGTTCATATCTAAAGAGGCTTCTCTTTCTCTCATCCACCGGCCTCCATTCTGCTCTGCTTCCCACTCGAAGGAGGATTGGCAGGTGATCCGATCTAGACGAACAGATATGCTCAACTGAAGCATTTTTAAAATAGTCAGACCACGTCGGGGACGCCACACACCTTTCCAACCGAGCACGAACATTGTCAGCCCCCTTTTGTTTGTTGTTATATGTCCACCCCAGTCCCTTGAACCCCAGGTCAAATAGGTTACAGTCAGAGAGCACTTTGCGGAAATTTTCCATGTATCTTTCCGATCTCTTTGATGTTGAATAATGTTCAGACTGCCACATCGTTTCATTGAAATCTCCCATCATCAACCAAGAAAGATTACTAGTGTCTTTGATTCTTCTCAGCAAGGTCCACATAAGGTGACGCTCATGAGCTTTTGGTTCACCATAGACAAAGGTACCACGCCATTGGAGGCCATTCGGACTTAAACGAATCAACACATCGATGTATCTCGCCCCTACGGCAATCTTCTTTATTTCAACGTTTTCATCACAAAAGAGGGCAATGCCGGCACCTTTTCCAATGCCGGGTTGCGTGATACAATGATGGAGGCCCAGCCTCCACTTGAGGTTATTGACGTACTTATTACTTTGCCATGTCTCAGTGAGGAAGACGAGCTTGGGCTTATATGTGTGCACTAGGCACACGAGCTCTCGAACTGTGCGAGGCTGCTCGAGACCTCGACAGTTCCAACTGAGGATCATCATGGCTCCTGGCGGGTGCTACCATCAGCACCCACCAGTTGACCGAGAGCCCCGGGCTCGGTAGCTTCCATTCCACCCTCCTCTCCGGCCTTGTCCTTCTCTTCACCGCCCTCTGAACCTTTCTTTTTCTTGCACTGGTCACTTGGTTTCCCTGCACTAGCTTCTTCTGTTTTGCCTGTTTCTGTAGCTCCACGCACACCTCTCTTTCCAAGCACAGAGACCATATCACCTGTCCCCTTTCTGGCCTTCTTGGTACTCTCCCGATTCTTTTCAGCAGCCTCCTTCTGAATGTCCATCACCTGCATCTTGTTCCCTGTAACTACCTTCTGCAGAACATCAGCAGCCACCTGATTTGCGTCCACCATCAGGCGATCTTTCTGTTCCACAGCTCTGGCAGCGCCAGTAGTCTCACAGCCCAAGCCAACGCCAGGAGTAGGGCCAAAGCCCGGGGGGAACTCCAGGCTTTGTGAGCTATTGTCCTGCACTTTTCCAGTTGAAGTGTCGTCAGGGGCATGGGCTGGATGGGTGATGTTGGTGTTGTCCCCAGCTCCAGCCGCCCTACCAGACGCAGCCGCAGGTGTCACATCCTTTTGTGTATCACCATGACTAGGTGTCAGGCTCCGCTCTGCTCTTCTGTTCCTCTCTGCATCCAATCTCAGCGCGCTGACTGCCGCAATGGCTTCTTCTACCAGTGGGTCAGCCAGAACATCTTCTGGGACATAGTTGTATCTTGTCGTTGCGAGCCTTGGAGGGGCTGACCTTACTGGTCCGGCGGTCTCCGAACCAAAGTGAAGAAAACGGCGAGCACTAGCCGCCACCGGAACTACAATTCCACCTCTCATGCTACTCCTTCTAAGTGGGGACAAGCGCATTGCTGCCGAAAACCTCATCTCCTGGAGGTCTTCAGGTAGCTTACAGTCGCGCTGCCCGTGTCCTAAATGACCACAGTAGCTACAGAACCTAGGAAGCCTCTCATACTTAACATTTAGGACATACATTTTATCCTTAGCACGATCATGGGATTCTAGCTTATTACAGAGGGGTTCATCAACTTCGTGGTTTATCCGGACCCTCATATAGTCACCCCAAATTCTCCCCTCACTGTCTGCATCCACCTCCAGGACCTCTCCTAGTTGTGCCCCGAGCTCCCTGGCAACATGTTCGAAGAGCATGATCGGGGGCGCGTCGAAGATGCGTGCCCATATCGGCATGTGGGCGACCTCGACGTCGCCCGGGCAGGCGCTGCCGTCCACATCCACCATGAGGAAGGCGTCGCCCTTGTGCGTCCACGGTCCATTGTTGAAGATGAACCGAAGGTCGCCCTCGCGCTCGAACTCGAGGAGGAACCGGTTATTCTTCAGTGGAGTATAGCTGAGGTGCCCCCTCAGCCCCCATTTGCCTCGGAGCTCGCCGAACAGTCCCCCGATGCTAAAGAGTTGCACCGAGAAGAACAGTCCGACCGCGATCCATCTCGATCTCATGGCCTCCCTCTCTCTAGAGAGGTCCAGCTCCACCACGTTCGACGCCGGCGCCCCCATGTTCACAGGGAATACCGGAGCCACCACATTGTGACCCACCCCCTGGCCAACGGGGGTGCGGTACAGATCACCCCGGCCCGTTGACGAGCCGCCCCGATGCATAGGCCTTGAGCCCAGCCCTAGCTTGTCGTTGGAGTCAACCTCTTCGCCAGTGATCATCGGCGCCTTGTTCTTGCAGGAGTCCCGGTCAGCCATTGCAGAGACGCTGTTGGAGGATGTTATCTGGGATGAAAGATGAGGGTTTGATACTCCCACGGCCAGATTCTTTATTCACCCAGAAGTTTCCCCAGTATTTGGCGATGATCCTCTGTCTCTGGGCAAGTTTTGATCTTTTGCCGATTCTGCATCCCATATTCCCCCCGTGATCTGATCTCTATCCTTGTTTGGCGGATCCATCTGTTGCAGATATTCTCCCACCACAGTCCTCTGTCTGTGATTTCCTTCCCTCAATCTGCGCCCCAGATCCTTCCTCATCTGCACAACCTTATCTTTGATCTTTTCCATACCCACATCCTGGGCCAAAAGCTGATTTCCGGTGATCTTCTGTCCCTTTTTACTTCTTGCTTTCTTCTGCTCCACGAGCCTCTGAACCGCTTCTCTAGCTCTGATCCACGCATCTCGCAATCCCAAACAATCATCACGATCCTGTGAGTACCTCAATTTCTCAACTGATCCTCTCTCTTCTTCTCGATCGGATCCCCTCACCACACGACCAAGATCCCCGGATCCGATCGCCGATCGCCTCAGGATCGCCCCGATAGGGGCTCCGCCAATCACGGGAGTCGCCATTACGCTGTTTTTTCGATAATGGGTGATCTTCTGATTGTTTGATTAAGTGCATGGTCAATCCAAATATTCATTATCTGTCGCTATTTCTAAAATTTAACATCATTTTGTTAGTGCATATACCCTATTAGTTAGGAAGCTATACCCAACATCTGTCTTTGTCTTGCATTTAAATGTTTTCATAAGCACATGTTGCTTCTAATTTTTGCCATTTGGTGTGATCTGGATATCTTAGTCAGAGTGGCAACTTATCTGAGAGTTGCTCTGGGCCTGGACTTAGGCTTGTCCAGAAAGATGAAGTTCAATTGTTGTTTTGTGTGGTGTATGGATTCGGTAACAGCTTCCCCAGAAAATGCTTTGATAACCTGCAGTTTGCTGGACTAGTGATAGTAGGGTAATGGAAGTATGGTGGTGTGGTGTTTTGTTCACAACCTGCAGGTTTGCACCTTGTACTTCTCAATTTATTATTTGCCCGGTGTGTGGTTGTTCTGTTCAGTAGTTTGGAGGAAGTATGGTTATGTATGCTTTACATGTCATGGCTTCTCCTGCCATTTTCTGGTGGCCAGCTGAAAGCAAGTACCATTGACCTTATTTCCAGTTATTTCGAGATCATTTTAGCTTCCGCAGGGTGTACTACATGTTCGAACTTATGTGTATTCTTTGTTCCAAACTCGGCAAATAGTGCACTTCATCTGTACATGATTGACTTGATCCTTGTGCACTTCAAAATTCAGTTCTTGGATGATTATCTGTATCATCATCGTCATCATCACTATTGTTGTTTGTGTTAATTCAGTATCAATGTTGTAACTACAGCTCCACTACAGTCCTTTCTTATCATTGGGAACAAGTGATCTGGCAGGATCAAGCTTAAGTTGAAGCAAGAGTAGTAGCATGTCATGTTCTTTTGAGGAAAATCTACTTATTTGACGATGTTGCCATATTTCATTTGGAAGCCGTGGACAATGTTTTATGTATTGTTATGCACTTGAGGATTTTATTCATTGTAATAATAACGTTTTATTATAAGAATCCTGTTTTTATCATTTTATTGTGTAACAGAATTTTTGTACGCTTCATTTTATCTATTCAACAATCCTTGTGTACCAAACAAGTGGTTTTGTAGAGAGGGACTTAGAGATTGGGGATAGGAGGGGGATATAAGGGAATTGAGGGGATTGGGTGGAGGGCAGGGGATCACAAAATCCCCTCCAATCCCCAATCCCCTAGTGGCTTGAAAACCTCTTGCTAAATGAGGCCTAAAGGGTGGCGGGGATTTTGTCTGCGTCGCTCGGCGGGTGGGGTACCGGTGCGGCGGTTGCTAGACGAGCTCACGTGGTCTAACTTCTGAGGTCACGTTCGTGAGGGCGTAGGGCGGCACTGTCCGCATTCCGGTTTTCTACACGCCAGTTGCCAGACGCAAAGCATAATCAATAACGGGACTTTGGCAATTCATAATTCAGACATCCTTGATAAAATACGTTCATAATTGTGAATCAGTCTAGTATCGTCTTGGCCTCACTTGTGTGCTTATTATATTTGCAATTCAAGTTTCTATTCTTCTGCGTCTAATACCTTGCTGCAATCTTGTAGCTATGAGCCTGGACCAGCATTTCAGGAGAGTGAAGTGCAGGGTATACTTGAAATCCCGCCATCTGACTCGACAGAACTTTGGCTAATACAGTGGCCTCTAAATCATGTAACTTGGAAGTTTGATTTTTTTCCCACCCCTGTTGCATGTTACTAGTATGCTGCATTTGGGCTCCAAGGTAACATTTTTCTGTATTATTACACAGGTAAATGCTTCTGATTTTCATTGCGAAGAAGTTTACTTGGTGCGTTACCCTGAACCTTGGCCTTTTGACTAATAAAGTGGCACATAAGCAAACTAAAAGTACTGTCATGTGCTCTCTGTATGCGAATTGGCCTTTTGACTAACATATAGATAAATAAATTCCAGTGGGGAAGATTTCACGCAGAGTTTGCTTGGTGCGTTACCCTGAACCTTAAGAATTGGAGAAAGAGACACCAAGTTTTGGGAGTCTTACTCCTGGCAGTAGGAGATCTGCAGGTATTTCTTTTTGAAGATGGTTTTTCTTCAGTAATCCCATTTTTCAGCTGTCAATACGTTAGACAGGTTAGGCAGAGATTTAGCTAGATTTACCAAAATTTGCTGAATGAGGTACTCCATGAATGCAAGTTTAATTTACCTCTGTTTAACTAAGCCAGTGCCGCATATGCAAAACATCACTACAAAAGTGGCCTCATAAAATGCACTGATTGTGTTAACGTTTTTTTTTTTTTTTTGTGGGTGGTGTTAACGTTGTTGTTATATGCAAGACGTGAAATTCATGTGTAATAGAATGCTGTCAGGCAATATCTTTCATCTGACGAAATGCTGCCTACCAGTATGTTAACATGCACGTCCTTTCGTCATACAGGAGCAGTAAATACATATTCGCCATGACTGTCACTGATCGGTGCACATATATGATTTTCCTGGTTCTTGTCGGAAGACTATGTATCGGTTCAATAGCTTATTGAAGAACCGTAGCAGCCAAGGATCAGCATTGTTTCTGGGTCAACAGAGCATGGAGCCGATGCCCAAACACAAGCAAAAGAGGAGGGACGAAAGCAGCTTGGGCCACTGAAACATGTCGGTGAAGTCCTCCAGGGGATTCAAGGCTCGTGGGACAGGAAGCAACACAACCTCGGAGATGCTGCAAACGCTGGTGGAGAAATTCAGGAAGAAGAAGGAGGTTAGGATTGAAGAGTAGTAACAACAGTGCCGTCAGTCACCCACCCTGGCGAAGAAGCTAAATTTTCCCTGAAGTTGCGTCTCCTCTTTGTATGTCTCCAGCCAGACAGTTATTCAAAGAAAAGTTGTCAATGGTATAATTTCAGACCGTTGAATTCATATTCAAAGCAAAGTTCTCAATGGTATAATTTTAAAGTCACATAACATATATATTTTTGGTCCAATTCATGGTCAAAGATAAATCTTGAAATACGCACGCGTCTTATGTAGAAATCTGCCCATGGGCTTAAGGCCCATATAGAATTTCAGAAAATCCCTAAGGCCCATGTGGGTGTGAGAGGTGGTGGGAAGTTTAGTACCACCTTGCTAGTGGAGAGGGAGTTGGAGTGGTTTATAAGGAATTCTCTTCCACATGCTATTGGAGCATGAGAAGAGAAGAGGCCCTCGCGCACTCCTCCGCCGCTCCGCCTCGTCACGACGCGACGCGGGATTGAGCCCGGCCGCGCCCTACATATTGGAGGTGTTGGCCAACCCTAGCCGTCACGGAACCCTAGCCGTTCCATTGCTGCTGCTGCCGCCGGTGATCCCATCCCGTCCGCCGCGTACACGGTCGACGGGAGGGTATACCTTATTTATCCCTCTCCTGTTCATCTCTGTTTCCTACTTGCTTGCTGTATGCGTAGATGAATCTGTTATTTGCGTAGTACGAGCTTGCATGGTTAGGTACCAGTACGAAATTAATACTGTCAGCGTCATGTTAGTGATTTATTCCTGGATTAAATTAATCGAAAAACTGCCTATTTACTCAGCATCTTATTCACTAAAATGGAGATAGTATTCGTCATTTCACGGAACTGCTGCTGCTGCCACAGGGTTGACCCTTCGGGCCGACCGATCAACATTCAAGAGGTCTGAGAAACCGATAGGGGACATCGCGCGTTCATCCGTGCATGGATTCACACAGCTCTCGGCTTCTTCTCCCGGCCGGACCGAGATCCACACGTAACATGGCTGTTGGATCAAGAATAGACAGCCCAGATCTGGTGCTGCTGGTAGCGTCCCGCAACCATACCATGGGAAGAAATGATGGCCTTCGAAAAACATTTTTTACCTCCTTTTCGTTTGCTTAGTGGTGTGCACTAGGAGCTCTGACTGATCGATGCCCTAAAAAAATAAGGTCACGGCAGGTTTTGTTTGATAAAGGCCCATCAATCTAAGGGTATGTCCTCCATCTCTGTCCTGGCCTCTCCCCTCTCTCAGCTTCTTCCCTTCCTTCATTCTCTTCCTCATGTATGCACCATGCCACCATGGCCATGGAATCGCTTGGCCGTCGCCTATCATTAGGCTCGGGGACTATGGTGCAGCCAAGGATGACTTGCCGATCGATTGAAGCTGATTGATTTGGTCATTACAAGTAATGGTACATCATGCACATTGATTGATCGGCGAGTTCTTCTTGGCTACATCTTAGCTCCTGCTCCTCATATTAGGCCGGCCTGCGGTTGTGTTGTGACAATGCTCGGCAAAAGAGCAAAGTTGTTAAACTAGTGATTCCAAGCGCGCGTGCTGGTAAGTTGGTGGTGGTGTACTCCTACCTACTTCTAAAAAAATTAAGGAAATCTGTTGGTTAATTAATCATTCAATATATGAATTTGAATTCTCCCCCAAATCCCAATGCATATCTTCAGTTTAGGGCCATGGTTGGGCAGCCATGCGTGCATGTCAGCCATCTCTCTGCGCTGCTCCGCTAGAGTTTAACATATGGACAGATTGATACTATATGTACGAGCTCTGGCCCCTTGCCGACTTGCGGATGCAGAAACTGCCAACCATAAATGTTGTGATAGCTCTCAATATAGATTCCACAGGCACTAACGTACGTACGCCCAGCTGGACCAAGCACGATTGGTACTAGCTAATCAAAATTGCCGCGAGACAGTGAACTTACTAGTTTTTAATTTGACACACTGCTACGGTTTATGCCTTCTTATAACTTAGTAAGTTTATTCTTTGTCTAATATCATCTTATGATCGACGGGAGGTACGTAGGACGAGAAAACCTCCACAAGCAAATGACTGAACACACGTACCACTGAATTAGGGCCCGTTTGTCATCGCAGTCCACTATGATAGTACTGTTAATCTGGTTGAGTCACTTTTTAAGTAATGCTTGAGCCACTTTTGAATACTCAATCTGGTGTTTGGGCATCTGCTTTTTCAAAATTAAGTTGTGGACAAATGCATTATTGTGCTTCAGAACACAACAAATTACAGTGTGATTAGTTATTTTGAAGTTGATTGAGAAATTATTATTTGTAAGTCAACGGTCTTGAGCATTGATTTTATTATGCTATGAGAATTGGGTATTGCACAATTTTAAAATTTATGTGTAACTTGGTCGAATTATTAATAACGGTTTATCAATCGATTTAGAAAAAGCAAACCCCAACAAATTAATGTCATGAGACTCATTAGAGACGCAATTGATCAATCGATTAATCCTATTTAATAGATAATGTAACAAAATGATCACAATATATATCATTAAAAACTTGTGTTAGTCAAACATCTTTTGCTTTTGTGTAGCGATACATTGATCGATGATATAATTTTATTTATCATATAATCTAACTAAATGGTCACAATATGTATCGTTTGAAAATTTGTGCTAGCTAGTCAAACATCTTTTGGTTTGACTATCGATATAGAGAAGATTACCAACATTTATAACATTAAATCGGTACAACTAGATCTATATGAAATACTCTCTGAGTGTATACTTACTTTTATCTCAGCAACACATTTCAATAAAAACCGATGGTCAAAGTGTCATCTTAACGACTGTGTCAATGTCTAGAATGACCTAAGTTTTGATTTGGATGATACATAGTAACTCTTCTTACGCCATGCTAGATGATTGTTGATGCACAAGAGATGGGGTAGAATTGACCTAAAGGAGATCAATCTTATTTGCTTTTGTGCACGGTCGGATTGAATGCCAACTCTTTGTATATATAGATTTGTCGTAAGAACCCCTATCGTATGGGTTATTTTGTTAGTGCATATACCCTATGGCATATCCAATCCAAAAAAACTTGTGATCCGTACGTGCGTACCATGGCACATGCATGATTTATGGAAGGTAGCCGCATCTCATCAAGGAACTGACGTGACGAGAGTTAGTTTGTCTGTACGGATCGATTCAAACTTGTGCGGACGCTGGCGCAACTCATCAAGCCGTTTTTGGCTTTCGAGGTACGGGGGAGGTCACGTGTGGCCGCACTGTCCTAACTCACCACCTCCCGCTAGAAATAATTGGCGGCGCCCAACACCACCACAAACCCTAGCCACCGCCCGGAAATCCCAAATCGAGCCCGCCACCGCCCGGGTCTCTACCGCCGCCGTCGCCTCCCAAGTCCAGCCCACACTCGCGCTCGATGGTTCGACGAGTGCAGACCGTGCCAGCGCAGCTCACTTGGGAGCGTCGGATGCAGCTCATCGCCGAAGATGCCGCAGCCGCCGCAACTCACTTGGGATTCGACAGAACATCTCTTGAGGGTACTATGAACATTTTTATTTGATATCCATGAAATTATCTGACAAAATGCTTGAATAAATGAAAAACCAAAACAGAAAAATGAGTTATAAAATCAAAAAAAGGGGAAAACTTATAAAAAATGAAAATAACAGAAAAACAACAAGACAAAAAGAGAAGTAAAATACGAAAAAAAAAGAAAAAAATGAAAGGAAATACTTTGCATACCAACTTGGGATCGGTCCAAGTACTAGGAATTTTCGCCAAAAAGCCCAGGGAGGTTCACCACGCTACTGACCCCAATCCCCCTTCCCCACCCTACACGTTCTGTCGCTTCAGTTGCCGCCACCAACTCCTCGCCCTTCGCCGGCAGTAGAGATGCTTAAAGGCGCAGTCCGGTATGACCACTTCTCTCCTTGGCTTGATTAGTTCGTCAACTTTTCAGTTTCAGAGCCAGAAAACAAAAAAACCAAGCCCGCTTCCGTCACATTCCGCCTCTGGTGCAGGCTCTGTGCGCGCGGTGGCGGAGGGCCTCGCCTCTAAGGCCTCGTTTGGCAGGCAGGGATTGACAGACTTGTCGTTTGGTACACCGTGTTTCTCACGGGCCAGCCCGAGTTTTCCCCAGTATCCCCATGGAAACCGAGCGACGGCCCTCACCTCGCGGATTTGCGCACACACCAAAAAAACACCTTGTGGCATCGCCTTCTCCTGCGATGCGCCGCCGCTGCATGACGATGCCAGCATCCGCTTCTCTGGCGCAGACTGGATTTCCCCCTCCGGTATTCCTTTCATCCTCGTCCCCTCTCTTGCCCTCCCCTCCTTTTGTGCTTTTCCGCCTTGTTGATCCGGTCGCTATGGCTGCCGGGCATCTTTGCAGACGGCGTCGGCGCCAGAGCTCATCCTCCCTTCCGTGTCGCGATCTAGTACTCGTTCAGATATTTAGTTACTATTAAGCAGCAGCATACTTTAGTAAATTGTCCATTATTGGATTGTGCGTATTTATGATTTCTGAACAGTGAGTGTCGAGATGAGTGTGGCTGACTATCCTGCCTTAGTATCCTGTACATTTTTTCAACAAAGTAGCATCTTGTATGTTTGATCTTCATAGGTACACTTTCTGATTGTTTGATTAAGTGCATGGTCAATCCAAATATTCATTATCTGTCGCTATTTCTAAAATTTAACATCATTTTGTTAGTGCATATACCCTATTAGTTAGGAAGCTATACCCAACATCTGTCTTTGTCTTGCATTTAAATGTTTTCATAAGCACATGTTGCTTCTACTTTTTGCAATTTGGTGTGATCTGGATATCTTAGTCAGAGTGGCAACTTATCTGAGAGTTGCTCTGGGCCTGGACTTAGGCTTGTCCAGAAAGATGAAGTTCAATTGTTGTTTTGTGTGGTGTATGGTTTCGGTAACAGCTTCCCTAGAAAATGCTTTGATAACCTGCAGTTTGCTGGACTAGTGATAGTAGGGTAATGGAAGTATGGTGGTGTGGTGTTTTGTTCATAACCTGCAGGTTTGCACCTTGTACTTCTCAATCTATTATTTGCCCGGTGTCACTACCCCAAACTGACTTTTTCGTGACGGTAGAAGACATTCGTGAAGGTGATGAAGCCTCCTTCAGGAATGTAGCATGTTCCTGACGTGGATGGGGCACCGAAGGGAAAAACCGAGTCATTCCTGAAGGTCTCGATAAAAACCTTCACGAACGCGAGCAGCCTTCAGGAATGTAATCTGACGTTCGTGAAGGGGCCGGATCCACGTCACTAATCATACTCCGCACCTTCAGTGGCGAGCAGCCTTCAGGAACGTCAATTTAGGAAACGCGCCTTGATTTCGCGCGCGGGAGAGGAAAGCGCGCTTTGTTTTTTCGCTCGGGCTAATTTTTCGCGCGTTTTGTTCGTTTTCGCTGGCGTGGATGGGCCTCCTTCAGGAAAGAAGGGTCAAAATCCCTAAAACAACGAAGTCTTCGTCGTCCTCCCCATTCCCAATCTGAATCTTGCCGCCCCTTGTCCCACTACCACCATGGCCGCCTCCTCCCGCCCGGCGCCGCCGCACACCACACCCGTCGCTTGTCTCTACACCCGCTGCAGCCCCCTCTCCTCTAGCGCCGTCTCCCTCCCCATCGAGGGCCGCCCCCTCGCCGTCCAGCCACTCCGGCGCCACCTGCCTCCCCGTCGACCGGCGCCTCCCTTGCCGTCCAGCTACTACAGCTCCGTCTCTTCGTCGACTGGCACCTCCCTCGCCCAGCCACTCCAGCTCCGTCCCTCCATCGACCGACGCCTCCCTAGCCGTCCAGATCTGCATCCCTCGCCGGCCAGCTGCCTCGTCTCCCTCCCAGTCCAGCGCCTCCCATTGCCGAGTAAGTCTCGACGAACAACAACCAAAGCTGAGAAGCGGGGAACTTAGATTCTTTCAAGAAAGACCAAAAATGGTGGCAGCCTGTACAATTTTTTCATTATGAATGTTGAATCCCTAGCTGAGAATTAACCAGTAGCAGCAATATGTTCATTGTTTAGTACACTCTTCTTGAGATTAAAACAATGATGTTTTGTTGTTCTTCTGAAAGGATTTGAGTGCAATTTTAAGTTTGTAGGATACATTAAATCTGGTTATTCCTCAATTGGTGTCATTGATAGTGTTGTGATATATATCTGTATGCATGTCAATACCTGCAAGCTATAGGTTATGTCCCCTGGTCAGGAAGGTGTAGTTTATGTATGCATGTTTTATTGTTTTCTCTTTATTGAAGTTCTTACAAAATCAGGAAGTTGTAGCACTACAAAGGCCAAGTTTGAGAAGTGACACTGCCACACCACAACCCTTTGCATCGAGAGGTCCAATGTCCAAGCATGTTGGTAAGTTCCACTCAGTTTCATATGACTTGTGAGTATGGAAAGTTTGTTGAAATAGCATGTTCTCATATGTAGGAAAAGAAGTATGGGCCTGCAGCAGCAACAAACTTGAACACTACAATTATTGTTAATCTGAAATTAATAGCGACACGCTATGTTCATGGTTTCAGAAGAACCCACCACAAAGCATCTTCAAGATGCACATCCAGTAGATTGGAAGGAACGCCATCTCGATCTTCAAAGTTATGTTCCTGCTACTTCTTCATAGTTGCAGCCTACACTTGGCACCAAGAAAAGACCTTTTCACTTGCTTGGTGACTAATAGCATGTGTGTCATGAGCTGGAGTTTACCTTTTGGTTTGAAAACTTGTATACATATATTACAGTTTTGCCTTTCACCATTGTTCATTGAAATCTGCTATATTGTTTGCCATTGTAGGTGAATGGATCCTTCCAAGCCCAAGAGGATGCTGGTACTCCGCTGACAGATCCTTCCCATGCTGAAGGCCATGCTCATGCTACTCATCTAGATGAGCATGGTTCTACTCCAAGACAGGATATATACCATTTGTTGCACTACAGTTTGTATATAGCAAGTTGGATAAGAAATACCCAAGAGCTTCTTCCTTTTGAAGATGAGACGATGGATGATAGTGATCTGGTAAGTAGTTGTTATGATCCCCAATTCCTCTATGCACAAACTTGACAATGGTTTGTGATCATGTTACTTCTATGGTTAGCAAAGTAAACTGCAGCTGAATTATACAAGTAAAGCAATGTATAATGCATACAGATTGTGATGTCATCAAAACAGGGATGCATCAAACTAGTTCATGTGTTAATAATTTATGATAAGAAACAATCTATTTAATCAGTGCCTGTGTATTTCAATCAGTGGTTGCTGCCTGCTTATGTGCTCTGTTTCTTTCTCTGTAAATGCGGTGCTAGTTCTGTCCTTGTACTGTAGTGCCAGTGCAGTGCACAACTGCTCATATATGTCTTTTACACATATTTACTTTGATTGTGATATAGGTCTTGTTGATGATTTGCACATAAACCTAACCATTTGTCGCACTATAGATGCTATACAGCAAGCTGGAATGACTAGATGGGAAATACCCGAAGACCTTCATGCCTTTCAAGATGAGCTGATGGATGGTAGTGATGTGGTATGTGTGCACAAACTTGACAATGGTTTCTAATGTGCATGGTATTGACATTTTATTCATGTATTAAAACATTTTAGACAACCTCAACAAGTAGAGGAGCAAGTTAAAGTACGAAAGGTGCATGGTATTGGCTTTCAGTTTGGATTGGATTGTAAACATTTATCTTATTTCCTTTTCTTCCTTGTACGTTATGTTCCTGTTAGCTCTTCATAAGTGCAGCCTACACTTGGCTTTAATAAAAGACTTCTTCACTTGCTTGGTGGATAACAACATGTGTGTGTCGTGAACTGAAGTTTCCTTTTGGTTTGTAAACTTGTTCATGCTGCCCAAGTGTCTGTGTATTTCAGTTGGTGGTTGCTACCTTCTTAAGTGCCTGTGTATTTCAACCATGTAGTCAGTATAACTCAGTTCATGATTTAAGTTGTCATAGAAAATTAATTATGTTCTCTGTACATGTTAACCCTGTTAGCTTATAATTTTCCAAAATGATTCTCACTATGACTGGTGAGATCCATTTATAGATCATTTAGAGTTTCTAATTTATATTCCAGTCAGTTTTCATTAATGTGTTTTTGCAACAAAAAAACATTGTCTTAAACTCTTAATATTATATCTAAGGACTGCAGCAGGATTAGTTTGGCATTGCGTTACACCAACACAACGATTTGTTCATTCATGTTATCCCTTTTTCTTACCATTTTGTGTATACTCTGGTTCTATCAACTCATCTTTCCCTAGTGATACCGCTTTGGTGTGAAACATATAGCTATATTGGAATGCAGTCTTGCTTGAACCATGTATCTTGATCTTTCTCTCAACCCGATATTCCTCTGTTATATATCTTACAAGAACATAAAACACCAATACAAACTGTGGCGAAGTACTGCTTTGGTCTTGGTAACATGATATTTCCTCTGCACTAAATCTGCCTGTCAATTACTATTTTTGCAGGGTTGATATGATCTGTCTGAACTGAGGGCGCTCAGAAGGCAATCATCCTGGCCTCTAGTCAAGCTGTGAGTATGTTGAGGGCGCCTCCTTGCCGGTGACCATTCACACACTTTCAGGATCTCCCTCCGTCAATGATCTGTAACAGAGTATGACGACATGCTCAATGGGTAATCATCACTCGATTCCAATATTTGAGATGGTCAAACTGTGCTCGGGTAGTATTCTAGATCATTTTAGCTTCAATAGCAAAAGCTTGTCACTGCATTAGCTTCACCCTGCTGCTCCCATAACACTTATACTACACCGATTAGCATCTGATGAAATGGACTGCAGTGGGGCTATTAGGATCCATCTAGATCCACTTAAGTACGCTGTTCCACATTATTATTAGAAGCCAATGGAAACGGAATATAAAACAGCATAAATCAGTACACAATATTGCATACCATAAGAAGAAAATAAACAGCATAAACGTGGTCCCTTAAAAACATGTTGCATCAATGGGATTCATAGATGTATATACCTCTAAACTTGCATTTATGAGTATGTCTCGAGTTATTCTATTTTCCTTCACGAATACACCTTCTGAGAAGAAGTCGTTTTAGGTACTTGGGCATAGTAGTGATGGATACACAGACTTCTAAGACCCTTGGGTGGGCGAACGCCCTCGAGCACCTCCACTTGAACTTCTGGTGAGCAAGTCCGTAAGGAACCACCCTAGGACAGTTCCAGTCATATTAGTCTTTTCTTATCAGCTAGCTTTGCATCGACCGCTTCCTTCTTGTTTTTAACATTTTCAAGATGATGAATTTTCAGATTGCCTTGCAGCTTGTTTAGGCTCCCCAACTGTTTTAGCTCATGCCCATGTTCCGTCCTTACTTGAAATACAGCAAGTTCTTGTAGTAATGTTAAACCGCCGATTTTCGGAACTTGCATTGTTAAGCTATAAACATGCCGCTTACTGCTAGTTTTCTACATGTAATGCTAGTTCTATACATGCAGTTTAGTGCTTGGCATACTTAGTTAGATTTTTCCTATGAAGTGATGATTTTGTTTGCTATCACGTAAAGTTGTGAAGGGGGTTGGTCACCACAAATTTTCATTTGCCATGAAAACTATGGGTATAGGGCATTGGATTGAAACCATTTAATTTTTCTTCCCTTTTCTTTTCTTTTTTTCATTATGTTCCTGTTACATTTTCATAATTGCAGCCTGTACTTGGCAATAAGAAAAGTCGTCTTCACTTGCTTGGTGGCTAGCAACAAGTGTTTCATGAGCTGGAGTTTACCTTTTGGTTTGAAAATTTGTATATATCACAGTTTTGCCTTTCTCCTATATTTTTCTATTGTATAGGTGAATGGAACCTTCCAAGCCCAAGGGAATGCTGGTACTCCATTGACAGAATCTTCCCATGATGAAGACCATCCTCATGCTACTCATGCGGATGAGCATAGTTCTACTCCAACATTTAGGAATTCCAGTAGTATAATTAGTGGTTAATATTGTGAACTAGGGTGCAGGTAGGCTTTCTTTGTCAATTGCTTCTCATGGTAATTTAGGAATCAACTAGTATGCGTGTTTTGGACTTGGTGACACCTCCTGTTAAGTTAAGCTTCCAGGAATCATGACTTGGATATGAATGTGTGGATGTTGTGAACAATGAGATTTAAATAAATTGGATGGGTACATTGTGACCTAGGAATTGTATGTGATGGTTCTGTGACCTTTGTGTATGCATGAATGTGAAATGATTTGGCATGGCCGTGAATATGGATATATATACCGCTTTTCAATAATTTTTTTATTTTCTCTTGGTTGATTCCTGACGACTGTTTTTATTCTTTCCTGACGAAGCTAGCTGTCATGGATATGTTGAGCTCATTCCTGAAGGTATGGTCCTCAGTGCCACTAGCTGTCAGGAACAGAACATGTTCCTGACGGCCAGTTTTCTGACGGCATCTCCTGACGGTGTGGCCGTCAGGAATATTATTTCGGGTGGCTCGGGGCTCCCGTCAGGAAACACCGTCAGGAACACTATTCGTGACGGGCACCGTCAGGAATGTTGACCTTTCCTGACAAGCTGTTGCTGACGGGAAATTCCTGACTGTAGGGGCTCATTTCTGACGAAATCTGTTCATTCCTGACGAATTTGGGCCGTCAGGAAAAAGTCAGTTTGGGGTACTGTGTGTGGTTGTTCTGTTCAGTAGTTTGGAGGAAGTATGGTTATGTATGCTTTACATGTCATGGCTTCTCCTGCCATTTTCTGGTGGCCAGCTGAAAGCAAGTACCATTGACCTTATTTCCAGTTATTTCGAGATCATTTTAGCTTCCGCAGGGTGTACTACATGTTAGAACTTATGTGTATTCTTTGTTCCAAACTCGGCAAATAGTGCACTTCATCTGTACATGATTGACTTGATCCTTGTGCACTTCAAAATTCAGTTCTTGGATGATTATCTCTATCATCATCATCATCATCACTGTTGTTGTTTGTGCTAATTCAGTATCAATGTTGTAACTACAGCTCCACTACAGTCCTTTTTTATCATTGGGAACAAGTGATCTGGCAGGATCAAGCTTAAGTTGAAGCAAGAGTAGTAGCATCTCATGTTCTTTTGAGGAAAATGTACTTATTGGACGATGTTGCATTTGGAAGCCGTGGACAATGTTTTATGTTTTGTTATGCACTTGAGGATTTTATTCATTGTAATAATAACGTTTTGTCTGCGTCGCTCGGCGGGTGGGGTACCGGTGCGGCGGTTGCTAGACGAGCTCACGTGGTCTAACTTCTGAGGTCACGTTCGTGAGGGCGTAGGGCGGCACCGTCCGCATTCCGGTTTTCTATACGCCAGTTGCCAGACGCAAAGCATAATCAATAACGGGACTTTGGCTTTTCATAAGTCAGACATCCTTGATAAAATACGTTCATAATTGTGAATCAGTCTAGTATCGGCTTGGTCTCACTTGTGTGCTTATTATATTTGCAATTCAAGTTTCTATTCTTCTGCATCTAACACCTTGCTGCAATCTTGTAGCTATGAGCCTGGACCGGCATTTCAGGAGAGTGAAGAGCAGGGTATGCTTGAAATCCCGCCATCTGACTCGATAGAACTTTGGCTAGTACAGTGGCCTCTAAATCATGTAACTTGGAAGTTTGATTTTTTTCCCACCCCTGTTGCATGTTACTAGTATGCTGCATTTGGGCTCCAAGGTAACATTTTTCTGTATTATTACACAGGTAAATGCTTCTGATTTTCAATGTGAAGAAGTTTACTTGGTGCGTTACCCTGAACCTTGGCCTTTTGACTAATAAAGTGGCACATAAGCAAACTAAAAGTACTGTCATGTGCTCTCTGTATGCAAATTGGCCTTTTGACTAACATATAGATAAATAAATTCCAGTGGGGAAGATTTCACGCAGAGTTTGCTTGGTGCGTTACCCTGAACCTTAAGAATTGGAGAAAGAGACACCAAGTTTTGGGAGTCTTACTCCTGGCAGTAGGAGATCTGCAGGTATTTCTTTTTGAAGATGGTTTTTCTTCAGTAATCCCATTTTTCAGCTGTCAATACGTTAGACAGGTTAGGCAGAGATTTAGCTAGATTTACCAAAATTTGCTGAATGAGCTACTACATGAAGAAGGCTTGATCCATGAATGGAAGTTTAATTTACCTCTGTTTAACTAAGCCAGTGCCGCATATGCAAAACATCACTACAAAAGTGGCCTCATAAAATGCACTGATTGTGTTAACGTTGTTTTTTTTTTTTTGCGGGTGGTGTTAACGTTGTTGTTATATGCAAGACGTGAAATTCATGTGTAATAGAATGCTGTCAGGCAATATCTTTCATCTGATGAAATGCTGCCTATCAGTATGTTAACATGCACGTCCTTTCGTCATACAGGAGCAGTAAATACATATTCGCCATGACTGTCACTGATCGGTGCACATATATGATTTTCCAGGTTCTTGTCGGAAGACTATGTATCGTTTCAATAGCTTACTGAAGAACCGTAGCAGCCAAGGATCAGCATTGTCTCTGGGTCAACAGAGCATGGAGCCGATGCCCAAACACAAGCAAAAGAGGAGGGACGAAAGCAGCTTGGGCCACTCAAACGTGTGGGTGAAGTCCTCCAGGGGATTCAAGGCTCGTGGGACAGGAAGCAACACAACCTCGGAGATACTGCAAACGCCGGTGGAGAAATTCAGGAAGAAGAAGGAGGTTAGGATTGAAGAGTAGTAACAACAGTGCCGTCAGTCACCCACCCTGGAGAAGAAGCTAAATTTTCCCTGCAGTTGCGTCTCCTCTTTGTATGTCTCCAGCCAGACAGTTATTCAAAGAAAAGTTGTCAATGGTATAATTTCAGACCGTTGAATTCATATTCAAAGCGAAGTTCTCAATGGTATAATTTTAAAGTCACATAACATATATATTTTTGGTCCAATTGATGGTCAAAGATAAATCTTGAAATACGCATGTTAGGAATGAGCAACTAGTATTCACTGTGGGCCAAAGGCCAGTACATATACATGTGAGGTATTACAAGTGGTAGTACCGCACTCAGAGCGGTAGTACCGCCTCGGGCGGTAGTACCGCACTCAGAGCGGTAGTACCGCCTCGGGCGGTAGTACCGCAGAGAACACACCAAACACACATCTAACACCCCCCCTCAAACTCATGGTGGATCAACAACACTGAGTTTGGAGAGAAAGAAGCCATGCTGTGCTCGAGTCTGTGCCTTCGTGAAGAAGTCCGCCAACTGTAACTCAGAGGGCACATAGTGAAGAGCCAGTGTCTGATCCAAGTGGGCATCCACACCGATGTGCTTGGTGAGCTCATGCTTCACCGGGTCACACGCAATACTGATAGCACCGGTACTGTCTGACAGTAAGGGAGTCGATGTAGTAGCAGACACACCAAAGTCCTCAAGTAACCATCGTAACCAGATCACCTCAGCCGTCAGCATAGCCATCGCTCGCAACTCAGCCTCTGTACTCGAGCGAGAAACCGCAGTCTGTTTCTTTGTCTTCCAGGCAATAAGAGAGCCACCAAGGAAGACACAGTAAGCAGACAGCGAGCGTCGATCAGAGGGATCACTAGCCCACGTAGCATCAGACTAGGCCTGGAGCTCGAGAGAACTGGAGCGGGGAAAGAAAAGGCGATGAGAGATCGTGCCACGAAGATATCGTAGAACACGGAGAAGGTGACTATAGTGGACAGAGGTGGGGGCTGAAACAAACTGACGGAGAATGTGGACAGGATAGGAGATGTCAGGACGCGTAACAGCAAGATAGACAAGGCTCCCAACGAGGTGGCGATAGCGAGTGGGATTAGGAAGAGGGTCACCATCAGAAGCACGAAGCTGAACGTTGAGCTCCATAGGAGTCACAACAGTGCGCTCATCACCGAGAGCGGCACGAGTAAGAAGATCCTGAATATATTTTTCCTGGGAGATGAAGAAGCCTGCTGAGGTCTCAGAAATCTCGATTCCAAGAAAGTAGCGAAGAGGACCAAGATCAGACATCAGAAACTGTTCCCGGAGGCGGGCCTTAACAAAGGCAATATACTAAGAATCGTCACCAGTGATGATCATGTCATCCACATATAGAAGGAGAAGAGTCCGACCACGAGAAGAGGTGTGGACAAACAGTGCTGGATCATGATCACTGGGCAAGAAGCCAGCGGCAGTAACGACAGAGGCGAACCGCGAGAACCAGGCGCGAGGGGCCTGTTTAAGACCATAGAGGGAGCGGCGAAGTCGGCAGACCATACCATCAGGAGCATAGTACCCCGGTGGTGGCTGCATCTAAACCTCCTCACGCAACTCACCATTGAGAAAAGCGTTCTGGACATCAAGCTGAGATACAGACCAATGACGAACAGAAGCCACAGCAAGGAGAGTGCGGACAGTGGTCATGTGGGCCACAGGAGCGAATGTCTCATCATAATCGCGTCCCTGCTCCTGCTGAAAGCCACGAGCCACAAGACGAGCTTTGTATCGCTCAAGGGAACCATCGGAGCGAGTCTTAATCTTATAGACCCACTTGCAGGTGATGGGACGAACACCGGAGGGAAGAGAAACCAGATCCCACGTGCCATTGCGCTCAAGCGCCGCAAGCTCCTCGGCCATCGCAAGCTGCCATTCAGGCTGAGTCATGGCAGCCTGATAGGTGGTGGGCTCAGCAATGGCAGAAAGACAATACCTATCAGGAGAATAGCGATCAGGTGGGGGACAAGGCCTAACACGGAGGTTATGGACCGGCGAAGGCGTGAGAGGAGGTGCACTGGAAGTAGAGGGCACATCAGTAGGATCATCCACAGCACGAGGACGACGAGTGTAGTGGAGAGGAAACGGGGAGTGAGGTCGAAAGACTGGGGAGGAGGGTGGGGAGGGAGGGGATGGTGGAGATGAGGAAGAGGAGGAGGAGGGAGGGGATGGTGGAACCGGTGGTGTAGGGGGACGCACCGGGGGTGAGGGAAGAACAGGAGGCATAGAGAGAGATGTGTCGGGAAGGAGGAGGAAGGAAATATCTTCCACGGAAAAGCTCGAGGAGGAGGGACGCGGATAGTAAGAACGAGACTCATCAAACGTCACATCACGAGAAATGCGTAGACGGCGACCAACAGGATCCCAACAGCGATAGCCCTTGTGCTCATCACTGTAGCCAAGGAAAACACACTCAATGGATTGAGCAGTCAAGTTGGTTCGTTCTCGCGGAGCAAGAAGAACATAGCACACGCATCCAAACATACGAAGACCGGAGTAGTCAGGAGAGCGACCAGAGAGACGCTCCATAGGAATACCACCCTTCAAGGCAGCCGAAGGCTGAATGTTGATGAGGTGGGTGGATGCGGAAACGGCCTCAGCCCAAAAATGGGGTGGAAGAGAGGCGGCGATCATCATCGCCCGAGCCGTCTCAAGCAAATGGAGATGTTTGCGTTCAACAACGCCATTCTGAGCATGTGCACCAGGGCAAGAGAATTGGGCAAGAGTACCCTGCTCCGCAAGAAAACCACGCAACATGTGAGAGATATACTCTCCAGCTGAGTCAGCACGGAAGATACGGACAGGCGTGGAAAATTGAGTGCGAACCATGGCAGCAAAACGCTTGTATATGGGGAGAACCTCGCTGCGAGATTTCATACAATAAAGCCAAGTGTAGCGAGAGAAATCATCAATAAACAGAACATAGTAGCGATGACCCCCTTTCGAGTCAAAAGGAGCAGGACCCCATACATCAGAATGAACTAAGTCAAAAGGACGCTGAGATACAGACTCACTGGTAGGGTAAGGTAACTAAGTCTGTTTGCCAAGCCTACAACCATCACAATGCAACGAAACATCACCGGAGACAGACCCTAAGATGCCTTGGTGTACTAATGAGGACAAGCGAGAGCCACAGATGTGACCAAGTTGATGATGCCATTGCTGGAAGGACGCAGAAGAGGAGGCAGCAAGAGCATGAGAGCTGGCGGATGTGGTAGCAGCGGAAGGAACACGAAGCAAGTCAACCTCCCAAAGGCCCTCAGACTCACGGCGCCGAGGGCCACCGCCAACCAGAGCCTGAGTGCGACGATCCTGAACAGAACAAGAGTCGGCATCAAGAATGACACGACAGCCAGAATCAGTAAGTTGGGCAGCGGAAAAGAGATTCATGGTAAGACGAGGAACATGAGAAACACTAGGAACCGAAAAAGACGGAGTGGAAAGGATGCCACGACTAGCAACAGGAAGAGGTGTGCCATCGGCAGTGAGAACATTAAGAGGAAAATCAAGAGGTCGAAGAGAAGATAAAGCAGAGGAATCAGAAGACATATGAAAAGAAACTCCAGAATCCAGAACCCACGAGGATGTACCTGACTGAGTATGCTCCGGCGGGGGCGAAGTTGTGGTGGCAGTCACAGCGGCAACAGAACCCGTCGAGGAAGAGCCGGAGGAAGCCAGGAGGCGCTTGAGCCGCACAATGTCCTGATCAGTGAGTGACGGAGTCGAGGAAGGTGCATGAGTCCCACTGGAAGATCGCCTCTGGTCTCGCTGTTTCTGGCGACACTCAGACTCTGGGTGACCTGGCCTGGAGCAGTAGCCACAGAAGGTGTCACGGCGCGACCGGCCCTTCTCAGCATAAGGAGGGCGACCCACCCCCCTTGAAGGTGTGGGCAGGAGCGGTGGAGTGGTGAGGCGAGCAGACGACACAGGAGCTCGGGCAGCAAGAACAGTGGGAACCACAAGCAGACCAGCAGAACGGAGGCGTGTCTCCTCAGCACGAAGCTCTGCAAGCACCTCCGAAATAGGAACACGACCACGAGCAAGTAGGTGAGCACGCCGAGGCTCAAACTCTGGACGAAGGCGAGATAAGAACTCATGGAGGCGATGAAACTCCAAGTCCGACCGCACAGTCTGGCAACAACGGCAAGTACCACAAACAACCGTCCGGAGAGAGTCAAGCTGGCGCCAGATGGCAGAGCTCTGTGAGTAGAACTCATCGACAAAAGAGTCACCCTGCTGAAGAGCGTGCTTCTGACGCACCACAGATAAGTAGAGAGCATCACCAGATGGCTGATATCGCTGACAAAGATAGGACCACATCGCAGCAACAGGACCGAGACCCATGAACTCAGACGCAAACTGAGGTAAGACACTCGCAGTGAGAACAGTAGCAGCTCGAGCATCATCGTTGCACCACTGAGTGTAAGCAGACAGATCATCTCGGTAAACAGCAAGAGCATTTGAGTAGGCAGATACCTGCTGATCATAAGCATCAACCGCATCATCGTCAAGGGCCTTGGCTGTATCCCGATCAGCCTGAGAAGCATCAGCAGCAAGAACAGGCGGCACCGGCGGGGTAGGAGCCATAGGTGCAACAGGGCAAGGCGGACAGGGAACCTCGCCAGAGAGAACGCCCCACAGGAGAAGACCGCGCATGTGGATGCGCATGAAACCCACAAACTCAGCATAGTTGGTGCCATCGAAGATCACCGAGCACCGAGGAACAGCCACATAGCCCGACGAAGACATGACGCCGGAGTGCGCGGTAGTACCGCACTTCTCAGCGGTAGTACTGCTTCAGACGGTAGTACCGCTTTTGTGCAGCGGTAGTACCGCGCTGCGTAGGGCGGTAGTACCGCTATGCTAAGCGGTAGTACCGCTTGTGCGGTACTTCCGCGGTCCAGTGCCGTGGGCACTTCCGCTTATTTTTAGTCTTCGGGTATGCCTAGCCTTCAAGCGGAAGTAGAGCGGCAGTAACGGGCGGTAGTACCGCTTCGGGCGGTAGTACCGCTTGCGCGGTACTCGCTGCGGGCGGCGGCGGCCGGGCCGAGCCTGGCAGTGGGCGGGACGGGGCGGCCGGATCCGCGACGGGGGCGACCGGATCCGCGGCGAGGAGGGCCGGGCGGAGCAAGGGGCGCGGCAGGAGGCGGCGGCCGCCGGGTGGCCCGCGGAGGAGGCCGGCAGCACGCGGGGGCGGGCGAAGCCGGACGGCGCGCGGAGGCGGGCTCCGGTGGCGCGGCAGAGGCGGCGAGCCCAGGGGGCAGCCAGACGAGGGGAGGGCGGCCGGAGTAGCTAGCTCGCAGCTAGCAGCGGCGGCGGCGGTGGAGGAGGAGAGCACGGAGCTGCGGCGTGCGGGGTGGGAGAGAACCTAAGCATCTGATACCATATTAGGAATGAGCAACTAGTATTCACTGTGGGCCAAAGGCCAGTACATATACATGTGAGGTATTATAAGCGGTAGTACCGCACTCAGAGCGGTAGTACCGCCTCGGACGGTAGTACCGCAGAGAACACACCAAACACACATCTAACAACGCACACGTCTTATTCACTAAAATGGAGATAGTATTCGTCATTTCACGGAACTGCTGCTGCTGCCACAGGGTTGGGCCTTCGGGCCGACCGATCAACATTCAAGAGGTCTGAAAAACCGATAGGGGACATCGCGCGTTCATCCGTGCATGGATTCACACAGCTCTCGGCTTCTTCTCCCGGCCGGACCGAGATCCACACGTAACATGGCTGTTGGATCAAGAATGGACAGCCCAGATCTGGTGCTGCTGGTAGCGTCCCGCAACCATACGTCCATACCACGGGAAGAAATGATGGCCTTCGAAAAACATTTTTTACCTCCTTTTCGTTTGCTTAGTGGTGTGCACTCGGAGAGTGCACACTACTACTTAGTTCATGGGAGACAGAATCATCATGAGCTTGGGTGCATGATTGATTGGTTCATTTCAGTCAGTCACCTCACACCCACGCACGCATGTTTCGCGCGCTAGCGGTTTTAAACAGATTTTCCTAATTAACCAGGAGCCAGCTAATCAATCCATCAGGTCGATCAGAGGACGAGGAACCTAGCTAGTAGCTCTGACTGATCGATGCCCTAAAAAAGTAAGGTCACGGCAGGTTTTGTTTGATAAAGGCCCATCAATCTAAGGCTATGTCCTCCATCTCTGCCCGGGCCTCTCCCCTCTCTCAGCTTCTTCCCTTCCTTCATTCTCTTCCTCATGTATGCACCATGCCGCCATGGCCATGGAATCGCTTGGCCGTCGCCTATCATTAGGCTCGGGGACTATTGTGCAGCCAAGGATGACTTGCCAATCGATTGAAGCTGATTGATTTGGTCATTACAAGTAATGGTACATCATGCACATTGATTGATCGGCGAGTTGTTCTTGGCTACATCTTAGCTCCTACTCCTCATGTTAGGCCGGCCTGCGGTTGTGTTGTGACACTTCTCGGCAAAAGAGCAAAGTTGTTAAACTAGTGATTCCAAGCGCGCGTGCTGGTAAGTTGGTGGTGGTGTACTCCTACCTACTTCTAAAAAAATTAAGGAAATCTGTTGGTTAATTAATCATTCAATATATGAATTTGAATTCTCCCCCAAATCCCAATGCATATCTTCAGTTTAGGGCCATGGTTGGGCAGCCATGCATGCATGTCAGCCATCTGTCTGCGCTGCTCCGCTAGAGTTTAACATATGGACAGATTGATACTATATGTACGAGCTCTGGCCCCTTGCCGACTTGCGGATGCAGAAACTGCCAACCATAAATGTTGTGATAGCTCTCAATATAGATTCCACAGGCACTAACGTACGTACGCCCAGCTGGACCAAGCACGATTGGTACTAGCTAATCAAAATTGCCGCGAGACAGTGAACTTACTAGTTTTTAATTTGACACACTGCTACGGTTTATGCCTTCTTATAACTTAGTAAGTTTATTCTTTGTCTAATATCATCTTATGATCGACGGGAGGTACGTAGGACGAGAAAACCTCCACAAGCAAATGACTGAACACACGTACCACTGAATTAGGGCCCGTTTGTCATCGCAGTCCACTATGATAGTACTGTTAATCTGGTTGAGTCGCTTTTTAAGTAATGCTTGAGCCACTTTTGAATACTCAATCTGGTGTTTGGGCATCTGCTTTTTCAAAATTAAGTTGTGGACAAATGCATTATTGTGCTTCAGAACACAACAAATTACAGTGTGATTAGTTATTTCGAAGTTGACTGAGAAATTATTATTTGTAAGTCAACGGTCTTGAGCATTGATTTTATTATGCTATGAGTATTGGGTATTGCACAATTTTAAAATTTATGTGTAACTTGGTCGAATTATTAATAACGGTTTATCCATCGATTTAGAAAAATCAAACCCCAACAAATTAATGTCATGAGACTCATTAGAGACGCAATTGATCAACGATTAATCTTATTTACTAGATAATATAACAAAATGATCACAGTATATATCACTAAAAACTTGTGTTACTCAAACATCTTTTGCTTTTGTGTAGCGATACATTGATCGATGATATAATTTTATTTATCGTATAATCTAACTAAATGGTCACAGTATGTATCGTTTTAAAATTTGTGCTAGCTAGTCAAACATCTTTTGGTTTGACTATCGATATAGAGAAGATTACCAACATTTATAACATTAAATCGGTACAACTAGATCTATATGAAATACTCTCAGAGTGTATACTTACTTTTATCTCAGCAACGCATTTCAATAAAAACCGATGGTCAAAGTGTCATCTTAACGACTGTGTCAATGTCTAGAATGACCTAAGTTTTGATTTGGATGATACATAGTAACTCTTCTTACGCCATGCTAGATGATTGTTGATGCACAAGAGATGGGGTAGAATTGACCTAAAGGAGATCAATCTTATTTGCTTTTGTGCACGGTCGTATTGAATGCCAACTCTTTGTATATATAGATTTGTCGTAAGAACCCCTATCGTATGGGTTATTTTGTTGTCGGGTCTTGGTGCCGTTAAGAGTTGTGAGAAGTCGTACTAAAAAAAAACTTGTGAGAAGTCCAAACAATCAAGGACTAACTCTACTTTCGTATCACCAACACCACCTGGCCTAATACTTTTTCATGATTTGATTAACAGAGCACAGTACAACAATTGAGCCTCGGTATAAGCGTTCACCTGTTGGAGCAGGCAGGGGAGCACGCATCTATTTAATTACATGTTTGTCCCTGAGATGTGGCTGAAGCAACTTGTGAGCCGTACGTACCGCATGGCATATCCAATCCAAAAAAACTTGTGATCCGTACGTGCGTACCATGGCACATGCATGATTTATGGAAGGTAGCCGCATCTCATCAAGGAACTGACGTGACGAGAGTTAGTTTGTCTGTACGGATCGATTCAAACTTGTGCGGACGCTGGCGCAACTCATCAAGCCGTTTTTGGCTTTAGAGGTACGGGGGAGGTCACGTGTGGCCTATTAAATATTCCCACATCGCCTCCTTACATCCAATCCATCTAATTTATATACGTCCTTGACTTATCTGGGTGTTAAGAAGTCCTCTCCCGAATAAGAAAAAGAAGCTAGGAAGGAAGGAGAGGCTAATATTAACTGCATCAGTTAAAAGGGAAGTAAATTGAGGCTAATATATGTGGTGGGCTATCAAACGGAGATATGCATGCATGCTGAGACATGAATGCACACGTGTCAGGGTTTAGTACTGACTACTGCGATGCACAGCCGGAAAGAAAATGAACACGATCTGGCCTGAGAATTAGACAACGTGTCAAGGAGTAAAGGTAGCTGCAGATGCCAAAGCTGACGTAGATGGGATGCTGGCGGCTTGGAAGGAGCACCGGTCGGGAACTTGGCCCACTCGGACATTGGACGCCTCGAGCGCTAGAATAAGTTGCATCCGGTCAACAAGCAGCACAAGTACTATACAGATTTTTTTTTTTTTTTTTTGCGAGAAACTTTCAATCTATTCATAATCAATTATGGCAGTACAAAGAACAACAGAGGTAATAAAAATTACAACCATGTCCGTAGACCACCTAGCGACAACTACAAGCACTGGAGCGAGCCGAAGGCGCACCGCCGTCATCGCCTCTCCATCACCGGAGCCAGGCAAACCTTGTTGTAGTAGACAGTCGGGAAGTCATCGTGCTAAGGCCCCATAGGACCAGCGCACCAGAGTAGCAACCATCGCCGATGAAGAAAGTCGTAGATCAGAAGGATCAAACCTGTAAACACCCAAACGAAGACGAACGAAGACCGGATCCAAACAGATCCACCGAAGACCAGCACCGACCGAATCCCGCGAGATCCGACGGAGACAAACCTCCGCACGCCCTCCGACGATGCTAGATACACCATCGGGACGGGGATAGAACGTGAGAGACATTATTCAAACTAAGGGACATCGCCGCCGCCACACAGCCCCAACCAAGACGCTGAATCTAACAAGAACGAGAACGGGGTCCCTCCCGCCGGCGGGGGGCCTAGATCCTCCACACCTCCATGGCCTAGAGGCCATCGGAGATGGGGCAGACCGGCGACGGCGACGACGGGAGGAGAAGAGCTTTTCTTGTGGAGGAGGAAAGAGATATGCTCCTATTACCTGGAAGTGCTATACAGATTTACTCCATGCATCTTACGATTTCTCATAAAAAAATAAATTCTCCTAATGATAGTGTCCTTAACATTTTTTTTCCTTTAGGTGTATTTGTTTAGCATGCTCCCATACGGTTAATCATATTATGCATATAATTTTTTATTTTCTTTTCAATAATTCCGTAATGTATCTCTCCATACACAAAAAAATATAGCTTCTCAAAAATTAAATTAAGACCAGAAAGTACCGAAAAATCTCATGCGTTCCTGCACAACGAGAGTAGGTCGCTGCGTACAAAAATTTAATAAAAGGTATAAAGGAACGAATTAATTTGGATGAGTTAGACCTAGAAAATGTCAAAAAACATAAGCGTTAGGTGACGGGTGAGTCACCGGTCTGATCAAGTGGATTTTAAACAAGAGATGAGATGTTAAGTAAGTTTGGACTACATACCATAAGATTCAGACCAGTCTAAGTTTTAGTTTACCTAAATTACTTGACCACATGCTTCTAACCTATACGTTTCTTTTGATACTTCTAACCTATATGGAGTTGGCACTAGTGCAGAATCAACCTTTAGTCCCGGTTCGTAAGGGCCTTTAGGCCCGGTTCAACAACCGGCACTAAAGGGTCGCGGCTAAAGCCCCCCCCCCCCCCTAGTCACGGTTCGTCACGACCCGGGACCAAAGGCCCACCACGTGGCACGAGCCCGCGCCGGAGGCTGGGGGGCCTTTAGTCCCGGTTGGTAACACCAACCGGGACTAAAAGGTCCACGTGGCACGAGCCCGCGCCGGGGGCTGGGGGGCCTTTAGTCCCGATTGGTAACACCAACCGGGACTAAAAGGTATAGGGGTTTATGTTTTATTTTTCCTTTTAATTTTGTGTTTTCCATTTAATTCTTTTTTTTTTGCGAGAAATTCTTTTTCATTTCAAACATATTTTACGCTACTACATACATACTGTACACGTCATGCATATATAAGTAGAATTTCTCGTAGCCAATCATATATATATCATAGAATTTCTCGTACGACCATATGCGCATACACATATATATATACAATTTGGTATATACAATTTCTCCTACAATTTGCAGATAATTACATGCATGCAAAAGCAGGATTTTTGGGATGTATGACCTGGTCAACCAAAAATCCCGCAATTTGTAGACCAAAAATTCCGCAATTTATTCAGCCGTGTAATGGTATGCTCCTTTGGGATGTATGACCTGGTCAACCAAAAATCCCGCAATTTCCTCTTGAAGTGCTCGTATGCGGTCCGTTGGTAGGAGCTTTGCCCGCATCTCCCTTAGCTTTAAAGAAGGAGATCAAGATGAATATATTAGTTATGTGTATATATATTAGATCATGATAAAAAAATTGTGGATAGTGTTCTGGCAAACGTACCCAAAGTTGTCTTTCAGATCTGCTCCATTCGGACGTCATAATGCGAATGTTCTCGCAAACGTAGTATGCACATAAATTTTTCCCCGACACCTGACTCATGCACTTTACGAGAATAGAATTCAATCAGATAATAATTAATCAAGCATGATAATGGTATTGAAACTAGAATTAAAGAGATGCGCGGACACGTAGCTAGTACTACTTAATTACGTACCCTGGGTCGCACCCATTTCAGCTCTTGTTTCCATGCGCCTGGGACCTGTTTGATGAAGCTTTGCCAAACCCTGCCCGGCAAAGAAAATGAATAAAGGAGTTATTAATTAGTTGATATCAGGAAATGAAATAAAGAGCTGGCTGACATAGTGCGATAATGATTGAAATTACCTGTCGATCATCCCCTTCACGATTAAGTACTCTTTAGGTTCTTTAAGTAGTGAGTCCAGTACTTGAACTTTTCCCTCGCCAACTTGAATGATTAGCAGGATCCAGTGGGCACACGTTTGTATAATTAAGCGGGCATGTGCATAACTCATCAACTACACTTATTAACATCTAGTAAGCAAAATAGAATTTGTAGTACAAGACAGTAACACTCACCCGAAGTTGTAAGGAAGTACTATTTCTGGTTGGGTATTTAGTTGCTTCAAAAACTCTAGCAAGTACTTTTCTGTCTCTTTTGGGAGACGTGACCACACCTCTTCATTAATGGTATTTGGGTCAATGAACCCAATGCCATAGCGTCCATCTCTTTTCATTTCATAAATCTTCATTCTGCATAATACCACAGAAAAGAATATAGTGAGGATAATTACAGGCAACGAACGAGCACAACTAGAGACTTAAATTACAGAAAGAAATCACTTACAGACAATAGCAACTGACGAGAGATTTGTCGAGTGCGTCTTGATTGAATAACTGAAACAATTCTTGAAACTCAACCCACAAATCTTTTGCATGGAAGTAATGCTCTTCCTTGACTTTCACCATGAGGGAATCTCGCCCCTTCTTGACTTCTCTCAGGTACCAGTCATGCAAATGGCGCATTCTCGTTGATAGATTCTCGACCTCCCTGACCAGATCTTGGCCGAGGACATATTTCCATGCTACTTCGTGATCTTGAATCTTGGGGAGTTCCTCGATGCCTGGGAGTTGTTCAACAGTGACACCGGCGTCTCTAGCCATCTGTCTATGAGCGTCGGTTATTACCGGCTGATCGGCGGTACTCACACCATGTGATTGTACAATGAGCGGGGGGGTCGATTGCACTGCCTGTTCTCCCAGCTGGGGAACAGTTTTCCCGCATTTACTACTCCTTGCTTGGCTTGAGCTCGACTCCTTATCTTTTTGTGCCACATATAACTTCTTAATACAACGCTCATAGTCTGAGTCCGTCCTCTTCACAGCCGGTTGAGCATTATCAATAAAGTGTTGTATGACTTCATCAGGTATTTTCTCCTTCGGCGGGGGCTGTTTCCGTGCAAAATGGGCCTTCACTTGGGCATCCACTTCGGCCTTGTTTTCCTCGATAGTCATCTCGTAAGCCAACTTCTTTTTGGGAGGAGGAGAGGCTTTCTTGCTTGGTGCTCTCTTCCGCTTTGGAGAAGGCTGACGCGCCCGAGAACGATATGGCGGACTCGCGTTGATGGGCTCCGTCTCGGGGTGGGGTGGTGGAGACGGCTGACGCGGTGGCGGACTAGCGCCTCGCTGCGTCTCGGGCAGGGTTGGAGTCGGCTGACGCGGTGGCAGACTTGGAGGAGGAGTCGGTGGCCTTGGAAAGACGATGCAATCCTTTCTCCATAGAATGATACGATGTATGGCCTCTCCCAGTGTGCGCTCCTCGTCACCTCCAGGAATGTCAAGCAGTAGCTCGTAATATCCTGAAATCACTTCATCAACCCCGACACGAGCATAGCCAGCTGGAATCGGATTGCAATGGAAGTTTGCTTCAGGGGGATTTGTTAAAGCATAGCCGTCCGCCACCTTCATGGATATGTTCTTCACTTTCATGTGTAGCTCACAAGGTGTCGTATGTTTGATATCATCCACAGGGTATCTATCCAGCAGTGCATCATCGGCCGGGGTGGAACCCACGCTGCTTTTCGGCATAGATGGGACGGTTGTATCCAATGCTGGATCTGCTTGCTGCTGCCGCTGAGACGCCCTTTCCTGGCTAAGTGAGTCGATCTGCTCCTGCTGCCTTAGGTAAGCGCGTTCCAACTCCGCGTGCTTTGATTCCATCAGTTGAAGGCGGTCTGCTGCCTGCTTCCTCTGCTCCTCCTCCTGCTTCTTCTGCTCCTCCTCCTGCTGCTTCTTTCTCGCACGGCTTCTGTAAGTGGCGTTCCAATCCGCAAACCCCTCAAACCACGGAACAACGCCTTTGCCTCGTGTTCGTCCCGGGTGTTCAGGATTGTTCAGGGCGCGCGTAAGCTCGTCATTCTCTCTATCGGGCTTGTACTTTCCCGTTCGAGCATCTTGTATTGCAACAGGTAAAGCGTCGGAGGCTTCTTTAAGACTTGCCCGCTCCATAACCAGCCCTGTCTCTGGGTCCAACTTCCCCCCATGCGCATAAAACCAAGTCCTGCACCTGGGGGGCCCAACTCAATGTAACTGGAGTGACCCCTGCAGCAATCATCTGTTCCTCAGCGAGATCCCACTTAGGCCGGCCGACCTGGTAGCCACCTGGCCCCAGAGTATGGTGCCACTTTTTTTTCGCAGAATTAATCTTGTTTATTCTCGACCGTTCCTTAGCTTCTTCCGATTCCTTGAACTGCACGAAAGCGTCCCAGTGATCTTTTTCCTTCTCCAGTGTTCCCTTGAATGCTGGAGTCTTCTTTCCGTCTGCTTGGTACTTGGCCCATATTCTTTTCTTGTGGTTGTTGAATGCTATCGCCATCTTCTTAAGAGCACTCTTCTTGACTTTCTCCCGTTCTTCATCTGTCAAATGATCTGGTAGGGTGAAATGTGCCATGAGCGATTCCCAAAGCAGATCTTTTGCTCTTCCGTCTACAAAAGTAACTCCTTGATCTCCCTTTGCTGGCTTATTCCATTCTCGAACGGAGATCGGGATTTGGTCCCTGACAATAACTCCGCATTGACAAGTAAATTTGTCTGCATTCTTTTTAGGAGCAAGCGGTTCACCATTTTCTTTGATGGCATCGATGTTGTACTTTATGCCAGCCTGCAACCTTCTGGCCGGGCCTCGTACTGCCCTGCTTGTAGAAGATTTGCTCGATCCGGAGGGCTAAAATAAGAAAGATCGATTCGTTAATATATATAAATCAATTAATACATGTAATGATCACCAGAGGCCTTATATATATATACCTCGCCGGTCTTTGTTATTTGAAGAACATTTCCTTCGTCGTCATTGTTGTGGCCTTCGTCTCTTCGTTCGTCTTCATCAAATATTAATACTCCCTCACCGAAATTATTAAGATATTGCGAGCCGTCATCTTCGGGTTCATTCTCATCTAGGCTCGGGGAGCGTATGATGTCGAACATGGTCTCTTCTCCGTCTCTGCCGGTATTGTCCATCGCTTATATTCACTAATCCAGAAGAAAGACAAAACAATTTAGTATTCAAATTAGAATGCAATCAATAAGGAAAAACTGAATCATAGTAGATAATATGCATCTCGAATAATCCAGATAATATGCATCATCGAATATAATCTCGAATACATCGTCTCGAATATTATCGAATATAATCTCGAGTATTAATTATCACTAATACATCTCGAATATTATCATATAACATCACTAGCTAATACAGATCGAATATTATCGAAGAATCTAGTTCACTCGTGGTTCCTGAGGCGCGGGCGGTGGACACCCAAAGAGAAGGAACCATCACAGGATCATAGCTCGGGTGAGATCCCTGAAGAGCCTGCCAGGTATCGGAGAACCTGACGTCCAACGCAACCATGTAGCGACGGACGTGCTCGTCCTCCTCCCTGACACGGCGACGTACCACCTCCGCGGGGGCCGGCTGCCTCCGCACCGAAAGTGGCCCACGCGACCGCCACCAAAGAAGCTCCGGGTCGACGACGGGAGCCCGGTTCCTCACCAAGCTGCGCGCCCCGGAAGGTAGCACCTCCCAGTGCCAGCCCGGCGGAGCCCAGTCCCGGACATGGCGCCTCTCAAGCAGGTTCTTGCCACCGAGTCGACGACGAGGATGCGGGCCGGGCATCGTAGACGTCGAGAACAAATTCTATGCAAATTTAACATTTTTTAAATGCTTGATTGTGATTTTTGTAATTCTTTTTCACTTGATTTTGCAAATACATGACAAATTTTGCAAATACAACATTAAGATATACATTAACATTAAAATATTATTAATACATGGTCAACTTTTTTCTATGCAACTTTTTCCTATGCAACTTTTTTCTATAAGTATAAAAAACTAAAAAACAGAAAATCTATGCAAATTCCACCGTTCATCTACATATACATATATACATACATTGTACAAAAAAAACTAGTGAAAAAAAAACTAACACATACATACATATAGTGAAAAAATAATCATCTAAAACATCAAAACATACATACATATATAGATATATACATACATTGTATACTAGTTAATAATAATCTAAAACATATCTAGTGAAAAAAAAAATCACCGGAGGGGGCGGCGCGAGCTCACAGCGGGCGAGGTCGAGGACGGCGAGGTCGATCGAGGCCGGCGACGGCGAGGTCGAGGCCGGCGGGCGTGGGCGGCGTCGGAGAGGAGAGGCGCGGGTGTGGCGTCGATCGGGGAAGAGGCGCGGGCGGCGTCGGGGAGGAGGCGCGGGTGGCGTCGATTGGGGAAGAGGCGCGGGCGGCGTCGGGGAGGAGGCGCGGGCGGCCGGCGTCAGGGGCGGCGTCGGAGAGGAGGGGCGCGGGCGACCGGCGTCGGGGCAGGCGGCGGCGCAGCGGCCTGGCGGCGTCTCTGTGTTTGGCGTCGAGAGAATGGAGAGGATGGATTCGTAAGTGCCGCTTATATATGAAAGCCTTTAGTCCCGGTTGGTGGCTCCAACCGGGACTAAAGGCCCCCCTTTAGTCGCGGTTGGAGCCACCAACCGGGACTAAAGGTGAAATTCACCCAGGCCAAGCGGCGGGAAGCTAGGCCTTTAGTCGCGGTTGGAGCCACCAACCAGGACTAAAGGCCTGGCTTCCCGTGTCGAATGTTTAGTCCCACCTCGTTAGTTGAGAGGAGCTCGCAGCGGTTTATAAGCCCCGCCGCGGCTACCGTGTCGATCTCCTCTCTAAGCAGGCCTTTGTGGGCCTACCGAATTTGTGCTGCCTGTGGGGCCTATTGGGCCATGCGGGCCTGCATCCTGGACCAACTAGAGGTTGGGTTTCTAGTCGTATGCAGGTCGTGGCGGCCCAGTAGGCGGGCTTTTATTTTCCCATTTTTTTTTCTTTATTTATTTTCTTTTGTTTCTACTTACAGCCAAATATTTAGAGTTTGTGAGTGAATCTTTTTTGCTTTAGGTCACAAGAATTATAAACTTTCTGTTAGTGCCAGTACTTTTCAAATTTGAATAGTTTAAATTTGAATTATTTTAAATTTGTGTCAATCACTAGTTTGTGAATAACTTTACTTTAAAAATAGATTTATCAGTGATTCTTTTTTCTGCTGTTTAATATTAGTGTGTTTTATCATTATAATCAATTTGGTAATTCTTAGGTTATTTAAAAAACTGAAAATGCCTTTGTAACAGATGAGTTTTCGTCCGAAACCCTGATACTTCGAAAGAGATTGTCCATTTTGTACACGAAGTGCATCCAGTTTTTGCCGTAACCCTCTCAACTTTTTAGCACATTCTATGTGGGTGAAATGATGATACCATGCCAACTTTCAACCTTTTCAGAGTTCATTTGTAGTGCTTTTCAATTTCAGGGTCATTTAGCTCAAAAACTTCATTAAATGCATGAAAAATAGAGAATGAAGTCAGAAAGGGTTGAAAATTGATGATGTGGCTTTGAATGGTGCATGTTGAACTCACAAAATGTCTGGAGTTGAAATAAGTTAAAAAAATGAAATGCCTTTGTAACAGATGAGTTTTCGTCCGAAACCCTGATACTTCGAAAGAGATTGTCCATTTTGTACACGAAGTGCATCCAGTTTTTGCCGTAAAATTCTCAACTTTTTAGCACATGCTATGTGGGTGAAATGATGATACCATGCCAACTTTCAACCTTTTCAGAGTTCATTTGTAGTGCTTTTCAATTTCAGGGTCATTTAGCTCCAAAAATTCATTAAATGCATGAAAAATAGCGAATGAAGTTAGAAATGGTTGAAAATTGCATCCAGTCCTTAAAGATATATTTCTTCGCCTTTCAAATGCCAAAACACATATATACCCTAACTATTACAAAGATTCCATCCGGTTTGTCCGAAGTGGGACTTTCGAGATAAGTCCGGAAACTCACTAGAGAAGAAAGTGATGACCGTGAAGCCGGTCTAATCCCAGAGTGGGATCTTTGGGTATAAAACTTTTTCTTCGCGTGTGTCCCTTTGCGCCGTAACCATGGACAATCTTCATCATTTAACAGGATGCTTGGGTCAATCTTCACTGTGAAGGGAGCAATTTCATGAAACTTTTCATAATCTTCTGACATGTCTGTCTTGTCCTCCACTCCCACGATATTTCTTTTCCCTGAAAGAACTATGTGGCGCTTTGGCTTATCGTATGATGTATTCGCTTCCTTATCTTTTCTTTTTCTCGGCTTGGTAGACATGTCCTTCACATAGAAAACCTGCGCCACATCATTGGCTAGGACGAATGGTTCGTCTGCGTACCCAAGATTGTTGAGATCCACTGTTGTCATTCCGTACCGCGGGTCTTCCTTTACACCGCCTCCTGACAGATTGACCCAAGATGGTAACTTGGACAACAAGTACAGCTCATCTCCAACACTGTCGTCATGCATGAGACGTGTCTGCAACCAACCGCCGAAAGTCCCCGTGTGTTCACGTGTAATCCAGTCGTCAGACTGCTCCGGGTGTTTGGAGCGTAGAATATTCTTGTGTTCGTCGATATACGGACCCACCAAGCTGGAATTTTGTAGAACTGTGTAATGTGCTTGCGCCCAAGAATGCCCGTCCATACATATTACTTGGTCCTTTCCTAGCGTGCCTTTTCCACCAAGTCTGCCCTCATGCCGCGATTCGGGAACACCAATCGGCTTAAGGTCAGGAATAAAGTCAACACAAAAGTCAATGACCTCCTCTGTTTCATGGCCCTTGGAGATGCTTCCTTCTGGCCTAGCACGATTATGAACATATTTCTTTAAGACTCCCATGAACCTCTCAAAGAGGAACATATTGTGTAGAAATACAGGACCTGAATGGCAATCTCTTCAACTAGGTGAACTAGGACGTGCGTCATGATATTGAAGAAGGATGGTGGGAACACCAACTCGAAACTGACAAGACATTGCACCAAATCATTCTGTAACCTTGGTAGGATTTCTGGATCGATTACCTTCTGAGAGATTGCATTGAGGAATGCACATAGCTTCACAATGGCTAATCGAACGTTGTCCGGTAGAAGCCCCCTCAATGCAACCGGAAGCAGTTGCGTCGTAATCACGTGGCAGTCATGGGACTTTAGGTTTTGGAACTTTTTCTCTGCCATATTTATTATTCCCTTTATATTCGACGAGAAGCCAGACGGGACCTTCATACTGAGCAGGCATTCAAAGAAGATTTCCTTCTCTTCTTTGGTAACAGCGTAGCTGGTAGGACCTTGATACTGCTTTGGATGCATGCCGTCTTTTTCGTGCATACGTTGCTGGTCCTCCTGTGCCTCCGGTGTATCTTTTGTCTTCCCATACACGCCCAAGAAGCCTAGCAGGTTCACGCAAAGATTCTTCGTCACATGCATCACGTCGATTGTAGAGCGGACCTCTAGTTCTTTCGAATATGGTAGGTCCCAAAATATAGATTTCTTCTTCCACATGGGTGCGTGTCCGTCAGCATCATTCGGAACAGATTGTCCGCCAGGACCCTTTCCAAAGATTACTTTTAAATCCTTGACCATATCAAGTATATCATGACCAGTACGGTGGCGAGGCTTGTTCCGGTGATCTGCCTCACCTTTGAAATGCTTGCCTTTCTTTCTTAAGACATGATTGATCTGAAGAAATCGACGATGTCCCAGGTACACATTTTTCTTACATTTATCCAAATATATACTGTCGGTATCATCTAAACAGTGCGTGCATGCGTGGTATCCATTGTTTGTCTGTCCTGAAAGGTTACTAAGAGCAGGCCAATCATTGATGGTTACAAACAGCAACGCTCGCAGGTCAAATTCCTGCTGTTTGTGCTCATCCCACACACGTACACCTTCTATACTCCACAGCTGTAAAAGTTCTTCAACCAATGGCCTTAGGTACACATCAATGTCGTTGTCGGGTTGCTTGGGGCCTTGGATGAGCACTGGCATCATAATGAACTTCCGCTTCATGCACAACCAAGAAGGAAGGTTATAGATACATAGAGTCACAGGCCAGGTGCTATGATTGCTGCTCTGCTCCCCAAAAGGATTAATGCCATCTGCACTTGAACCAAACCATACGTTCCTTGCGTCATCTGCAAAGTCCTTCCACTTTCTCTCGATTTTTCTCCACTGCGATCCGTCAGCGGGTACTCTCAACTTCCCGTCTTTCTTACGGTCTTCTTTGTGCCATCACATCAACTTGGCATGCTCTTTGTTTTGGAACAAACGTTTCAACCGTGGTATTATAGGAGCATACCACATCACCTTGGCAGGAATCTTCTTTCTGGGGCGCTCGCCCTCAACATCACCAGGGTCATCGCGGCTGATCTTATAGCGCAATGCACCGCATACCGGGCATGCATTCAAATCCTCGTACTCACCGCGGTAGAGGATGCAGTCGTTAGGGCATGCATGTATCTTCTGCACCTCTAATCGTAGAGGGCAGACAGCCTTCTTTGCTTCGTACGTACTGTCGGGCAATTCGTTGTGCTTTGGAAGCTTCTTCTTTAACATTATCAGCAACTTTTCAAATCCCTTGTCAGATACACCATTCTCTGCCTTCCATTGCAGCAATTCCAGTGTGGTACCTCTAACATGCGCTGCAACTTCAGCTTCTCCTTTTCACTTGCGCAGTTTCTCTTTGCATCGGCAATGGCCCGACCAAGATCATCAGCGGGCTCATCTGATGCCTCTTCTTCAGCTTCTTCCCCCATTGCCGGCTCAGCTTCTTCCAACATTGTTGTACCATCGTATTCAGGGAACCCATGGCCAGGATAGCTGTCATCATCCTCTTCTTCTTCATTATCTTCCATTAGGACCCCTCTTTCTCCGTGCTTGGTCCAACCGTTATAGCCGGACATGAAACCGGACGTAAACAGGTGGACCTGAATGGTTCTTGAGTTAGAGTAATTGTGACCATTCTTACAAACAGCACATGGACAACACATAAAACCATCCGCCCACTTGGTTGCCTCAGCCGCAACCAGTAAAGTATGCACGCCATTAATGAACTGGGGAGAGCATCGGTCATCGTACACCCATTGCCGGCTCATCTTCATTACACAACACCGAAAAGACCAAATTAATACAAGTTCATACATATAGTTCATACACACTTATTCTCATAAAACAACATACAAACTCTCTAGCTAAAGCATTTAAATGCAACAACAAATGCGATCAAGATCGCAACTAAGGTAACAATTGATCCTACAGCATAGTGATACCAAGCCTCTTGATTAATGGCATATTTTTTAAATTTTCTAATCTTCAAGCGCATTGCATCCATCTTGATCTTGTGATCATCGACGACATCGGCAACATACAACTCTAGTTTCATCTTCTCTTCTTCAATTCTTTTCAATTTTTCTTTCAAATACTCGTTTTGTTTTTCAACTAAATTTAAGTTCTCGACAAGAGGGTCGGTTGCAATTTCCGGTTCACATACCTCCTAGATAAAAATATCTATGTCAACTTGATGGGCATAATTGTCATAAACGCGAAATGCAACAAATAGTTATAAAAGAGAATATATATACCACATCCGAATCATAAACCGGACGAGGGCCGACGGGGACGGATATCAATGTCATGGCACTATGTATAACAAACAATCATACATGTAAGAAAATTATACAATTAACTATCTAAATCATACAAATAAGATTTTTTTTTATAAAAAGGATAAGAACAAGAGGCTCACCAAGGTGTGGTGCCGGCGAGGGGACGGTGCGGGCGATCGACGGTGGTTAGGACGGGGACGGGAAGGCACTAAGTAAACCACACCTACACATATGCAAACTAAGAAGTTAATTTGAGCTCATATTGCATATAAATCAAATAAACTGCCACATAATTACTCCCAAACTAGAACCCACAAATCACTATACTTATAGAGCATTGCACGAGCTAATCTAGCAATGAGAGATGAAAGGACAAAGTTGCTAACCTTTGTGAACACTTGGATTAATGGGGTGCCTTCAAATCCTGACAAATTTTTGCAAAAATGGAGGATGAGCTCGAGCAAGAGGGGAGAACAGAGAGGAGAGGAAAGGGGAAAAACAGAGAGCTTCGGCTCGGGCTGGACGAAGGGTTTATATAGTGACACCTTTAGTCCCGGTTCATGTAACAAACCGGGACTAAAGGTTAACCTCTAGTCCTGGTTTGTGACACGAACCGGGACTAAAGGGGATCGTGGGTCCCCAGCCTGACACCAGTCTGCCACCAGACCTTTAGTCCCGGTTCATGTAACAAACCGGGACTAAAGGTTAACCTCTAGTCCCGGTTTGTAACAAGAACCGGGACTAAAGGTGATCATGGGGCCCCAGCCTGACACCAGCCTGCCACCACACCTTTAGTCCCGGTTTGTGTCACAAACCCGGACTAAAGGTTCAATACGAACCGGAACTAATGATTCCCCTGCCCCTAGCCATTGGAACCGGGACTAATGGTCACATTAGTCCCGGGCCGTAGTCAAACCGGGACTAATGATGCGAACGTAAAGTCGTTTTTCTACTAGTGTGGATTGATGAGTACTTTATTTAAGAAGAAGAAAAATACTCGCGTCCATCATGAACATCGCTAAGGTTATGTCTGCAGCGGCGGAGGTAATCATGGATGATTAGGGCTTTGATGGCTACGAGCTCTATCACTTGGATGATGGAAGTCATGGAACACACTACGGTGGATTAGAGCATGCCATGAAGCACAAGAAGAGGGAGTCTGTTCATGCCACTAGCCAACGCATCCGTCAATGTCAAAGCCCTCAAGCCAACCTCGCCCACGCCACTTTGTGCGGCATGTCATTCATCGTCGACCCAGTGAGTTCGTATGACTCACCGTCAATGGCTCCCTCCTCTTTGCCCACACCTCCATCCACATCTCTGTCGACTCACCAGGGCCTTTGTTGCGCTTTTGCTGGTTCATTGCCGATGTCTCTTCATGTGAAGTCTGCTCTTTTCTTCCGTTGCAACGCACGGGCATTTGTGCTAGTTTTTTTTTACGAGGAAAAGGCGCATCACTCGCCATCTTATAACAGCTCACAAGCAGTGTGCATCATGGAGTTTTTTTTAACAGAGGGAGAGATCTTCAACGATCCCGAGCTTTTATTCATAATACAGTAAGGCAGTACAAGTTCCGACCGGGTGCAGAAAAAATAGGAAATTACAACCAAGTCCCTTGACTTTGCAGAAAGGACTTCAAACAGAGTAACAGAAACGCAATCGGGTCCACCTCCGCTCGGTTTGCACCTCGCCGTCACCGGGGACATAGCCACTTGGGACGTCGAAGCGGCCATAGCCATCAGCCATGGCCGCTGACCGGACGTAGTACTGCCTCCGTTTAGGCCTCAAGGCCGGGAGGAAAAGGGGTGGATGCCCTTCAGCCAGAGAGATCGACGTTGAGACAGAAGAGGCCTCCCTTCGACCGTTTTCCAGCGTAACGGAAGAGACCCCCCATCGACCTCCATCCAACGGGCGGCGTTGCTCCTCCGTGAAGAACGCCGATGATAAGCTCCTTCCCGCGCAGCACGTCTCAGAACTCTGCTCTATTGAGGAAGGGAGGCCCTTCCACCGGATCAGGGTACAAGGAATAATAGCCCTTGAACACAAGGGCATTAGATCCAGCCGACGCCCCCACGCCGCCAGTCGCCGACCGAGCCACCATGGATATAGCCAACACCACCACGCATAGGAGAGTAGAACCTGGATCCGGTTTATTTAAAGCAAAGAACAACCTAATATTGGGAAACGCAGTAGAAAACAAAAAAAATCACCGTACATATAAAACCCATGATCACTATGAATATGCAAATAGATTATATCAGATCTTTACCAGCTAGAACGTAGCGGAGAGATGAAGTTGGTGAAGAAGTTGATGCAGATTCCCGCAGCTAGGATTAAATCTTCCAACCGCGAGAATTTTTCTACTCCCGATCTAGGATCAAAGAGATGATCCCTCTGCCGGTATCCACGCGTACGAGATCACCAATCCAGCAGGGCATCACCGTCTAGAACGAGAGCCTACCAGAGAACTAGAGCTGGAGGTGGAGCAGCCTAACGGCGGAGGAACTTTTCCGTGTCTATGTGAGAGAGAGTGGGGCAACCTTCATGCAAAAGAGATGCGTTTGGAGGGGCTGCCCCCTCTCATATATATAGGCACAGGGAGGAGGGCTGCCTTGGAGGAGGGGCTCCCTCCCTCCAAGGGCCGGCGCACCAAAGGGGTGCCCCCATCCCCCCCCCCCCCCCCCCCGCCACTTGCCCCTAAAGGCCCAAGCTGTTGCCCCTCTTGGGTCAAGCCAAATGGAAAGCCCGTGGAGCGTTCCAGAATTTTTTGGCAGGTTCTGGAATATTCCAGAACATTCCCAGACCTTCCGGCGGCTTTCTGGGTCCTCCAGGACTTTCCTGGTTTTTCAAAACTCTTCCGGTTTTCTTCAAAACACTTTCGGTTTTCTGTCTGAAACATTTTTGAATTTTCCAAAACTTTTCGGTGAATTTCTCTCATGCTCCTAACACTTGTAGTACCAAAGAAACTGGTGAACCTTAAGCGTGTGACCCTGTAGGTTCGGTAATGTGTAGACATGACCCGGAACTCCTTCTGGTCAACAATCAATAGCGGGATTTGGGCATCCATACTGACTCCTACACATACACGAATTATTATCGAGCGAACCTATTGTTTTCGTAGACCATTCCCTTTGCTTCGCGATATAACAAAACGTCGGGCAAGACTTTAACGGCATCCTTGTGAAGCAACAACTTGATCACAATACCAAGTTACCCTCATTACCGGTTTTGTTCATTTTCTTGTTTCCGCATTCCGGTATCCCCGTGATCATATCACGCTGTATCTGGCTAGATGATGATGGATACCGTAATGCCGAGAGGGCCCAATGAATATCTCTCCATCGTCGCAGGGGCAAATCCCAATCTTGAGCTATCAAGTCCCTAAACATACTTTCCGATGTACCCGAAAGTAACCGTTATAATCAGTCTGTTCCGGGTAACGTTTGACGAACCCCAAAGTACACCATCCGGCATAAAGGTACTCGGTACTCTCATGGTCTAAGAAAGTGAGTATACGTCAACACTTGCACGATTATACTTATAACATTGTGACGATGTGTTCTCGTAGTATATCATTTGATTGGGTCTATTCAACATCATTGTTCCGCCAACAAAGTGCTCTCATTGGTGCCGGCATCCTTGTTACTTTAACAATGCCCTATGATCAGGAAAACGGGATCATCATGCAACACATGAGCTAGTCTTAGAGGCGAGACTAGGAACCTATTTTGTGTTTATGTTTCCACACATGCATATGAGATTTCCTTTGAATCTTACATTCAAGAACCATAGTAGGTCTAGCACCAAATATAAATATTAATTATGAACATGGAAATAAATAATAACACTTATTATTGCCCCTAGGGCATATTTCCAACAGTCTCCCACTTGCACTAGTGTCAATAATCTAGTTTACATAAGTTCTCTAACACCAATGGCATTCCGGTGTTGCTCATGTTTTGCTCGTGGTAGAGGCTTCGTCATTGGATCTGATGTGACGCCCCCGCTCATCAATGTGCACTAATCATACACGCAGCATGCACGCTAATGAGGGTGACTCCACAGTAGTACCATAACACAACTCTATGACTCAAAAATAAACATAAAACAATATATTACAAACAAGGGTTGCAAGACCCAACATTACATCAGAGCAGAAAGCAAATTATGCCAGAGTACCGACAAGTTTAACAAAGGTTCCTTAAGAAGGCTGAAACAAAATGACGACCCTACCCAAAGGCGCAAGCCTCCTACCTAGGACCTCCGAACTACTCGTCAACGTCGAAGTCCAAAACGTAATCATCGTCGGTGATACTTGCATCCCAGGTGCTACCATCTGATTGCAGCAACCGGGTTGAAGGAAAAGAATAGCAAAGCAACGGTGAGTACTCATCCAAAGTACTCGCAAGACTTACATCAGACCTATACTACATATGCATTGGTATCAAAGGAATGGGGATAATATCTATGGACTGTACTGTAGAAATGCCAGAATAGAGGGAGAAGTCAAAGGAACCTACGAATACCAGCTTCTTGTAGCAACAGAAGAGAAAGAGCGCACACGAGTCTAACTAAACACCACAGTAATACACTACCCTGAGATCCACCCTTGACTTCCTATGGGAAAGAGATCCCTGGGCATTTCTATCTATTATCTTGGTGATTTTTATTAATTATGCAGTTTAAGTTGGCTATGAACGGGATACATCTCCAAGTCGTTCATTACCATGGACGCGGCTATTCGAATAGTATTGTTCTTCCCTGCAGGGGAGCACCACATTACCCTACACGTTTGATTACCCTATGGCCGGACACACTTTTCTGGGTAATGCCCGGCCTCAGATGATCGACATGCCGAAGTCATACGTCAGCTCTCCAGAGAGGTCACCCACCGAGCTACATCCTAAATGCGAAGGGTTGTTCGACCACTCACCCTAAGCGCTCCTGACGCATTGCGTCACACGGTACCCAGCCTCATCACTGCCGTAGATATCTGCTGGTCTGACTCGTGCCACATCTCTGAAGAGCGACATCTGGAAAGATTTCGGCAAGGAACTGATGACGCCGAGGGCCCCATAAACCTTTATCCCGTGTGGTGATTAGTGCGTATATGCCAGTGGCAATCTCAGAATAAATTCCCAGAGCTTAGTTCCTAATCGGCGAAGTGGAACACAACAACCCTGCTCTCCAGCATGAGTTTCCACCTGCATGCCTTTAGTCGTATTAGTTTCGTTTTACCATGGACAACGGACAGGACCGAGGCCCATCTCATCATGGATGGTATCCGCCTGCCCTGCCGTTCCGCACCTGGTGAGCACGCGAGGGACTGTCGGGAACCAAACCCATCTCATACTAGATGGTATCCGCCTGCCCTGCCGGCCCACCTCAAAACATAACCGAAACATGTCTCAGTAACTATCTTCGGGTCCGTCGGCATCCTGTTGTAGTCCATCTCGCTCCATGTCACAAGCCACCAAAGTCCGAGTCCACCATAGTGTAACACATAATATAGTATAACAGTATAAAGTATATCAGTGATCATCGCCTAGAGAGATCACTGCCCGATAATATAGCATGGCAAAATGGACAAGGGTGTAGGGCCAACTAATGGAACACAAGCATCACTAACTAGGCATGCTAGGATAACAGGTATGGCATCAAGAACATGCTACAAAAATAGGCTATGCCTCTGAATAGGATCTACCGAACAATAACTGTACCGATACCTAATGCAAGAATGTAGAGAGAAAGAAGAGGCGATATCTGGAATGATCAAGGGGGTTTTTCTTGCCTGGAAGCTCTGCAGAGGTGATCTGATATGCAACGGTGTAGTCGTACTCGGGATCTACAGTGGTCTTGGGGTCTACCGGAAAATAAGCAAATGTGGGGGAAACAAATAAACAACAGGCATTCAAATGCACACAAAATGCATGGCATGGCAAAATGTGATGATGATGTGCTCTAATGCATTACTACACATTTTAATTGTAGAGGGAAAATATTCCCAATATTAGGGAATATTTTCCCAACAACAAATGTTATTTTTTAATTGACCTAGTAGCATTTTATCAATGTTCGTTATGATAATAAGGTTTGTCATGCATCAAAATGACATATTCAGATTCTTCATATTTTCTGATCATTTTTCATATATAAATTATTTTCATCCATGTTATAGTTTATTTTCTATGATTTTTCAAAATTTATTGTATTTTCTGGAATTTTTGGAATATATTTTAATTCGAATTTTAAACAGTAAAACGCTTTTGTCGCCTAGTGCAGTGCTAGCCATAGTGTATGACAGGTGGGGTCAAGGTCAAAGTCAACATACAGTCAGCTGCGCAGTCAGCAGTTGACTGGTCAACTATGAACAGTGCAGTTGGTCCCATATGTCAGTGTCTCATATTTTTATTACTGATTTTAATTAGGGGGATTAGTCAGTGGGGCCCAGCTATAAATATCACATAGGGTTAATTAGTGGCTAATGACGCGCCTGATCTCCGCCACATCAGCACGTATGCGGCGGTGAGGCAGAGCACGCCAGCGACATCCGTGCGCTCTCCTCTGGCGATCGTTCGAGCTGTGGTTTTGTTCTGCGAGATCCTGAGCTCGTGCCGCATCGAGTGGGAGCAACACCGTGAGCTAGGGTGACCTGTAGTGATGCCAATGACAACGACTAGTGGCGGCTGTGGGAGACTCGGATGAGACCAAGCGTAGGGGACGAGATCAGCCGTGCTAAGGAGTCAGGCGACATCAACACGGTGCCCTGAGCACGAATATGTGCTTGCCTGGGCTGTGCATGGATGGCATTGATAGAAACTAACCCGACCATGATGGCCAGTTCGCCGGGGAGCACAAACTACGGCGAGGAGGTGCTAGAGGTCGAAATCGACATGGGGGAAGAGGGGGAAAGAAGCAGAGGTTCACAGCGGTGCTCGGGATGGTCTCGGGGAAGCCGGAGATAGACGGAGATGGACGAATCGAGCAGCGGTGTAGGCGACCATGGTCGGAGGAGATGAGTCGATGGCGAGGCTCCATGGCGACCCGGGGCTTGTCCTGGCATCGGGAGGACGAGGGCGTCGAGGGTGATCCTCCTGGTGCAGCCCTGGTCGTCGAGGAGTTGATTGTCCGCGGCGGCGACAGAGGTGATGGTGACCGCGTCGACCGTGAGTTCGGTCTTGTCCAAAATGCAGAAGCGGCGCAAGAGGGGAAGAACTAGAGGGCTAGGGTTCGAGACAAGGTCGAGGGCGTTCTTATCCAGCTCGGGGACACGATGGATGGGCGATGCGTGCTCCATCTGTGTCCATGGCGTGCGCGGGCACGACACCTGCGACAGGAGGAGGGAGATGACCTGGGGTGGGTTGGGCCTGGCACTGTAGGTATGGGTTTTAAGTGCACAATTAGTCTTCTGTCTTTTCTTTTTCTGTATATTAGTTTAGCTCCTGTTTTTATTTATTTAAGTGATCAAATGAGTTTTGTTACAGATGAAATTTTATACATAAACTACAAGTAACATTATAAGGCCACACAACAAATTGCAGAATATTTGGAAATGTATAAATATTAAATGGGATTTATTATTGTCTTTTAAATAGGGCTAATCCTACTAAATTGTTGCGAGGATCAACTTGGTTAATCAAATGAGATTGAGTTCACTTGGGCAAATGTTTAGGGATTTAATGGAAGGGTGTGAACATTTTTGATTCACAATTTGAAGAAACATTTTTGCTTTTGCTTTTTGAATTTGAATTTTGAAGTTGGATTAAATCTTAATTGTGATTTATTTATAACAATCATGGTGACATGGCATATTAATTAGGTTAATAAAATAATTCGGATTTGGGGATGTTACAACTCTCCTGCACTCAAAGAAATCTCGTCCCGAGATTTAAGAGGTCGAGTAAGGGGGAGAAGGTCAGGTTACGAATCTAACGAGTCTTCTCGGTCCTTGCCGCTCTTCTCAACGATGTTGATCCATTGCGTTGTTGTCTTCATTTCTCTACATCAGTGCATCATGATGAAGTTGTCATTCTTCCTTCAGGATCTTCATCGTATCTACGAGAGGGATAAGAGGGAAAACTCTATAAGGATGGATGTCTGGATGGATCTTCATCGTATCTCAGGGAAGGAAGTATAAAAGTATCTCTCGAGTTGAAGCACATGAAACACATAGAGTGGGTTGAAAGAAGGTACAAGAAGTTCAATATCTAAAACAGAATGGGAAAGGAGTTCAGAGCTGTGAAGAATAAATGTTGCGTCTGATACCAGAATGGAATATATTAAGGAAGGTGGTTCGTGGGAACGCATATGAAGCCAAGTACACCGGGTAATTCTGTCGCAAGGATCACATGCTTATTTGTATGAAACTTTAGAATTCCTAAGAAATATCTCGTAAGGAATTCAAAAGTATGGCATGCTCAGAATAGAAGGGGAAACTTATGTTCGCGGAAACAATTGAGCAATTGGAAGGCATGTACGGCACTGATACCGAAGAACAAAACACATTGTACAGACATGCATCTGATGTCTCGAGCAGTTTGGAATCATTAGGATGATCAAAATCGAGGTGGCCCACTCCATACCACAATGATGCTTAAGAAGGTTGGGTGGCATCTTGTGCGATCATGATACAAGGCATGTCAGCGGATAATTTGTCGGCTAAGTTGATAACTGCATCGGCACCAAGGGTGGGGGATGAAAAGAACCATTTTTCCTGCTCGCTGGGTGAGGTGGACCAAATGGAAAATGTTCTCGTCCACCGGTGTTACCGGAATGTTAACAGCAATACGGACAGGGTACTCTGGCAGTGCTGTCAATTGAGAGTTGGTCTGGAAGTATCAATCAAGACATCAACATTCATGATTACAAAGGGACAAGGATGGTATTTGACAGCATGAATTCAATTCACATCTTGGAAGAAGACATGGATGTTGACGATGATCACAATACAATTCGTCGAGAGGGTTCACAAAGATGTAATTAAATAGTGACTGCATCAAGGCAAAAGAAATGGTGGGAAATATTACTCGACGAAAAACTCACAAGAGGTAGGGCAATGGCACGATATTTCTTGATACAAAGGAGTGCAATGCTCGAAGATAGAGCAAAATGAGGATAGGCATGGGTTATCGATCTGCGGAAGACAGCTACTTTAACCTGACTGAGAAATGAAGAGATACTGGAATGAAGTTCTCTAAGACATATCAAATGAGAACAGCATGGTCGGAACCATAATTGCAAAGGATTAAATCAAGGATATCAGATAGTTTATACAAATGAATATTTTTTTAAGAAGTTTCCATGATAAGATCTACATTGCTTTCATGGGCATGAACACGAAGGTGCAAGGTCGACCCCCACTTCTCCAATGTATAACTTTTCATTCACTTCTCCTTTTGAAAAAAATTTAGCATTGAAAATTTACCAGGTGAAAACATCAGAAGAGTACAACCCGTGAAAACTTTCGGGTTCTCACAGATTGCAGAAAACATAGATACAACACATCAGGGGCATTTTAGGAACCTATACAACAAATAACAAAAGCAAGGAACACAAGCTCGAGAACAAGGGTACAAACAACATGAAGTAGATGATACAACTTGTGAAGGAATTTTGTATCAGGTCAAGAGTCAAAAGTAATACACCATATCATATGTCGATCAGCGAGGACTGGCGGTATAAGGATCAAACTAATGGCTCCACATCAGAGTCCATCCAGAGAAGAAGGATTGCAAAGGCATCAGGTTATGAAAACATCTAAATAACTCGAGGTATAGAAATACCGAGGGACTGCGATTTCCAACAAGGTAGGATGAGAAGTAGACTACCTGGCCAAAAGGATAGGTAAGATGAATAGGATTAGATGCACAATCAATTAAGGTTTGACTGGCTGAGAACCAGCTCATGTCCAAAATGATGTCTGAGCCAGAAGAACAAATTCTAGGAATCGACTGATGATTGCGAGTATTCGCATACATGTTGAATCAATAGGGTGAGAATGACAATTGCAGAGGATTTTAATGACGATTGCTGGACATATGGAATTAACCACAAGTGTGGGTAGGCAAAGAAAGAATTCCAAAAGCGGTAGGTATATAGGATTCTTGGAAAAATCGAAGAGTATTTCGGAACATCTTGTGAAAACAAGATATCAACGGGAATAAATGGATCTCTGGAATGAAGTCATCTCGAGAACCTAGAGCTTGCAAAACTATAACCCGAAAAGGTAAGAATGTTTCAAAACCCAGAGTAAGGATGCAGAATAAAAGAATCCTAATCCCATCCATATGTGATGTGGGCCCGTAAGCCACATAACACACCTACTAGTTTTAAAATAGTTTTGAAGACTAGACTCGACATCGACCAAGAGGTTTGTGGGGTTCCTACAGGCTATCGGCTCTGATACCAACTTGTGACGCCCCGCTCATCAACGTGCACTAATCATACACATAGCATGCACGCTAATGGGGGTGAATCCACGGTAGTACCACAACACAACTTTCCAACCCAAAAATAAACAAAAAACAATATATTACAAATAGGGGTCAGAAGACGCAATATTACATCAGAGCAGAAAGCAAATTATGCCTGACTAAAGACAAGTTTAACAAAGGTGCCTTAAGAAGGCTAAAATAAAACGACGACCCTACACAAAGGCGCAGGCCTCCTACCTAGGACCTCCGAACTACTCATCAACGTCGAAGTCCAAAACATAACCATCGTCGGGGATACCTGCATCCCAGGTGCTACCATCTGATTGCAGCAACCGGGTTGATGGAAAAGATTAGCAAAGCAACGGTGAGTACTCATCCAAAGTACTCACAAGACTTACATCAGATCTATACTACATATGCATTGGTATCAAAGGAATGGGGATAATATCTATGGACTGTACTGCAGAAATGCCAGAATTGAGGGAGAAGTCAAAGGAACCTACGAATACCAGCTTGTTGCAGCAACAGAAGAGAAAGAGCGCACACGAGTCCAACTAAACGCCACAGCAATGCACTACCCTGAGATCCTCCCTCGACTCCCTGCGAGAAAGTGATCCCCGGGCATTTCTATCTATTATCTTGGTGATTTTTATTAAATATCCAGTTTAAGTTGGCTATAAATGGGATACATCTCCAAGTCATCCGTTACCGTGAATGCGGCTATTTGAATAGTATTGTTCTTCCCTGCAGGGGTGCACCACATTACCTGACTCGCTCAATTACCCTAGGGCCAGACACAAATTTGTGGGTAATGCCCGGCCTCAGATGATTGACACGCCGAAGTCCTACGTCAGCTCCCTAGAGAGGTCACCCACCGGGCAACATCCTAAACACGAAGGGTTGTGTCACACGGTACCCGGCATCACCATTGCCGTAGATATCTACTGGTCTGACTCGTGCCGCAACTCAGAACTGTGACATCTGGAAAGCTTTCGGTAAGGAACTGACGACGCCGAGGGCCCCATAAACCATTATCCCGTGTGGCGATTAGTGCGTATATGCCAGTGGCAATCTCAAAACAAATTCCTAGAACTTAGTTCCTAATCGGCCAAGTGGAACACAACAACCCTGCTCGCCAGCACGGGCTTCCACCTGCATGGCTTTAGTCGTATTAGTTTCATTTTACCGCGGACAACAGACAGGACCCAGGCCCATCTCATCCTGGATGGTATCCGCCTGCCTTGCCATTCAGCACCTGGTTATCATGCGAGGGACTGTTGGGAACCAGACCCGTCTCATACTAGATGGTATCCGCCTGCCCAGCCGGCCCACCTCAGAACATCACCATAACATGTCTCAGTAACTGTCTTCGGGTCCGTCGGCATCCTGTTGTAGTCCATCTCGCTCCATGTCACAAGCCACCAAAGTCTGAGTCCACCATAGTGTAACACAAAATATAGTATAATAGTATGAAGTATATCAGTGATCATCGCCCAGAGGGATCACTGCCCAATAATATAGCATGGCAAAACGGACTAGGGTGTAGGGCCAACTGATGGAACACAAGCATCACTAACTAGGCATGCTAGGATAACATGTAGGGCATCAATAACAGGCGACAAAAACAGGCTATGCATCAGAATAGGATCTACCGAACAATAACTATACCGATACCTAATGCAAGAATGTAGAGAGCAAGAATAGGCGATATCTGGAATGATCAAGGGGGTTTTGCTTGCCTGGAAGCTCTGCAGAGGTGATCTGATCGGCAACGGTGTATTCGTCCTCGGGATCTACAGTGGTCTCGGGGTCTACCGGAAAAGAAGCGAATGTGAGGGAAAGAAATAAACAACAGGCATTGAAATGCACACAAAATTCATGGCTTGGCAAAATGTGATGATGATGTGCTCTAATGCATTACTACACATTTTAATTGAAGAGGGAAAATAATAGGTGATATTTTCCCAACTACAAATGTTATTTATTAATTGACCTAGTAGCATTTTATCAATGTTCATTATGATAATAAGGTTTGTCATGCATGAAAATGACATATTCAGATTCTTCATATTTTTCAAATCATTTTTCATATATAAATTATTTTCATCCGATTTATATATATTTTTCTACGATTTTTCATACTTTGTTGCATTTTCTAGAATTTCTAGAATATATTTTAATTTGAAGTTTAAACAGTAAAATGCTTTTGTCAGCTAGTGCAGTGCTAGCCATAGTGTAGGACTGGTGGGGTTAGGGTCAAACTCAACACAGAGTCAGCTGCACAGTCAGCAGTTGATTGGTCAACTGTGAACAGTGCAGTGGGTCCCATAGGTCAGTGTCTCATATTTTTATTAATGATTTTAATTAGTGTGATTAGTCTGTGGGGCCTAGCTGTAGGTGTCACATGGGGTTAATTAGTGGCTAATGACATGCCTGATCGATACAATGTCAGCACATATGCGGCGGCGAGGCAGAGCACGCCAGCGACGTCCGGCGATCGTTCCAGCTGTGGTTTCGCTCAGCGGGATCCTGAGCTCGTGCCACATCAAGTGGGAGCAACACCATGAGCTAGGGGGGCCTGTAGCGATGCCAGTGACAATGACCAGTGGCGGCCGCGCGAGACTCTAATGAGACCAAGTGTAGGGGATGAGATCGGCCGTGCTAAGGAGTTAGGCAACAGCAATGCGGTGCCCTGAGCACGAAACCGTGCTTGCCTAGGTAGTGTGATGGCCAGCAAGTGTACAGGGTTTAGTTGTAGCCATTTCAAAGTAAGAGTATCAATCCCACAGGGAGCACGGGAATCAGGCGTTGCCTCTTGTAGTGAATTATGGATTTGTGCCTGCAAGCTATTGTAGACTCCAGACAAAGTGAGGGTGAACATAAATAATTGTTTTGGTGCGGAGTGAACTGAAAGTAAATTGCGTAAAAAGTAATAACAAAATAGCAGCGTGAGTAACTAGTGGAACTGGCATTGGAGTAAGGCGTTCTTAGGGAGTCCGAAATTCCCATTGGCATGTTTCTAACTCAACCTATGCGCTGGCATAGTATGGTCTGGATACTTGAGCCACCCTTGACGATTATGCTGGGCGGAGCCAGGTACAGTACACGTTCTACTCTAGGTAGACTTCGTGCCATGCACTCCACCACCATAGTCTACCCCTGCAGGTTATGACTATGATAATTAAGGGCTACCCCGTGGACGCGGCCTCTCTAAGGGTTCTCCATAAACCCCCTATCAATTGCAAAGGTTAGAAGTAAAGGCTTTTACTGTCACCTCGAACTACCTTCACATCCTACCCTTTTGCAACGACAGTGATATACTTCATGGCCATATGGCGGTAATGCTGAGTGGGGCCCCTTCACAACATTCATGAAGTTTATTAATCTAAGCATTCAACGGAGTATCTCATATCCAATATAACAATTCATATCTTATACATACCAAGGTTCATCCATATCCCCGAGAACTAGGGTTCTACTCACACATGGAGACAACAAACATCATGTTGAAAGTAATTGTGAACATGAATGAATCACAAACGTAATTAACACACAAGAAAATCCACTAGGGTTCCTGATGTTACAACGAGATGGATGTGGATGATGATGATGATGATAGTGGTGATGATGTCGTAGCCCCCTCATGCTTGGTGGTGAAGATCACGATCTCCTCCTCGCTAATCCATCCTCCGGATGATCTCTGGAGACTAGGGTTCTGCCTCTTGGATGACTTTCTGGTCTCTTTGCGTGTCTGTTCCTCGATCCGATTTCATGGCGTGGAAGTAGTGGACGAGGCGGCAGCGCTGGTGCTTCATACGACTGCTCATACGAGCGGTCGCGCTTGTATGGAGCACCGTCTTCTACTCCGGAAGTGCCGTGGCGACTCCCCCTTTGGCCTCCTTGCTGCAATCTTTTATGGTAGGTGATTATCACATTAAATACGTGATTTCACTACCATTTCCTGATATTTCTTCCATAATATATTATTTGATCCAGAAGGCGTTACTTGAGGGAAAACAACAAAAATAGGTGCACGAACGCAGTAAAATTCCACAAAGCCTAACATGTAGGCACAAAATAACTATCAAAATCACCACATAAATTGGACTCACCTACTCCCCAAGCTTAAGTCTTGCTCGTCCCTGAGCAAGTACCGTAACTTGTAAAGAACAAGGTCAACTGGGGATTTATGAGGTAAGGATATTTATAGAGATACGAGTCCATCATTGGCAACCGAAACGAGTAAGGATAAAAGATTCATGATAAGTGATAGCTCATCTCCACTATGCAAATGATCATGTAGACCTCCACACAATGTCACTTAATTTCATTACGGACAAGTCATAAGTCCATACCCTAGTTCATGATTGTTTCGACCGGGCAAGCGGCTGGAAGTTTTATTGCTTTTTGCTCTTTTTCTTTAGAAAACTTGATTGTTTTGTCTCTTGTCATTGAAACATGTGTAAGTGCCCATCTCACACTTTAGTTTCATGTGATATGTAGGCTAAACATGATCCTCGGGAGAACTCTTTTTGCAAAACACTATTAATTGAGGAGGATTGACATTCATTTTTCTGTTTGCCCTTTTATTAGTTGAACCTCCAATGAACTAGCATATACAGTTATTTCTTCTCCCTTTAGAAACTTCACAACTATAATGTGGAGTACTTATAATCATTATTTAAGTGATTATGTCCTACTACTTAAATCATGATTATCATCCGGTACATTCTTTCAAAGCAAATAATGGTACCACACATCATAACATCTGCATACTCATTGGAAAAAGTTCATCCCTTGCTCAAAGAGGAAAATGAGAGTCCAACCTTATTGAAATAAAAACTGCGAGCTAATCTCGACTTGCTGAAAGTAAATGCAAAAAATAGAGATACGAAGTACGCTTGGATCTCCCCCAATCTTACAATCAAGCTAGAGAGATCCAGGTACTCGGTGTTTTATGCTCACTCCTGGGTATCCTTGCAAGCGGTGGACATGTTCTTGAAGCGTTCTTTTATTTCCTCCATCACTGTCTGCTGATGGCCCACCATCTGGGTCAAAAACTCAAGCTGTGCAGTATTTTGATTAATAATATCAACCATGAGACCGATCTCATGGAAGAGAACAACGACCCATGCTTCCAGGTCTTTGCTCATCAACCAATAAGAATCAATCCCTTCTCTAATAGTGTTCACACAGGCCTGCTACATGTAGCTTGCGTTGGTATTTTCCCCGAAGAGGAAGGGATGATGCAGCACAGTAGTGGTAAGTATTTCCCTCAGTTATGAAACCAAGGTTATCAATCCAGTAGGAGAATCACGCAACACCTCGTTAGCAGTACCTGCACACAAACAACAAATCCTTGCACCCAACGCAAATGAGGGGTTGTCAATCCCTCGGCGGTAAGTTGCAAGATTAAATTGTATGTGACAGATAGATAGATTAAAAAAATACAAAATAAAATAAATAAATAAAAAGTGTAGGAAATAATTTTTAGGGTTTTTAATATGATTTAGATAGACCCGGGGGCCATAGTTTTCACTAGAGGCTTCTCTCAAGAAAATAACATACGGTGGGTAGACAAATTACTGTTGGGCAATTGATAGAAAAGAAAATAATCATGAAGATATCTAAGGCAATGATCATGTATATAGGCATCACATCCGAGACAAGTAGACCAACTCCTGCCTGCATCTACTACTATTACTCCACAGATCGACCGCTATCCAGCATGCATCTAGTGTATTAAGTCCATAAAGAACGGAGTAACACCTTAAGCAAGATGACATGATGTAGACAAAGTAAACTCACGCATGAATAAACCCCATCTTTTTACCATTAATAGCAATGATACATACGTGTCATGTCCCTTTCTGTCACTGGGATTGAGCACCCCAGGATCGAACCCATTACAAAGCACCTCTTCCCATGGCAAGATAAATCAATCTAGTTGGCCAAACCAAATCAATATATCGGACAAGAAATACGAAGCTATAATAATCATGCATAAAAGAGATCAGAGAAGACTCAAATAATATTCATGGATAATTTGATCATAAACTCACAATTCATCGGATCCCAACGAACACACCGCAAAAAGTGATTACATCGGATAGAACTCCAAGAACATCGAGGAGAACATTGTATTGAAGATAAAAAAGAGAGAAGAAGCCATCTATCTACTAACTATGGACCCGAAGGTCTGTGGTAAACTACTCACGCATCATCGGAAGGGAAGCAAGGTAGATGTAGAGCCCCTCCATGATCGATTCCCCCTCCGGCGGAGTGCCGTAAAAGGCCTCCAGATGGGATCTCTCGAGAACAGAAACTTGCGGCGGCGGAAAAAGTATTTGGTGGACTCCTCTGTTGGTTTCCTGATTTTTGGGAATTTATAGTGGTGGAATTAGGTCAAAAGCGTCAGAGGTGGGCCCACGAGGCACCAGGGCGCGCCTGCTCCCCCAGGCCCGCCCTGGTGGCTCATGGCCACCTCCTGGGGCTTCTGGCCTTCTACCGAAGCTTCTAGTGTTGGTTATGTCCAGAAAAAAATCTCCAAAAAGTTTCCTGGCATTTGGACTTCGTTTGGTATTGATATTCTGTAAAACCAAAAATAGGCAGAAAACAACAACTGGCACTGGGCACTAAGTTAATATGTTAGTCCCAAAAGATGATATATAATTGCTATAAATGTATATAAAAACATCCAAGATTGATAATATAACAGCATGGAACAATCAAAAATTATAGATACATTGGAGACGTATCAGCATCCCCAAGCTTAATTCCTGCTCGTCCTCGAGTAGGTAAATGATAAAAATACAATTTTTGATGTGGAATGCTACCTATCATATTCATCATATTCTTTTTCTTTTATAGCATGGACATTTGGACTTGAATGATTCAAAGCAATAGTCTATAATTTGACATGAAGAAATAAATACTCATGCATATAAACAAGCAACCATGTCTTTCAAAATATCAACGCTAAAGAAAGTTATCCCTAGCCCATTATGCTCAATCATTGATCCATTCATGAAACACACTCAATATTAGCTACACACAATGCACAAGTATGACAATAGTGCTCTCTAGTTGGTGCTTTATAAGAGAAGATGGAGACTCAAAATAAAAATAAAAATTGCATAAAAGTATATAGATAGGCCCTTCACAGAGGGAAGCAGAGATTTGCTAATGTGCCAGAGCTCAAAGCTTAAATTAGAGAGATAATTTTTTTTGAGAGGCATGCTTTTCCTATCAACGAAAATGACCGAGAATTCCCAATATTTTCCATGCTCGACACATCATAGGGAGTTCCCAAACAGAAAGTAAAGTTTATTTCCTTTCCACCATTCTTTCACAATCCATGGCTAGCCATATCCACGGGTGCCCTCCATACCAACACTTTCCAAGGAATTTTGTTGTTATTAATTTTTGATTCATTGTGGGACTGGGCATCCCTATTACCAGCCACTCTCTCGTGCAATGACAAGTGAATAAACACTCATCGTGAGAATAACACACCTAGCATGGAAAATAATGACCACCCTCCTGCCGCTTCATGAGCGGTACGGGCACACAAAACGAAAAAATTATTTTGAAAATTAGAGTTGGCACACGCAAATTTACTTGGAACGGCATGGAAATACCGCATATAGGTAGATATGGTGGACTCATTTGGCACAACTTGGGTTTAAGGAGTTTGGATGCACAAGCAGTATTTCTTCTTAGTACAAATGAAGGCTAGCAAATAGATTGAGTAGCAACCAACCAAAAAACGAAAACGGTCATAAACATGCATTGAACATAACTAACACCGAATAATGCACCATAAGTAGGATATAATTTCGTTGCATAACTATTGACTTGATGTGCATGCATAGGGAATCACAAACCTTAACACTAATATTCTTACTAAATCACAATTACTCAATAACATGACTCACATATTATCATCTCATATCGCAAAACTATTGCAAAGAATCACACTTATCATATCCAATGGTCTATATGAAAGTTTTTATTATATCCCTCTTGAATATTCATCACTTTGGGACCAAATTCATATCTTGTGCAAATTACCATTACTATTATCATCTCTCAAAAATATATAAGTGAAGCATGAGAGTGCAAATATTTTTTCAAAATTTTAATCTTGTCAACTCTCAAAATAATATAAGTGAAGCATGAGAGTTTATTTCTTCAAAATATAGCCACCACCGTGCTCAAAAAGATTTAAGTGACGCACTAGAGCAACTGCCTAGCTCAAAAAATTTAAGTGATGCACATAGAGTATTCTAACAAATTATGATGAACGTGTGGCTCTATCAAATTGGTGTGTCCAGCAAGGATGATTGTGACAAACTAAAAGGCAAACAAAGCAAAGACTCATATAATACAAGACGCTCCAAGTAAAACACATATCATGTGACGAATAAAAATATAGCTCCAAGTAAAATTACCGATGGTTGGTAGAAGAAAGAGGGGATGCCTTCCGGGGCATCCCCAAGCTTAGACGCTTGAGTCTTCCTTGAATATTACCTTGGGGTGCCTCGGGCATCCCCAAGCTTAGGCTCTTGCCACTCCTTATTCCTTCATCCATCGTGATCTCACCCAAAACTTGAAAACTTTAATCACACAAAACTCAACAAAACCTTCGTGAGATCCGTTAGTATAACAAAACAAATCACTACTTTAAGTACTGTTGCAAACCCATTCATATTTTATTTTTGCATTATACCTACTGTATTCTAACTTCTCCATAGCTTATACCCCCCGATACAATCCATAGTTTCATCAAAACAAGCAAGTAGTGCATTAAAAACAGAATCTGTCATAAACAGAACAGTCTGTAGCAATCTATTTAAAAGCTATACTTCTGTAACTCCAAAAATTCTGAAAAATTAGGACAACGTGGGAAATTCATATAGAAAGACTGTGTAAAAAGTTCAGATTTTTCTGACGCTCCAGTACAGAACCAAAATTCCAGCACTGGACGCAAAACTTTCTGTTTTCCAAACAGCATCAATTATACTATCTTCAAATCATCCTAAAGGCTTTACTTGGCACAAACACTAATTAAAAACACAAAAACTCAATCATAACATTAGCATAAATGTGAAAACACACAATAACAGAAACAAAAGGTAAAACTTTATTTCATTCATTGGGTTGCCTCCGAACAAGCGCTCTTGTTTTATGCCCCAAGCTAGGCATAATGCATAATTTCAAGTATTGTCATCTTTCTTCTTGTTATCCAAAGATGTAAGTTTATCAGAGGGTTTTTCAAAGGTAATATGAAACACATCATCCATAGAAATTTTAGCATTAGCAAGTTGTCCATCCGTAAATCCCTCTTGATTACCGGCTACATCCAAGAGTATTGCCTATTAACACTATTGAAAACTTGTTGGATTATATTCAAAGGAGGAACTTCTTTTTTAATATTCTAATCAAAGATGTGGTCATTGCGGAACAAATACCTCAACAAGTAATCATTATTATAAAGGATCTCATCTATTACCGGTTTCTCACGGTTCATACCATAAAAATCAAAGATCTCCCTAGCTTGTCGCACTATGTGGTCAAATTCATTCATGAGAACAAGAGTGGCTATTCTCTTAGCCCTAGGATCTTTTAAAACCGGTAGCTCATAAAAAAATCTTTGCAAAGTAGGATGGATGTGAATAAATCTTCTTTCAAGTTTAAGAATAAGTGCGGAAATAGCATCGGCATAATTCTTAGTTTCTTTAAGTATAGGAGCATCATCAAAAGCCAAGGTCCCAATGCATTTAAAGAATTCTTGGATGACACTTTTTACTATAACATTACCATGTCCCAACACAAAAGTTTTAGCATCAAGATTGGTAGAACTTCCCATTTTAGGAGTTTTACCATCATCAGTTTCCGCCATGCCAAAATTACTCATGATAACAATCTTCAAGCAAGCGAACAAGCAAACAAGAAAAAGGCAAACGGAAAATATTTTTGTATTTTTGTAAAAACTTTTTTAGAAGTGGGGGAGATGAAAACGAGAGGCAAATAAAATAAATGCAAGGAGATGAGAGTTTATGCAAAGGTACTTGATAGATGTTGATGATGTCTCCACGACAACGGCGCCAGAAATTCTTCCTGCTACTTGTAGCTTGCGTTGGTATTTCCCCCGAAGAGGAAGGGATGTTGCAGCACAGTAGAGGTAAGTATTTCCCTCAGTTATGAAACCAAGGTTATCAATCCAGTAGGAGAACAACGCAACACCTCGTTAGCAGTACCTGCACACAAACAACAAATCCTTGCACCCAACGCAAACGAGGGGTTGTCAATCCCTCGGCGGTAAGTTGCAAGATCAAATTGTATGTGATATATAGATAGATTAAACAAAAATACAAAATAAAATAAATAAAGAAAAAGTGCAGGAAAGTATTTTTAGGGTTTTTAATATGATTTAGATAGACCCGGGGGCCATAGTTTTCACTAGAGGCTTCTCTCAACAAAATAGCATACGGTGGGTAGACAAATTACTGTTGGGCAATTGATAGAAAAGAAAATAATCATGAATATATCTAAGGCAATGATCATGTATATAGGCATCACATCCGAGACAAGTAGACCGACTCCTGCCTGCATCTACGACTATTACTCCACACATCGACCACTATCCAGCATGCATCTAGTGTATTAAGTCCATAAAGAACGGAGTAACGCCTTAAGCAAGATGACATGATGTAGACAAAGTAAACTCAGGCATGAATAGACCCCATCTTTTTACCCTTAATAGCAATGATACATACGTGTCATGTCCATTTCTGTCACTCGGATTGAGCACCGCAAGATCGAACCCATTACAAAGCACCTCTTCACGGGGCAAGATAAATCAATCTAGTTGGCCAAACCAAATCAATAGATCAGAGAAGAAATATGAAGCTATAATAATCATGCATAAAAATGATCGGAGAAGACTCAATCAATATTCATGGATAATCTGATCATAAACTCACAATTCATTGGATCCCAACAAACACACCGCAAAAAGTGATTACATCGGATAGAACTCCAAGAACATCGAGGAGAACATTGTATTGAAGATCAAAAAGGGAGAAGAAGCCATCTAGCTACTAACTATAGACCCGAAGGTCTGTGGTAAACTACTCACGCATCATCGGAAGGGCAGCAAGGTTGATGTAGAGCCCCTCCGTGATCGATTCCCCCTCCGGCGAAGTGCCGGAAAAGGCCTCTAGATAGGATCTCTCAAGAACAGAAACTTGCGGCGGCGGAAAAAGTATTTTGTGGACTCCTCTGTTGGTTTCCTGATTTTTGGGAATTTATAGTGGTGGAATTAGGTCAAAAGGGTCAGAGGTGGGCCCACAAGGCACCAGGGCGCGCCTGCCCCCTCCCCCAAGGCACGCCCTGGTGGCTCGTGGCCACCTCCTAGGGCTTCTGGCCTTCTCCCAAAGCTTCTAGTGTTGGTTATGTCCAGAAAAAAATCTCCAAAAATTTTCGTGGCATTTGGACTTCGTTTGGTATTGATATTCTGTAAAACCAATAACAGGCAGAAAACAGCAACTGGCACTGGGCACTAAGTTAATAGGTTAGTCCCAAAAAATGATATATAATTGCTGTAAATGTATATAAAAACATCCAAGATTGATAATATAAAATCATGGAACAATCAAAAATTATAGATACGTTGGAGACGTATCAAGGCCTTAGAGACTTGTTCTAGATTCTTGATCTTTTCCTTTATCTCGTCTGGGGTTGGCGGTTCCTTTCCCCACTCCTTTTGAGGAGACCCAAGAGGAAGTAACGGAATAGATCCTTGAATGTTAAACTGATAAGGGTTTCGAGGATACTCATCTGGAGTAGATTCATCATCCCATTCTTGTTTCAGTTCTTCCTCCTTGATCTTCACTACCTTCACCTTGTTGCTGGTCTCCTCCTCTAGGCATGGTTCACCCTTGAGACTCATCTTCCTCAAGTCCTCCCATCCAGCAGGCACCACTTCATCCAGGTTAGGGAAAGGGATGATGCGGATGGAGGTCGATGAAGGCTTGTTGTTCATGGCGGCTCCCGCGTTCTTCATCTGTAACTAAAGCTTTTGGAGGAAGTGGCAAGCAAAAGAAACTTGAAATTAGATTGGTTTGGGCTAAGGGACGTCACCCTCAGCCCTTTATAAAGGTTTGGAACCCTGATAATCTGAAGATTAGGCATAGAGAGTTAGTTAGAAAGAGAACAAAACAAAATCAGGAAAGAATCGTGCCAACAAATCAGTTGACGGCCTTCCATACGAGCGGGAGCGCTCGTACAGCTGGTCATATGACTAGCTGCCAAACCCCTTTTTTTCACAATACCTGTTACTGCGGCTGATCATGCGAGCGCTCATGCGAGCATAGGTGGTCGCATGGTTCACCGTCGTACGTTCTGTTGTTGGATCGCTTGCCGATGAGAAGTCATACTTGTAGTCATACGACCCTGATTGGTCATACACTAGTCCGTCGATTTCTCTGTGCTTGACATCGTTTCTGTCCTTCCATTGTACGAGCCCCCATATGAGCTCCTGTGGTCGTATGATGAGCCGTCTTTGGCTCTGTTGGCTTCCTCGTAGAGTTCTTCCTTAGAGAAATTTTCCTCCCTGGAAAGTTAGCTACAAGAACACCCAACTCCAGACAAAAACTTAGTGATCCAACGTGAAGTTAAACAGGTCTAACACAACAAAAACCAGACTAATAACATAGGCTCATACTTACATCAATTAGAGAGCACAATATTACTCTGTTATACCATCTCCTTTTTTCTTCTAAAGGCTTCAGCTTCCTCGATCATGATGAAACTTACATCTTCTACTTCTCGTTCTTCTTTTTGTTCATCAGCGAGGTATAGCTTCAAGCGCTGACCATTTACGATCCATGGAGCATCTTTTGCCCCCTTTAATCGAACAGCTCTGGAATTTTAGACCTCCTCAATCTCATAGGGTCCTTCCCATCTAGATTTGAGCTTTCCTGGAAACAACTTAAGATGAGAGTTAAATAGGAGGACTTTGTCCCCGGCTGTAAGCGTTTGTTTCAGGATCTTTCGATCATGCCACATTTTAACCTTTTCTTTACACAACCGAGCACTCTCATAGGCATTATTCCGAAGCTCTACTAAAGCATGCATATCTAGCAGTCTCTTCTCTCACGCTTCCTTAAGATCAAAATTTATATTCTTTGACTGCCCAATAAGGTTTGTGCTCTAACTCTAAGGGTAAATGGCATGCCTTACCGTAGTCCTTTTTATATGGTGTCATACCCATTGGGTTCTTGTAGGTGGTGCGGTAGGCCCAAAGGGTCTCATTTAACTTTCTTGCCCAATCCTTTCTGGACTTTTGCACCGTCTTTTGTAGTATCAGTTTTACCTCTCTGTTTGAGATTTCAACGTGGCCGCTTGTTTGAGGATGATAGGGGGAAGCTATTCGGTGAGTAACGCCATACTTATGGAGGATCCTCCTAAAAATTCCTTGTATAAAATGAGATCCACCATCAGTAGTAAGTACTTTAGGTACACCAAACCTGCGAAGAATGATGTCCTTTATCATCTTCAATGAGGTAGCCGCATCAGCGTGATGTGTAGGGATGGCTTCAAACCACTTGGTAACATAATCTACAGCCACGAGAATGTGAGTATGCCCATCGGAGACCGGGAATGGCCCCAAATAATCTAGGCCCCAAACATCAAAAGGTTCACAAACTAGATTATAATTCCTTGGCATTTCTTGTCTTCTTCCTATATTACCTGTGCGTTGACATGCATCACAACTTTTAATAAACCTGTGCGCATCTCTAAAGAGTGTAGGCCAATAGAATCCTGATTGAAGCACTTTGGCGGCAGTTCAGTCCCTAGCATGATGTCCTGCATTAGGGCTACTATGGTACTTATCGAGAATAGCATTCATCTCGTGCACTGGAACACACCGCCTAATCATGTTATCTGACCCATGCCGATAAATAAAAGGATCATCCCAGAAGTAATACTTTAACTCACTGAAAAACTTCTTTCTCTGATGATAGTTCATATTCGATGGCATATACTTTCCTACAAGAAAGTAAGCATAATCTGTGAACCAGGGTTCTATTTTTTAATCATAGCCAAACTCTCACCTGGAAAAGATTCATTTATTGGAATAGGGTCATAAGGTATCCTCTCCATGCATGATAGATGATCTGCCACCGGGTTGTCTTTGCCTCTGTGATCTACTATCTGCAAGTCAAACTCTTGAATCAACAATATCCATCGAATCAAATGGGTCTTAGCGTCCTTCTTTGTAAGAAGATAACGTAAGGCATGATGATCCGTGTGAACTATTACTTTAGAATTAATAATGTAAGGCCTAAATTTATCACAAGCAAAGACAATGGCAAGTAGTTCTTTCTCAGTTGTGGCTACTTGTCTCTGATCTTCATCCAAACTCCTGCTAGCATAAAAGACAACATTAAGTTTTTTATCATCCCGCTGTCCTAGAACAGCTCCAATAGCATAATTGCTAGCATCACACATTATTTCAAAGGGTTCATCCCACTTCGGGGGTTGGATGATTGGAGCCGTGATCAGCGCGTCCCTCAATTTTTCATAAGCATGGACAGAATTTCTGTCAAAAGAATGTGGCACATCTTTTTGCAAGAGGTCAATCAAAGGCTTTGAGAGTATAGAAAAATCTTTTATAAACCTTCTGTAGAAACTAGCATGACCCATAAAAGTTTGCATACCTTTCACATCTTGAGGGTAGGGTAAGTTTTCTATTACCTCAATTCTTTCTTGATCTATTTCAATGCTCTTACCAGAGACTCTTTGCCCCAATACTATTCCTTCGGTAACCATGAAGTGAATCTTATCCCAATTTAGTATGAAACCTATTTCTTCACATCTCTGCAAAATGTTTGTGAGATTATAGAGACAATGATCAAAAGAAGTGCCTTGGACAGAAAAGTTATCCATAAACACTTCAACAATTTTCTCAACGAAGTCAGGGAAAATTTTAGAGATACACTTCTAAAAAGAAGGTGGCCAATTGCATAAGTCAAAGGGCATTATACGATAATCATAAGTACCATAAGGACAAGTGAAAGTAGTCTTCTCTTGGTCTTCAGGTCGAATAGGTATCTGCAAAAATCTAGAATATCCATCTAGATAGCAAAAGTAAGAGTTGTTGGCCAATCTCTCCAATATTTCATTTATGAACGGAAGTGGGTAGTGGTCCTTTTGAGTCCATTTATTTAATTTCTTGAAATCAACACACATTCCATATCCAATAATGGCCCTAGTAGGGATTAGGTCATTATTTTCATTAGCAACCAAAGAAGCTCCTCCCTTCATGGGAATACAATGAACTGGTCTAACCCATTTACTATCAGAGATTGGATAAATTACTCCAGCATCAAGAAGGCATATTACCTCTTTTCTTACCACATTCTTGTTGTGAGGGTGCAACCTTCTTTGACTCTCAATTACGGGTTTGGCTTCTTCTTCAATAGGAATAGCATGTAGATCGAGGGGTCTATTCCTTTCACATCTTTCATTGAATATGCTAATGCTTTACGGTGTCATGATAACACCGTTAATAGCTTTTCTGTTTCTCTTCCTTAAAGGTAAACATTAACAATAACAGGATTTTTTTTGGTTTTATCCATGAACTCGTACCTTAGTCCCTTTGGCAAGGGTTTAAGAATAGGAGGGGGTAATTCCTCATCCCCTTTTCTTTCAAGAACCTCGTATACTTTATTCAAACGGGGGCTGACCACGGGAGTGGCATCCATGATCATTTCAATCTCTTCTTTCTCCTCATCTTCAAATAGAGATTCAGGCCTTACCAAGACCCTTTCAATTTCATCCTCTGGAGTTTGAATATGGATTTGAGCTAATTGATTTAATTGCAGCTCTTCTTTGTCTTGGGACTCCCTTTGATATGGCTTGTACATTACAGAAGAGAAGGGAAATTTAATCATTTCCTCACCCCACTTCATAGAGATAGTTTTCTTTTTTATGTAAGCCCCTGTAACATTCAAAAAATAAGTTCCAAATACAATTGGATAATCTTTATCCTCCGAAATCATCGGCACAAAAATATCAATAGGATATATGAGTGAACCAATAATAATCTTGACATCCTTGATAACGCCACAAGGTATTCTATCAGTCTTATCTGCAAGCTTAATAACCACGTCAGTTGGCTCAAGAGTACGTGGAGAAATTTCTTCATAAATGTTCACATAAACACTATAGGGGATAATGTTGACTGGAGATCCAGGATCACACAAACCAAAATAAGACTTGCTACCGAAAGAACATGACAATATTTGTTTACCGGTATCTTTACCTTCAGTGCACCCTTTTAGATAAGAGGTGGTATCTCGGTCAAGGTGGACTTCTTTATTAACCACCGATACAGGTGTAGCAAGTTCTTTCACAGTATCAACATGTGGTGGAATCCTGTATTGTTCTAACTTAATACTCTTCTTATGTTTAGCTGAAAGCGACTCCCCCTTCTCTTTTGCCTTTTGCTAAAAATAAGCCTCCCTTCGGTTAAGGGATGGAGTAGCTTTCTTCATTATCGCCTCCACCATGCGGATTGCTTTACATTCCCTGCTATGTGATATGTCTCCAACGTATCTATAATTTTTGACTGTTCCATGCTATTATAGTATCAATCTTGGATGTTTTTATATGCAATTGTACGCAATTATATATCATTTTTTGGGACTAACCTATTAACCCAGTGCCTAGTGCCAGTTGCTGTTTTCTGCTTGTTTTTGGCTTTTCAGAGAAACAGTACCAAATGAAGTCCAAATGCCATGAAACTTTTTGGAGATTTTTTCTGGACAAAAGAAACCTAGGAAGCTTTGGGAGGAGGCCAGAAGCCTCATGGAGGCTTCACAAGGCACTAGGGCGCGCCCCAGGGAGGGGGCGCGCCGTGGTACCTTGTGGTGCCCACGTGACTCCGTTTGACCTAATTCGACTTCTATAAATTCACAAATACTGGGAAACCCCCAGAGAGCCAGAAGAGAAAACCTTTCCACCACCGCAAGCCTTTGTTCTTCTGGGATCCCATCTAGAGGCCTTTTCCGGTACTCTGCCGGAGGGGGAATCGAGCACGGAGGGCTTCTACATCAACCTTGCTGCCCTTCCGATGATGTCTGAGTGGTTTACCACAGACCTACGGGTCCATAGCTAGTAGCTAGATGGCTTCTTCTTTCTCTTTGATCTTCAATACAATGTTCTCCTCGATGTTCTTGGAATTCTATCCGATGTAATCTTATTTTGCGGTGTGTTTGTTGGGATCCGATGAATTGTGAGTTTATGATCAGATTATTCATAAGAAATATTTAAGTCTTCTCTAAACTCTTTTATGCATGATTGTTATAGCTTTGTATTTCTCTCCGATCTATCGGTTTTGTTTGGCCTACCAGATTGATTTATCTTGCAATAGGAGAGGTGCTTTGTGATGGGTTCAATCTTGCGGTACTCAATCCCAGTGACAGAAAGGGACATGCCACGTATTTGTATTGTTGCCATTAAGGATAAAAAGATGTGGTTTATTAATATTGCTTGAATTTGCTTCTCTACATCATGTCATCTTGCTTAAAGCGTTACTCTGTTTCATACTTAATACCCTAGATGCATGCTGGATAGCGGTCGATGGGTGGAGTAATAGTAGTAGATGCAGGCAGGAGTCGGTCTACTTGTCTCGGACATGATACCTATATACATGATCATTGCCATGAATCCATCATAATTATTTGCTTTTCTATCAATTGCCCAACAGTAATTTGTTTACCCACCGTATGTTTATGTGCTCAAGAGAGAAGCCTCTAATGAAAACTATGGTCCCCGGGTCTATCTTTATTATATAGAAAACCTAAAAATACCTTGCTGCAATTTTTATTTTATTTTAATTAGTAGTTTTGTTTATCTATTTACCTCGATAAGATTTAATCCTTGCAAATAACCGCTAAGAGGATTGACAACCCTTTTATTTGCGTTGGGTGCAAGTGTTTGCTCTTGTGTGTGCAGGTGCGCTTAACGGAATTTTGCTTGGTTCTCCTACTGGATCGATAACCTTGGTTCTTAACTGAGGGAAATACTTATCTCTACTGTACTGCATCATCCTCTCCTCTTCGGGGAAATACCAACGCAGACTACAAGTAGCAGGAAGAATTTCTGGCGCCATTGCCGGGGAGACATCATCAAAGTTACCAAGTACCTTCGCATAAATTATCATTCACTTGCATTTACTATATTTGCCTTTTATTTGCATTTGCCTCTCGTTTACATCTCCCTCACTTCTAATTTTTTTTTTACAAAAACCCAAAAATATTTTATTTGCTTGCTTGCTTTTATTGCCATGACAACACTCAAGAACAGTAAGTAAAACAAAAATTTAAGATCACTATGGATCCTCATCCACTTGCTAATCTTTTCAAAAGATCCAATTATAATGAACCAATTGCTAGTGATTTGAGTGCTCTTGATTTTCTCTATGAAGTTTTGCTTGAAAATCATGAATATGAAAATTGTGATGAAGTGTTAGAAGAAGAAATTTATAAAGTGATTCATGATAGCTCCTTGATTGAAAAGCATTATTGCAATGATGTTATTATAAATTCTATTAATGTCAATTGTGCTAATGATATGCAAAGCTACAAGCTTGGAAGATTATAAAACTTTTATGCATATGGATCATAGAGAGAATACTGTTTATGATAGCTATATTGTTGAGTTTGATTATGATCCTACATGTAATTATTATGAGAGAGGAAAATATGGTTATAGAAATATTCATGTTACTAAATTTCCTCTCGTGATATTGAAATTATTCATGCTCCATTCTTCCTATTGGCATATGCTAGATATTGCTTGTCTTGATAATTTGTTTGCTTATAAAATGCCTACGCATAGGAAGTATGTTAGACTTAAATGTATTTTTCACATGTTTCATGATGCTCTCTTTGTGTTTCAATCACTATCTTTCATGTGAGCATCATTGAAATCTCTAGCCTATCTTAATGGCTATAAAGAAAGAGCTTGTCGGGAGACAACCCAATAAACTTTTTATTTCTGTTCTTGAGTGTTTGCATGATTATAGCTTCTGTTATGATTATGTTTTTATGTTTTAATTAGGGTTTGTGCCAAGTAATGCCTTTGGGATGATTTGGAAGATAGTATAATTGATGCTGTTTGGAAAATAGAAAGTTTTGCGTCCAGTGCTGAAATTTTAATTATGTACTGGAGCATCAGAAAATCTGAACTTTTTACACAGTATTGGTATATGAATTTCCCAAGTTGTCCTAATTTTTCAGAATTTTTGAATTTACAGAAGTATGGCTTTTAAATATATCTTTACAGACTGTTCTGTTTTAGACAGATTCTGTTTTTGTTGCATAGTTTGCTTATTTTGATGAATCTATGGATCGTATCGGGGGGTATGAGTCATGGAGAAGTTCGAGTACAGTAGCATTATGCCAAAATTAAATATGAATCAATTTACCACAGTACCTAAAGTTAAAGATTTGTTTGTTATACTAACGGATATCACGAGGTTTCTGTTGAGTTTTGTGTGCTGAAGTTTTCAAGTTTTGGGTGAGACTACGATGGACAAAGGAATAAGGAGTGGCAAGAGCCTAAGCTTGGGGATGCCCAGGGCACCCCAAGGTAATATTCAAGGAAGACTCAAGCGTCTAAGCTTTGGGATGCCCCGGAAGGCATCCCCTCTTTCGTCTACAATCTATCGATAACTCACTTGGAGCTATATTTTTATTCATCACATGATATGTGTTTTACTTGGAGCGTCTTGTGAAATAGTTTGTTTGTTTTTGTTTGCTTTTTAGTTTGTCACAATCATCTTTGACGAACACACCTTTTTGAGAGGGACACACATTATTCGTGATTTGTTAGAATACTCTATGTGCTCCACTTATATCTTTTGAGCTAGGCAGTTGCTCTAGTGCTTCACTTATATCTTTTAGAGCATGGTGGTGATGATATTTTAAAGAAATAGTTGAACTCTCATGCTTCACTTATATCTTTTTGAGAGTCTCATGATAGCAATGGTAATATGCACGGGTTATGAATTTGGTCCTCATATGATAGGTATTCAAGAGGGATATAATAAAAAATGTCATGTAGATCACTGAATATGATAAATTTGATTCCTTGCAATAGTTTTGCGATATTATGATGGTAATATAGGGAGGTATTAGTAAATAATTGTGGTTTAGTAAGAATAATTGTGTTAAGGTTTGCGATTCCCGAAGCATGCACGTATGATCTGCCGTTATGCTAAGAAGTTGGAGCATGATTTATTCTTGATTGTCTTCCTTTGTTCGGTGGTCGGGGGCGCGCGATGGTTAACTCCTACCAACCTCCCCCCTAGGGGCATGCGTAGTAGTACTTTGCTTCGAGGGCTAATAAACTTTTGCAATAAGTATGTGAGTTCTTTATGACTAATGTGAGTCCATGGATTATACACACTCTCACCCTTCTGCAATTTGCTAGCCTCTTCGGTACCATGCATTGCCCTTTCTCACATCGAGAGTTGGTGCAAACTTCACCGGTGCACACAAACCCCGTGATATGATACGCTCTATCACACATAACCCTCTTTATATCTTCCTCTAAACAGCCACCATACCTACCTATCATGGCATTTCCATAGCCATTCCGAGATATATTGCCATGCAACTTCCACGGTTCCGTTTTTATGACACACATCGTCATTGTCATATTGCTTTGCATGATCATATAGCTGACATAGTATTTGTGGCTCAGCCACCATTCATCATTATTTATACATGTTACGCTAGCATCATTGCACATCCTGGTACACTGCCAGAGGCATTCATATAGTCATGTTTTTGTTCTAGTATCGAGTTGTAATTTTGAGTTGTAAGTAAATAGAGGTGTGATGATCATCATTATTAGAGCATTGTCCGAGTGAGGAAAGGATGATGGTGGCTATGATTCCCCCACAAGTCGAGATGAGACTCCGGACGAAAAGAAAAAAAAAGAAAAAAGAAAAAAAATAGAAAAAAATAAGAGGCGAAAAAGTGCCATGAAAGAAAAAAAAGAAAAAAAGGGAAAAAAATAAATGAGAGAAAAAGAGAGAAGGGGCAGTGTTACTATGTTTTTCCACACTTGTGCTTCAGAGTAGCACCATGTTTTTCATATAGAGAGTCTCCTATTTTGTCACTTTCATATACTAGTGGGAATTTTTCATTATAGAACTTGGCTTGTATATTCCGATGATGGGCTTCCTCAAATGCCCGAGGTCTTCATGAGCAAGCAAGTTAGATGCACACCCACTTAGTTTTCATGTTGAGCTTTCATACACTTATAGCTCTTAGTGCATCCGTTGCATGGCAATCCCTACTCCTCGCATTGACATCAATTGATGGGCATCTCCACAGCTCGTTGATTAGCCTCGTTGATGTGAGACTTTCTCCATTTTTGACTTCTCCTATTTATCTCTATCACCATACTCTATTCCACCCATAGTGCTATATCCATGGCTTGCGCTCATGTATTGAGTGGGAGTTGAAAAAGCTGAAGCGTGTTAAAAAGTATGAACCAATTGCTTGGCTAAAACCGGGGCTGTTCATGATAAATACTTTGTGTGAAGAAGATGGAGCATGACAGGATTATATGATTTTGTAGGGATAACGTTCTTTAGCATTTTTATTTTGAAAGACATGATTGTTTGCAAGTACGCTTGAGTTTTCATGTCTTTATATCAAATTATAGACTATTGCTTTGAATCATTTGGATCTTATTATTCATACCATAAGAGAGAGATTACATGATAAAACATGATAGGTAGCATTCCACATCAAAAATTCTGTTTTTATCATTTACCTACTCGAGGACGAACAGGAATTAAGCTTGGGGATGCTTGATACGTCTCCAACGTATCTATAATTTTTGATTGTTCCATGCTATTATAGTATCAATCTTGGATGTTTTTATATGCAATTATATATCATTTTTTTGGACTAACCTATTAACCCAGTGCCTAGTGCCAGTTGCTGTTTTCTGCTTGTTTTTGGATTTTCAGAGAAACAGTACCAAATGAAGTCCAAATGCCACGAAACTTTTTGGAGATTTTTTTTGGACAAAAGAAACCTGGTAAGCTTCGGGAGGAGGCCAGAAGCCTCACGGAGGCTTCACAAGGCACAAGGGCGTGCCCCAGGGGAGGGGCGCCGTGGTACCTTGTGGGGCCCACATGACTCCGTTTGACCTAATTCCACTTCTATAAATTCACAAATATTAGGAAACCCCCAAAGAGCCAGAAGAGAAAACCTTTCCGCCGCAGCAAGCCTCTCTTCTTCTGCCATCCCATCTGGAGGCCTTTTTCGGTACTCTGCCTGAGGGGGAATCGATCACGGAGGGCTTCGACATCAACCTTGCTACCCTTCCGATGATGTGTGAGTAGTTTACCACAGACCTACGGGTCCATAGCTAGTAGCTAGATGGCTTCTTCTCTCTCTTTGATCTTCAATACAATGTTCTCCACGATGTTCTTGGAGTTCTATCCGATGTAATCTTCTTTTCCGGTGTGTTTGTTGGGATCCGATGAATTGTGAGTTTATGATCAGATTATTCATAAGAAATATTGGAGTCTTCTCTAAAATCTTTTTTGCATGATTGTTATAGCTTTGTATATCTCTCCGATCTATCGGTTTAGTTTGGCCTAATAGATTGATTTATCTTGCAATAGGAGAGGTGCTTTGTGATGGGTTCAATCTTGCGGTGCTCAATCCCAGTGACAGAAAGGACATGACACGTATTTGTATTGTTTCCATTAAGGATAAAAAGATGTGGTTTATTCATATTGCTTGAATTTGCTTCTCTACATCATGTCATCTTGCTTAAGGCGTTACTCTGTTTCATACTTAATACCCTAGATGCATGCTGGATAGCGGTCGATGGATGGAGTAATAGTAGTAGATGCAGGCAGGAGTCGGTCTACTTGTCTCGGACATGAAGCCTATATACATGATCATTGTCATGAATCCGTCATAATTATTTGCTTTTCTATCAATTGCCCAACAGTAATTTGTTTACCCACCGTATGTTTATGTGCTCAAGAGAGAAGCCTCTATTGAAAACTATGGTCCCCGGGTCTATCTTTATTATATAAAAAACCTAAAAATAACTTGCTGCAATTTATTTATTTTTATTTTTATTAGTAGTTTAGTTTATCTATTTACCTCGATAAGATTTAATCCTTGCAAATAACCGCTAAGAGGATTGACAACCCTCTTATTTGCGTTGGGTGCAAGTGTTTGCTCTTGTGTGTGTAGGTGCGCTTAACAGAATTTTGCTTGTTTCTCCTACTGGATTGATAGCCTTGGTTCTTAACTGAGGGAAATACTTATCTCTACTGTACTGCATCATCCTCTCCTCTTTGGGGAAATTCCAACGCAGACTACAAGTAGCAGTATGTTTTACAAACCCTTTACCTGGTATCTGCAAAAACTCAGAAAAATCTTGCAAATTCGTAAAGCAGGGTCAGTTCCAATATTAAAATCATGACGAAGATTTCTCATCTTCTCGGATTTAGAGAAGGATTTAATACTGTCATAACCAGGATCAATCTTGTTCTTTTCTTTCGAACATAGGAACCAACTCTTAGCATTGTGACACATTCAATCAAGCAACCCCCACGCTTAGGAAATACCAGTCCCCATAAAAGATCCTTGAGAAGCAATATCTAGTGCATGCTTGCTTTGTGAATCAAGTCTTCCATAAAAGAAATTCACAATCAAGTAATCAGGATAATAATGTTCAGGACATTCAGAGAGTATATTCCAGTACCTTTCGTAAGCGTCAACCAAACGCTCACCAGGTCGTTGCCCAAAGCTACCAATCTTTCTTATTATTTTATATAACTTTCCTTGAGGATAAAAACAAGCGAAGAACACAAATGATAACTTTCTCCAGTCATTCAAGGTACCTGCAGGCTGCTGTTGTAGCCATTTAGTGGGATCCTTTTCAAGAGTATAAGGGAACAACTTCGCTTTGATTTCTTCATTAGTCAAATCCTGCAGCTGAAATGTACCACATGTAATTTCAAATTCTTTAATATGTAAATATGGATTTTCAGTTCCATCACCTCGGAATGTATTCTTTTTCAAGATCTCCAATAACCGAGGATTTATCTCAAATGTTTTACCAGTCAGGTCAGGGCCAACAGATATATAATTTTCTCCTCGAGCTGGGCCTGCTACCAACTCAACACCTACCTGGTAAATTTGTTCTTGTAAGACCATGGTTGCCTGCAACCTGCAAAGACTATTAGAACACAAAATAATTCAAAACTTAAAGCAAAGCCCAAATGTGCTCAGCTCCCCGGCAACGGCGCCAGAAAAAGTTTGATGGCCTGCAAGTGCACAGGGTTTAGGTGTAGCCTTTTCGAAGTAAGAGTATCGATCCTACAGGGAGCACAGGAATCAGGCATTGCCTCTTGTAGTGAATTATGGATTTGTGCCTGCAAGCAATTGTAGACTCCAGACAAAGTGAGGGCAATGATAAATAATTGTTTTGCTGTGGAGTGAACTGAATGTAAATTGCTTAAAAAGTAATAATAAAACAACAGTGTGAGTAACTAGTGGAACTGGCAGTGGAGTAATGTGTTCTCAGGGAGTTAAAAATTCCCATTGGTATGTTTCTAAGGCAACATATGCCCTGGCATAGTATGGTCTGGATACTTGAGCCACTCTTGCTGATTATACTGGGTAGAGCCGGGTACAATACATGTTCTACTCTTTGTAGACTTCGTGCCACGCACGCCACCACCATAGTCTCCCCCTGCAGGTTATGACTGTGATAATTAAGGGTTACCCCATGGACGCGGCCTCTCTAAGGATTGCATTGGGATTTGGGGGAGAATTCAAATTCATATATTGAATGATTAATTAACCAACAGATTTCCTTAATTTTTTTAGAAGTAGGTAGGAGTACACCACCACCAACTTACCAGCATGCGCGCTTGGAATCACTAGTTTAACAAGTTTGCTCTTTTGCCGAGAAGTGTCCAAACACAACCACAGGCCGGCCTAACATGAGGAGCAGGAGCTAAGATGTTGCCGAGAACAACTCGCCGATCTATCAATGTGCATGATGTACCATTACTTGTAATGACCAAATCAATCAGCTTCAATCGATCGGCAAGTCATCCTTGGCTGCACCATAGTCCCCGAGCCTAATGATAGGCGACGGCCAAGCAATTCCATGGCCATGGCGGCATGGTGCATACATGAGGAAGAGAATGAAGGAAGGGAAGAAGCTGAGAGAGGGGAGAGGCCCGGGCAGAGATGGAGGACATACCCTTAGATTGATGGGCCTTTATCAAACAAAACCTGCCGTGACCTTATTTTTTTAGGGCATCGATCAGTCAGAGCTACTAGCTAGGTTCCTCGTCCTCTGATCGACCTGATGGATTGATTAGCTGGCTCCTGGTTAATTAGGAAAATCTGTCTAAAACCGCTAGCGCGCGAAACATGCGTGCGTGGGTGTGAGGTGTCTGACTGAAATGAACCAATCAATCATGCACCCAAGCTCATGATGATTCTGTCTCCCTTGAACTAAGTAGTAGTGTGCACTCTCCGAGTGCACACCACTAAGCAAACGAAAAGGAGGTAAAAAATGTTTTTCGAAGGCCATCATTTCTTCCCGTGGTATGGTTGCGGGACGCTACCAGCAGCACCAGATCTGGGCTGTCCATTCTTGATCCAACAGCCATGTTACGTGTGGATCTCGGTCCGGCCGGGAGAAGAAGCCGAGAGCTGTGTGAATCCATGCACGGATGAACGCGCGATGTCCCCTATCGGTTTCTCAGGCCTCTTGAATGTTGATCGGTCGGCCCGAAGGCCCAACCCTGTGGCAGCAGCAGCAGTTCCATGAAATGACGAATACTATCTCCATTTTAGTGAATAAGACGCGTGCGTATTTCAAGATTTATCTTTGACCATCAATTGGACCAAAAATATATATGTTATGTGACTTTAAAATTATACCATTGAGAACTTTGCTTTGAATATGAATTCAACGGTCTGAAAATATACCATTGACAACTTTTCTTTGAATAACTGTCCGGCTGGAGACATACAAAGAGGAGACGCAACTGCAGGGAAAATTTAGCTTCTTCTCCAGGGTGGGTGACTGACGGCACTGTTGTTACTACTCTTCAATCCTAACCTCCTTCTTCTTCCTGAATTTCTCCACCGAGGTTGTGTTGCTTCCTGTCCCACGAGCCTTGAATCCCCTGGAGGACTTCACCGACACGTTTGAGTGGCCCAAGCTGCTTTCGTCCCTCCTCTTTTGCTTGTGTTTGGGCATCGGCTCCATGCTCTGTTGACCCAGAGACAATGCTGATCCTTGGCTGCTACGGTTCTTCAATAAGCTATTGAAACGATACATAGTCTTCCGACAAGAACCTGGAAAATCATATATGTGCACCGATCAGTGACAGTCATGGCGAATATGTATTTACTGCTCCTGTATGACGAAAGGACGTGCATGTTAACATACTGATAGGCAGCATTTCATCAGATGAAAGATATTGCCTGACAGCATTCTATTACACATGAATTTCGCGTCTTGCATATCACAACAACGTTAACACCACCCGCAAAAAAAAAAAAAAACAACGTTAACACAATCAGTGCATTTTATGAGGCCACTTTTGTAGTGATGTTTTGCATATGCGGCACTGGCTTAGTTAAACAGAGGTAAATTAAACTTGCATTCATGGATCAAGCCTTCTTCATGTAGTAGCTCATTCAGCAAATTTTGGTAAATCTAGCTAAATCTCTGCCTAACCTGTCTAACGTATTGACAGCTGAAAAATGGGATTACTGAAGAAAAACCATCTTCAAAAAGAGATACCTGCAGATCTCCTACTGCCAGGAGTAAGACTCCCAAAACTTGGTGTCTCTTTCTCCAATTCTTAAGGTTCAGGGTAACGCACCAAGAAAACTCTGCGTGAAATCTTCCCCACTGGAATTTATTTATCTATATGTTAGTCAAAAGGCCAATTTGCATACAGAGAGCACATGACAGTACTTTTAGTTTGCTTATGTGCCACTTTATTAGTCAAAAGGCCAAGGTTCAGGGTAATGCACCAAGTAAACATCTTCACAATGAAAATCAGAAGCATTTACCTGTGTAATAATACAGAAAAATGTTACCTTGGAGCCCAAATGCAGCATACTAGTAACATGCAACAGGGGTGGGAAAAAAATCAAACTTCCAAGTTACATGATTTAGAGGCCACTGTATTAGCCAAAGTTCTGTCGAGTCAGATGGCGGGATTTCAAGCATACCCTGCTCTTCACTCTCCTGAAATGCCGGTCCAGGCTCATAGCGACAAGATTGTAGCAAGGTGTTAGATGCAGAAGAATAGAAACTTGAATTGCAAATATAATAAGCACACAAGTGTGGCCAAGCCGATACTAGACTAATTCACAATTATGAACGTATTTTATCAAGGATGTCTGACTTATGAATTGCCAAAGTCCCGTTATTGATTATGCTTTGCGTCTGGCAACTGGCGTGTAGAAAACCGGAATGTGGACGGTGCCGCCCTACGCCCTCACGAACGTGACCTCAGAAGTTAGACCACGTGAGCTCGTCTAGCAACCGCCGCACCGGTACCCCACCCGCCGAGCGACGCAGACAAAATCTCCGCCACCCTTTAGGCCTCATTTAGCAAGAGGTTTTCAAGCCCCTAGGGGATTGGGGATTGGAGGGGATTTTGTGATCCCCTACCCTCCACCCAATCCCCTCAATTCCCTTATATCCCCCTCTTATCCCCAATCTCTAAGTCCCTCTCAAGAAAACCACTTGTTTGGTATACAAGGATTGTTGAATAGATAAAATGAAGCGTACAAAAATTCTCTTACACAATAAAATGATAAAAACAGGATTCTTATAATAAAACGTTATTATTACAATGAATAAAATCCTCAAGTGCATAACAAAACATAAAACATTGTCCACGGCTTCCAAATGAAATATGGCAACATCGTCAAATAAGTACATTTTCCTCGAAAGAACATGACATGCTACTACTCTTGCTTCAACTTAAGCTTGATCCTGCCAGATCACTTGTTCCCAATGATAAAAAAGGACTGTAGTGGAGCTGTAGTTACAACATTGATACTGAATTAGCACAAACAACAACAGTGATGATGATGATGATACAGATAATCATCCAAGAACTGAATTTTGAAGTGCACAAGGATCAAGTCAATCATGTACAGATGAAGTGCACTATTTGCCGAGTTTGGAACAAAGAATACACAAAAGTTCTAACATGTAGTACACCCTGCGGAAGCTAAAATGATCTTGAAATAACTGGAAATAAGGTCAATGGTACATGCTTTCAGCTGGCCACCAGAAAATGGCAGGAGAAGCCATGACATCTAAAGCATACATAACCATACTGCTTCCAAACAACTGAACAGAACAACCACACACCGGGCAAATAATAAATTGAGAAGTACAAGGTGCAAACCTGCAGGTTATGAACAAAACACCACACCACCATACTTCCATTAGCATACTATCACTAGTCCAGCAAACTGCAGGTTATCAAAGCATTTTCTGGGGAAGCTGTTACCGAAACCATACACCACACAAAACAACAATTGAACTTCATCTTTCTGGACAAGCCTAAGTCCAGGCCCAGAGCAACTCTCAGATAAGTTGCCACTCTGACTAAGATATCCAGATCACACCAAATTGCAAAAAGTAGAAGCAACATGTGCTTATGAAAACATTTAAATGCAAGACAAAGACAGATGTTGGGTATAGCTTCCTAACTAATAGGGTATATGCACTAACAAAATGATGTTAAATTTTAGAAATAGCGACAGATAATGAATATTTGGATTGACCATGCACTTAATCAAACAATCAGAAAGTGTACCTATGAAGATCAAACATACAAGATGCTACTTTGTTGAAAAAATGTACAGGATACTAAGGCAGGATAGTCAGCCACACTCATCTGGACACTCACTGTTCAGAAATCATATATACGCACAATCCAAAAATGGACAATTTACTAAAGTATGCTGCTGCTTAATAGTAACTAAATATCTGAACGAGTACTAGATCGCGACACGGAAGGGAGGATGAGCTCTGGCGCCGACGCCGTCTGCAAAGATGCCCGGCAGCCATAGCGACCGAATCGACAAGGCGGAAAAGCACAAAAGGAGGGGAGGGCAAGAGAGGGGACGAGGACGAAAGGAATACCGAAGGGGGAAATCCAGTCTGCCGCCGGAGAAGCGGATGCTGGCATCGTCATGCAGCGGCGGCGCATCGCAGGAGAAGGAGATGCCACAAGGTGTTTCTTTGGTGCGTGCGCAAATCCGCGAGGTGAGGGCCGTCGCTCGGTTTCCATGGGGATACTGGGGAAAACTCGGGCTGGCCCGTGAGAAACACGGTGTACCAAACGACAAGTCTGTCAATCCCTGCCTGCCAAACGAGGCCTTAGAGGCGAGGCCCTCCGCCACCGCGCGCACAGAGCCTGCACCAGAGGCGGAATGTGACGGAAGCGGGCTTGGTTTTTTTGTTTTCTGGCTCTGAAACTGAAAAGTTGACGAACTAATCAAGCCAAGGAGAGAAGTGGTCATACCGGACTGCGCCTTTAAGCATCTCTACTGCCGGCGAAGGGGGAGGAGTTGGCGGCGGCAACTGAAGCGACAGAACGTGTAGGGTGGGGAAGGGGGATTGGGGTCAGTAGCGTGGTGAACCTCCCTGGGCTTTTTGGCGAAAATTCCTAGTACTTGGACCGATCCCAAGTTGGTATGCAAAGTATTTCCTTTCATTTATTTCTTTTTTTTTCATATTTTACTTCTCTTTTTGTCTTGTTGTTTTTTTATTTTCATTTTTTATAAGTTTTCCCCTTTTTTTGATTTTATAACTCATTTTTCTGTTTTGGTTTTTCATTTATTCAAGCATTGTGTCAGATATTTTCATGGATATCAAATAAAAATGTTCATAGTACCCTTAAGAGATGTTCTGTCGAATCCCAAGTGAGTTGCGGCGGCTGCGGCATCTTCGGTGATGAGCTGCATCCGACGCTCTCAAGTGAGCTGCGCTGGCACGGTCTGCAGTCGTCGAACCATCGAGCGCGAGTGTGGGCTGGACTTGGGAGGCGACGGCGGCGGTAGAGACCCGGGCGGTGGCGGGCTCGATTTGGGATTTCCGGGCGGTGGCTAGGGTTTGTTGTGGTGTTGAGCGCCGCCAATTATTTATAGCGGGAGGTGGTGAGTTAGGGCAGTGCGGCATACGAGGCGCCGGCGGTTGGCCCATGAATGCTACTAGCTTTGCTCCTCCTCTACAGCTTCAACTTCTCCAAACGCCCCGTTCTCTGTACAATTCCGGCAGCAGGTCTTCTCCAAACTGCTTCAACTTCTCCAAACTTCTTCAACTTCTCCAAACTCAAATTCCATGCCTTGTTTCTGACAAGTGACAACTAGTGTCTTAACCTTACAAGGATTACCAGCATGTAAGAATTACTAGCAAGAGCAGCGTCTAAGAATATTTACATGTATGAAGCCCATGTCTCAATGAGCATGATTTAGAGATAGTAGGTACCTTTACCTATGTTTGGAAAGTACATATTAGAGTATATTCTGCCGGTTTAGTTTTGGTAGTTTGAATTGTAATCTATCTCTATTAGTCTTGGAGTCCAAGTTTTGTAATCTATATAAACAGCCCTTCGAGGCCCCAATCAATACAACAGACAACAGTTATTATTCTCCAATTATCATGGTATCAGACGCCTAGGTTTCCGCCCTCGGCATGGCTTCGCCGCCAACTCCTCCCTCGCTGCCGCCGCAGCAGCTCTACACCACCACCGACTTCCACGCCGCCGGCGCGGCTCCTCTACCTTCTTCAAACCCTACCCAAAAACCTCCTCCACCCCAACCACCTCAGCCCTGACCTGTTGCTCCACCACCACCGGCGCCTCCTCCACCACCACCGGCTGCACCACCGGCGGCTCCTCCCTCGGCCGCTGCCTCCACGTCTTGGCAGCCTCAGCAAGACCCCTGGACTGGTCTAGTTCAGGCGTGGCCCATGTCCTGGACTGCGCCGTCTCCCTACGTCGCTCCTCCCACGTACACCGGCAACTGGAGCTTGCCGGCTTCTTACGGCACCTTGCCGGGCTTGCCGGCCTCCTACGGCACCTTGCCGGCCCCGGCAGCATACTACCAGTCGCCGACCGCGCCCTACGCCTACGGCCCTGCTTCACCCATGCCGTATGCGCACGCGCCTGCGGCCGCACCGCCAGCTCCTCTTCAACAGCCAGCCTAGGATCAAGCCGCCTTGAACAACTTTACACTTAATAACCAAGGTACGGATTGGATTTTCGATTCTGGTGCATCCTCGCATATGTCTTCAAATATGGATATTCTGTCAGCTTGTTTTCCTTCTGCTTATTCTTCCGTCACCATAGGCGACGGCTCCCTTGTTCCCGTTTCTTGCACTGCCACCCTTCTCCTTAACATCCGCCCCACCAAAACATGTCCTCGCTATATACCCTTTCAATCTCTTCTTCTATCCGATCCCGACTATCTTTCTCTTCGAGTTTTCGGTTGCCTATGCTTTCCTAACATCACATCCACTACAGCTCACAAACTAGCCCCACGATCTCTACCCTGCATTTATCTTGGCCTCTCCGATGACCACAAAGGACATCGCTGTTTCGATCCATCTTCTGGTCGCGTGCTTGTCTCTCGCCATGTCACATTCGATGAAAACACTTTTCCTTATTCTGTCACTAACACCACATCACCCAATCACCAGCAAACCACCACCACCTCTGCCGCGACCTCTCCCTCTCCCGCGGCAAGGCCGGCAATCCCGGCAAGCCAGGCACCGGCAAGCCCGACAATCCCGACAAGCCCGGCACCGGCAAGCCCGACAATCCCGACAAGCCCGGCACCGGCAAGCCCGGCACCGGCAAGCTCGGCAATCCCGACAAGTCCGGCACCGGCAAGCCCGTCACCGGCAAGCCCGACAAGCTCGGCAATCCCGACAAGTCCGGCACCGGCAAGCCGGCAAGTCCGTCCAGCCCGGCAAGCCCGTCACCGGCAAGCCCGGCAAGTCCGGCAAGTCCGGCCAACCCGGCAAGTCCGGCAAGACCGGCCCCGGCAGACTCCCACCCACCACTACCACCCAACGCTGTACCCATTCCACCACCCACTAATGATCACCTCATGTGCACCCGCGGCAAACGCGGATTCCTTCTACCCACCAAACACCTCAACCTCACAGCCACCCCAACCCTTTCTCCTATTCCCACTTCTTACAAACGAGCTCTTCTTGATCCTCTTTGGCTCTCAGCTATGCGCGATGAATTTAACGCTCTACAGCAAAACAACACCTGGACTTTGGTTCCCAAGCCTCCTGGTGTTAATATTGTCTCTGGCAAATGGGTTTTTCGCCACAAGTTTCATGCCGATGGTTCTCTTGCCCGCTACAAAGCTCGTTGGGTTTGTCGAGGTTTTTCCCAGCAGCACGGCATTGATTTTGATGAGACCTTCTCTTCTGTGGTAAAACCTAGCACCATTCGTGTTGTTCTTAGTCTTGCGGTCTCCTCTTCCTGGCCTATTCACCAACTGGATGTCAAAAATGCTTTCCTTCATGGAACACTAAATGAAACTGTGTACTGCCAGCAACCCTCTGGTTTTGAAAATCCCTCCTCACCAAATCTTGTTTGTCTTCTTAACAAATCGTTGTGTGGTCTCAAACAGGCTCCTCGAGCCTGGTTCCAACATTTTGCTAACTTTGTTCAAACCATTGGCTTTGTCCCTTCTAAAACCGACTCCTCTCTCTTCGTTTTTCATTCCTCTAATCACACCGCCTATCTCTTATTATATGTAGATGATATTATTCTAACCGCTTCTTCCGATACTTTCCTACACCAAATAATCTCTTCTCTCAATCATGAATTTTCTATGACTGATCTTGGTCCTCTACATCATTTTCTTGGTATCAATGTTTTTCGTACTCCCTCTACTCTTTTCCTATCCCAACGCCAATATGTTATTGATTTGCTCTCACGTGCCGGCATGTCTGATTGTCAACCCTGTCGAACACTGGTGCCAAATTGTCGGCTGATGGTAAACCTGTTCCTGATCCCACTTTGTATCGCAGCATTACCGGAGCCCTTCAATACGCTACTCTCACTCGTCCTGATATTTCCTACTCTGTTCAACAAGCCTGTCTTTTCATGCATGATCCTCGTGCTCCTCATCTTGCTCATATTAGACGCATACTTCGCTATCTCAAAGGTACTCTAGACCACGGCCTCCTCATTAATTCTTCCTCTCCAACAAGCTTGACAGTATATTCTGATGCAGGTTGTCCCGACACTCGACGATCCACATCCGGCTATTGTGTTTATTTGGGTGATAATGTTGTTTCTTGGTCTTCGAAAAGGCAGGATACAATTTCCAGGTCCTCCGCTGAATCTGAGTATCGGGCTGTTGCACATGCTGTAGCCGAGGCCGTCTGGCTTCGGCAACTTCTCGTGGAGCTTCATCGACCACTCGAGCGTGCTACAATTGTTTACTGCGACAACATTTCAGCAGTCTATATGGCCTCTAATCCAGTTCAGCATCGTCGCACGAAACACATTGAGATCGACATCCACTTTGTTCGTATACGCATGCAATTTCTGCAGCTGAAGTGACAAATCGGCCAATTCAGCAGTCTATACGCATTGGAGTAGTCTTGTATCGTATGACCTGCTCAAGCAAAAATCCCGCCATTTCCTCTTGAATTGCTCGTATGCGGTCCTTTGGTAGGAGCCTATCCCGCATCTCCAACATATTTAAAGAAGGAGATCAATATGAATATATTAGTTGTGTGTATATATATTAGATCATGATAAAAAAAATGTGAATAGTGTTTACGTACCCAAAGGTATCTTTCATCTTTGTTCTTTTCGGTAATAGAGCGAATGTTCTCGAAAACGTAGTATGCACATAGATGTGTCCCCTTTTTCTGCCTCATACAGTACTTTACGAGAATAGAATTCAATCAGTTAATAATCAAGCATGCATGATAATGGTATTGAAACTAGAATTAAAGAGATGCGTGGACGTAGCTAGTACTACTTAATTACCTTGCCCCGTCGCCATTTCAGCTGTGGTTTCCATTAACCGACAACCTCTTGGATGAACTTTTTCCAAACCCTGCCCGGCAAAGAAAATGAATAAAGGAGTTATTAATTACTTGATATCAGGAAATGAACTAAAGAGGCCGACATAGTGCGATAATGATTGAAATTACCTGTCGAGCATCAACTTCAGGCTTCTGTATTCTTCAGGGTCTTTACCTAGTGAGTCCAGTACTTCAACAGTTCCCTCGTCAACTCTAATGATTAGCAGGATCCAGTGGAATCTGCGCACACGTTTGTATAAGCGGGCATGCATAACTCATCAACTACACTTAACATCGAGTAAGCAAAAATAGAATTTGTAGTACAAGACAGTAACACTCACCTGATGTTGTAAGGAAAAAGTATTTCTGGTCTGGTATTTAGTTCCTTCAAAAACATTAGCAAGCTATTCTCTGTGTCTTTGGAGTAGTCTTGTATCGTATTTTCATTATCGGTATTTGGGTCAATGAACTCAATGCCATAGACTCCATCTCTGTTCATTTCAAAAATCTTCATTCTGCATAATACCACAGAAAAGAATATAGTGAGGATAATTACCGGCAATGAACGAGCTGAGCTAGAGACTTAAATTACAGAAAGAAATCACTTACAGACAATAGCAACTGACGAGAGATTTGTCGAGTGCGTCTTGATTGAATAACTGAAAAATTTCTAGAAATTCAATCCACACATCATTTCCATGGAAGTAATGCTCTGGCTTGACTTTCACCATGAGGCTCTCTCGCCCGGCATTTACTTCTCTCAGGTACCATTGATGCAATTTGCGCATTTGCGTTGCTAGAAGCTCCTCCTCGTTAGGCCTGACCAGAGGGTTCCTGGGGACATATTTCCATGCTAGTTCCTTCGGATCCATCCTGGGGAGTTCCTCAATGCCTAGGAGTTGTTCAACAGTGATACCCATCTCTCTAGCCGCCATCTCTGTATCAGCGTCGATTACTACCTGTAAGGCTTGACTGCTGATTTTTTTGTTGATGATATGACTTGCTAATAGAGCGTTCATAGTCTGATTGCCTTTTCTCCACAGCCGGTTTAGCAAGATTCAGAAAGTGTTGTACGACTTTCTCAGGTATTTTCTCCTTCGGCGGCGGGGGCGGTTTCGGTGCAAAATGGGCCTGCACTTCGGAAGCCACTTGGGCTTTGGTTTCGTCCTCAGTCATCTCGTAAGCCAACTTATTTTTGGCAGGAGGCTCGGGTTTCTTCTTTGGTGCTCTCTTCCGCTTTGGAGTCGGCCCACGCGGCGGAGATCGATATCGCGTACTCGCGCTGGGCTCCGTCTCGAGGTGGGGTGGATTCGGCTGACGCGGCGGAGATCGATATGGTGGCGGACTCGCGCTGCGCTCCGTCTCGAGGTGGGTTGGAGTCGGCTGACGTGGCGGACTTGGAGGAGGAGTCGGTGTCCTTGGCGTCGAGTTTGGAAAGACGATGCAATCCTTTCTCCATACAATGATACCACGTATGGCTTCTCCCAGTGTCTGCTCCCCTTGACCTCTAGGAAAGTCAAGCTGTAGTGAGTCATATGCCGACAGAACTTCATCCACCCCGACACGAGCATAGCCAGGTGGAATCGGATTGCCGTGGAAGGTTGCTTCAGGGGGATTTGGTAAAGCATAGCCGTCCGCCACCTTCATGGATATGTTCTTCACTTTCATGTGTAGCTCACAACTTGTCGTCTCTTCGATATCATCCACGGGGTAGCGAGCCAGCAGTGCATCATCGGCCGGGACCCCCGTGGAACCCACGCTGCATGCTTTTCGGCGTAGATGGGACGGTGCTATCCAATGCTGGATCTGCTTGCTGCTGCCGCTGAGACACCCTTTCCAGGCTAAGTGTGTCGATCTGCTCCTGCTGCCGCATGAAAGCACGTTCCAACTCAGACAGCCGGTCTGCATCCTGCTTCTTCTTGTCTTCCTCCTACTTCTTCTTTCTCGCACGGCTTCTGTAACTAACGTTCCAGTCCACAAACCCCTCAACCCACGGAACAACGCCTTTGCCTCGTGTTCGTCCCGGGTGTTCAGGATTGCCGAGGGCGCGTGTAAGCTCATCGTTCTCTCTCTCGGGATGGAACACCCTCGTTCGAGCCGCTTCTATTGCATCAAGTAAAGCGTCCGAGGCTTCTTTAAGACTTGCCTGCTCAATAATCTCCCCTGTCTTTGGGTCCAACTTTCCCCCATGCGCATAAAACCAAGTCCTGCACCTGTCGGGCCAACCCAATGTTTTTGGAGTGACCCCTGCAGCAATCATCTTTTCCTCAGATTCATCCCACTTAGGCCGACCAGTCTTGTAGCCACCTGGCCCCAGAACATGGTGAAACTGTTTCTTCTCAGCATTGATCTTGTTTTTCCTCGACCGTTCCTTAGCTGCTTCCGATTCCATGAACTCCACAAATAAGTCCGAGTGATCTTTTGCCTTCTCCAGTGCTCCAGTGAATTCTGGAGTCTTCTTTCCTGCTTCGACGTACCAGGCCCATAATCTTTTCTTGTGGTTGCGGAATTGTGTGGCCATCTTCTGAAGAGCACTCTTCTTGACTTTCTCCCATTCTGTATCTGTTAAATGCTCTGGTAGGGTGAAATGTGACATGAGCGTTTCCCAAAGCAGATCTTTTGCTCTTTCGTCGACAAAACTAACTCCTCGATCTCCCTTTGGCTTATTCCATTCTTGATCGGAGATTGGGATTTGGTCCCTGACAATTACTCCGCACTGACGAGTAAATTTGTTCGCATTCTTTTTAGGAGCAAGCGGTTCGTCATTTGGTTTGATCTCATCGATGTTGTACTTTATGCCAGCCTGCAACTTTTTGGCCGGGCCTCGTACTGCCCTGCTTGTAGAAGATTTGCTCGATCCGGAGGGCTAAAAGAAGAAATATTCGTTAATATATATATATATACAAATAAATTAATACATGTAATGATCACCAGAGGCCTTAATTATATATACCTCGCCAGTCTTTGTTAATTGACGATCATTTCCTTCGCCATCATTGTTTGTGTGGCCTTCGTCTGTTGGTTCTTCCTCAAATATTCCCTCACCGGAATTGTTCAGATATTGTGAGCCGTCATCTTCAGGTTCACCCTCTGGGTTTCGGATCATGTCGAACATGATATGCTCTTGATCATGGTCGTCTCTACCGCTAGCGTCCATACCTTAACTAATCCAAAAGAAAGATAAAACAATTTAGTATTCAAATTAGAATGCATCTCGAATAATATCACTAATACATCTCGAATAATACAGTCAATGCATCATCGAATATTATCGAATATAATCTCGAATACATCTCGAATATTATCATGAATACATCTAGAATATTATCACTAATACATCTCGAATATTATCTCGAATACATCTCGAATATTATCACTAGTGCATCATCGAATATTATCGAATATAATCTCGAATACATCTCGAGTATTATCACTAATACATCTCGAATATTATCATATAACATCACTAGCTAATACAGCTCGAATATTATCGAATAATCCAGTTGACTCGCGGTTCCTGAGGCGCGGGCGGTGGACACCCAAAGAGAAGGAACCGTCACAGGATCATAGCTCGGGTGAGATCCTTGAAGAACCTGCTAGGTATTGGAGAACCTGACGTCCAACGCAACCATGTAGCGACGGACGTGCTCGTCCTCCTCCCTGAAGGTAGCACCTCCCAGTGCCAGCCCGACGGAGCCCAGTCCCGGACATGGCGCCTCTCAAGCAGGTTGTCGCCGCCGAGTCGACGACGAGGATGCGGGCCGAGCATCGTCGACGTCGAGAACAAATTCTTATGAAAACAAATTCCTATGCAATAATTATAATTTTATTATGCTACTCATATTTAATAAACTTTTACAACTATAGTAGATGGGCAAATTTGAACAACATTTTATAGCATTGATCCATCTAAAATTCATCTAATTAACATTCATCTACACACAAAAATACATAATAAAACCATCTAATTAACATTCATCTACACACAAAAATACATAATAAATCCATCTAATTAACATTTCTTTCAAAAAAAGAGAACCTAGGATCTTCTCAAAACACAATTGCCATTCACAAAATTCCATCAAGCATTTCTTCTATCTTAGGACAGTACCCAACATCATTTCTTTCATTAAAACTTCTTTTATTAATATTCAAACAATTACAAAACCAAATTCTATCAATTCATGACCTCCTTTGGTTTTGCAAAGGAACTATATTCCCCCTAACATTTCTAGTCCAGCAAAAACTATCTCAGCTAGATGCTAGTACCCACACTTCATTTCTCCAAAAATAATCTGTCTACTAGTTCAAAAATTTCAAGTTTCATTCAAATGAAATTTGGACCAGATTTAGTTTCCTTGCTCAAAACCCAATCTCTACTACTCCAACAATTCTGAAATTTTTACAGCACCTCAACCACGCATCAGAGAAGCACCACAAAAAAAATTAAAATTTTGAAAAATTCCTAGCTACTGTTGGCATTGCTATCGAACACTTGCTGTGCACAAATTTAGAAATTGGGCAAAGTTCAGAGATTGCACTGCCATGCACTTCACTCTTCCTCTCCTTCCTCTCCTTCACAGCTTTGCCCCTGGCTCGTGCGCATCCACGGGATGCGGCAGGGGGGAGCGGGGTTGCCGGAGCCGACAGCAGCGAGCAGATCCGTGGCGGCGCGGGCGGCGGAGCGCGACGGGGACAGAGGGAGGGGGAGGCCTGGGCCTTACCGGCATTGCCGAGGAGAGGTGCGGCGAGGCTCGGAGGAAATCGGAGACGAGGAGCGGCGATGGCGACGAGCGGTGTGGATCGCCGGAGAACTTGGGCAGCCTGGCGGCGTGGTGATCGATTTGTCTCCTGGGCGGTGGAAAACGCTAAGTGACAGTTATATAGGATCGACCTTTAGTCCCGGTTGTAGCCACGAACCGGGACTAAAGGTCCTTTAGTCCCGGTTCGTGGATGCAACCGGGACTAAAGGTTTGTTTTTGGGTGCGCGGGAGAGGGCCTTTAGTCCCGGTTACAGCCACTCGCCGGGACTAAAGGTCTGTTTTCGGGCCCAAATTAAGCGCGGGAGGGGGCCTTTAGTCCCGGTTGGTGGCTCCAACCGGGACTAAAGGGTTGGTCCTGGCGTGGTGGAAGTTTAGTCCCACCTCGCCAAGCGAGAGGCACTCGCACCAGTTTATAAGCACCGCTGCGATAGCCGTCTCGAGCTCCTCTCTAAAGCAGGCACTATATGCCTAACGTTTGCCCTGCCCTATGGGCCCTGCTAGCCCTGCGGGCCTGCATCCTGGCCCATATATAGATGGGTTTCTAGTCGTATGCAGGTCGTGGTGGCCTAGTAGGAGGGCATTTTTTTTCTTTTTTGCGTATGTTATGTCAACTTTTTAGTCCCGGTTGGTGGATCCAACCGGGACTAAAGGTCTTTTCCAGTTTTTTTTGTTTTTTGCTTTGTTTTTTTCTTTTGTTTCTACTTACAGCCAAATATTTAGAGTTTTTGAGTGAATCTTTTTGGTTTAGGTCACAAACATTATAAACTTTCTGTTAGTGCCAGTAGTTTTCAAATTTGAATAGTTTAAATTTGAATTCTTTGAAATTTGTGTGAATCACTAGTTTGTGAATAACTTTACTTTAAAACTAGATTTTTGAGTGATTCTTTTTCCTGCTGTTTTATATTAGTGTGTTTTATCAGTATGTTCAATTTGGTAATTTTTAGGTAATTTAAATAGGTGTTTTTATCAAAAACAGATTCTTTTTAGCTCTTTTAGTTTTATAGCTCAAAAAAATCATTAAATGCATGAAAAATAGCGAATGATGTCAGAAAGGGTTGAAAATTTATGATGTGGCTTTCAATTGTGCATGTTGAATGCACAAAAATTCTGGAGTTAAAATAAGTTTAAAAAAATGAAATGCCTTTGTAACAGATGAGTTTTCGTCCGAAACCCTGGTACTTCGAAAGAGATTGTCCAGTTTGTACTGGAAGTGCATCCAGTTTTTGCCGTAACCCTCTCAACTTTTTAGCACATGCTATGTGGGTGAAATTATGATACCATGCCAAGTTTCAACCTTTTCAGAGTTCATTTGTAGTGCTTTTCAATTTCAGGGTCATTTAGCTCAAAAAAATCAATAAATGCATGAAAAATAGCAAATGAAGTCAGAAAGGGTTGAAAATTGATGACGTGGCTTTGAATGGTGCATATAGAATGCACAAAAAGTCTGGAGTTAAAATAAGTTTATAAAAATAAAATGCCTTTGTAACAGATGAGTTTTCGTTCGAAACCTTGATACTTCGAAAGAGATTTTCCAGTTTGTACATGAAGTGCATCCAGTTTTTGCCGTAACCCTCTCAACTTTTTAGCACATGCTATGTGGGTGAAATGATGGTACCATGCCAAGTTTCAACCTTTTCAGAGTTCATTTGTAGTGCTTTTCAATTTCAGGGTCATTTAGCTCAAAAAAATCAATAAATGCATGAAAAATAGCGTTCCTTCGCGTTTCAAATGCCAAAACACATATATACCCTAACTATTACAAAGATTCCCTCCGGTTTGTCCGAAGTGGGACTTTCCAGATAAGTCCGGAAACTCACTAGAGAAGAAAGTGATGACGGTGAAGCCGGTCACATCCCAAAGTGGGATATTGGGGTATAAAACTTTTTCTTCGCTTTGCGCTGTAACCATGGACAATCTTCATCATTTAACAGGATGCTTGGGTCAGTCTTCACTGTGAAGGGAGCAATTTCATGAAACTTTTCATAATCTTCTGACATGTCTGTCTTGTCCTCCACTCCCACGATGTTTCTTTTCTCTGAAAGAACTATGTGGCGCTTTGGCTCATCGTATGATGTATTCGCTTCCTTATCTTTTCTTTTTCTCGGCTTGGTAGACATGTCCTTCACATAGAAAACCTGCGCCACATCATTGGCTAGGACGAATGGTTCGTCTATGTACCCAAGATTGTTGAGATCCACTGTTGTCATTCCGTACCGCGGGTCTTCCTTTACCCCGTCTCCAGTCAGATTGAACCATTTGCACCAAAACAAAGGGAGACCTTCAAATCACGTCCATAGTCAAGTTCCCATATCTCCTCTATGTAACCATAATATGTGTCCTTTGGCCTATTGGTGTTTGCTGCATCAAAGCGGACACCACTGTTTTGGTTGGTGCTCTTTTTATCTTGGGCGATCGTGTAAAATGTATTCCCATTTATCTCATACCCTTTGAAAGTCGATATAGTCGAAGATGGTGACTTGGCCAGCAAGTACATCTCATCTCCAACAGTGTCGTCATGCATGAGACGTGTTTGCAACCAACCGCCGAATGACGCCATGTGTGTACGTTTGATCCAGGGCTCAGACTGCTCCGGGTTCTTAGAGCGTACACTATCCAGGTGTTCCTCGATATACAGAGCCACGAAGCTAGAATTTTGTAGAACTGTGTAGTGTGCTTGCGCCCAAGAATGCCCGTCCTTACATATTACTGAATCCTTTCCTAGCGTGCCTTTTCCACCCAGTCTGCCCTCATGCTGCGATTTGGGAACACCAATCGGCTTAAGGTCAGGAAAAAATTCAACACAAAACTCAATGACCTCCTCTGTTTCATGGCCCTTGGAGATGCTTCCTTCTGGCCTAGCACGGTTATGAACATATTTCTTTAAGACTCCCATGAACCTCTCAAAGGGGAACATATTGTGTAGAAATAAAGGACCCAGAATGGCAATCTCGTCGACTAGGTGAACTAGGACGTGCGTCATGATATTGAAGAAGGATGGTGGGAACACCAACTCAAAACTGACAAGACATTGCACCAAATCATTCTGTAACCTTGGTAGGATTTCTGGATCGATTACCTTCTGAGAGATTGCATTGAGGAATGCACATAGCTTCACAATGGCTAATCGAACGTTGTCCGGTAGAAGCCCCCTCAATGCAACCGGAAGCAATTGCGTCATAATCACGTGGCAGTCATGAGACTTTAGGTTCTGGAACTTTTTCTCTGCCATATTTATTATTCCCTTTATATTCGACGAGAAGCCAGACGGGACCTTCATACTGAGCAGGCATTCAAAGAAGATTTCCTTCTCTTCTTTGGTAAGAGCGTAGCTGGCAGGACCTTGATACTGCTTTAGATGCATGCCGTCTTTTCCATGCATACGTTGCTGGTCCTCCCGTGCCTCCGGTGTATCTTTTGTCTTCCCATACACGCCCAAGAAGCCTAGCAGGTTCACACAAAGATTCTTCGTCACGTGCATCACGTCGATTGCAGAGCGGACCTCTAGGTCTTTCCAATAGGGTAGGTCCCAAAATATAGATTTCTTCTTCCACATGGGTGCATGTCCGTCAGCGTCATTCGGAACAGATTGTCCGCCAGGACCCTTTCCAAAGATTACTTTTAAATCCTTGACCATATCAAGTATATCATCACCAGTATGGTGGCGAGGCTTCTTCCGGTGATCTGCCTCACCTTTGAAATGCTTGCCTTTCTTTCTTAGGAGATGCTTGATCGGAAGAAATCGACGATGTCCCAGGTACACATTCTTCTTACATTTATCCAAATATATACTTTCGGTCTCATCTAAACAGTGCGTGCATGCGTGGTATCCCTTGTTTTTCTGTCCTGAAAGGTTACTAAGAGCAGGCCAATCATTGATGGTTACAAACAGCAACGCTCGTAGGTCAAATTCCTGCTGTTTGTGCTCATCCCACACACGTACACCTTTTATGTCCCATAGCTGTAAAAGTTCTTCAACTAAGGGCCTTAGGTACACATCAATGTCGTTGCCGGGTTGCTTGGGGCCTTGGATGAGCACTGGCATCATAATGAACTTCCGCTTCATGCACAACCAAGGAGGAAGTTTATAGATACATAGAGTCACAGGCCAGGTGCTATGATTGCTGCTCTGCTCCGCAAAAGGATTAATGCCATCTGCACTTAAACCAAATCATACATTCCTTGCGTCATCTGCAAAGTCCCGCCACTTTCTCTCGATTTTTCTCCACTGCGACCCGTCGGCGGGTACTCTCAACTTCCCGTCTTTCTTACGGTCTTCTTTGTGCCATCGCATCAACTTGGCATGCTCTTTGTTTTGGAACAAACGTTTCAACCGTGGTATTATAGGAGCATACCACATCACCTTGGCAGGAATCTTCTTCCTGGGGCGCTCGCCCTCAACATCATCACCAGGGTCATCGCGGCTGATCTTATAGCGCAATGCACCGCATACCGGGCATGCATTCAGATTCTCGTACTCCTCATCGCGGTAGAGGATGCAGTCATTAGGGCATGCATGTATCTTCTGCACCTCTAATCCTATAGGGCAGACAACCTTCTTTGCTTCGTACGTACTGTCGGGTAATTCGTTGTCCTTTGGAAGCTTCTTCTTCATTATTTTCAGCAACTTTTCAAATCCGTTGTCAGATACACCATTCTCTGTCTTCTATTGCAGCAATTCCAGTGTGGTACCCAGCTTTTTCTTGTCATCTTCGCAATTTGGGTACAACAATTTTTTGTGATCCTCTAACATGCGCTGCAACATCAACTTCTCCTGTTCACTTTCGCAGTTTCTCTTTGCATCAGCAATGGCCCGACCAAGATCATCAGCGGGCTCATCTGATGCCTCTTCTTCAGCTTCTTCTTCTTTATTCTCTTCCCCCATTGTAGTACCACCGTATTCAGGAAACTCAGGATAGTTGTCATCATCCTCTTCTTCTTCATTCTCTTCCATTAGAACCCCTCTTTCTCCGTGCTTGGTCCAACAGTTATAGCCAGACATGAAACCAGACGTAAACAGGTGGACGTGAATGACTTTTGAGCTAGAGTAATTCCTATCATTCTTACAGACACCACATGGACAACACATAAAACCATTCCGCTTGTTTGCCTCAGCCGCACGCAGAAAACTATGCACGCCATTAATGAACTGGGGAGAGCGTCGGTCATCGTACATCCATTGCCGACTCATCTTCATTACACAACACCGAAATGACCAAATTAATACAAGTTCATACATAAAGTTCATACACACTTATTCTCATAAAAGAACATAAAACTATCTAGCTAAAGCATTTAAATGCAACAACAAATGCGATCAAAATCTCAACTAAGGTAATAATTGATCCAACGGCATAATGATACCAAGCCTCTTTATTAACGGCATATTTTCTAATCTTTCTAATCTTCAAGCGCATTGCATCAATCTTGATCTTGTGATCATCGACGACATCGGCAACATACAACTCCAATTTCATCTTCTCTTCTTCAATTCTTTTCAATTTTTCTTTCAAATACTCATTTTCTTTTTCAACTAAATTTAACTTCTCGACAAGAGGGTCGGTTGCAATTTCCGGTTCACATACCTCCTAGATAAAAATATCTATGTCAACTTGATGGGCATAATTATCATAAACACGAAACGCAACAAATAGTTATAAAAGAGAATATACCACATCCGAATCATAAACCGGACGAGGGCTGACGGGGACGGATATCAAAGTCATGGCACTATGTATAACAAACAATCATACAAGTAAGAAAATTATACAAGTAACTATCTAAATCATACAAATAAGATTTTTTTATATAAAAAGGATAAGAACAAGAGGCTCACCATGGTGGTCCCGGCGACGGGACGGTGCGGGCGATCGACGGTGGTTAGGACGGGGACGGGAAGGCACTAAGTAAACCACACCTACACATATGCAAACTAAGAAGTTAATTTGTGCTCAAATTGCATATAAATCAAATAAACTCCCACATAATTACTCCCAAACTAAAACCCACAAATCACTATACTTATAGAGCATTGCACGAGCTAATCTAGCAATGAGAGATGAAAGGACAAAGTTGCTAACCTTTGTGAACACTTGGATAGATGGGGTGCCTTCAAATCTTGACAAATCTTTGGCAAAAATGGAGGATGAGCTCGAGCAAGGGGAAGAACAGAGGAGAGAAAGGGGAAAACAAAGAGAATGGGCTCGGGTTGGAAGAAGAAGGGTTTATATAGGGAAGTCTTTAGTCCCGGTTGGTTATACAAACCGGGACTAAAGATCAACCTCTAGTCCCGGTTTGTGATAGAAACCGGGACTAAAGGGGATCGTGGGGGCCTCAGCCTGACACCAGCCGGCCACCACCCCTTTAGTCCCGGTTTGTATCACAAACCGGGACTAGAGGTCCACCTCTAGTCCCGGTTTGTGATACAGACCGGGACTAAAGGGGCTCGTGGGGGCCCCAGCCTGACATCAGCCTGCCACCATACCTTTAGTCCCGGTTTGTATCACAAACCGGGACTATAGGTAGAAAATGAACCGGGACTAATGATGCCCGTGCCCCCGACCGCTCCTAGCCGTTGGAACCGGGACTAATGGTCACATTAGTCCTGGGCCGTAATCAAACCGGGACTAAAGGGCCGGACGAAAGGTCTGTTTTCTACTAGTGACATACATATGGCCGGGCCAAGGAGGAGCTCCTACATGGAGCTCCCCTTTACCCCTTTTTGTGGCTTTTGGTGATAAAGATCCTAGCCCCCTTTTGGTCTTTTCCCCCAAGCCTCTACCCCTTGCTCCCACTATAAATAGATGTGGAGAGGGCTCTCCATTTCAGAGAAGCTGTCTCTTGAGCTCTCATACAAAGGCATGCAATGATCTGCCCTTCTCTCCCTCCCTCTACAAAATAGTTTCGTAGTGCCGAAAGGCTGTCTAGTTTCCGGTAGGAATTAGTTCTGGACGGAGAAGCCCTGCCGAATAGCTGACACTGTATGTGTGCAACCTGGTAGAGAGATTGTAGTTTCGATCTTCTGTCCGAGGGACTGTTCGAGAACCTGCACGAAGGGCTGTCCGAGGGAGAACAACCTCGCAGTTGCGAGGTTGTAAAATCCTAGCTACGGGGATCTGCACCGAGGATCTTCACCGACTCTCCTTCCGCTGCTGCTATGAGTTGGTAATGATCAGATCAAACCTTGTATGCATCTTCATAGTGATCCTGGGCGTGCTCGTAGTACCGATTTTTGTTTTGTTTTCTGCTACGTTCCCCAACACAAGTGTGGTTAAGGATAGTAGTGCACCCCCTCTCTCTTTTTCTCTCATTTTTTTCTAGGGCTCATCGACCTCCTCCTCTCTTTTTCGAGGGATCATGGGCCTCCTCCCTTTTTTCTCTCTTTTCTTTGTTTCTCTTTTTTTTATTCCTCACTGGTAGGGGCACACTGTAGAAATGCATCACACTTTTATTTTACTTACAACTCATAATATGAAACAATATGATGACTACATATGAATGCCTCTAACAGTGTACCAGGATATGCAATGATCTAGCACAACATGTATAACAATGATGAACGGTGGCCTTGCCACAAATATCATGTCAGCTCTATGATCATGCAAAGCAAAATGACAATGAATGCTCAAGTCATGTAACGAATAGTAACAATGGAAGTTGCATGACAATATATCTCGGAATGGCTATGGAAATGCCATAATAGGTAGGTATGGTGGCTGTTTTGAGGAAGATATAATGATGCTTATGTGTGAGAGAGCGTATCATCCCATGGGGTTGGATGCACCGGCGAAGTATGTACCATGTCTCGATGTGAGAGGGGCAATGCACGGTACCGAAGAGGCTAGCAAAATATGAATAGGTGGAAGTGAATGAAGACCTTAACTCGTAACCCATAACATCTTGCTAATACTTCATAGTCTACACCGGGCAACAATGAGATGGACTACTCCTAGGGAATGTGTTTGGCGAAGCCGAAGCCCATTGCGCAACTCTGACCCATGATACGTGAGAGTGTTACTTACAACGCTCTTCAATTTAGACTTTTCATAATTAGTTTCACTTAAACGACAAATACTAACATGTATGACTTTACGACACCTTTTTATTACTTCACGCAAGTATTTAAGGTTACACAAAATTAAATTACCTACTTACTACCTCAAAATTATTGCAATGAACCCAATTAGCAAAGTTCAATTGATCTACAAGTTCATGCAAGTTTTTATTATACCACTCATATATATCATATATACCTATTATTTTTAGACCAACCATGTAACTCATGCAAATTACCACTTCCTGTTCAACTCTCTAAAAAGATTTAAGTGAAGCAAGAGAGTCCTAATATTTCTGAAAAAACATATCGCTATGCTCAAACAAGTATAAGTGAAGTACAAGAGCAATTGGTTCAACTCAAATAGATATAAGTGAAGAATGAATGAGCATTCTATAAATATAAGATAAATGTGTGTCTCTCTTAATAGGTGTGATCAGGAAACAATGATTGATAAAACCAGCAAATAGAACTAATCGAAAACAAACGACACTCCAAGCAAAACACATATCATGTGAAGAATAAAAATATAGCTCCAAGTAAGATACACCGATAGTTTTGAAGACGAAAGAGGGGATGCCATCTGGGGCATCCCCAAGTTTGGCCGCTTGAGTATTCCTTAGATATTACCTTGGGGTGTCTTGGGCATCCCCAAGCTTAGGCTCTTGCCGCTCCTTATTCTCCTTCATATCAAAATCTCACCCAAAACTTGAAAACTTCATTCACACAAAACATAACAGAATTCGTGAGATGGGTTAGTATAATAAAAATAAATCATTCATTCATGTACTATCAAAACAAGATTCATATGTATTCCTAATTGATGTCTACTTTATTCTATCATTTCCACAATTTATATCCCCCAATATAAGCCATGGAAACTCCAAAACAAGCAAACTAAGAAAACATAACAGAATCTGTCAAAATCAGAACAGTACGTAAATTTCTAATAAAATATCATAATTATGCAACTCTAAAAATTCTGAAAAATTAGGAAAATGCAGAAAATTTGCAACTTAGTACTGTGTAAAACTTTCAGAAAATTAGCGTGCCCCAGTACTGAATGAAAAATCAATTACTGGACGCAAAAGTTTCTGTTTCTGCACAGAACTTAATAAACAAGCATTTGCGACATCCCAAAGGTCTAAGTTGGTACAAAACTAAAAGAAAAGATACAAACACAATTACTGCAGTAGCAATAATCATGTTGACACACTGAAAACAAAATAAAATGATAACTATTGGGTTGTCTCCGAACAAGCTCTTTCTTTATATCCATTAAGATAGGCTTGAGATTTTAATGATGCTCACATGAAAATCAAGAACTGACGCACAAAGAGAGTATCGTATAACATGTAACAAGCACATTTAGGTCTAACCCACTTCCTATGCATAGAAATTTTATAAATAAATGAATTATCAAGGCAAGCAATATTTAGCATTTGCAAGCAAGAAGAATGAAACATTGACAACTTTGACACAAAGAGAGGAAATTGAGTAACATGAAAATTTCTATAACCATATTTGCCTCTCTCAAAATATTTACATGTAGGATCATAATCAAATTCAACAATATAGCTATCATATAAAATATTCTCTTCATGATCCAAATGCATACAAATTTTATAATCTTCCAATATAGTGGGATTAACATCAACTAAAGTCATAACCTCTCCAAACCCACTTTTATCAAAAATTTCATAAGATTAAATATTCTCCAAAGTAGTGGGATTCTTTTTACCTAAAGTTAACACTCTGCCAAACCCACTTTCAATAGCATTGCAAATTTTATTATCAATAATAGATTCATTATGAGGCTCAAATAAATTTTCAAGATCAAAAGAAGCATCATAATTATCTCCCCAATCATGATCATCATAATAAGTAGTAGGAATAACAAAATCATCATCAATAGTGCCTACGGACATAGTGTCACCATAAAAAGCAATATTTTCATCACGTGTGTCATCTTCATCACTTGAATAATAGAGATTATCATGTTTATCCCAATCATATTTTTATTTTATAACCTCTTCAGTAGTAGGGGGATTAAAAGTATCATACTCATCAAACTCATCATCTCCAAGCTTATAGCTTTGCATATCATTAGCACAATCAATATTCATAGAATTCATATTAATATCATTACAATCATGCTTTTCATTCAAGGATCTTTCATTAATCATTTTACAAAATTCTTCTTTTAACACTTCATAACAATTATCAGATTCACAATTTTCAAGAACAACCTCATAAAGATAAAGAAGCGCACTCTCTCTGTCTTTTCTTTCAAAGAACTTATTCCAATAGCATTTTCTTCATTAGCTATTGGTTTATCATAATTAGAATTTTTGAAAAGTCCATCTAGTGGAGAAGGATCCATATCCAATATATTTTAATTTTTTTGTTTCTGTTTTGTGAGTCAACGATAAAGATAGTAATTAGGCAAGAATTAGAACAAGCAAATAAAGAGTTTGTGCGAAGGCACCTGATTTGGTAGATGATGACTCCTCGGCAATGGAGCCAGAAATTCTTCTGCTACTCTCGCAGGAGTTGTTGGATTTCCCCGAAGAGGAAGGGTGATGTAGCACAGCAGCAGAAATTATTTTCCTCAGTTAAGAACCAAGGTTTAATCGAACCAGCAAGAGTCAACAAGCTAAAAAGATAAGCATCACCTGCACACAAACAAAATAAAAGCTTGCACCCAACATGGCAAGGGGGCTGTCAATCCCCTCGTCTTGCTAGTTTCAAGGTTAAAAGCAAATACTAGAGAGATAGTGGTATAGTAAAATGGCAAAATAGTAAAGGAAAAATAAAAGAGCAATTGTGCAAGAACAAGTATTAATGGATAATGGACCCGGGGGGCATAGGTTCACTAGTGGCATCTCTCTTGAAAGCAGGTAATGGCATGGTAGACAAATTACTGTTGGGCAATTGACAGAAAAGCGGCAATTTATAATTATGATCATTCATGGCATAATCATGTATAGGCATTACGTCCATGATAAGTAGACCATTATCCAACTACATCTACTACTATTACTCCACCCCGAAACCGCTATCCAGCATGCATCTCAAGGTATTAAGTTTAATGAAAAACAAAGCAACGCAATAAACAAGATGACATAATGTAGACAGAAAGAAATCTAGCAATAAGATTAAACCCCATCATTTTATCCTTAGTGGTTGTCGGCCCAATGGAAACCAGGGTACCATGGCCGGCAGAACATGGGCCATGACAGTGCCGCCCGACAAACAATGTCGTGCTGGCTTGCACCGCGAAGGGCCATTCTCAGGCCAAGGTGGCCCAACAAGGAGAGAGGCATCACGCCAATGTTTCTGCCTGTCCTTGCTTGTCGGGGATCCTGCCCCGACAAGCGCTTCCCGGGGTGTCACCCAAGAAGCGCCACTCCCGCGAAGCGGTGGCTTTGTCACGAAGCCTCCACGGAATCTCTCTTTTTGACTTTGCATGTCGGTACGGCTCCACCTGCCCTGTGCTCAGCCACAGTGTCAAGCTGACGCAACTACCTCATGCTCATTTGCAGGGACGACCTGTTCCACCTGTCCGGCGTGGGCAAGAGGGCAGGCCCCGTCACTTCGGCGTGGCACAGGAAACGGTGTCACCTGCTCCGCGAAGGGGCGGCCGCCACGTGCCCCTCTATCCGACGAGGCGCACGCTCCTGTATGGGCAATGTGGTGACCCCGGGAAGGACTGATGCCACTATAAAAGAGGAGCAACAACTACCTTGAAGGGGGGTCGACTCATTTTGCACTCAACAACATACATTGTAACAAGTGTACTGTTCATCTTCACATCGCAATATCAAACTGAGCAGGAGTAGGGTATTACACCTCCTTGGTGGCCCAAACCTCGGTAACTCCGGTGTCCTGCTCTTTGTGTTGCATCCTTGCCGGCATACGACGCCCTAGAAAATGTTGCGTGTTCAAAAAGTGGTGTACGCACATCACAATGTCTGGTTCCTAGACACCGATATTTGGCGCACCAGGTGGGGGGCTGAGGCATTTTGTTTCCTTGGTCCGCGTTATCTTCATCATCCGGCATCTTCGCGTCCCGTGGTGACCACATCCATGGCTTCCAAGGCATCGTTGAACGCTTCGACTAACCGAGACGCGCGCTCCGAGCGGCGCCGTCTTCTCCAAGCTCGCAACGCCCACCTTCAACAAGAGCCTCCATGTCGGGACCCCGATCCTAGGTCACACAGATCTAGCAGGTAACACATCATATAACTTTGCGGCCTCACGCACGGTATCCCATGGCTGCCACCTTACCTTGGCCGGGACCTTTTGTGTCTTTTGGCTCACGTATATGATTATGTCGCTAGCATCCATATGACAGAGAACCTGGGTCAACATGATTAGTTGTAAACAAAGGTGGCACAATCATACAGGGACAGACATAGGTAACCCCGCAATGCACGTGTCGGTCAGCAACGAGTGTAACCAAGTCGTAGCAAAGCTACAAGGACTATAGTAAACACCGTGTGACATTTCCCCATAGGGACAGACACAGGAGCAAAGAAGGATACATGTCAGTCAATCCATGTGTTCCGGAGCAGTAGCGAACTACCAAGGCTCAGTGGAAGCACTAGGAGGCATTTCCCTATAAGGAAGGCTACCAAAGGCACACAACTAGGTGTCGAACCCCACACATAGCAATACATATTACACGTACGCATAACATGCAAGTATGTGTTGTACAACATGGCATCACAACATAACTCTACAACTTGAGTATAGATAAGGCTCGAAAGAGCCAACATAGTATGTTTATTACAAACATGGGTCTCTTGACCCAGCATACAAAGTCATACAAGCAACAAGCGTAAGCATAACCTGTCTGAGTACAGACAGCTGAAAAGAAAGAAGGCTAGAAAGCCAGTCTATCTACAAGACCCTCCATAGGAACCAGACCTCTGTCTGGGATTCCCAAGCTACTCGGTCAACATCGAACTCATCTTTGAAACCACTAGCGAGAGTGCGGTCTCCTCTGCAAAACATAAATTAAGCAACCGTGAGTACAAAGGTACTCAGCAAGACTTACGTCAGAACTATCTACATATGCATTAGTATCAACAATGGGGATTGTGGAGTTTATTGCAGCAAGCCAGCTTTGACTCTTGGCTAACCTGTACTACGACTACAAGTACTTTCTTTGGGGGTGAGAGAGCGCACATGAGTCCACATAGTCACCACATCAATACACCACTATGGATCCTCTCCCGTCTCCCTATGAGAGGGCCGTCCATAGCACTCATCCTTATCTTGCGCATTTTAGAGTATCCATTTCAACTTTTCTATGAACAATATAAGTCTCCAAGTAGTCCATATCCGCGGACACGGCTATTCGAATAGTTTGATAACCCTGCAGCGGTGTACTTCTTCACACACGCTCTCACCACTTACCACCATATACACATCACGTATCTCGGCAACCTTCAAGTGGAAGCCTGGCGAGGGTCTCAGCCATAACCGTTAACCACGCAAGACTCTAGTCCAGGTTTATCACCTATTTGAGGTTGTATCCGCAAGGGAAGTCCGGCAGCGCTAAACACGGCCTCCAGCACATATCCTACAAACACCAGAAACTAGTTGCAACTCCTAGACAGAGATAAAGGCGATTAATAAGCTGAGAGGGTCCATGGGTTTCGAGCCCAATGTGTGGTAGTAACTGTTCTTGGATAACATACATTGAACTCAGTTCTTAAGGATGGTTCCAATGAGACAACCCACCATGTACTCCTACATGGCCTCTCATCGCTACCTTTACCAAATCGGGTTCACACACTTAGTTCTCACACAGTAGGACATGAACACAACCATTCCAATTCATCACCCAGATGGATCAGATCCAACACGACTCTAAGCATTGTAAGCATAGCAAGCAAGCATGGATGAGTAGTCATACCATGGCTCAAGCAGTACCTACTCATGCTAAGAGGTTTTAACTATTTACTGTGGCAAAGACAGGTCATGCAAAGGAATGGGTTCAACTACCGAGAACAAGTAACAGTTGAATCGTTGTTGTCCGAATGCAATAAAAGAGAGCAAGAGCGAGAGAGTGGGATTGTATCGGAGTGATCAAGGGGGTTTGCTTGCCTGGCACTTCTGAAGATGGTAAAGCTCTTCATCGGTGTCGACGATCTCTACGTCTTCTACCGAGAAGGAACAAACACCGACAAACAGGAAAAGGAAACACATTCAATGCAATGCATAACCAAATGGATGATATGTCATGGTAAGGTACTGGATTGACCTAGTGCAACATGTAGCCAGGTTAATTGAAGTGGAGTTCAAACAAGATCAAAATCCAACTCCAAATGCTATTTCATAAATTGGCTTAATCATGAATTGTCCTAGTTGGTGATGTTAACTTGTTCAAACATGCATGAAAATTCCATAAACAGATTCTTCGTATTTTTCTGATAATTTCCCGTATATAAATTATTTTCATTGGAGTTATAGATTATTTTCTATGATTTTTAGAAGTTTTAAACATTTTCTGAAATAAATAAATCATTTCTGATTTATTTTAAAATCCAGAAAACATTTACTGCGTCAGCTTACATCAGCAGTTGACCTGTCAGAAGTCAAACCTGACAATGGGGTCCCACTAGTCAGTGACACAGTGGTCAATAGAGGATTAAACTAATCCTAATTAAAAATTAGCAGAGGCCTGGGCCCACATGTCATGCTCACACGGGGTGATTAACGCGGTAATTAGCCCTAAGCTAATGACGCCACATCATCTAAACGGCGGTTAGTCACAGGTGACCATAGCTGATGGCGGAGGAGCACCGGAGCGATGCTACGGATGGCGGTTTGACGCGCTGCCGGGTTCTACGGCGAGCTGGGGTCGAGCCGCGTCTATGGGTGGTGGGGCCGGACCAAATGGTCGCCGGAATCCTAGCCGGCAATGAGGTTTGCGGCGGTGCATGCACGGGCTAGCACGGGCATGGTGCTGTGGCTCGAAGACGAGCAAACGGAGGTGCAAGCCAGCAGCTACGGGGCAGCAGGTGCACGCCTGCGCGACTGGTCTGAGCGGAGGGCTCGAGAGCACGGAGCTCATCGGCCATGGCGGATGACAGCTTCGTGTGCTCGCGGGGTGGCTGCTAGCCCACAAATTAGAGCAAGGGGAGAGAGGGCGCACTTAGAAGAGCTCACAGGGGGTGCGGAGGAACAAGTCAGCGGGTCGGGGACGGCTTGGACGCTGGAAATCGACGGCGGCGAGCGGCAGATGCAGGCGGGTGGAGGAGCTCGATTTGGTCATCTCCGCGATCCTTTGCTCGTGTTCTTCCGTGGAGAGGTCGAGGGCGACGTGGGAGACCTCCTGGACATGCTGGCTCGACGAGCAGACGACGATGGCAGCGGAAAACTTTGAACGGCGGCGACGGTTGCTCTTGGGTGACGCCCAGAACGGGAGCTAGAGGGTGCAAGGGAGAGCAGAGAGTGAGGGGAAGGAGGGAGGAGGCTGCACGACGTCTCCTGGCGAGGATGAGGGCGAGGCAAAGCAGCTCCGTGGCTAGCAGGACGTGGCCGCGGGCGAGCGCGCGCGCGACACGCCTCCAATCCTTCTGGCAGAAGGTTGAAGAAGAGCCAGCGCTGGTGGGCTGGGACGTCCAGCTAGGCCGCGCCAGGTAAGTCCTTTCTTTCTCTTTTTCTTTCTGTTTTTCTGTTTTTATTATTTCTTGCCACTGTTTCTAAATTCAAAACTGAATTCAAACTCAGTGCCAATTACCTCTCAATATTTTTATGTTGCTCTATGGACTTTTCCAAAAGCACATAAAATACTTCGAGTTATTTGAAAATATATTCTATGTATTAAGAATATAAAACCAAATTCAAATACAATATTGATTTAAACTCGTGCCCAAAACAAATCCTTAAAATGTTCTGTATTTTTGGTTTGAGCCATAACTCTTGTCAAAAATATCAAACATTTAATAAGAACATTTTTGGAATCACTGAATGAGATTTTTGGGTTTTTGCCCTTTTATTCAATTTTTGAGGCTTGAATTTTCCTCAATTCAAATTTCTCTGAAATTAAATATGATGCATGGATGCTTCTAATGCATTTAATTACACTCAAATATTCTAGGGCTGTGACACTCCGCCTCCGCCGCCCTGTCCCTCGTGAACCGGGGATCATTCCCCCCATTGTCATTGTGACGGAGTTACGGGGGGCGGTGGCGGCGGCGACAGGACCAACGGCGGGCCAACGCCAGGGCCCACGGCGGTGGCCCGCATGGAGCTCAGAGCTCCTCCCATCGCGATGGAGCGACTCACGCCACGTCGCGGCCATCGGTCGCTCGTAGGATGGATGCGCCCACACCAGCCGCCGCCCTCCTGGCAGCGCAGGAGCTTCTACGGTACCCGCCTCCGGAGGCCAAGCGCGTCCCCTGGCTCGAGCGGATAACGCAGTTGGTCAATATCGCCGGCCAAGCGCTGGCGCGTTCCCTCGCTGCTGGACCGCGAGCGCTCGCAGCAGGCGGTACCTTCACAACCTCCATCCCACCAACGGGATGATGAGCGGCAGTGGCACCGTGAGCGCCACGTGCGCATGGAGGAAGCGCGCCTGTCGGTGATGGCTTCGTCTCCTTACCGTGCCGACGATCACCGCCAGGTTACTCGCCACCCGATGGAAGACGCCCACGTCACCATCGAGCGCCGGCGAGAGCGGCAGAACCATTTCGCCAGGGAGGTCGCAGAGGCAGGGCGCGCCACCCAAGCCATCCCTGGCCACGGCATCTCCGCCTTTGGCGCGGGCTGCCAAGCGTTCACGCCTGTGCTGCGTCAGGTCACGTGGCCTCCAAGGTTCAAACCGGAGCTGTCGCCTCGCTACGACGGCGCCACCAACCCCATCGAGTTCCTGTAGCTCTACACCACGGGGATCCAGGCTATCGGCGGCAGTGCCGACGTGATGGTCAATTGGTTTTCGATGGCCTTAAAGGATTCAGCCCGCTCATGGCTGATGAACCTCCCGAAGAGCTCCATCGGGTCCTGGGATGAGCTGTGCGAGCAGTTCATCGCCAACTTTGGGAGAACTTTCGAAAGCCCCTGCACAGTCACTGACCTGCATGTCGTGCATCAGGAGGAAGATGAGACGCTGCGCAAGTACATCCAACGCTTCAGTCAGGTGCGCAACAAGATTCCGCGTATCAACGACACCGAGGTCGTTTCAGCTTTTCGGAACGGGGTCCATGACCCCCAGATGTGCGAGAAGATGGGAATCCATGACGTGCACTCTGCCGTTCAGCTGCTTGAGTTGGCCGACAAGTGCACATGGGCTGCACCGTACCACGCTTGGCGATGGAGGGCTAGTTCTCGGGCCTGCTTCCGCACAGAACACCTTCTCCCAAGTTGCTTCGTACATGCTATCTGCCTAACGCATGAGCGGGGGCTACGGCACCGTACCACACTTGGCGACGGAGGGCTGGTTCTCGGGCCTGCTCTCGCACAGAACACCTCCTCCCATGTTTCTTGGTACATGCCATCTGCCTAACATGCAAGTGGGGGCTGCTACACTATACCACGCTTGGCGACGGAGGGCTGGTTCTCAGGCCTGCTCCCGCACAGAACACCTTGTCGGTACAGTGACCATTGGGTTCACGGACCCAACCGCACATGGGCCACAGTAGCCTCCTTGCCGGGACAGGCAACCGTAGAAGTACTTCAGCAACAGACTACTACCACTGCTTCATGGTGGCATGCAAATCTTCATGAAGACACTCACTGATTACAACACCCAGAAGGAGCCTAGGCTCCGTGGTGGTATGCAGGTCTTCGTTAGGACCTGCTATATCCTCCTACAACTGGCGGCCAAGCGGTCTAGGGAGAAATGCTCAATCAACCCGGCAACGGGCTGGTGCAGCTGACACCCGGGAACGACCAAAGCACCCGGCAACAACTGATCTGCCTCATCCTCCGGCAAGCAGGAATAGCAAGCCACAACATCCATCCTGTGGAGGATGGGTTCTGCCCAGGCAGGCCTTTTTTGGCACGTGGCAGGCATGAGAGGGAATAGGCGGAGCTGCAGTGGTGCAAGTGCTGATTCACCGCACAGTTTACCATGCGGTGGATACCTGTATTAGCGCGTGTCGCGTTAATACTAGGAGGCTACACCAGTCGAATTGACAAGACGTACGTTCGTTCCAGGAGCCAGAAGACGGCGACACATCATCAGGCATTTAATGCTTATACCTACCTTGTTAGGGTAGATTATTATTTACCGTAGCCACTGTGGTATCCCTTGTACTATAAAAGAAGAACCTAGCTACGGTAGAAGGGTTTTTTTGAAGGACAGATTTTTTGGAGATCTACGCTAGGACGAAAGTTTGGACACTTGGGAGATTACAGATAGGAGAGAAACAAGCAACACTTTGCCTTCCCGGGAAAGCCTTGTAGCTACTGTCCACCATATCAACAAAGCAAAAAATCAGGAGTAGGGTATTACGCAACAATGCGGCCCGAACCTGGGTAGATCGTAGTGTGTTTTACGTTTCCCCTGTTGGTGTTGATTAACGCTTTGCGCCCCATCTCGCGAATCAGCAAAGGGACACTTTCTATCCTTGGTGTCTCGCATGTGTTCTGCACACGCGCGACTACATTTGGCGCGCCAGGTAGGGGGACGCCAGTGCGGATCTACATCGACATCTCCGCCGGCGTCATCTTTGACGCCGTCTTCATTGCCATTTTTGGTGACATTTCTATCAGCTTCATCTCCAACATCATCTTCGTCGCCATCCTCGATGACATCCTCATCAACCTCAAGACAAGATGGCGAGAGACAGGCGTTCCAAGACTATCGTTGACAGGCGGGCGTGTGAGTGTAAGCAGCATCGTGCTCGCTGGCAGAGGAGTGCCTCACCGCCTCGTCAGGGAGGCCGGCTCAGAGGGGCGCAAGCCGATGGTCCGCTCAGATCTGGCGGTCGCGTGGTAAGGCACCACCGTTGGTGCCCTCATGCGGCCGCGGCAGATGCTTTCTCCCCACTGGAGGATCACGGAGTGCCTCGCCCGACGTACATCTCTCTCTGCTACCTCAAGCAAAAGCCAGGCGAGCCCCTCAGGGAGTACATTCGCCGGTTCCGCCAAGTGCAGTGCCAGATCCATGATTTGTCCGCTGCCACTGTCATTTTGACGTTCTACATGAACGTTCATAGTGTCAGTGTCCGCAGCAAGCTTGCCACCCACTGGGTACACACTGTCCCAGAGCTTTACAGCCTTGCATACAGATGCACCCAGAAAGAGGAAACTAGCATTCCTTTGGGGGCTGGTTGGCATGAGCACCATGGACGAGAACCAAGGACGGCACGCTCGGCGGAACATGTTGGCCAGGAGAATCAGAAGAAGGACTCCATGGCCATCAAGATCACCTTCCAGGGCGGCGGGTCCCGTGAAGTCACCATCGAGGCAGGCCTGCCCGCTCAGTAGGTCAGTGCTCTTGTTTCTCCCAGGGATCTGGTGATGCATTTACATAGCAGTCGTTCAACCTCCCTGGGATGAAAAACAATTGAGCACTGAGATGCCTATCAAAATGGGCTCAGAACCCATGTGTAATAAGCAAAAGTTAAGTACCCCTGTTATGCTCTGTAAGCATTGTGGTGTTCTCTTTTGTGGTAGGATGAACTTGTCACTCTGAATGTTTGTATCAATGTATGGAGTAGTGTTATCCACTTTAAGTTACGAACCTGAGAACCGTATGGTGACTGTATTCATGGTCCGCCCAGATACCACCAGAATTCCTTAGCTTAGAGAACTAAACGTGTGTGGGCCTGCCCCTCATATCGTGAACGTTTTCGGCTGAATGGATGCTGTTTCTCTTTGTTCTTTAGTGAGAACAAATAATCCAGCATTATTAAGAACATTTGTGACCGCCAAGTTCATCTTGCCACCTTTGGCATACTAATCTTTTTAGATTTTGACCATCAAGCTTAGAAGGCTGCAACGCTGTAGCACACAACAACTTTCAAGAGATGACTAAATCAACTAGCAACGAACCGCTCCTTTATGGACAGGCTCCGGGGGCTAAGGGTGTGGTCACCCAAATGGCGTTCAAGAAAGTAGAAAAGCTAAGTGGATGACTTTCACTTTGGTTTTCGAAATTCTCTCATTGGGACTACTTTTTTTTGAACGATTCTTCATGTTTTGTACTTAACCTGAACGCAAAGGAGCGTTCCTGAAACATTTCTGCGCTTTTGGACGTGTGCCGGTCCACCCGGCAACACCCTTGCGGCAATGATTCGTTCTCAGAATGTTAAGCTCCCGGGAAGGCGGCGTTCCCTTTGGCCTGCTATACTAGGATCCGTTCCTAGAGCGCCATTGCTGGAGTGTGCGCACCCGGAGGCATTCCAGTAACGTAGGGTGTATATGAATACAAAAGAAAGGATCATTTGAGAAACAAGATGCCTAGAAAAGCAAATATAGTGCAAATAACGCACAAAGCACAAGATTGAGTACTAATTAAAGCTATGACATCAAATATTGTCTTGGCACGCAGGCCATTTCAATAATGCAGGTAAAGGGCGGGAAGGAATCTAGGCACGGCCACTAGTCTTGGATGGCAGATCGCCATCCTTTCGAACGCATCCACCAACTCCAGCGACAACAGTGCGGAAGGGAAGCAAACTTGGTTCTTTCGCATCTAAGTGAGCTTTGCCTCCCGATCCATTTCCTCCTGCGTCTTCATCCTTTGTGTGCTACGCTTCCCCTTGGGCAGCATGGCAACAGAGGAAGGCAGATGAGAAGGGGAGGGCGGAGGAGGAGTGGCGGCGAGGGATTGCGGATCTAAAACAAAGCGACGGTGGGAGGATGAAGGAAGTGGGGAGGATGCTATGGTGAAGATGGGAGCAAATTGGTCAAGGCACGCCTGTCTCTGGCATTTATGCCCAGGCTCAGGGGCTAGACTCCCCATTGCGCAGTAATGGGCGCGCCTTCCTAGGCCCCATTACCCCCACGATCACCATGTCCATTCACACCTCTCCTGCTGATGACCCACAAGTATAGGGGATCAATCGTAGTCCTTTCGATAAGTAAGAGTGTCAAACCCAACGAGGAGCAGAAGGAAATGAAAAGCGGTTTTCAGCAAGGTATTCTCTGCAAGTACTGAAAGTAGCGGTAACAGATAGTTTTATAGCAAGATAATTCGTAACAAATAACAAGTAACAATAGTAGCAATAGTGCAACAAGGTGGCCCAATCCTTTTTATAGCAAAGGACAAGCTGGAAGTACTTCTTATAATGAGCAATGCGTTCTCGAGGACACATGGGAATTCTCGTCTATTTACGTTCATCATGTTTAGTTGATTTGCGTTCACTACTTTGATAATTTGATATGTGGGTCGACCGGTGCTAAGGTGCTATTCTTACTTGAACAAGCAACCCACTTATGATTACCCCCTCTTGCAAGCATCCGCAACTACGAAACAGGAATTAAGATAAATCTAACCATAGCATGAAACATATGGATCCAAATCAGCCCCTTACGGTATAACGCATAAACTAGTATTTAAGCTTCTGTCACTCTCGCAACACATCATCTACTTATTACACCCCAATGGTTTCCCTTAGGCCCAAATATGGTGAAGTGTCCTGTAGTCGACGTTCACACGACACCACTAAAGGAATAGCAACATACACATCATCAAAATATTGAACGAATACCAACGTCACATGATTACTTATAACAAGACTTCTCACATGTCCTCAAGAACAAAAGTAACTACTCACAAATCATGTTCATGTTCAAGATCAGAGGTGTATTGAATATGCTTAAGGATCTGAACATATAATCTTCCACCAAGTAAACCAACAAGCGTCAACTACAAGATATAATCAACACTACTAGCAACCCACAGGTACCAATCTGAAGTTTTGGAACAAAGATTGAATACAAGAGATGAACTAGGGTTTTAGATGAGATGGTGCTGGTGAAGATGTTGATGAAGATTGGTCCTCCCATGATGGAAGGATCGTTGGTGATGTCGATGGCTTCGATTTCCCTCTCCCGGAGGGAAGTATCCCCGGCGGAATCGCTCCGCCGGAGAGCAAAAGTGCTCCTACCCAGGTTCCGCCTCAAGATGGCGGCGCTTCATCCCGAAAGTCTTCTTCTAATTTTTTTCTAGGGCAAATGGCATCATATAAGAGAAGATGGGCCCCAGAGGTCTGCTGGTGGAGCCCCGAGCTCACCAGGCCCGCCCTAGGGGGGTGGGTGCGCCCCCTGTGCTCATGACTCACTGGTGGGCCCCCTCTTTGTATTTCTTCCGCTAATAATTTTTATATATTCCAAAATAATTCTCCGTAAATTTTCAGGTCATTTGGAGTTCTGGAGATTAGGTATCTCTAATATGCTTCTTTTAGGTCCAGAATCCCACCTGCCGGCATTCTCCTTCTTCATGTGGAACTTGCAAATTAACAGATAAAATGCATTAGAATTGCATTATAAAGTGAAATAATGACCCAAAACACAATAAATAACAGTAGGAAAACATGATGCAAAATGGACGTATCAACTCCGCCAAGCTTAGACCTCGCTTGTCCTCAAGCGAATACCGAGCTCGATAATCATGACCACATGCATATATATATATAGAGAGAGAGTTGTCGATAAAGCAAAATACGGACGTGAAAGCATCATCATCATTATTATAGCAGCAGCATACAATCATAAAACTTCTCATGATCAAGTAACAATTCATTCACAAACTAAAGTATTAATCATAAACTTCATTGAAAACCAACAAACTATGATCTCAGTCATTGAAGCAATTCATCTTATCTTCAGAAAGAGCCTATGTAAGAGCTTTGTTTAGCATGTTCCACATACTCAACTATCATTTAGTCTTCTATGAATATTGACACTCACTGCATATTTATGGAGCAAAAGTTTCAGTCAAACACATAGGAAGATGGGGGTTTAAAGTTCTCACCTCCCAACTCATTTACCTCGGAGGTAATGTCAACAATAATTACTCATGATTACCTATATTCAACTAGATATATATGCCTGGATCTTTCCCTACCACACGATGCTTGCCAAGTGGAGAATACTAAAGCATGGAATAAGGATGAACATTATGACTCTTGCATAAGAAGTAAATACCGAAAAGTAGAAGATAGCCCCTTCGCTGAGGGAAGCAGAGGTTGTCATGCGCCTTTTATTCTGGGATGTGCAAACTCTTAATGGAAAGGAACGTCACTTTATATTGCCCCTTATGATAGCAACCTTTATTATGCAGTCCGTCGCTTTTATTTCTTCACCATCTCAAGTTCGTACAAAGCTTATTTTCCCTTACAATAAAAGATCATACATATTTAGGAGCAATTTTTATTGCCTTTTGCAGCGATGACAACTTACTTGAAGGATCTTACTCAATCCATAGGTAGATTTGGTGGACTCTCATGGCAAGAAACTGGTTTCAAGGGTTTGGATGCACAAGTAGTATCTCTACTTAGTGCGAATTTTGGCTAGCAAAAGATTATGAGCATGCACCACATGTTAGATGATCCATGACAATATAACTTCTATGCGAATATAAGCAATCGTAACCAATTACGTTGCCTTCCTTGTCCAACATCAACTATTTGATCAAGCACAAAATATTTGATGGGGCTCATAATCATAAAAGATGTCCAAGATAGTATATTTATATGTGAGACCTCTCTTCCTTTATCAATTCTCATGAATTGCACCAATGACCAATGCTATGTTTGTCATCTTTCAACAAATTTTATCAACTATACTACTTTTATGTGAAGTCATTACTTTCCATGGGATTAGCATATGATCTTTTCATTCTTTTTATTGATAAGATTGAAACAAAAAGGTAGAACAACGAGACACAAACTACTCGTTATTATATAACTCTCACACTCGATTACATAGATAGATCACAAAACAAGCACTTGAAACTAAATCATACTAAAACTTTATACATCTAAATTATGAAATAACTAAAGATCAAACTAAGATAGATAATAATGGTAAAAGTGATGGTGATACGATACCGGGGCACCTCCCCCAAGCTTGGAACAAGCCAAGGGTGGTGTCCATACCCATATAGTCATGCTTCTTTCTTCGGTGATGGTAGTGATGTTGTAATGGGCTTCTCTTCCAGCTTCCAGGGCATAGGTTCTCCATCATAGAAGGTGGAACGGGTTTCCGGAATCCTGAAATCTGTAGCTAGGCTCATCTTATTAAATCTGGACTCATACTCAAAGTTCTGATTTTGCAGGTTATAAATTTGCGCTTGGAGATGATCGATCCGGTCATGAAGCTTGAAGATGGCCTCCCCAATGTTGCTGCTGTCCAACTTGTGTTCACGGACAAAATCCGTGATCATGGAGTGGTTAGCGCAGAGTCCACGCTCCACCATGCCCTTGCAGATGAAGATCTCTTGCTCCACAGCTTCAAGCCTGGCCTTCTCGCTTCCCTCTTTCTTCGGTCCTTGAACGTCCCGGATGTGATGCACCCCCTCATGCATCTCCATGGTTTGATGGTGTTTCATCTGTTGGAAATATGCCCTAGAGGCAATAATAAAATGGTTATTATCATATTTCCTTGTTCATGATAAAGGTTTATTATTCATGCTAGAATTGTATTGACCGGAAACTTAAATACATGTGTGGATACATAAACAAATACCGTGTCCCTAGTGAGCCTCTACTAGACTAGCTTATTGATCAAAGATGGTTAAGGTTTCCTAACCATAGACATGAGTTGTCATTTGATAACGGGATCACATCATTAGGAGAATGATGTGATGGACAAGACCCAACCGTAAGCTTAGCACCAGATCGTTTAGTTTATTTGCTACAGCTTTCTTCATGTCAAGTATCTGTTCCTTAGACCATGAGATCGTGCAACTCCCTAACACCGGAGGAATACTTAGTGTGTATCCAAACGTAACTTCGTAACTGGGTGATCATAAAGGTGCTCTACAGGTATCTCCAAAGGTGTTTGTTGGGTTGGCACGAATCGAGACTGGGATTTGTCACACCGCATGACGGAGAGATATCTTTGGGCCCTCTCGGTAATACAACATCGTAAAGAGCTTGCAAGCAATGTGGCTAATGGGTTAGTCACGGGATCTTGTATTACGGAACGAGTAAAGAGACTTGCCGGTAACGAGATTGAACTAGGTATGGAGATACCGACGATCAAATCTCGGGCAAGTAACATATCGCCGAACAAAGGGAATTACATACGGGATTAACCGAGTCCTTGACATCGTGGTTCAACCGATAAAAGATCTTCGTGGAATATGTAGGAATGAATACAGGCATCCAGGTCCCGCTATTGGTTATTGACCGGAGAGGTGTCTCGGTCATGACTACATGATTCCCGAACCCGCAGGGTCGCACACTTAACGTTCGTTGACGCTATAGTAGTATTGGGATATTTGATGATTGGTAACCGAATGTTGTTCGGAGTCCCAGATGAGATTGGTCAAGAGGTAAAGATTTATATATAGGAAGTCATATTTTGGGTTCTGGAAAAAGGTGCAGTTTTTTCGGTATTATACCTGGAAGCTTCCAGAAGGTTCCGGAGGATTCCGGAGGGGTCCGGAAGTCCACAAGTGGGTCCACCACATCCCAAGGGCTGGCATGGGGTGAGGGGAGGCACCCTGGCCTTATTGGGCTAGGCGCACCAAGTCCTCAAAAGCCCATGTGGCTAGGGAAGGAAAAAAAAGGGAGTCCTAGTAGGAATAGGATTGGACTTGGAGTCCAAGTCCTCTCCCCCTTGGCTGCGCCCTCGGGCTTGTAGGGGATGTTCCCCATGCCCCTCCACCTATATATAGAGGGGAGGGGGCGCCCCAAGAGGACACACCAGCCCCTGGGCGCCCCTCTCTCTCCCGTTACTCCGTAGCTCCTCCGTCCTCGTTCTAGTAGCGCTTGGCGAAGCCGTGCTGAAGTAGCTCCACCACCACCATCACCACCACGCCGTCGTGTTGGTTGTGATCCCATCTACTTCTCCGCCTTCTCTTGCTGGATCAAGGAGGAGGAGACATCATCGAGCCGCACGTGTGCTAAACTCGGAGGTGCCGTCCGTTTGGCACTAGATCGGTTGGATCGTGATCGGATCGCGAAGAGTACGACTACATCAACCGCGTTATATACGCTTCTGCTTTCGGTCTATGAGGGTATGTAGACACACTCTCCTCTCTCGTTGCTATGCTTCTTCTAGATAGATCTTGGGTGTTCGTAGGAATTTTTTTGATTTTCATGCAACGTTCCCCATCAGTGGCATCATGAGCTAGGTCTATGCGTAGATGTATATGCACGAGTAGAACACAAAAGTTGTGGGCGTTGATGCTCAAATTGCTTACCTCTCTTGTCTTATTTGGATTCGGCGGTATTGTGGGATGAAGCGGCTCGGATCAACCTTACATGTCCTCGCACATGAGACCGGTACCACCGACTAACATGCAACTTGTTTTGCATAAGGTTGCTAGTGGGTGTCTGTCTCTCCTACTTTAGTTGAATCTAATTTGACGAAGGTGGTCCTTATAGAAGGTTAAAAGGCAACTTGATTATCACCGTTGTGGCTTTGCATAGGTAAGAACGGTTCTTGCTAGTTGCCCATAGCAGCCACGTAAAATTTGCAACAACAAAGTAGAGGACGTCTAACTTGTTTTTGCACGGCATGTTGTGATGTGGTATGGCCAAAACGTGATGTGATATATGTTGATGTATGAGATGATCATGTTTTGTAATAGGTTCATGACTTGCATGTCGATGAGTACGGCAACCGGCAGGAGCCATAGGGTTGTCTTTAATTTATTAATCGCCATGTAATTGCTTTACTTTATCGCTATGCGTTAGCAATAGTTGTAGAAGCAATAGTTGGCGGAGATGACCACGTGATGACACGATGATGGAGATCATGGTGTCATGCCGGTGACGATGGAGATCATGCCGGTGCTTTGGAGATGGAGATCAAAGGCACGAGATGATAATGGCCATATCATGTCACATATTGATTGCATGTGATGTTTATCCTTTTTTTGCATCTTATTTTGCTAAGAACGACGGTAGCATTATAAGATGATCCCTTCACTTAATTTCAAGAAATTGTGTTCTCCCTAAGTATGCACCGTTGCGAAAGTTCGTCGTTTCGAAGCACCTCGTGATGATCGGGTGTGATAGACTCTTCGTTCGCATACAACGGGTGTAAGCCAGTTTTACACATGCAGAATACTTGGGTTAAACTTGATGAGCCTAGCATGTACAGACATGGCCTCAGAACACAGGAGACCGAAAGGTCGAACATGACTTATATAGTAGATATGATCAACATGGAGATGTTCACCATTGATGACTACTCCATCACACGTGATGATCGGACATGAGTTAGTTGACTTGGATCGTGTGTCACTTCGACAACTTGTGGGATGTTGATTTAAGTGGGAGTTCATTAGTAATTTGATTAACTGAACTAAATTATCATGAATTTAGTCTTAATTGTCTTTGCAAAATTTGTGTTGTAGATCAATGGCCCGCGCTGTAGTTCCCCTGAATTTTAATGCGTTCCTAGAGAAAGCTAAGTTGAAAGATGATGGAAGCAACTATGCGTACTGGGTCCGTAAATTGAGGAGTATCCTCATTGCTGCACAGAAGGCTTATGTCCTTGATGCACCGCTAGGTGACGCACCCCCTCAAGCGTCGTCTGTGGATGATGTGAACAACTGGCAGGCACGTTCTGATGACTACTCGATAGTTCAGTGCGCCATGCTTTACGGCTTAGAACCGGGGCTCCAAAGACGTTTTGAGCACCACGGAGCATATGAGATGTTCCAGGAGCTGAAATTGGTATTTCAAGCTCATGCCCGGGTCGAGAGGTATGACATCTCTGACAAGTTCTTTAGCTGTAAAATGGAGGAGAACAGTTCTGTTAGTGAGCATATACTCAGAATGTCTGGGTTGCACAACCGCTTGACTCAGTTGGGAGTTAATCTTCCAGATGACTCGGTTATTGACAGAATTCTCCAATCACTGCCACCAAGCTATAAGGGCTTTGTGATGAACTATAATATGCAAGGGATGGAGAAAACACTTCCCGAGCTCTTCGCGATGCTTAAGGCCGCGGAGGTAGAAATCAAGAAGGAGCATCAAGTGTTGATGGTTAAAAACACCACTAGTTTCAAGAAAGGCAAGGGAAAGAAAGGGAACTGCAAGAAGAACGGTAAAGCAGTTGCCGCTCCCGTGAAGAAACCCAAGGCTGGACCCAAACCTGAGACTGAGTGCTTCTACTGCAAGGGGAATGGTCACTGGAAGCGGAACTGCCCCAAGTAGTTGTCAGATAAGAAGGCTGGCAACGTCAACAAAGGTATATTTGATATACATGTTATTGATGTGTACCTTACTAGTACTCGTAGTAGCGCCTGGGTATTTGATACTGGTTTGGTTGCTAATATTTGTAACTCGAAACTGGAGCTGCGGAATAAACGAAGACTGGCTAAGGACGAGGTGACGATGCGCGTCGGAAATGGTTCCAAGGTTGATGTGATCGCCGTCGGCACGCTACCTCTACATCTACCTTCGGGATTAGTTTTAAACCTAAATAATTGTTATTTGGTGCCTGCGTTGAGCATGAACATTATATCTGGATCTTGTTTATTGCGAGACGGTTATTCATTTAAGTCAGAGAATAATGGTTGTTCTATTTATATGAGTAATATCTTTTATGGTCATGCACCCCTTGTGAATGGTTCATTCTTGTTGAATCTCGATCGTAGTGATACACATATTCATAATATTGATGGCAAAAGATGCAAAGTTAATAATGATGGTACCACATATTTGTGGCACTGCCGCTTAGGTCATATTGGTGTAAAACGCATGAAGAAACTCCATGCCGATGGACTTTTGGAATCTCTTGATTATGAATCGGTTGAGACATCTGAACCATGCCTCATGGGCAAGATGACTAAAACTCCGTTCTCTGGAACAATGGAGCGAGCTAGTGACTTATTGGAAATAATACATACTGATGTATGTGGTCCAATGAGTTTTGAAGCACGCGGTGGATATCGTTATTTTCTTACCTTCACAGATGATTTGAGTAGATATGGGTATATTTACTTAATGAAACACAAGTCTGAAACATTTGAAAAGTTCAAGGAATTTCAGAGTGAAGTGGAGAATCATCGTCACAAGAAAATAAAATTTCTACGATCTGATCGTGGAGGTGAATATTTGAGTTACGAGTTTGGTATGCATTTAAAACAATGTGGAATTGTTTCACAGCTCATGCCACCTGGAACACCACAGCGTAATGGTGTGTCCGAACGTCGTAATTGTACTCTATTGGATATGGTGCGTTCTATGATGTCTCTTACCGATTTGCCACTATCATTTTGGGGTTATGCATTAGAGACAGCCGCATTCACTTTAAATACGGCACCGTCTAAATCCGTTGAGATGACACCGTATGAGTTGTGGTTTGGCAAGAAACCCAAGTTTTCGTTTCTTAAAGTTTGGGGATGCGATGCTTATGTCAAAAGGCTTCAGCCTGATAAGCTCGAACCGAAAGCGGAGAAGTGCGTCTTCATAGGATACACTAAATAGACCATTGGGTATACCTTCTACCATAGATCCGAGGGCAAGATCTTTGTTGCTAAGAATGGGTACTTTCTAGAGAAGGAGTTTCTCTCGAAAGAAGTGAGTGGGAGGAAAGTAGAACTTGATGAGGTAATCGTACCTTCTATCGAATTGGAAGGTAGCACATCACAGAAAACAGTTCCCGTGATGTCTACACCAACCGAAGAGGAAGCTAATGATGATGATCATGAAACTTCGGATCAAGTTACTACTGAACTTCGTAGGCCGACCAGGGTACGTTCCGCACCAGAATGGTACGGTAATCCTGTCCTGGAAGTCATGTTGTTAGACAACAGCAAATGTACGAACTATGAAGAAGCTATGATGAGCCCAGATTCTGACAAATGGCTTCAGGCCATGAAATCCGAGATAGGATCCATGTATGAGAACAAAGTATGGACTTTGGTGGACTTGCCCGATGATCGGCAAGCCATTGAGAATAATTGGATCTTTAAGAAGAAGACATACGCTAATGGTAATGTCACCGTCTATAAAGCTCGACTTGTCACAAAGGGTTTCCGACAAGTTCAAGGGGTTGACTACGATGAGACTTTCTCACCCGTAGCGATGCTTAAGTCTGTTAGGATTATGCTAGCTATTGCCGCATTTTATGATTATGAGATCTGGCAAATGGACGTCAAAACGGCATTCCTTAACGGGTTTCTTAAGGAAGAATTGTATATGACACAACCAGAAGGTTTTGTCGATCCTAAGGATGCTAACAAAGTATGCAAGCTCTCACGATCCATCTATGGACTGGTAATTGGTTACGATTGCTTCATAGGATGACATATTATTGATTGGAAATGATATAGAATTTATGGAAAGCATAAAAGGATATTTGAATAATAGTTTTTCAATGAAAGACCTCGGTTGAGCTGCTTATATATTGGGCATCAAAATCTATAGAGATAGATCAAGACGCCTAATAAGACTTTCACAAAGCACATACCTTGACAAAGTTTTGAAGAAGTTCAAAATGGATCAGTCAAAGAAAGGGTTCTTGCCTGTATTGTAAGGTGTGAAGTTGAGTAAGACTCAAAGCCCGACCATGGCAGAAGAAAGATAAAGGATGAAAGTCATTCCCTATGCTTCAGCCATAGGCTCTATAATGTATGCCATGCTGTGTACCAGACCTGATGTGTGCCTTGCCATTAGTCTAGCAGGGAGGTACCAAAGTGATCCAGGAGTAGATCACTGGACAGCGGTCAAGAATATCCTGAAGTACCTGAAAAGGACTAAGGACATGTTTCTCGTTTATGGAGGTGATGAAGAGCTCGTCGTAAAGGGTTACGTCGATGCTAGCTTCGACACAGATCCAGATGACTCTAAGTCTCAAACCGGATACGTATTTATATTAAATGGTGGAGCGGTCAGTTGGTGCAGTTCCAAGCAGAGCGTCGTGGCGGGATCTACATGTGAAGCGGAGTATATAGCTGCTTCGGAAGCAACGCAAGGAGTCTGGATGAAGGAGTTCATATCCGATCTATGTGTAATAGCTAGTGCATCGGATCCAATGACTATCTTTTGTGACAACACTGGAGCTATTGCCATTGCCAAGGAGCCCAGGTTTCACAAGAGAACCAAGCACATCAAGCGCCGTTTCAACTCCATTCGTAATTATGTTAAGGATGGAGACATAGAACTTTGCAAAGTACATACGGATCTGAATGTAGCAGACCCGTTGACTAAACCTCTTCCACGGGAAAAACATGATCAGCACCAGGACTCCATGGGTGTTAGATTCATTACAATGTAAAGTAGATTAGTGACTCTGGTGCAAGTGGGAGACTGTTGGAAATATGCCTGTGACACCCTGGTTTTTGGCAACTTTTTCTTTTCAAAATCTTTCTGGCTTTATTTGCAATTTGGATGGTTTTTGAACCTTTTTAGTTGACTTTGGACTTATGAATTTCTCTCAATGATCCAAAGCCCTCAGCATCTTGCCAAAATCTTGTCACTCACCTTCTAGATCAAATTCTAATTCTTCATCTTTCCCAATTATTCATTTTCCTCCTTTGGGAAAATCTGTCATCACTATGGGTTACAAAGCAACCTATAGTTCTGATGATTAGAAAAATCCCAAATTAATACCACACCTTCTTGTCATCATCTACTCCCTCAATCTTCAAAAACATTTCATGGTCTAGTATAAAATTCAGTCCAGAAAACTCCATTTGTCTTCTGGACAGTACTGGCCATTTATGAAGCAACTCATATTTTCCCAACTCAGAAAACTCTCAGAAAATTCCCTGAGATATTGGGGAACCTATCTTTCCACAATATCCAAAAATATCATCTTGTCCAGTACAAATTTTCATCGGCAATATTCTGACCAGTTTCTGCTCAAATGGAACCTCTGTGAAGGAAGTACCAGCTAGAGGTATCCAATTGAGCTGAAATTTTTATGACATCTTCTATCCACCAAATAACTCTCCTACACCGGATTTCAGCTCCAGCAGATCAACCAGATGAGTGCTTCAAGCTCATCTTTCTTCCGGTCCAGTAACAACAGTTGTACATGAACCATATTCAAATCTTGATAAAATTCTCTCAAACTTGTCCAGCTTGGAGTCCTTCCAAGAAAGATCATCCCAGACATCTCCTCTGGCTCCATCTCCAGCTCACCTCTCCTCTAGATCCCTCTCAAGTTTTCTGTCAGAAACTGTAGCTGAAGCTACACTTCGAACCAGAGTGCACCTAGACGAACCAGAGGCACGGAGAGGCTAAGTGATCAAAGGAGAACATGCTAGACAAGGTGCGCCAGAATTGCGTGTCCTCCAAGTGCCAATGCCCGTGGTGAGCACGACACTGGCATGCCAAAACACGCGCTCTGCACCGCGCCCGTGTCTGTTGAGTCGCGTCCGACTGCCTCGCGTGATCCTTCCTTGTCCCAGCTCGCCAGCATCTTCTCCTTCCCCACCTGGCCGTTCTGGAGGGCTCCCCTCGCCGGAATCGTCCCCGGCGGCCGCCACGCACGCGAGCACTGTGGCACCCGTGCGGCCACAGTGGCTCTGCTGCTCGTCGCCTTCCTCGCTAGCCGCCACCGCTGCATTAACTCCTCCTGCCCTCCTCCGTCCCGTCGCCCGCTCCCAGCCAGCCGGCGCGACGTCCTGGCGCCGGCGACCTGGCCCGAGCTCCGCCGCTCCAGATGCTCCTCCTCCCTCCTATAAATAGGCCTCCCCGGCCTCTCCCCGCTCCTCACCGAACCTCCTCCGCCTCATAGAGACCCCCTAAGCATCGAGCCACGGCCGAGAGGCCCTCTGGCCTTGCCGCTCGCCGGCATTCCGCCGCCGATCCCCTCACTGCTATAGCTCGATATCCCCCACCCCAGCTCTGCCCAACTCCACATTCGAGCTCACCGTACTCCCACTACTCCGCCCGACCTCTTCCCGAGCCCAATCGCTGCCGGAATCGCCGTCGCCGACGACCCCCGAACCAGCCGCCGCCGGAGAAGAAGAGAGCGACGCCGTCAGGCCCTCTCCGGAGACGCCACTGGTACAGGGAGGACCACCGTCGAGTGGCCGATCCATCTCCGCAGTCTCTCGAGCTCGCCGCCGTCGCTAACTCCGGCTATCGCCGTCGGTGAGCCGCCCGTTTACCGTGCCCTCTCTTTTTCTTTTAAATATGACAGCTGGGGCCCGCTCGTCAGTGACTCTGGCGCGTCCGAACCGGTACTTAAGTGGAGTCGTATTCAGAAAATACGCCTTCGACGTGGCCCTCTGCTGATTTTCCTAATTTCTGTTAAATTCCAGATTTGACCAATAACTTTGACCGTCCATAACTTTTTAACCATAAGTCTAAATCAATTGATTCTTTTTGGTCTCGGTTTGTCTTGATCTCCTCTATTTTCTGGAAAATTTGGTATTTTTCCCATGCTCACAGAATTTCTGGTGCACAGAACAGTAATATATGACTTTTTCCTTTGCACTTTTCAAATATTTTCAGAAGGAGATTCTTTGGGTTTTGAAGCCCAGGAGTTTGTGGACAACCCAACAGAGCAAGGCAAGCCATGTCATCCATTGCATGAAGCATTTCAATGGTGTTGGTTATTTAATTGAATTATATGCATTATTTTAATATGTGATAATTCATAGTAAATTAATTGGATGCCTAGCTACTGCCATGTTAATTTATTCTCATTTAAATCCATGCTTGATAAATGCTTGTCAACACTAAACCTAATTGGTTGATCTACACTAGTAGAAAACGGGCCTTTAATCCCGGTTTGTAAGGCCCTTTAGTGCCGGTTCTACAACCGGCACTAAAGGGGGGGGGGACTAAAGGCCCCCCCCCTTTAGTCCCGGTTCGTCACGGCCCGGCACTAAAGGCCCACCACGTGGCGCCTGCCGGGGCCGTTCGCTGGGGGACCTTTAGTCCCGGTTGGTGTTACCAACCGGGACTAAAGGTGGAGCCTTTAGTCCCGGTTGGTAACACCAACTGGGAATAAAAGTATTTAATTCTTTTAATTTTGGTTTATTTTTCCTTTTAATTTTGTGTTTTTCATTTCAAACATATATTATGCTACTACATACTGTACACGTTGTGCATATATATATAAATCGAATTTCTCGTACGACGACCATTCACATACATATATATATACAATTTCTCCTACAATTTGCGGATCATTACATATGCAGGGCATTACTGCTTGATCTTGTAATGGTATTCTCCTTTGGGATCTATGACCTGGTTGACCAGAAATCCAGCTATTTCCTCTTGAATTGCTCGTATGCGAGCCGTTGGTAGGAGCTGGCCCCGCATCTCTATCATCTATAATCAGGAGATCAAGATGAATATATTAGTTGTGTGTATATATATTAGCTAGATCATGATAAAAAAATTATGGATAGTGTTCTGGCAAACGTACCCAAAGAGTTTTTTCATCTATGCTCCTTTCAGACGTGATCATGCGAATATTCTCGCAAACGTAGTATGCGCATAAACTATTCCCCTTCTCCTGCCTCATGCACTTTACGAGAATAAAATTCAATCAGGTAATAATTAATCAAGCATGATAATGGTATTGAAACTAGAATTAAAGAGATACACGGACGTAGCTAGCTAGTACTACTTAATTACCTTGGGTCGCACCCATTTAATTATTGTTTCCATTGGCCGGGAACCTCTTCGATGAACTTTTTCCAAGCCCTGCCCGCCGGCAAAGAAAATGAATAAAGGAGTTATTAACTAGTTGATATCAGGAAATGAAGTAAAGAGGCAGACATAGTGCGATAATGATTGAAATTACCTGTCGAACATCCCCTTCACGGTTGCGTATTCGGATGGATCCTTATATAGTGAGTCCAGTACTTCAACTTTTCCCTTGTCAACTTCAATGATTAACAAGATCCAGTGGAAACTGCATGCGCACACGTTTTTTATAAATAAGCGGGCATGTGCATAACTCATCAACTACACTTATTAACATCTAGTAAGCAAAAAATAGAATTTGTAGTACAAGATTTAGTAACACTCACCCGAAGTTGTAAGGAAGTAGTATTTTTGGTTGGGTGTTTAGTTGCTTCAAAAACTCTAGCAGGAATCTCTCTGTGTCTTCTCTCGAATATTGATCTTCCCATATCGCCTGATTAATCGTATTTGGGTCAATGAACCCAACTCCATAGCGTCTAGTTTTTTTCATTTCATACATCTTCATTCTGCATAATACCACGAAAAAGAATATAGTGAGGATAATTACAGTTAATGAACGAGAGCACATCTAGCTAGCTAGCTAGAGACTTAAATTACAGAAAGAAATCACTTACAGACAATAGCAACTGACGATAGATTTGTCTAGTGCGTCTTGTTGGAATAACTGAAACAACTCTGAAAAATCAATCCACACATCTTTTCCATGGAAGAAATGCTCTGGCTTGACTTTCACCATGAGGGACTCTTCATTGGTATTTGCTGTTTTTTGCATGTACCACGTATGCAAATTGTACATTCTCGTTGGTAGAAGCTTGACATCGTCAGGCTTCACCAGAAGTTTGCCACGGACATATTGGTATTTTACTTCCTCCTCTGTAATCTCGGGGATTTCCCCAAGGCCTAGGAGTTGTTCAACAGTGACACCGGCCTCTTTATCCTGCCTTCTAAGATCGTCGGTTATTGCTGGCCGATCGGCGGTACTCACATGTGTTTGTACAATGAGCGGGGGGATCGATTGCACTGCTTGTTCTCCCAGCTGGGGAACAGTTTTCCTGCTTTTTTTGCCAACTGCTTGGCTCGAGCTCGAGCTCGACTCCTTTTGCCCTGCAGAATATGACTTCTTGATAGACCGCACAGAGTCGGAGTCCTTCTGATTGTCAGCCGGTCGAGCCATATCAATAAAGTGTTGTGATACATGCTCAGGTACTTTCTCCTTTGGCGGCACGGGCGGTTTCGGTGCAAAATGGGCCTTCAATTGGGCATCACATGCGTCGTCGAGTTCCTCCTGAGTCAGGTGGTAAGACAACTTCGGAAGAGGCTTGAGTCTTGGACCATGTTTGAATTTCTTGTCTGTTGTACTGCTAGCCGTCGTAGCTGCGGCCTCTCTCTTCCGCTGTTGCTTAGGCGGAGCACGCTGAGTCTGCTGACTTGGAGGAGGAGGAGTTGGCTGACGCCGTGCCGGACTTGGAGGAGGAGTCGGCTGACGCGGTGCCGGACTTGGAGGAGGAGGAGTTGACTGAAGCGGCGGAGGACTTGGAGAAGGAGGAGTCGGTGGCCATGGAAAGACGATGCAATCCTTTTTCCATAGAATGATACGATGTATGGCCTCTCCCAGTGTTCTCTCCTCGTCACCTCCAAGAATGTCAAGTTGTAGATCGTGATATCCTGACATCACTTCATCAACCCCGACACGACCATAGCCAGCTGGAATGGGATTGCAATGGAAGGTTGCTTCAGGGGGATTTGCTAAAGCATAGCCGTCCGCCACCTTCATGGATAAGTTCTTCACTTTCATGTGTAGCTCACAGTTAGTCCTGTCTTTGATATCATCCACAGGGTAGCAAGCTAGCAGTGCATTATCGATATCGGCCGGGGCGGAACCCACGCTGCTTCTCGGCATAGATGGGACGGTGCTATCCAATGCTGGATCGATCTGCTCATGCTGCCGCTGAGACACCCTTTCCTAGCTGAGTGAGTCGATCTGCTCCTGCTGCCGCCTGACAAATCGTTCCAACTCCAGGTGCGAGGATATTAGGCCTTCAAGGCGGAGTGCTTCCTCCTTCTTCTTCTGCTCCTCATGCTTCTTCTTTCTCGCACGACTTCTATAGTCGTCGTTCCAATCCGCAAACCCCTCATACCACGGAACAACGCCTTTGCCTCGTGTTCTTCCCGGGTGTTCAGGATTCTTCAGGGCGCGTGTAAGCTCGTCGTTATCTCTGTTGGGCGTGAGCACCCCCGATCGAGCTTCTTCTATTGCAATAAGTATTTCGTCTGTCGCTTCTTTAAGACTTGCCTTCACCATAACCAGCCCTGTCTCTGGGTCCAACTTCCCCCCATGCGCATAAAACCATGTCCTGCACCTGGGGGGCCATGTCAATGTAACTGGACTGACCCGTTTACTAATCATCTCTTGCTCAGATTGATGCCACTTAGGCAGGGCCACCTGGTAGCCACCTGGCCCCAGACGATGGTGCCACTTCTTTTTCGCAGCATTAATCTTGTTTTTCCTCAACAGTTCCTTAGCTTCTTCCGATTCCTTGAACTTCACGAAAGCGTCCCAGTGATCTTTTGCCTTCACCAGTGCTCCCGTGAATTCTGGAGTCTTCTTTTTTGATTTGACGTACTTAGCCCATGCATTTTTCTTGAAGGTGTTGAATGCGATCGCCATCTTTTTAAGAGTATAGTTTCTGACTTTCTTCAGATCTACATCTGTCAAATTATCTGGTAGGGTGAAATGTTCCATGAGCGTAGTCCAAAGCACATCTTTTGCTCTTTTGTCGACAAAAGTAACTCCTGCTCGATCTCCCTTTGCTGGCTTTCTCCATTCTTGAACGGAGACCGGGATTTGGTCCCTGACAATAACTCCGCATTGATTCTTGAACGTGGTCGCATTTTTCTTAGGTTCAAGCGGTTCGCCAGTTGATGTTTTGATGGAATCGATGTTGAACTTTACGCCTTTGTCCAACTTTTTGGCCGGGCCTCGAACTACCCTGTCGCTTGTACAAGATTTGCTCGATCCGGAGGCCTAAAAGAAGAAAGATCGATTTGTTAATACATACAAATCAATTAAGACATGTAATGATCACTGGATGGCTTATATATTAAATATACCTCGCCGGTCATTGTTATTTGAAGAACATTTTCTTCGTCAACATCGTTGTCGTCACCTTCATCTATTCGTTCGTCTTCATCAAACATCATACCCTCACCCGAAGGGTTCAGATATTGCGAGCCGTCATCATGATCATCTGGGCTCGTGGAGCGTATGATGTCGAACACAGCCTCTTCTCCTTCTCTGTCGGTATTGTCCATAGCTTTTATTTAACTAATCCAGAAAGAAAGATAAAACAATTTAGTATTCAGAGATCCGAAAGGTTGATGCATGAGATCAGAAAGAAATTGGATCAACTTGTGCACATCCATAATGGGGGCATTCCTGATAATTAATCCCTTAAAGGACTAAGAAAATCTATTGCAAATACAACATTAAAATATGCAACTTTTGCAAATACTAATTGCTATACATTGGATCAAATATCAAAATTCCTCAACGTTTTTATATCTAACATTTATCTAGCTATAACTAAAAGTATAAAAAACTAAAAACCATTCATCTAACATTTCTATAACTAAAAGTATAAAAAATTTAAAAACAGAAAAAAAACACTAATTAAGCATACTTCTATACATCCATTAAAAAACAGAAAAACAACATTATATAAAAAAAATCTATACTAATTAAACACTAATTATATCCATCTAACATGCATTCATACATACATATATACTAGTGAAAAACAACTAATACATCTAAATAGAAAATGTGTGTGTGTGTGTGTGTTCATGCATGTGTGTGTGTGGGGGGGCTCGGGGACGGGCGGCCGGCCATGGCGGCAGGGGGCGAGGGAGGGGGGGGAGAGGGAGGAACTAAGCTCACAGCGGGGCGACAGCGAGGCGAGGCGAATCGGGGGCAGCGACAGCGTCGGGGCAGGCGGCGCAACGAGGAGCGGGCGTGCGCGCGCGGGCCGGCGGCGCCGTCGGGGATCGGCGAGGAAGGGCGCGTCCGGAGTAGGGGTCGACGAGGAGGGACGGGCGACCGGCGTCGGGGGCGGCGACGGCGTCGATCGGGGCAGGCGGCGGCGCGCAGTAGCCTGGCGGCGTCGTCTGTGTTTGGCGTCGAGAGAATGGAGAGGATGGTGAATTTTTCGTAAGTGGAGTTATATGAGAGCCTTTAGTCGCGTTTGGTGGTTCCAACCGCGACTAAAGGCCACCTTTAGTCGCGGTTGGAGCCACCAACCGCGACTAAAGGTCTCGCTTCCCGCCATTTGGACTGGATGAAATTCACCTTTAGTCGCGGTTGGTGGCTCCAACCGCGACTAAAGGCCTGTTCCTGGCACGGCGCAGTGTGGTGGATGTTTAGTCCCACCTCGCCCAGCGAAGGGCGCTCTCACTGGTTTATAAACCCCGGCGCGGTAGCTCATTCGAGCTCCTCTCTAAAGCAGGCCTACAAGGCCTACCGTTCTTTCCTGCCCTGTGGGCCATACTGGGCCTTGCGGGCCTGCATCCTGGCCCAACTAGTGGGTGTCTAGTCGTATGCAGGCCGTGGCGGCCCAGTAGGCGGGCTTTTTTTTTTACTTTTCAGTTTTTTTTTGTTTTCTTCTATATTTATTTTCTTTTGTTTCTTGGTTGTTTTTTGCTTTATTTAGAGTTTCTGAGTGAATATTTTTGCTTTAGGTCAAAAAAATTATAAACTTTCTGTTAGTGCCAGTAGTTTTCAAAATTGAATTATTTGAAATTTGTGTGAATCACTAGTTTTTGAATAACTTTATTTTAAAAACAGATTTTTCAGTGATTCTTTTTTCTGCTGTTTAATATTAGTGTGTTTTATCATTATATTCAATTTGGTAATTCTTAGGTTATTTAAAAAAAATGAAATGCCTTTGTAACAGACGAGTTTTCGTCCGAAAGCGTGATACTTCGAAAGAGATTGTCCATTTTGTACACGAAGTGCATCCAGTTTTGCCGTAAAAAAATGAAATGCCTTGGGTGAAATGATGATACCATGCCAACTTTCAACCTTTTCTGATTGTGATTTGTAGTGCTTTTCAATTTCAGGGTCATTTAGCTCAAAAAAATCAGTAAATGCATGAAAAATAGCAAATGAAGTCAGAAAGGGTTGAAAATTGATGAAGTGGCTTTGGACATAATATTTCTTCGTGTTTCAAATGCCAAAACACATAAGTCCGAGTTCTATTACAAAGATTCCCTCCGGTTTGTCCGAAGTGGGACTTTCCAAATATATAAGTCCGGAAACTAACTAGAGAAGCCGGTCACATCCCAGAGTGGGATCTTTGGATATAAAACTTTTTCTTCGCGTGTGTCCCTTTGTGCCGTAACCATGGACAATCTTCATCGTTTAACTTGATGCTCGGGTCAACATGCACTGTGAAGGGAGCAATTTCGTGAAACTTTTCATAATCTTCTGACATGTCTGTCTTGTCCTCCACTCCCACGATGTTTCTTTTCCCTGAAAGAACTATGTGGCGCTTTGGCTCATCGTATGATGTATTCGCTTCCTTATCTTTTCTTTTTCTCGGCTTGGTAGACATGTCCTTCACATAGAAAACCTGCGCCACATCATTGGCTAGGACGAATGGTTCGTCTGCGTACCCAAGATTGTTGAGATCCATTGTTGTCATTCCATACTGCGGGTCTTCCTTTACCCCGCCTCCTCTCAGATTGACCCATTTGCACCGAAACAAAGGGACCTTCAAACCAAGTCCGTAGTCAAGTTCCCATATCTCCTCTATGTAACCATAATATGTGTCCTTTGGCCTATTGGTGTTTGCTGCATCAAAGCGGACACCACTGTTTTGGTTGGCGCTCTTTTTATTTTGGGCGATCGTGTAAAATGTATTCCCATTTATCTCGTACCCTTTGAAAGTCAATATAGTCGAAGATGGTAACTTGGATAGCAAGTACAGGTCATCTGCAACAGTGTCATCATGCATGAGATGTGTCTGCAACCAACCGGCGAAAGTCACAGTTTGTTCATGTGTAATCCAGTCGTCAGACTGCTCCGGGTGTTTGGAGCGTAGAATATTCTTGTGTTGCTCGATATACGGAGCCACCAAGGCGGAACTTTGTAGAACTGTGTAGTGTGCTTGTGCCAAAGAATGCCCATCCCGGCATATTACTGAATTCTTTCCTAGCGTGCCTTTTCCACCCAGTCTGCCCTCATGCCGCGATTCAGGAACACCAATCGGCTTAATGTCAGGAATAAAGTCAACACAAAACTCAATGACCTCCTCTGTTTCATGGCCCTTGGAGATGCTTCCTTCTGGCCTAGCACGATTACGAACATATTTCTTTAAGACTCCCATGAACCTCTCAAAGGGGAACATATTGTGTAGAAATACAGGACCCAGAATGGCAATCTCCTCGACTAGGTGAACTAGGACGTGCGTCATGATATTGAAGAAGGATGGTGGGAACACCAACTCCAAACTGACAAGACATTGCACCAAATCATTCTCTAACCTTGGTAAGATTTCTGGATCGATTACCTTCTGAGAGATTGCATTGAGGAATGCACATAGCTTCACAATGGCTAATCGAACGTTTTCCGGTAGAAGCCCCCTCAATGCAACCGGAAGCAGTTGCGTCATAATCACGTGGCAGTCATGAGACTTTAGGTTCTGGAACTTTTTCTCTGCCATATTTATTATTCCCTTTATATTCGACGAGAAGCCAGACGGGACCTTCATACTGATCAGGCATTCGAAGAAGATTTCCTTCTCTTCTTTGGTAAGAGCGTAGCTGGCATGACCCTGGAACTGCTTTGGATCCATGCCGTCTTCTCCGTGCATACGTTGCTGGTCCTCCCGTGCCTCCGGTGTATCTTTTGTTTTCCCATACACGCCCAAGAGGCTTAGCAGGTTCACGCAAAGATTCTTCGCCACGTGCATCACGTCGATTGCAGAGCGGACCTCTAGGTCTTTCCAATAGGGTAGGTCCCAAAATATAGATTTCTTCTTCCACATGGGTGCGCGTCCGTCAGCGTCATTCGGAACAGATTGTCCGCCAGGACCCTTTCCAAAGATTACTTTTAAATCCTTGACCATATCAAGTATATCATCACCAGTACGGTGGCGAGGCTTCTTTCGGTGATCTGCCTCACCTTTGAAATGCTTGCCTTTCTTTCTTACGGGATGCCTGCTCTGAAGAAATCGACGATGCCCCAGGTACACATTCTTCTTACATTTATCCAAATATATACTATCGGTATCATCTAAACAGTGCATGCATGCGTGGTATCCCTTGTTTGTCTGTCCTGAAAGGTTACTGAGAGCAGGCCAATCATTGATGGTTACAAACAGCAACGCTCGCAAGTCAAATTCCTGCTGTTTGTGCTCATCCCACGCACGTACACCTTTTCCATTCCACAGCTCTAAAAGTTCTTCGACTAATGGCCTTAGGTACACATCAATGTCGTTGCCGGGTTGCTTGGGGCCTTGGATGAGCACTGGCATCATAACGAACTTCCGCTTCATGCACAACCAAGGAGGAAGGTTATAGATACATAGAGTCACAGGCCAGGTGCTATGATTGCTGCTCTGCTCCCCAAAAGGATTGATGCCATCTGCACTTAAACCAAACCATACGGTCCTTCCGTCATCTGCAAAGTCCTTCCACTTTCTCTCGATTTTTCTCCACTGTGATCCGTCAGCGGGTACTCTCAACTTCCCGTCTTTCTTATGGTCATCTTTGTGCCATCGCATCAACTTGGCATGCTCTTTATTTTGGAACAAACATTTCAACCGTGGTATTATAGGAGCATACCACATAACCTTGGCAGGAATCTTCTTCCTGGGGCGCTCACCCGCAACATCACCAGGGTCATCGTGGCCGATCTTATATCACAATGCACAGCATACCGGGCATGCATTCAAATCCTCGTACTCACCGCGGTAAGAGGATGCAGTCATTAGGGCATGCATGTATCTTCTGCACCTCTAATCCTAGAGGGCAGACGGCCTTCTTTGCTTCGTACGTACTGTCGGGCAATTCGTTGTCCTTTGGTAGCTTATTCTTCATTATTTTCAGCAACTTTTCAAATGCCTTGTCAGGTACACCATTCTCTGCCTTCCATTGCAGCAATTCCAGTGTGGTACCCAGCTTTTTCTTGTCATCTTCGCAATTTGGGTACAACAATTTCTTGTGATCCTCTAACATGCGCTGCAACTTCAGCTTCGCCTTTTCACTTGCATAGTTTCTATTTGCATCGGCAATGGCCCGACCAAGATCATCAGCGGGCTCATCTGATGCCTCTTCTTCAGCTCCTTCCTGCATTGCCGGCTCAGCTTCTTCCCCCATTGTTGTACCATCGTATTCATGGAACCCATGGCCAGGATAGCTGTCGTCATCCTCTTCTTCTTCATTCTCTTCCATTAGGACCCCTCTTTCTCCGTGCTTGGTCCAACAGTTATAGCCGGACATGAAACCGGACTCAAACAGGTGGACGTGAATGGTTCTTGAGTTAGAGTAATTTCGATCATTCTTACAGCCAGCACATGGACAATACATAAAACCATCCGCCCGCTTGTTTGCCTCAGCCGCACCCAGAAAAGTATGCACGCCATTAATGAACTGGGGAGAGCATCGGTCATCGTACATCCATTGCCGGCTCATCTTCATTACACAACACCGAAAAGACCAAATTAATACAAGTTCATACATAAAGTTCATACACACTTGTTCTCATAAAGCAACATACAAACTCTCTAGCTAAAGCATTTAAATGCAACAACAAATGCGATCAAGATCGCAACTAAGGTAACAATTGATCCAACAACATAGTGATACCAAGCCTCACTATCAATGGCATATTTCTTAAATTTTCTAATCTTCAAGCGCATTGCATCCATCTTGATCTTGTGATCATCGACGACATCGGCAGCATACAACTCCAGTTTCATCTTCTCTTCTTCAACTCTTTTCAATTTTTCTTTCAAATACTCGTTTTCTTTTTCAACTAAATTTAACTTCTTGACAAGAATATCTATGTCGGTTGCAATTTCCGGTTCACATACCTCCTAGATAAAAATATCTATGTCAACTTGATGGGCATAATTGTCATAAACGCGAAATGCAACAAATACTTATAAAAGAGAATATATATACCACATCCGAATCATAAACCGGACGAGGGCCGACGGGGACGGATATCAAAGTCATGGCACTATGTATAACAAACAATCATACATGTAAGAAAATTATACAATTAACTATGTAAATCATACAAATAAGATTTTTTTTTATAAAAAGGATAAGAACGAACAAGAGGCTCACCAATGTGTGGTGACGGCGACGGGACGGTGCGGGCGATCGACGGTGGTTAGGACGGGGACGGGAAGGCACTAAGTAAACCACACCTACACATGCAAGGTAAGAAGTTAATTTGAGCTCAAATTGCATATAAATCAAATGAACTACCACATATAAATACTCCCAAACTAAAACCCACAAATCACTATACTTATAGAGCATTGCAAGAGCTAATCTAGCAATGAGAGATGAAAGGACAAAGTTGCTAACCTTTGTGAACACTTGGATGGATGGGGTGCCTCCAAATCTTGACAAATTTTGCCAAAAATGGAGGATGAGCTCGAGGAAGAGGAAGAACAAAGGAGGGGAAGAAGGGGGAAAAAAAGGGAGGAGTACTGTGATCGGGCTGGCCGAATTCATATAGGGGATCTTTAGTCCCAGTTGGTATCACCAACCGGGACTAAAGGGGGGGCCTTTAGTCCCGGTTGGTGATACCAACCGGGACTAAAGGGGCTCGTGGGGGCCCCAGCTGACACCAGCCTGCCACCACCCTTTAGTCCCGGTTCGTGTTACGAACCGGGACTAAAGGGGGGGCCTGTAGTCCCGGTTGGTGATACCAACCGGGACTAAAGGGGCTCGTGGGGGCCCCAGCTGACACCAGCCTGCCACCACCACATTAGTCCCGGTTCGTGTTACGAACCGGGACTAAAGGTCCGGAACGAACCGCGACTAATGATGCCCGTCCCGAACCGGGACTAATGGTCACATTAGTGCCAGTTCAAAACCCGACCGGGACTAAAGCTGCGGACAAAAGGTCCGTTTCCTACTAGTGCTAGTGTCACCTATCCGGACTTATCCGTGCAGCCACATTTGCCGGTATGGGACCTTGACTTGGTCTGGCTTTGTGCTCTTTTATCGGCACCACCACACTAGGGAGGGTTATGCGTGCGTGCTTCCCTGATCAGGTAGACGACGATAATCCTGTGAGCCCAGTTGAGTTATTTTGCCGGCGTACCCGTTTGGGACAGTTAGTGGCCACGACGGTGGCAGGTGTCACGGGGTGACACAGGGGCCACCCAGGACATGACCCTGGGAGGGTATGATTGTCGCTGGTACAATAGAGGAGTCACGGGTGAGGCAGGTTTCATTGGAGCAGCACCGGTCCACCCGAATGGGAGCACGACGCCAGGAGCTCCATAGTGTGGGTAAAGTGCGCAACCTCTGCAGAGTGTATGAATCTATTCGAATAGCCGCGTCCACGGTATTGGACAGTACGTACTAGGCCACTGAAAGGTCAACCGTAACAATGATAATAATGATGGAAGAACTTGTCTTATGTTCGGAAGTGCTCAGTGGATTATGAGCGTTCCGGGGGTTGTGGGACAACCCGGACGAGAGTAAGTTGGTAACAGTGAGCGCTTAAGCACTTAATATGATCTTTGCCATGCTATTGTTTGCTGCATTGTTTTGGTTGCCATGAGCATGCGAGTACATTCCAAGTACTCACCTGGCGTGTCATGCCAGATGCAGGAGAAGCCGAGGACGAAGGTCCCGAACGTTCGCGCTATGCTAACTAGGCCGTGTCCAAAGCAGTGTCCCTGTGGATGGAGTTTTCCACGCTATGTTCCACTACGCCGTAGTTCTATCTAGTAGTATCGAGGCCCTGCTATGTTCCTTAAATAATGTAGATATTGTCATAGCACCTGATGTGCTTCTGGCCTCGCTATCGATGTAAATTACGAGCTTGTACTCGAGAGATATATCAATAAAGTTCAGTTCTGTTATGTTCCAAGTTGTTGTGTGTTTCTAGAAGACATGATCTCTGGGTTGGAAACACTGGGTAAACCGGTCCTCTGAGCCGGGGTGCCACAACACTTGGTATCAGAGCCGCGCTGACTGTAGGATACCCTAGTTAACCCTGCGCTAGAGCCGTGACTAGTTTAGAGCTTTGGTGTGTGTTGCTTGTTGCATCTGAGTGCTACATTGCATGCATACAGTTTTTATTGTGCTAACCGCTAGTTTAATGAGTGTAGATGGCACCAGTTCCGTACCACTACAACCATGAGCCGGCACCGTTCACTTTTCCAGTACTGCTTCGTAGTGTCTGGCTTCGGTTGTATCCCAACGGCGAAGACCCAGTATACCAGGTGTTCCGAGAGAAGCTTGCTGGTTCAGTATACGAGTATCACGCGGAGGCCTTTCTTACTGCGAGTTCAGGTATTGGCAGCTACTCCCGTTCTTCCAAGGTCGGAACTGCTTCTACTCCGGAGTTGGCGATCCAGTTTGCTGCAATGGAGGCTCTCACTGACTTGCACTTCCACGAGGTCGAGATGCAAACTCATCCAGGTTTCTTTCACTACCCCACCCTGTCGCCTGCGATAGGGCGAGTCCTTTTCGCACCTGTTGACCTGGCGAGTGATCATGCTACTGGTGTTTTATCTCGTTATCTGAACGCCAGTTACTGGATGATCACTTCACTAGCTGAGGAGCTGACTCATGCCCGAGAGGCACTTGCAGCTGTGGCAGCAGCACAGTCTCCTCCTCCACCTCCCTTTTCACCTGTGTATACCCCACCCATTCCACCTTCTGAGACTCCTTCTAGCTCGTTCAGACTGCCAGGCTTTTCGTCTGGTAGCCGACGTGAGACCCCGGCAGAGTGGGCCTCACTCCTAGCTACTCCAGCTGCTCCGATGCTGCGGCATCGTGCTTCTTCTCCTTCAGAGGGGGAACCTTCCCGTCTGCGTCATCGTGTTTCCTTTGATCCGAAGGCCGAGATTCACATCATCAGCTCAGATTCCGAGACCAGATCAGACGACGAGGAGTCTTCAGTCTGCCAGTGTTCGTGCCACCCGCGCCACTAGAGTGGAGGCTTGAGTTTTAGTGCATGCATCATAGCATCCCTGCATATGTCAACTGCCGTATGAGCAGTCCAGTCATGATAATCCCCTACTAGCTTGTCATGTATGATGTTGGGTTGCCTTGTATAATTATGTTGTTCGCTTTATTTCTCTCTTTTTATTTGGCTTCTTTTCTGGTGTCATACTACCCTGCTTTTCCCTTATGGATGTTCCTCATCGATTCGTTATTTTGCAATGGGAACAAATTTAGGATGAAGAGGTGTAGTAATCAAGGCGGCGATGGAACTCCCGTTCGTCGATCCGCCAGACAAGCAGGACAGCCACCAGAAGATTTGCCACCTCCGCCACCATAGTCACCAACCACTGATCAGATTATGAGAATATTTGAAGAGAAAAGAAATCAAGATCTCATGGAATTTCTGAAATGTATGCAGACTATGGTGGGTCAGAATAACAATAATGGGACACACTGTAAGTTGTTTGATTTTCAGCGTACCAAGCCACACATTTTTGGTCAAGCTGTGGATCCTATGGAAGCTGATGACTGGCTAAGGACCATGGAAAAGAAGTTGGACATAGCCCGCTGTGATGAGTCAGACAAGGTTCCTTTTGTTACTCACTACCTGGAGGGACCAGCAGCTATATGGTGGGACAACACAAAAATAATGTGGCCCTCTGGAGAAGATATTTCTTGGGAGAAGTTCAAAGAGGTATTCCGCAAGTATCATATTCCTACCGGCATAATGAAGGTGAAGCAGAGGGAATTCTTGGCCCTTACTCAAGGGAATATGTCAGTGGGTGAGTATCTGAACAAATTTAATAATCTGGCACGGTACTCTACCCACGACGTGTCCACAGAAGAAAGGAAGATTGACCGATTCCTAGGAGGGCTGAATCATACCCTCCGCTGTCAGCTCTGTATGCTGGACTTTCCTTACTTCCAGACTTTGGTGAACAAGGCTTTTATAGCTGAGCGAGAGCATAAGTCAGGATATGAGGATCGCAAGCGGAAGTTTGAACCGAAGAAGGACAACCGGGAGCAGTTTGCGCAGAAGCCACGCATTTGGCAACCAGGGCCGTCTGAATACAAGCCTGTCTGGAACAATGGCAACAACAACAATAAGGCAGTCAGTGAGGACAAGACCTTCGGCAAACAGCCAGTGATGGAGGATTGCTGTCGCAACAACACATGCTTTACTTGTGGCCAGAGCAGGCATTACTCCAAGCAGTGCCCCACAAGAAATGCAAAGCTATCATCTGACTACAAGCCACAAGTCAACAATGTTGGACGCCGCCCCAATACGAACTTCTACCGCGGCCAAGTCCATCATATCTCCGCTGAAGAAGCCTGTGAAGCACCAGATGTGGTCCTTGGTATGTTTTCTGTTAACAACATACCTGTAATAATTTTATTTGATTCTAGGGCTTCTCATTCGTTTATTTCGCGGAGTTTTGCCACCTTGCACAAATTTTCTCCTTCCCTTTTGGAAAAAATCATGGTGGTACAATCCCCTGGCTCCATGCGCAGAACAAATGTGATATACAAAGATCTGGAAATTTTGATACATGGCGTCAAGTTTCCAGCTACTCTTGTTGCCATTGAATCCCCCGGACTGGATGTAATACTGGGGATGGATTGGTTGGTACCACATCAGGTGTGTATCAACTATGCCACCAGGGCAGTGACATTGGCTAACCCGGCAGGCCAAACAGTGCAATTCACTGCTAGCAGAATGATGTCCAAGAAAGGGATGGCATTCAAAGCCATAGTCATAGACATAAATCGGATTCCAGTAGTCAGTGAATTCCCGGATGTATTCCTAGAAGAGTTACCGGGAATGCCACCTGATCGGGAACTCAAGTTTGCTATTGAGGTTGTTCCCGGAACAGCTCCAATTTACAAGAAGTACTACCGCGTGCCTTCACCAGAGCTGGTGGAATTAAAGAAACAGTTGGAGGAATTATTGCAGAAAGGGTATATTCGTCCAAGTACTTCACCATGGGGATCACCTGTGCTGTTTGTTAAGAAGAAGGATGGCAGCCTATGAATGTGCGTAGACTATCGCCAACTGAATGAGGTCACCATCAAAAATAAATATCCGCTCCCCTGCATTGATGATTTGTTTGACCAGTTAAACTGGGCCTGGGTATTCTCCAAGATTGACCTTTGAACAGGGTATCATCAGTTAAAAATCAGAAAAGAGGATATCCCCAAGAGAGCCTTCACCACAAGATATGGCCTGTATGAATTCACAGTCATGTCATTTGGGCTGACAAATGCTCCAGCCTATTTCATGAGCATGATGAATAAGGTCTTCATGGACAAATTTGTGGTAGTCTTCATTGATGATATTCTTATCTATTCAAAAGATGAAGAGGAGCACACGCAACATCTCCGTACTGTCCTGGAAAGACTAAGGACCCATCGCTTGTACGCCAAATTCAGTAAATGCGAATTTTGGCTAAGAGAGGTGGGATTTCTGGGACATGTTCTGTCAGAATAGGGTGTGGCCGTCGACCCCAGCAAAGGGACTGCTGTATTAAACTGGAGGACCCCAGCCACAGTAACTGAAGTCCGCAGCTTTGTGGGATTGGCAGGCTACTACCGTCGCTTCATTGAAGGCTTCTCAAAAATAGGCAAGCCATTGACAGAATTGCTGAAAAAGAACCACAAATTTGCTTGGACGGAAGAATGTGATAGCAGTTCATGGAATTAAAGACGAGGCTAACTAGAGCCCATGTCTTAGTTCTTCCACACATCCACAAGAGCTTTGATATGTACTGCGATGCTTCCAGGTGTGGAATCGGATGCGTTCTAATGCAAGAAGGAAATGCCGTAGCATATGCATCCAGACAGCTACGACCTCATGAAGAGAACTATCCCACGCATGATTTGGAATTGGCAGCCGTGATTCATGCATTAAAGATTTGGAGGCATTATCTCATAGGACAGCGGTGTGAAATATACACAGACCACAAGCGTCTCAAGTATATCTTCACTCAACCTGACCTTAATCTCAGACAGAGAAGATGGCTTGAATTAGTCAAGGATTATGACATTGGAATTAATTACCATCCGGGAAAAGCCAATGTGATTGATGATGCCCTCGGCAGAAAACAAGGCACCATAAACACAATAATGGAGGGAATCCATCCGAGGCTACGAGAAGAGCTTGCCAAGCTGAATATGGTGCTATGCGGCCCAATTAGCCCGGATACATTGGAAATTACTCCGACACTTATGGACGAAATTAAGGCAGCTCAGAAATCAGATGAAGGCATACAAGAGATGAATGAGCGCATTCCGCAAGGAAAGGCCAAGTCCTTCCATATTGATGATCAAGGTACCCTATGGTTTGAAAACTGAATATGTGTGCCTGATCAAGACAGCTTGAGATAGCAAATACGCAGAGAGGCACATGAGTCTGCATATTCTATCCATCCGGGAGGAACAAAAATGTACCAGGACTTGAGAGAAACCTTTTGGTGGCCAGGAATGCGAAGGGACATAGCATACTATGTCGCCTGTTGTGACATCTGCAACAGAGTCAAGGCCGAACACCAGAAACCCGCTGGGCTACTGCAACCTTTACCAGTTCCCCAGTGGAAATGGGATGACATATGCATGGATTTCATTGTTGGACTACCCAAGTCAACAAGAGGCCATGATGTTATCTGGGTCATCGTGGATATACTTACGAAAGTGGCTCACTTCCTTCCGGTAAAGACCACTTTCAACGCTTATCAACTGGCACAGCTCTACATGTCCCGGATAGTCAGCCTTCACGGAGTACCCAAGTCTATCACATCAGATAGGGGCTCCTTGTTCACTTTAGCATTCTGGCTGCGACTGCACCAAGCCCTGGGAACTGTGCTAAAGCATAGTATGACATACCATCCACAGACAGATGGGCAGACAGCACGTGTGAATCAGATATTGGAAGATATGCTTCGGTCCTGTGCTCTCACCTATGGACCCAAATGGGAGGATAGCCTACCCTATGCAGACTTCTCCTACAATAACAGTTATCAGCCGAGTCTCAAGATGTCCCCATTCGAAGCCCTGTATGGACGGAAATGTCGCACTCCCTTAAATTGGTCTCAGACAGGAGACAACCGTATCTTCGGCACGGATTTGATACTTGAGGCTGAAAAGAAAGTCAAAGATATCCAGGAGCGTCTTCGAGCAACCAAGTCCCGTCAAAAGAGCTATTATGACCCAAAGCATCGGGAAGTAACTTTTGAGCCCGCAGAATATGCTTATCTCCGAGTTACCCCCATGAAAGGAATAAAGAGGTTTCATACCCGAGGAAAGCTCACACCGAGATACATTGGTCCCTTTCCAGTCAAGGCTAGAAGAGGTAGAGTGGCATATCAGTTAGAGCTACCACCGGAGTTGTCTGATGTTCACGACGTCTTCCACATATCACAGTTGAGAAAGTGCATTGCACCTCCAATCAAACAGGTAGATATGAGTGAGCTAGAGTTGACCAAGGATTTTACCTACGAGGAAAGACCTGTTAGAATATTGGATGAGATGGAAAGAACTACCAGAAGTAAGACAATCAAATTTTACAAGGTGTTGTGGGATCACCATACTGAGGAAGAGGCTACCCGGGAAAGAGAGGATTTTCTGAGATCAGCATATCCCCACTTTTTCCCTGAGCAACCGAATCTTGAGGACGAGATTCATTCTAAGGGGGGTAGGTTTGTGACACCCTGGTTTTTGGCAACTTTTTCTTTTCAAAATCTTTGTGGCTTTGTTTGCAATTTGGATGGTTTTTGAACCTTTTCAGTTGACTTTGGACTTATGAATTTCTCTTAATGATCCAAAGCCCTCAGCATCTTGCCAAAATCTTGTCACTCACCTTCTGGATCAAATTCTAATTCTTCATCTTTCCCAATTATTCATTTTCCTCCTTTGGGAAAATCTATCATCACTATGGTTTACAAAGCAACCTATAGTTCTGATGATCAGAAAAATCCCAAATTAATACCACACTTTCTTGTCATCATCTACTCCCTCAATCTTCAAAAACATTTCATGGTCTGTTATAAAATTTAGTCCAGAAAACTCCATTTGTCTTCTGGACAGTACTGGCCATTTATGAAGCAACTCATATTTTCCCAACTAAGAAAACTCTCAGAAAATTCCCTGAGGTATTAGGGAACCTATCTTGCCACAATATCCAAAAATATCATCTTGTCCAGTACAAATTTTCATCAGCAATATTCTGACCAGTTTCTGCTCAAATGGAACCTCTGTGAAGGAAGTACCAGCTAGAGGTATCCACATGAGCTGAAATTTTTATGACATCTTCTATCCACCAAATAACTCTCCTACACCAGATTGCAGCTGCAGCAGATCAACCAGATGAGTGCTACAAGCACATCTTTCTTCTGGTACATTAAAAGCAGTTCTACATGAACCATATTCAAATCTTGATGAAATTCTCTCAAACTTGGCCAGCTTGGAGTCCTTCCAAGAAAGATCATCCCAGACATCTCCTCTGGCTCCATCTCCAGCTCACCTCTCCTCTAGACCCGTCTCAAGTTTTCTGTCAGAAACTGTAGCTGAAGCTACACTTCGAACCAGAGTGCACCTAGACGAACCAGAGGGACGGAGAGGCTAAGTGATGAAAGGAGAACATGCTAGACAAGGTGCGCCAGACATGTGTGTCCTCCAAGTGCCAATGCCCGTGGTGAGCCCGGCACTGGCATGCCAAAACACACGCTCTGCACCGCGCCCGTGTCTGTTGAGTCGCGTCCGACTGCCTCGCATGATCCTTCCTTGTCCCAGCTCGCCAGCATCTTCTCCTTCCCCCACCTGGCCGTTCTGGAGGGCTCCCCTCGCCGGAATCGTCCCCGGCGGCCGCCACGCATGCGGGCAATGTGGCACCCGTGCGGCCACAGTGGCTTTGCTGCTCGTCGCCTTCCTCCGCTAGCCGCCACCGCTGCATTAACTCCTCCTACCCTCCTCCGTCCGGTCGCCCGCTCCCAGCCAGCCAGCGCGATGTCCTGGCACCGGCGACGTGGCCCGAGCTCCGCCGCTCCAGAAGCTCCTCCTCCCGCCTATAAATAGGCCTCCGCGGCCTCTCCCCGCTCCTCACCCAACCTCCTCCGCCTCATAGAGACCCCATAAGCATCGAGCCACGGCCGAGAGGCCCTCTGGCCTCGCCATTCGCTGGTATTCCGCAGCCGATCCCCTCACTGCTATAGCTCGATTTCCCCCACCCCAGCTCTGCCCAACTCCACATTCGAGCTCACCGCACTCCCACGACTCCGCCCGACCTCTTCCCGAGCCCAATCGCTGCCGGAATCGCCGTCGCCGACGACCCCCAAACCAGCCGCCGCCGGAGAAGAAGAGAGCGACGCCGTCAGGCCGTCTCCAGAACGCCACTGGTACAGGGAGGACCGCCGTCGAGTGGCCGATGCATATCCGCAGTCTCCCGAGCTCGCCGCCGTCGCTAACTCCGGCTATCGCCGTCGGTGAGCCGCCCGTTTACTATGCCCTCTCTTTTTCTTTTAAATATGACAGCTGGGGCCCGCTCGTCAGTGACTCTGCCGCATCCGAAGCGGTACTTAAGTGGAGGCATATTCAGAAAATACGCCTTCGACGTGGCCCTCTGCTGATTTTCCTAATTTCTGTTAAATTCCAGATTTGACCAGTAACTTTGACCGTCCATAACTTTTTAACCATAAGTCCAAATCAATTGATTCTTTTTGCTCTGGGTTTGTCTTGATCTTCTCTATTTCTGGAAACATTTGGTATTTTTTCCATGCTCACAGAATTTCTGGTGCACAGAACAGTAATATATGACTTTTTCCTTTGCACTTTTAAAATATTTTCAGAAGGAGATTCTTTTGGTTTTGAAGCCCAAGAGTTTGCGGACAACCCAGCAGAGAAAGGCAAGCCATGTCATCCATTGCATGAAGCATTTCAATGGTGTTGGTTATTTAATTGAATTATATGCATTATTTCAATATGTGATAATTCATAGTAAATTAATTGGATGCCTAGCTACTGCCATGTTAATTTATTCTCATTTAAATCCATGCTTGATAAATGCTTGTCAACACTAAACCTAATTGGTTGATCAAGTGTCTGCTATCCGAACTTATCCGTGCAGCCACATTTGCCGGTATGTGACGGCCTTGACTTGGTCTGGCTTTGTACTCTTTTATCGGTACCACCACACTTGGGAGGGTTATGGGTACGTGCGTGCTGCCCTGATCAAGAAGACGACGATAATCCTGTGAGCCCAGTTGAGTTATTTTGCCGGCATGCCCGTTTGGGACAGTTAGTGGCCACGACGGTGGCAGGTGTCACGGGGTGACACAGGGGCCACCCAGGACATGACCCTGGGAGGGTATGATTGTCGGTGGTACAATAGAGGAGTCACGGGTCAGGCAGGTTTCGTTGGAGCAGCACAGGTCCACCCGAATGGGAGCACGAGGCCAGGAGCTCCATAGTGTGGGTAAAGTGTGCAACCTCTGCAGAGTGTATGAATCTATTCGAATAGCCGTGTCCACGGTATTGGACAGTCCGTACTAGGCCACTGAAAGGCCAACCGTAACAATGATAATAATGATGGAAGAACTTGTCTTATGTTCGGAAGTGCTCAGTGGATTATGAGCGTTCCGAGGGTTTTGGGACAACCCGGACGAGAGTAAGTTGGTAACAGTGAGCGCTTAAGCACTTAATATGATCTTTGCCATGCTATTGTTTTCTACATTGTTTTGGTTGCCATGAGCTTGCGAGTACATTCCATGTACTCTCCTGGCGTATCATGCCAGATGCAGGAGAAGCCGAGGACGGAGGTCCCGAAGGTTCGTGCTACGCTAACTAGGCTGTGTCCCCAGCAGTGTCCCTGTGGATGGAGTTTTCCGTGCTATGTTCCGCTACGCCGTAGTTCTATCTAGTAGTATCGAGGCCCTGCTATGTTCCATAAATAATGTAGATATTGTCATAGCACCTGATGTGCTTCTGGCCTCGCTATCGATGTAAATTACGAGCTTGTACTCGAGAGATATATCAATAAAGTTCAGTTCAGTTCTGTTCCAAGTTGTTGTGTGTTTCCAGAAGACATGATCTCTGGGTTGGAAACACTGGGTAAACCGGTCCTCTGAGCTGGGGTACCACAATGCCCTAGAGGCAATAATAAAATGGTTATTATCATATTTCCTTGTTCATGATAAAGGTTTATTATTCATGCTAGAATTGTATTGACCGGAAACTTAAATACATGTGTGGATACATCAACAAATACCGTGTCCCTAGTGAGCCTCTACTAGACTAGCTCGTTGATCAAAGATGGTTAAGGTTTCCTAACCATAGACATGAGTTGTCATTTGATAACGGGATCACATCATTAGGAGAATGATGTGATGGACAAGACCCAACCGTAAGCTTAGCACCAGATCGTTTAGTCTATTTGCTACAGCTTTCTTCATGTCAAGTATCTGTTCCTTAGACCATGAGATCGTGCAACTCCCTAACACCGGAGGAATACTTAGTGTGTATCCAAATGTCACTTCATAACTGGGTGATCATGAAGGTGCTCTACAGGTATCTCCAAAGGTGTTTTTTGGGTTGGCACGAATCGAGACTGGGATTTGTCACTCCGTATGACGGAGAGATATCTCTGGGCCCTCTCGGTAATACAACATCATAAAGAGCTTGCAAGAAATGTGGCTAATGGGTTAGTCACTGGATCTTATATTACAGAACGAGTAAAGAGACTTGCCAGTAACGAAATTGAACTAGGTATGGAGATACCGACGATCGTATCTCGGGCAAGTAACATATCACCGGACAAAGGGAATTGCATACGGGATTAACCGAATCCTTGACATCGTGTTTCAACCGATAAGAGATCTTCGTGGAATATGTAGGAATCAATATGGGCATCCAGATCCTACTATTGGTTATTGACCAGAGAGGTGTCTCGGTCATGATTACATGATTCCCGAACCCGCAGGGTCGCACGCTTAACGTTCGTTGACGCTAGAGTAGTATTGGGATATTTGATGATTGGTAACCAAATGTTGTTCGGAGTCCCGAATGAGATCCCAGACATCTTGAGGAGTCTCATAATGGTCGAGAGGTAAATATTTATATATAGGAAGTCATATTTTGGGTTCTGGAAAAAGCTGCAGTTTTTTCGGTATTGTACGAGGAAGCTTCTAGAAGGTTCCGGAGGATTCCGGGGGGATCTGGAAGTCCACAAGTGGGTCCAACACGTCCCAAGGGCTGGCATGGACTGAGGGCAGGCGCCCTGGCATTATTGGGCTAGGTGCACCAACTCCTCAAAAGCCTGTGGCTAGGGAAGGAAAAAAAGAGGAGTCCTAGTAGGAATAGGATTGGACTTGGAGTCCAAGTCCTCTCCCCCTTGGCTGCGCCCTAGGTCTTGGAGGGGCTGTTCCCCACGCCCCTCCACCTATATATAGAGGGGAGGGGGCTCCCCAAGAGGACACACCAGCCCCTGGGCGCCCCTCTCTCTCCCGTTACTCCGTAGCTCCTCCGTCCTCGTTCTAGTAGCGCTTGGCGAAGCCGTGCTGAACTAGCTCCACCACCACCACACCGTCGTGCTGGTTGTGATTCCATCTACTTCTCCACCTTCTCTTGCTGGATCAAGGAGGAGGAGACGTCATTGAGCTGCACATGTGCTAAACTCGGAGGTGCCGTCCGTTCGGCACTAGACGTCATTGAACCGCGTTATATACGCTTCCGCTTTCGGTCTACGAGGGTACGTAGACACACGCTCCTCTCTCGTTGCTATGCTTCTTGTAGATAGATCTTGGGTGTTCGTAGGAATTTTTTTGATTTTCATGCAACGTTCCCCATCATCATCACCTCCAGAAGATAAGGGTTGATAACCTTCTCGAAGAACTTGTCCTTGGATGAGCTTGACGGCGACATAGCAATCTTGATCTGTCAGATAACAGCCCGAAACAAGAACAGAGGAGAAACTGGCGATACGGAGGTCAAAACAGCAAAACATATATAATAAATTTTTCTTCTTGCAGTACAAGTCTTCAGAAAGAAAACAGAGTCGGGAAAGCCCACGGGGGAGTCACGAGCTCACACGGCGCTCCCTAGGGGGGGTGGGCACGCCCCTGAGCTCGTCGCTCCCTCGTGCACTTTCCTGATTGTTAATTATTTTCCTAATTTTTCATATATTCCTAAACGAACAAAAAGTACTTTTATGGAATTTTTAGAGTCGGTTTACTTACCGTATCACATACCTATTCCTTTTTAGGGTTCCGTAGTGTTCCGGAAGGTCTCTTTTATGTGTTCCTCTGGTGTCATTATTTGAATAATGTTGGTTTCCATGTTAATGGGTGTACCCGAAATATAATGTTTAATTCTTTGCCCATTAACCACCTTCGGATTTGTGCCCTCGGCATTATTGATCCCGATAGCTCCAGAACGATAAACTTCTTCGACAACGTAGGGTCCTTCCCATTTAGAGAGAAGTTTCCCTGCAAAAAATCTGAAGCAAGAATTGTACAACAAAACTTGATCACCTACATTAAATTCCCGTTTTAGTATTCTTCTGTCATGCCATCTTTTAACTTTTTCTTTAAACAACTTCGCATTTTCATAAGCTTGTATCCTCCATTCATCTAAGGAGCTAATGTCAAATAACCTCTTTTCACCGGCAAGTTTGAAATCAAAATTAAGTTCTTTAATTGCCCAATAAGCTTTATGTTCTAATTCTAGAGGTAAATGACATGCTTTTCCATAAACCATTTTATAAGGAGACATGCCCATGGGATTTTTATAAGCAGTTCTGTAGGCCCACAATGCATCATCAAGTTTCTTAGACCAATTCTTCCTAGATCTACTAACAGTCTTTTGCAAAATTAATTTTATTTCTCTATTGCTCAACTCAACTTCCCCACTAGACTGAGGATGGTAAGGTGATGCAATTCTATGGTTAACATCATATTTAGCTAAGAGTTTACAAAATGCACCATGAATGAAGTGTGAGCCACCATCAGTCAATAAATATCTAGGGACTCCAAACCTCAGAAAGATAACTTCCTTAAGCATTTTAATAGAGGTGTTATGATCAGCACTACTAGTTGGAATAGCTTCAACCCACTTAGTAACATAATCAACAGCAACTAGAATATGAGTGTATCCATTAGAGGAAGGAAAAAGTCCCATGTAATCGAAACCCCAAACCTCAAATAGTTCAATAACGAGTGAATAATTCATATGCATTTCTTGATGTCTACCAACATTATCGATTCTTTGACATTCATCACAAGAGAGGACAAACTTACGTGCTTCCTTGAAGAGAGTAGGCCAGTAAAAACCTGATTGCCATACTTTATGTGCAGTTCTGTCTCCCGCATGGTGTCCTCCATATGCCTGGGAATGACACTTCCTTTGGATTTGTTCCTGCTCATGCTCCGGTACACAACGTCTAATAACACCATCTACTCCTTTATATAAATGTGGGGCATCCGAAAACTAATGTAAATCAAAGAAAAACTTTTTCTTTTGTTGGTATGTATAACTAGGTGGTATGTATTTAGAAACAATAAAATTAGCATAGTCTGCATACCAAGGGTTATTGCGAGAAGTTGAAGCATTTACAACAGCTAATTGCTCATCAGGAAAACAATCATCAATAGGTAGTGGGTCATCAACAACATTTTCCATCCTAGACAAATTATCTGCTACAGGGTTTTCAGCTCCTTTTCTATCAACAATATGCAAATCAATTCTTGTCACAAAAGAACCCACATAATTAACCTAGGTTTAGCATCTTTCTTATCCATAAGGTACTTAATAGCAGCATGATCAGTGTGAATAGTAACTTTGGAATCAACAATATAAGATCTGAATTTATCACACGCAAATATGACTGCTAAAAATTCTTTTTCAGTAGTGGCATAATTTCTTTGAGCACTATCCAAAGTCTTACTGGCATAATGAATAACATTTAGTTTCTTATCAACTCTTTGGCCTAGAATGGCACCAATAGCGTAATCACTAGCATCACACATGATTTCAAAGGGTAAGTTCCAATCAGGTGGTTGAACAATAGGTGCAGATATTAAAGCTTTCTTAAGTATTTCAAAGGCTTCTACACAATCATCATCAAAAACAAATGGGTCATCTTTTTGTAAAAGATTGGTAAGAGGCCAAGAAATTTGAGAGAAATCCTTAATAAGCCTTCTATAAAAACCAGCATGACCAAGGAAACTTCTTATACCTTTTATATCTTTAGGGCATGGCATTTTCTCAATTGAATCAACTTTACCTTTATCTACCACTATACCTCTTTCAGAAATTTTATGGCCGAGGACTATACCTTCGTTTACCACAAAGTGGCACTTCTCCCAATTCAATACGAGGTTGGTCTCTTCACATCTCTACAAAACTCGGTCAAGGTTGCTCAAACAATCATCAAAAGAAGTTCCGTAAACAGAAAAGTCATCCATTAATACCTCAACAATTTTCTCACAGAAATCAGAGAATATAGCAATCATACATCTTTGAAAAGTAGCAGGTGCATTACATAAACCAAAAGGCATACGTCTATAAGCATAAGTTCCAAAAGGACAAGTAAAAGTAGTTTTCTCTTGATCTTCTTATGATACAGGTATTTGAGAAAAACAAGAATAGCAATCCAGAAACAAAAGTGTGTGTGCTTAGATAGTCTTTCTAACATTTGATCAATGAAAGGCAAAGGATAATGATCTTTTCTAGTAGCTTTGTTCAATTTTCTAAAGTCAATAACCCTCCTATAGCCGGTTACAACTCTTTGTGGGATAAGTTCATTTTTATCATTAGGAACAACAGTAATGCCACCTTTCTTAGGGACGCAATGAACAGGACTTACCCATCTACTATCGTCTATAGGATAAATTATACCGGCTTCCAGAAGCTTTAATATTTCATTTCTTACCACATCCTTCATTTTGGGATTCAAGAGTCGTTGATGACCAACAACTGGTTTAGCGTCAGGTACCATATTAATCTTATGTTGGCATAAAGTGGGGCTAATGCTCTTAAGATCATCAAGAGTGTATCCAATTGCAGCACGATGCTTCCTTAAAGTTTTCAATAATCTCTTTTCTTCTTGCACTTAAAGGTTAGCATTGACAATAACAGGATATATTTTCTTTTCATCAAGATAAGCATATTTCAAAGTGTCAGGGAGTTTCTTTAATTCAAAGACTGGATCAGTCTTTGGTGGAGGAGGATCTCCCAAAGTTTCAACAGGCAAATTGTGTTTAAGTATGGGTGTTTGTTTAAAGAATATCTCGCCTATTTCATTTCTTTCATTCGTATACATATCATTTTCATGATCTAGCAAATATTGCTCTAATGGATCAGTAGGAGGCACAACAATAGAAGCAAGAGCAATAATATCATCTTTGTTAGGCAATTCTTTATCATGATGTTGTCTACTAAACTTTGAGAAATTAAACTCATGAGATATATCACCAAACTTGACTTTAACCTTTTCTTGGGCACAATCAATTTTAGCATTAACAGTATTCAAGAAAGGTCTACCAAATATAATGGGGCAAAAACTATCTTGTGGCGATCCAAGTACTAAGAAATCAGTAGGATATTTGATCTTACCACACAGAACTTCAACATCTCTAACAATCCCAAGTGGTGAAATAGTATCTCTGTTTGCAAGCTTAATAGTAACATCAATATCTTCAATCTCAACAGGTGCAATATGATGCATATCTTCTTGATATAAAGTAAACGGAATAGCACTTATGCTAGCACCCATGTCAAATAAACCATGATAGCAATGATCTCCAATCTTAACAGAAATAACAGCATGCCAACAACCGGTTTACTTTTATCTGCTTTATCTTGTTTAGTATTGACTGGTTTAGCAATCCTAGTAGCTTCATCACAAAAATAAATGACATGACCATCAATATTATCGGCCAAGTGATCTTTGACTATTGCAATATTAGGTTCCACTTTAATTTGTTCAGAGGGTCTAGGGGGTTTAACAATACTCTTATGGTCCACAATTGTAGCTTTAGCATGTTCCTTAGTGTGGCACCTCGGCTCAGAGAACCGGTTTACCAGTGTTTCCAGCCCAGAGATCATGTCTTCTGGAAACACACAACAACTTGGAACAGAACAGAACTGAACTTTATTAAAATATCTCGAGTACAAGCTCATAATTTACATCGATAGCGAGGCCAGAAGCACTGCACGTGGTGAGAACAATATCTACATTATTTATGGAACATAGCAGGGCCTCGATACTACTGGGTAGTCTACGGCGTAGCAGAACATAGCGCGGGAAACTCCATCCATAGGGACAATGCTGTGGACACGGCCTAGTTAGCGTAGCACGAACCCTCGGGACCTCCGTCCTCGGCTTCTCCTGCATCTGGCATGATACGCCAGGTGAGTACTTGGAATGTACTCGCAAGCTCATGGCAACCAACACAATGCAGCAAACAATAGCATGTCAATTAACAAGTTAAAAGATTAGGTTGCTCACTTACTGGTACCTAGTGCCAACTTACTCTCATCTGGGTTGTCCCACAACCCTCGGAATGCTCACAATCCACAGAGCACTTCCGAACATAAGGCAAGTTCTTCTGTCATTATTATCCTTACGGTTGACCATCCTAGAGAGGCCTAAACGGACTGTCCAATACCGTGGACGCGGCTATTTGAATAGATTTACACTCTGCAGAGGTTGCGCAGTTTACCCACACCATGGAGTACCTGGCCTCGTGATCCCATTCGGGTGGACCGGTGGTGCTCCAACGAAACCTGCCTGACCCGTGACCCCTCTTTTGTACCACCGACAATCATACCCTCCCAGGGTCATGTCCTGGGTGGCCCCTGTGTCACCCCGTGACACCTGCCACCGTCGTGGCCACTAACTGTCCCAAACCGGGATGCCGGCAAAATAACTCAACTGGGCTCACAGGATTATCATCGTCTACCTGATCAGGGCAGCATGCACGCATAACCCTCCCTAGTGTGGTGGTACCGATAAAAGAGCACAAAGCCAGACCAAGTCAAGGCCGTCCCATACTGGCAAATGTGGCTGCACAGAAAAGTCCGGGTAGGTGGCTCTTGATCAACCAACTAAGTTTAGTGTTGTCAAGAATTTAACCAGTATGAGTATTTATCAGGAACAATTTAATATGGCAGTAGCTATGAAATTAAATAATTTACTAGGAATTTAGCACATAATAAAATAATGCATGAAATTCAATTAAATAACCAACACTATTGAAATGCTTCATGTAATGGATGACATGGCTTGCCTTGCTCTGTTGGGTTGTCCACAAACTCCTGGGCTTCAAATCCAAAGTTATTTCCTTCTGAAAATATTTTTAAAAAGCAATTGAAAATGTCACATGCTACTGTTTTGTGCACCAGAAATTCTGTGAACATGGGAAAAATACCAAATTTGGCCAGAAAATAGAGGAGCTCAAGACAAACCAGATGCAAAAAGAATCAATTGATTTGGACTTATGGTTTAAAAGTTATGGCTAGTCAAATTTCTGGTCAAAAACTGGAATTAAACAGAAAATAGAAAATCTCTCGGGGGGCCACGTCGATGGCGTAAAGTGGAGGGGCGCCTCCACTTACCGCTTCGGCGTGTCGCTGACTGGCGGGCCCCAGCCGTCAGATTTAAAAGGGGGAGGGAGGGAACAGAGAGAGGCGGGGCTCCGGCAACGGTCGCCGGCGATGCAGATGGCGACGAGGTCCGGCGACTGCGGGAATCGATCGAGCGCTTCGAGACAAACATGCACGTACCCGTGGGTTGGCGAACGGTGGCCGGACGACGTCATCCCCTTCCTCTCCGGCGGCGGCAGCTCTCGGGGGTCGTCGTAGACGGCGACTCCGGCAGCGGTTTGACCGGGCAAGGGCTTGGGCGTGACCAGGAGGATGATCTGAGTTCGATGGAGGAGTCGGTTGAGGCTGGGAGAGAGTGAATCGGTGGGGAGACAGAACTCGTGTGGCGGCGGATCTCCGGCGAGGTTCGAGGCCAGAGGGCCTCTCGGTCGTGGCTCACTGCTCGGGAGGACGATTGGGAGGAGAAGGAGTGGGGTGAGGAGCTCTGGAGAGGCCGGGGAGGGGTTTATATAGCAGGAGGCGAGCTCGGGCGAGCTCTCTGGAATGGCCGGGACTCGGGCCACGTCACCAGCGATGGTACGCCGCGCTGGCTGGCGCGACGCGGGCGACGAGACGGGAGCTTGTAGGGGGAGTTAAGGCGGCCAGTGGCGGGTAGTGGAGGAAGAGGACGCGCCGCACGCCACAGTGCAGCCACGGGCGGCATAGTGCCCGGGTGCCGTGGCGGCCGTCGAGGGCGATTCCGGCAAGGAGAAGGATCGGGAGAGAGCTACGTGGATGACATCAACGATGTCGGCACTCACAGACATGAAATGGCAGCACGGGGCCTCTGGAATGACCTTGGCCGTCGCCGGCGAGGTGCAGAGCACGCGTACTGGCATGCCAGTACCGTGCTCACCACGGGAAGTGATGTCTCGAGGCCGTCCAAGTCCAGCGCACCATGTCTGGGCTGTTCTCTTTTGGTCACTTAGTGCCTCTGCATGCTTGGTTTGGCTAGGTTCACTCTGCTGTGAAGTGTAGCTTCAGCTACAGTTTCTGAGAGCAAAATTGAGAGGGATCTAGAGAAGACATGAGCTGGGAATGGAGCCAAAGGAGATGTCTGGGAGGATCTATGTTGGAAGGACTCCAATCTGGCCAAGTTTGAAAGGATTTCATCAAGAATTTAATATAGTTCATGTACCAGTGCTGTACTGAACCAGAAACAGAGATGAGCTTGATGCACTCATCTAGTTGATCTGCTGGGGCTGAAATTTGGTGTGGCAGGGTTATATGGTGAGGAGAAGATGCCTTAAAACATTCAGCTCAATTGGATACCTCTAGCTGGTACTTCCTTCAGAGAGGTTCCATCTGAACAGAAACTTGGCAGAATATTGGTGTTGAAAATTTGTACTGGACAAGATGATATTTTTGGATATTGTGGAAAGATAGATTCCCTAATATCTCAGGGAATTTTCTGGGAATTAATTGAGTAGGGAAAGTATGAGCTCCTTCACAAATGGCTAGTACTGTCCAGAGAGCAAATGGAGTTTTCTGGACTAAACTTTGTACTGGACCATGAAATGTTTTTGAAGATTGTGGGAGTAGATGATGACAAGCAGGTCTGGGATTAATTTGGGATTTTTATGATCACTAGAACTATAGGTCGCTTTGTAACCCATAGTGATGACATATTTTCCCATAGGAAGAAAATGAATAATTGGGAAGAATAAAGAATTGGAAATGGATCCAGAGGGTGAGTGACAAAGTTTTGGCAAGATGCTGAGGGCTTTGGATCACTGAGAGGAATTCATAAGTCCAAAGTCAACTGAAAAGGTTCAAAATCCATCCAAATTGCAAATAAAGCCAGAAAGATTTCGAAAAGAAAAAGTTGCCAAAAATCAGGGTGTCACAAACCTACCCCCCTTAGAATGAATCTCGTCCTCGAGATTCGGTTGCTCAGGGAACAAGTGTGGATATGCTAATCTCAGAAAATCCTCTCTTTCCCAGGCAGCCTCTTCCTCAGTATGATGATCCCACAATACCTTGTAAAACTTAATTGTCTTACTCCTGGTAGTTCTTTCCATCTCATCCAATATTCTGACACGTCTTTCCTCGTAGGTCAAATTCTTGGTCAGCTCTAGCTCATTCATATCTGCCTGTTTGATCGGAGGTGCAATGCACTTTCTCAATTGTGATATATGAAAGACATCGTGAACGTCAGACAACTCTGGTGGTAACTCTATCTAATATGCCACTCTGCCTCTTCTAACCATGACTAGAAGGGGACCGATATATCTCGGTGCAAGCTTTCCTCAGGTGAAACCTTTTTATTCCCTTCATGGGGGTAACTCGGAGATAGGCATATTCTCCGGGCTCAAAAGTTACTTGCCGATGCTTCGGGTCATAGTAACTCTTTTGTCGGGACTTGGCTGCTGGAAGACGTTCCAGGATATCCTTGACTTGTTTCTCAGCCTCAAGCATCAAATCTGTGATGAAGATACGGCTGTCTCCTATCTGCGACCAATTTAAAGGAGTGCGGCATTTCTGTCCGTACAGAGCTTCAAATGGTGACATCTTGAGACTTGACTGATAGCTGTTATTGTAGGAGAACTCTGCATAAGGTAGGCTATCCTCCCATTTGGGTCCATGGGCGAGAGCACAGGACCGAAGCATATCTTCCACTATCTGATTCACGCGTTCGATCTGTCCATCTGTCTATGGGTGATATGTCGTACTATGCTTTAGCACAGTTCCCAAGGCTTGGTGCAGTCGCAGCCAGAATGCTGAAGTGAACAGGGAGCCTCTATCTGACATGATAGATTTGGGTACTCCATGAAGGCTGACTATCCGGGACATATAGAGCTGTGCGAGCTGATTCGCGTTGAAAGTGGTCTTTACCGGAAGGAAGTGAGCCACTCTCATAAGTATGTCTACGATGACCCAGATAGCATCATGGCCTCTTGTGGACTTGGGTAGTCCGACAATGAAGTCCATGTATATGTCATCCCATTTCCACTTGGGAACTGGTAAAGGTTGCAGTAGCCCAGCGGGTTTCTGATGTTCAGCCTTGACTCTGTTGCCGATGTCACAACATGCGACATAGTATGCTATGTCTCTTCTCATTCCTGGCCACCAAAAGGTTTCTCGCAAGTCCTGGTACATTTTTGTTCCTCCCGAATGGATAGAATATGCAGATTCATGTGCCTCTCTAAGTATTTGCTGTCTCAGGCTGTCTTGATCAGGCACGCATATTCGATTCTCAAACCATACAGTGTCCTGGTCATCGATTCGGAAGGACATAGCCTTCCCTAGCGGAATGCGCTTTCTGATCTCTTGTATTTCTTGGTCTGATTTCCAAGTTGCCTTAATTTCTTCCATAAGTGTTGGGGTAATTTCCATTGTATCCGCGCTAATTGGGCCGCGTAACACCATATTCAGCTTGGCAAACTCTTCTCGCAGCTTCGGATGCATTCCCTCCATTATTGCATTGAGGGTACCTTGCTTTCTGCTGAGGGCAACGGCGACCACATTGGCTTTTCCCGGATGATAATTTATCCCAAGGTCATAATCCTTGACCAATTCAAGCCATCTTCTCTGCCTGAGATTGAGATCAGGCTGAGTGAAAATATACTTAAGACTCTTGTGGTCCGTGTATATTTCACATCGCTGCCCAATGAGATAATGCCTCCAAATCTTCAATGCATGAATCACGGCTGCCAGTTCCAAATCATGAGTGGGATAATTCTCTTCAAGAGGTTGTAGCTGTCTGGATGCATAGGCTACAACCTTCCCCTCTTGCATTAGAACGCAGCCGATTCCATGCCTGGAAGCATCATAATATATGTCGAAGCTCTTGTGGATATCTGGAAGAACTAAGACAGGGGCGGTGGTTAGCCTCGTCTTTAGTTCCATGAAACTGCTGTCACATTCTTCTGTCCAGGCAAATTTGTGGTTCTTCTTTAGTAGCTCTGTCAATGGCTTGGCTATTTTTGAGAAGCCTTCGATGAAGCGACGGTAGTAGCCTGCCAATCCCAGAAAGCTACGGACTTCTGTTGCCGTGGCTGGGGTTTTCCAGTTTAATACAACAGTCACTTTGCTGGGGTCGACAGCCACACCTTGTTCTGACAGAATATGGCCCAGAAATCCCACCCCTCTTAGCCAAAATTCGCATTTACTGAATTTGGCATACAAGCGATGGGTCCTTAATCTTTCCAGGATAGTACGGAGGTGTTGGGTGTGCTCCTCTTCATCTCTGGAGTAGATGAGAATATCATCGATGAATACTACCACAAATTTGTCCAGAAAGTTCATAAAGACTTTATTCATCATGCTCATGAAATATGCTGGAGCATTTGTCAGCCCGAATGACATGACTGTAAACTCATACATACCATATATGGTAGTAAAGGCTGTCTTGGGGATATCCACTTTTCTGATTTTTAGCTGATGATACCCCGTTCGGAGGTCAATCTTAGAGAATACCCGAGCTCCGTTCAACTGGTCAAACAGATCATCAATGCGGGGAAGCGGATATTTATTTTTGACGGTGACCTCATTCAATTGGCGATAGTCTATGCACATTCGTAGGCTGCCATCCTTTTTCTTGACAAACAGCACAGGTGATCACCATGGTGAAGTGCTTGGACAAATATACCCTTTCTGCAATAATTCATCCAACTATTTCTTCAATTCCACCAGCTCTGGGGAAGGCATGCGGTAGTACTTCTTGTATATTCGAGAAGTTCCGGGAACAACCTCAATAGCAAATTCTAGATCCCGATCAGGTGGCATTCCCGGCATCTCTTCTGGAAATACGTTTGGGAATTCACTGACTACCGGAATCAGACTTATGTCTATAGCTGTGGCTTTGAATGCCATCCCCTTCTTTGACATCACTCTGCTAGCAGTGAATTGCACTGTTTGGCCTGCCGGGTTAACCAGTGTCACTTTCCTGGTGGCACAGTTGATACACACCTGGTGTGGTACCAACCAATCCATTCCCAGTATTATAACCAGTCCTGAGGATTCAATGGTAACAAGAGTAGCTGGAAACTTTACATCGTGTATCAAGATTTCCAGATTCTTGTATATCACATTTGTTCTGAGCATGGAGCCAGGGGATTGTACGACCAAGATTTTGTCCAAAAGGGAAGGAGAAAATTTGTGCAAGGTGGCAAAACTCCGCGAAATAAACGAATGAGAAGCCCAGAGTCAAATAAAATTATTGCAGGTATGTTGTTAACAGAAAACATACCAAGGACCATATCTGGTGCTTCGCGGGCTTCCTCAGCGGAGATATGATGGACTTGGCCGCGATAGAAGTTTGGATTGGGGCGGCGTCCAACACTGTTGACTTGTGGCTTGAAGTCGGATGGTGGCTTCCCATTTCTTGCGGGGCATTGCTTGGAGTAGTGCCCGCTCTGGCCGCAAGTAAAGCATGTGTTGTTGCGGCGGTAGTCCTCCAGCACTGGCTGTTTGCCGAAGGTCTTATCCTGGCTGACAGGCTTATTGTTATTGTTGCCATCGTTCTAGGCAGGCTTCTATTCAGAGGAACTTGGTTGCCAGATACGCGGCTTCTGCACAAACTGCTCACGGTTGTCCTTCTTGGGTTCAAACTTCCGCTTGTGATCATTATATCCTGACTTAAGCTCTCGTTCAGCTATGAAGGCCTTGTTCACCAAAGTCTGGAAGTCAAGAAAGTGCAGCATACAGAGCTGACAGCGGAGGGTATAATTCAGCCCTCCGAGGAATCGGTCAATCTTCCTTTCTTCGGTGGACACATCATGGGTAGAGTACCGTGCCAGATTATTGAACTTGTTCAGATATTCACCCACTGACATATTCCCTTGAGTAAGAGCAAGAAATTCCCTCTGTTTCACCTTCATTATGCCAGTAGGAATATGATACTTGCGAAATACCTCCTTGAACTTCTCCAACGAAATATCTTCTCCGGAAGGCAATAACATTTTTGTATTGTCCCACCATATGGCTGCTGGTCATTCCAGGTAGTGTGTAACAAACGGAACCTTGTCTGACTCATCACAGCGGGCTATTTCCAACTTCTTTTCCATGGTCCTCAGCCAGTCATCCGCTTCTATCGGATCCGCAGCTTGACTAAAACTGGGTGGCTTTGTCCGCTGAAAATCAGACAACTTAGAGTGTGTCCCATTGTGGTTGTTCTGACCCACCATAGTCTGCATACTTTTCAGAAATTCCATGAGATCTTGGTTTCTTTTCTCTTCAAACATCCTCATAATCTGATCAGTTGTCAGTGTCTGTGGGGTTGGAGGTGGCAAATCTTCTGGTGACTGTCCTGCCTGTCTGGTGGATCGACGAACAGGAGTTCCATCGCCACCTTGGTTACTACACCTCTTCATCCTAAATTTGTTCCCATTGCAAAATACCGAATCGATGAGGAAAAGCAGGGTAGTATGACACCAGAAAAGAGGCCAAATAAAAAGAGCGAATAAAGAAAGCAACATAATTATACAAGGCAACCCAACATCATACATGACAAGCTAGTAGGGGTATGATCATGGCTAGACTGCTCAGACGGTAGTTGACATATGCAGGGATGCTATGATGCATGCACTGAGACTCAAGCCTCCGCTCTAGTGACGCTGGTGGCACGAACACTGGTAAACTGAAGACTCCTCGTCGTCTGACTCTGACTCGGAATCTGAGCTGATGATGTGCACCTCGGCCTCCGGATCAAAGGAAACACGACGACCCTGACGGGAAGGTTCTCCCTCAGAAGGAGAAGAAGCACGACGCCGCAGCAGGAGTAGCTAGGAGTGAGGCCCACTCTGACGGGTTCTCACATCGGCTACCAGACGAAAAGCCTGGCGGTCCGAACGAACTAGAAGGAGTGTCGGAAGATGGGATGGGTGGAGTGTATATAGGTGAAAACGGAGGGGGAGGAGGAGACTGTGCTGCCGCAATAGCAGCAAGCGCCTCGTGGGCAGAAGTCAGCTCCTCGGCTAGAGAAGTGATCATACAGTAACTGGCGTGCAGATAACGAGATAAAACACCAGTAGCACGATCACTCGCCGGATCAACAGGTGCGAAAAGGACTCGCCCTGTCGTAGGCGACAGGGTGGGATAGTGAAAGAAACCTGGATGAGTCTGCATCTCGACCTCGTGGAAGCGCAAGTCAGTGAGAGCATCCATCGCAGGAAACTGGATCGCCAACTCTGGAGTTGAAGCAGTTCCGCCCTTGGAAGAACACGAGTAGCTGCCAATATCTGAACTGGTAGCGAGAAAGGCTTCCGCAGGATACTCGAATACTGAACCAGCAAGCTTCTCTCGAAACACCTCGTACACTGGGTCTTCGCCGTTGGGATACAGCCGAAGCCAGACGTTACGAAGCAGTACTGGAAAAGTGAACGGTGCCGACTCATGATTGTAGTGGTACGGAACAGGTGCCATCTACACTCATCAAACCAGCGGCTAGCACAATAAAAACTATATGCATGCCATGCAATGCAGCAATCAAATGCAACAATCAGATGCAGCAAGCAAGACACACCAAGACTCTAAACTACTCGCGGTTCTAGCGCCGGGTTAACTAGGGTGTAATACAATCACCGCGGCTCTGATACCAAGCATTGTGGCACCCCGGCTCAGAGAACCGGTTTACCAGTGTTTCCAGCCCAGAGATCATGTCTTCTGGAAACACACAACAATTTGGAACAGAACAACTGAACTTTATTAAAATATCTCGAGTACAAGCTCATAATTTACATCGATAGCGAGGCTAGAAGCACTGCACGTGCTGAGAACAATATCTACATTATTTATTGAACATAGCAGGGCCTCGATACAACTGGGTAGTCTACGGCGTAGCGGAACATAGCGCGGGAAACTCCATCCACAGGGACACTGCTGTGGACACGGCCTAGTTAGCGTAGCACGAACCCTCGGGACCTCCGTCCTCGGCTTCTCCTGCATCTGGCATGATACGCCAGGTGAGTACTTGGAATGTACTCACAAGCTCATGGCAACCAAAGCAATAGCTTGGCAATTAACAAGTTAAAAGATTAGGTTGCTCACTTACTGGTACCTAGTACCAACTTACTCTCATCTGGGTTGTCCCACAACCCTCGGAATGCTCACAATCCACAGAGCACTTCCGAACATAAGACAAGTTCTTCCATCATTATTATCCTTACGGTTGACCATCCTAGAGAGGCCTAAACGGATTGTCCAATACCGTGGACGCGGCTATTCGAATAGATTTACACTCTGCAGAGGTTGCGGACTTTACCCACACCATGGAGTACCTGGCCTCGTGATCCCATTCGGGTGGACCGGTGGTGCTCCAATGAAACTTCCCTGACCCGTGACCCCTCTATCGTACCACCGACAATCATACCCTCCCAGGGTCATGTGCTGGGTGGCCCCTGTGTCACCCCATGACACCTGCCACCGTCGTGGCCACTAACTGTCCCAAACAGGGACGTCGGCAAAATAACTCAACTGGGCTCACATGATTATCGTCGTCTACCTGATCAGGGCAGAACGCACGCATAACCCTCCCTACTTTGGTGGTACCGATAAAAAGCACAAAGCCAGACCAAGTCAAGGCCGTCCCATACCGGCAAATGTGGCTGCACGGAAAAGTCCGGGGAGGTGGCTCTTGATCAACCAACTAAGTTTAGTGTTGTCAAGAATTTAACCAGTATGAGTATTTATCAGGAACAATTTAATATGGCAGTAGCTAAGAAATTAAATAATTTACTAGGAATTTAGCACATAATAAAATAATGCATGAAATTCAATTAAATAACCAACACTATTGAAATGCTTCATGCAATGGATGACATGGCTTGCCTTGCTCTGTTGGGTTGTCCACAAACTCCTGGGCTTCAAATCCAAAGTTATTTCCTTCTGCAAATATTTTTAAAAAGCAATTGGAAATGTCACATGCTACGGTTTTGTGCACCAGAAATTCTGTGAACATGGGAAAAATACCAAATTTGGCCAGAAAATAGAGGAGCTCAATACAAACCAGATGCAAAAAGAATCAATTGATTTGGACTTATGGTTTAAAAGTTATGGCTGGGCAAAGTTCTGGTCAAAAACTGGAATTAAACAGAAAATAGAAAATCTCTCAGGGGGCCACGTCGAAGGCGTAAAGTGGAGGGGCGCCTCCACTTACTGCTTCGACGTGTCGCTAACTGGCGGGCCCCAGCCGTCAGATTTAAAAGGGGGAGGGAGGGAACAGAGAGAGGCGGGGCTCCGGCAACGGTCGCCGGCGATGCAGACGGCGGCGAGGTCCAGCGACTGCGGGAATCGAGCGAGCGCTTCGAGACAAACACTGACGTACCCGTGGGTTGGTGAACGGTGGCCGGACGACGTCGTCCCCTTCCTCTCCGGCGGCGGCAGCTCTTGGGGGTCGTCGTAGACGGCGACTCCGGAAGCGGTTCGACCGGGCAAGGGCTTGGGCGTGACCAGGAGGATGATCTGAGCTCGATGGAGGAGTCGGTTGAGGCTGGGAGAGAGTGAATCGGCGGGGAGACAGAACTCGGGTGGCAGCGGATCTCCGGGGAGGTTCGAGGCCAGAGGGCCTCTCGGCCGTGGCTCGCTGCTCGGGAGGACGATTGGGAGGAGGAGGAGTGGGGTGAGGAGCTCTGGAGAGGCCGGGGAGGGGTTTATATAGCAGGAGGCGAGCTTGGGTGAGCTCTCTGGAATGGCCGGGACTCGGGCCACGTCATCGGCGATGGTACGCCGCGCTGGAGAGGCCGGGGAGGGGTTTATATAGCAGGAGGCGAGCTCGGGCGAGCTCTCTGGAATGGCCGGGACTCGGGCCACGTCGCCGGCGATGGTACGCCGCACTGGCTGGCGCGACGTGGGCGACGAGACGGGAGCTAGCAGGGGGAGTTAAGGCAGCCAGTGGTGGGTAGTGGAGGAAGAAGACGCGCCGCACGCCACAGTGCAGCCATGGGCGGCACAGTGCCCGGGTGCCGTGGCGGCCGTCGAGGGCGATTCCGGCGAGGAGAAGGATCGGGAGTGAGCTACGTGGACGGCATCAACGATGTCGGCACTCCCAGACATGAAATGGCAGCACGGGGCCTCTGGAATGACCTCGGCCGTCGCCGGCGAGGTGCAGAGCACGCGTACTGGCATGCCAGTACCGTGCTCACCACGGGAAGTGATGTCTCGAGGCCGTCCAAGTCCAGGGCACCATGTCTGGGGTGTTCTCTTTTGGTCACTTAGTGCCTCTGCATGCTTGGTTTGGCTAGGTTCACTCTGCTGTGAAGTGTAGCTTCATGTACTATTTCTGACAGCAAAATTGAGAGCGATCTAGAGAAGACATGAGCTGGGAATTGAGCCAAAGGAGATGTCTAGGAGGATCTATGTTGGAAGGACTCCAATCTGGCCAAGTTTGAAAGGATTTCATCAAGAATTGAATATAGTTCATGTACAAGTGATGTACTGAACCAGAAACAGAGATGAGCTTGATGCACTCATCTGGTTGATCTGCTGGGGCTGAAATTTGGTGTGGCAGGGTTATATGGTGAGGAGAAGATGCCATAAAAATTTCAGCTCAATTGGATACCTCTAGCTGGTACTTCCTTCACAGAGGTTCCATCTGAACAGAAACTTGGCAGAATATTGGTGATGAAAATTTGTACTGGACAAGATGATATTTTTGGATATTGTGGAAAGATAGATTCCCTAATATCTCAGGGAATTTTCTGGGAATTAATTGAGTAGGGAAAGTATGAGCTCCTTCACAAATGGCCTGTACTGTCCAGAGAGCAAATGGAGTTTTCTGGACTAAACTTTGTACTGGACCATGAAATGTTTTTGAAGATTGTGGGAGTAGATGATGACAAGAAGGTCTGGGATTAATTTGGGATTTTTATGATCACCAGAACTATAGGTCGCTTTGTAACCCATAGTGATGACAGATTTTCCCAAAGGAAGAAAATGAATAATTGAGAAGGATAAAGAATTGGAAATTGATCCAGAGGGTGAGTGACAAAGTTTTGGCAAGATGCTGAGGGCTTTAGATCAGTGAGAGGAATTCATAAGTCCAAAGTCAGCTGAAAAGGTTCAAAATCCATCCAAATTGCAAATATTGCCAGAAAGATTTCGAAAAGAAAAAGTTGCCAAAAACCAGGGTGTCACACTTAGTCCTAACAGGAAAAGGGGGTTTCTCAATATAAGTAGTAGGGGCAACTGTATCAACATTATAAACAATTGTTTTAGTTTCAGTAATAGTGGGTTCCTAACTAATTTCTTCAATAGGTGGATGAAATTTAAACCACTTCTCTTTAGGGAGATCAACATGAGCAGCAAAGGATTCACAGAAAGTAGCTACTATCTCAGAGTCAAGTCCATATTTTGCGCTAAAATTATGAAGGGCATCTGTTTCAATAAAAGATTTAACACAATCATATTCAAGATTTATACCTGACTCCTTACCTTTGTTGATTTCCCAATCTTCAAAGTTGCATTTAATTCTTTCAAGAAGATCCCATTTGAATTCAGTAGCTCTATTCATGAAGGAACCGGTACAAGAAGTATCAAGCATTGATCGATCATTGTGAGAAAGCCGAGCATAAAAGTTTTGTATAATCATTTCTCTTCCAAGCTCATGATTGGGGCATGTGTGCATCATGTACTTAAGCCTCCCCCAAGCTTGAGCGATACTTTCTCCTTCGCGAGGCCAAAAATTATATATATAATTCCGATCACGATGAACCAAATGCATAGGAAAAAATTTCTGGTGGAATTCTAGCTTCAATCGGTTCCAATCCCATGTTCCGGTATCATCCAATAGCATGTACCATGTCAATGCCTTTCCCCGCAAAGATAAAGGGAATACTTTCTTCTCAACTCCATCCTTGGATAAACCTGCAAGCTTAAACAATCCACAAATTTCATGTATTTAGATCAAGTGCATATCAGGATGTATCGTCCCATCTCCTGCATAAGGATTAGCTAGCAATTTTTCCAACATACCCGAGGGAATTTCATAATAAATATTTTCAGTAGCTTCAGTAGGTTGAGGAGCAACTCTTACCACTTCCGGTCGAGGTGCAGATACCCCGAACAAGCCCCTCAAAGAATTACTTTCCATATCCACAAGTAACAGTAAATTTTAGAACGTAATATAAATGTTTCCTTACCAAACTCCACTTACCAAAGGTGCTTCACTCCCCCGCAACGGCGCCAGAAAAGAGTCTTGATGACCCACAAGTATAGGGTATCAATCGTAGTCCTTTCGACAAGTAAGAGTGTTGAACCCAACGAGGAGCAGAAGGAAATGACAAGCGGTTTTCAACAAGGAATTCTCTGCAAGTACTGAAAGTAGCGGTAACAGATAGTTTTATAGCAAGGTAATTCGTAACAAGTAACAATAGTAGCAATAGTGCAGCATGGTGGCCCAATCCTTTTTATAGCAAAGGACAAGCCGGAAGTACTTCTTATAATGAGCAAAGCGTTCTTGAGGACACATGGAAATTCTCGTCTAGTTACGTTCATCATGTTTAGTTGATTCGCGTTCACTACTTTGATAATTTGATATGTGGGTGGACCGGTGCTAAGGTGTTGTTCTTACTTGAACAAGTAACCCACTTATGATTACCCCCTCTCGCAAGCATCTGCAACTACGAAAGAAAAATTAAGATAAATCTAACCATAGCATGAAGCATATGGTTCCAAATCAGCCCCTTACGGTATAACGCATAAACTAGGGTTTAAGCTTCTGTCACTCTTGCAACCCATCATCTACTTATTACACCCCAATGCTTTCCCTTAGACCCAAATATGGTGAAGTGTCATGTAGTGGACGATCACACGACACCACTAAAGGAATAGCAACATACACATCATCAAAATATTGAATGAATAGCAACGTCACATGATTACTTATAACAAGACTTCTCCCATGTCCTCAAGAACAAAAGTAACTACTCACAAATCATGTTCATGTTCAAGATCAGAGGTGTATTGAATATGCTTAAGGATCTGAACATATAATCTTCTACCAAGTAAACCAACAAGCATCAACTACAAGATGTAATCAACACTACTAGCAACCCACAGGTACCAATCTGAGGTTTTGGAATAAAGATTGGCTACAAGAGATGAACTAGGGTTTTAGATGAGATGGTGCTGGTGAAGAAGTTGATGAAGATTGGTCCTACCATGATGGAAGGATCGTTGGTGATGTCGATGGCTTCGATTTCCCCCTCCCGGAGGGAAGTATCCCCAGCGGAATCGCTCCGCCGGAGAGCAAAAGTGCTCCTGCCCAGGTTCCGCCTCGAGATGGCGGTGCTTCGTCCTGAAAGTCTTCTTCTGATTTTTTCTAGGGAAAATGGCATCATATAAGAGAAGATGGGCTGCAAAGGCCTGCTGGTGGAGCCACGAGCTCACCAGGCGCGCCCTTGGGGGTGGGCGCGCCCCCTGAGCTCGTGACTCACTGGTGGGCCCCCTCCTTGTATTTCTTCTGCCAATATTTTTGATATATTCCAAAATAATTCTCCGTAAATTTTTAGGTCATTTGGAGTTCTGGAGATTAGGTATCTCTGATATGCTTCTTTTAGGTCCAGAATCCCAGCTGCCGGCATTCTCCTTCTTCATGTGGAACTTGCAAATTAAGAGAGAAATGGCATTAGAATTGCATTATAAAGTGAAATAATGACCCAAAACACAATAAATAACAGTAGGAAAACATGATGCAAAATGGACGTATCCCTTGCCATCTGATTTGACTGAACAGGAAAACCAGATGACACGTGTGGCCCATGTGCTAAAAATGGCCTAACCCTGACAGCGTACGCGGCACGCGTCCAGCCTAGGCCCAGGGGCATCTATAGGTACCGTGACCATTGGGTTCACGGACCCAACTATGCACGGGCCACAGTATTGTCCTTGCCGTGACAGGCAACCAGAGAAGCATGTCGGCAACAGACTACTACCATTACATGGTGGCATGTAAATCTTCATGAAGACACTCACTGATTACAACGCCCAGAAGGAGCCCAGGCTCTGTGGTGGTATGCAGGTCTTCGTCAGGACCTAGTATATCCTCCTACAACTGGCGGCCAAGCAGTGTAGCGAGAAATGCTCAATCAACCCGGCAATGGGCCGGTGCAGCCGACACCCAGGAACGACCAAAGCACCAGGCAAGAACTGATCCACCTCATCCTCTGGCAAGCAGGAATAGCAAGCCACCACATAAAACATGTGGCGGATGGGTTCTAGCTAGGCAGGCCTTTTACGGCACGTGGCAGGCATGAGAGGGAATAGGCAGAGCTGCAGCGGTGCAAGTGCTAATTCACCGCATAGTTTTTCGTGCGGTGGACACCTGTATTAGCGCATGTCGCGCTAATACTACGCGGGTACACTAGTCGCATTGACCGGACATATGTTCGTTCCCGGAGCCAGAAGACGGTGACACATCATTAGGCATTTAATGCTTATACCTACCTTGTAAGGGTAGGGTATTATTTACAGTAGCCAGTGTGGTATCCCTTGTACTACAAAAGGAGAACCTGGCTACGGTAGAAGGGTTTTTTTGAAGGATAGATTTTTTGGAAATCTACGCTAGGACGAAGGGTCAGACACTTGGGAGATTACAGATAGAAGAGGAACAAGCAACACTTTCCCTTCCCGGGAAAGCCCTGTAGCTACTGTCCACCATATCAACAAAGCAAAAAGCGGGAATAGGGTATTACGCAACCATGCGGCCCGAGCCTGGGTAGATCGTAGTGTGTTTTACGTTTCCCCTGTTGGTGTTGATTCATGCTTTGCGCCCCATCTCTTGACGCGGCAAAGGGACACTTTGTATCCTTGGTGTCTCACGTGTGTTCTGCACACACGTGACGACACACCTCCTCCCAAGTTGCTTGCTACATGCTATCTGCCTAACATGCGAGCAGGGGCTACTGCACCGTACCACGCTTGGTGATGGAGGGCTGGTTCTCGGGCCTGCTCCCGCACATAACACCTCCTCCCAAGCTGCTTGGTACATGCTATCTGCCTAACACGCGAGTGGGGGCTGCTATACCGTGCCACGCTTGGCGATGGAGGGCTGGTTCCCGGGCCTTCTCCCGCACAGAACACCTCCTCCCTAGTTGCTTGGTCGATGCTATCTTCCTAACGCATGACCGGGGGCAGCTGCACCGTACCATGCTTGGCGATGGAGGGCTGGTTCTCGGGCCTGCTCCCACACAGAACACCTCCTCCCAAGTTGCTTGGTACATGCTATCTGCCTAACACGCGAGCGGGGGCTGCTACACCGTACCACGCACGGTGACGGAGGGCCGGTTCTCAGGCCTGCTCCTGCACAGAACACATCCTCCCAAGTTGCTTGGTACATGCTATCTTCCTAACACATGAGCGGGGGCTGCTACACCGTACCACACATGGCGACGGAGGGCAGGTTCTCGGGCCAACTCCCGCACAGAACACCTCCTCCCAAGTTTCTTGGTACATGCTATCTGCCTAACCCGCGAGCGGGGGCTACTACACAGTACCATGCTTGGCGACGGAGGGCTGGTTCTCAGGCCTGCTCCCGCACATAACACCTCTTCCTGGGTTGCTTGGTACATGCTATTCTTCTCATATCTCAGCTAGATTAGATAGGCGAGCGCGGGCTTCGCGCCCCCCCCCCCCCCTTGCGGGATTTTTCCTTGTCCGCCTATCTTTCTAATAGCAATGATCAAGAGAGTTGCAGCATGCGTTAAAACCAGTAAGGCCACCGTGCCCTCAGCGGCAAGTGGATCGATGCCGACAAGCACTCGCTTCCCGGATAAGAAATTCGAGGCAGCGTGGCGATATGGAGCTAAGTCGATACAACCCGTTACTCCTTTCCTCTCCGTTCTGTGGTATATATTTTCTCTGCTCTTTGTGCGTGGCCTGTCCGTAGGAAGGGGGCTCCCGGAAAGCTCTTCTCCCGTGAACCCCTACCGTGGAGCCATACCACCCCGAGAAGCGAGGCATTCGTAGGTTATGTTTTGAGCTCACTCCAACATACCGGTGCCTAGTTTTCTCGTCCTCGGGGGCTGGTTCCTTGACAATGTGGGGTTTTCGAATGTGCAAGGGAAGGAAATTTGGGGTGGCAGAAAAACCAAATACTAATCATGTTCATACAAACTTAAACTATTGGCCCCGCGTGCTCGACAAGTGCAGGATAAATATTACAAGGGCCACAAGCGCCCGGAAAGGTTCAAGCCTCAGAATCTGCGTAGTCAGTGGAGGAGGAGCTATCCACGGGAAGCAAAGCCTTGAAAGACTCTTCGTCGTTGGAAGGGCCGCGCTGGTATAGGTTGACGAGCGCCACCGCGTGGTTCATGACGGCCTTGCGGGAATCCTCCGCCACCTCCTCATGCTCAGACTTCTTTAGCACCTTCTCGAAGGGAAAACCAGTGTCGAACAGGTGGAGGTTGGTGAAGACATGCTCCCTGGCAAGCTCCACCAGTTCACGGCACTCCGCCTCGATCATGCACTGCATCTCGGTGTCAGATTTCTCGAGCTTGTCGATCAGGCACGTGAAGAACAAGGCATAGTGTGACGCCCCGACTTAATCGTGCACTAATCATACACGCAAATGCACATGATCAAGCCTAAGGACTCACTTGAAGATATCACAACACAACTCTAGACACAGAATAAAATAATACAAGCTTTATATTACAAGCCAGGGGCCTCGAGGGCTCAAATACATAAGCTTGAATCATACAAGCATCAACAGAAGCAACAACAGTATCTGAGTACAGACACAAAGTTAAACAAGTCTGCCTTAAGAAGGCTGAGCAAAACAACGACACTGATCGAAACGGTGCAGGCCTCCTGCCTGGGAGCCTCCTATCTACTCCTGGTCGTCGGTATCCACGTAGTAGTAGGCTCCATTGGTGGGGTAGTAGTAGTCGTCGACTGAGGCAGCTGGCTCCGGGACTACGTCATCTGGTCGCAGCAATCGGGTATGGGGAAAAAGGTGAAGCAAAGCAACCATGAGTACTCATCCAAAGTACTCGCAAGACTTACATCAGATCTATTCTAAATATGCATCGGTATCAAAGAAGGGCTATATCTAAGGACTAGACTTGCAGAATTGCCAGAATAGAGGGAGGGCCTAGCCTATCGAAGACTAGCATCTTCAGCGTCTTGCAGCATTAGAAGAGTGTAGATTAGTACATAAATATAGCAGTAGCAACAAGTATAATAGTAGCTATGCCCAGAGATCCTTCCTCGAATCCCTGCGAGAAAGCAATCCCGGAGCTAACATATTAATTAAGTTCACAAGTATCCAGTTCTAGTTGTAGTAGATCAGGATATTTTCCGAGCGTCCTATTACCGTGGACACGGCTATTTGAATAGATATACTTCCCTGCAGGAGTGCACCAACTTACCCAACACGCTCGATTAACTCTGGCCGGACACACTTGCTCGGGTCATGCCCGGCCTCGGCTGATTGACACGTCGTAGCCCTACCTAGGTTCAACAGAGAGGCCAGCACGCCGGTCCACTCCCTAAGCGCTCAGGGGTCTTGGGCCCATCGCCCTTTGCACTCCTGCGCGTTGCGAGGACGTCCGGGACCAGACCTAGCCCCTGTATAGACACGCAGGCTTTCACGGTCCACCCGGGCACGTGCCGCTCAACTACTGACATCTGAAGAACTTTGGCTGATACATACTACGCCGAGTGCCCATACTATGCCCGCATGGTGGTTAGTGCGAAAAGGCCAGAGGCCTACTCAGATCACATATCCTAACCCATTAGTGTGTTGGGAGCTCGCGGAAACGAGCAGCGATCCACGATCTGTGGTCCCGTCGCCCCGTCTCGTGGACTTACGGCATGGGCCAAGAATGCCCGGCCGTGCCACGTAATTATCTCGCGGGTACCCTCACGGTCAACCCGACTCCACATCTCTTGCGGGTACCCCTCGTGGTCAACCTGACTTCCATAATTTCTGAAGTATAAGCAAAGTATCCGTGTGTTTATAACATCAAGAAGGAATTCGAGGAATCACCCTCGTTGGATTCCCACTCGATGTGTCCGTCAAGGTGAACTCAGAGGAATCACCCTCGATGGGTTCACACTTGAGGGGTTGCACGACAGAGGCTTCATCGGAGGTGGTGAAAGAGGAATCACCCTCGGTAACCCACAACCGACTAGCTATACTACAGAGGCAACATCAGGAGTGAGATAAGAGGTATCACCCTCGGCACTCGATGGTAACCCTGCAGAGTCGTACAACTTAGGGGGTGTGCGGTGATGTGCTGGTCTCAGCCCATCGATCACATAGATCGGGCCACTGGAAACAAAGCGGGGCAACTAGGACAAGGATGAGGGGCCACAGATGATTCACTAACCAACCTATACTAAGCATTTAGGATAGCAGGTAAGGTATCAATAAGAGTTACAAAAACAGGCTATGCATCAGAATAGGTAATATCGGGACAACAATTGCAGCAATTCTAATGCAAGCATGAGGGAGAAAGAATAGGTGATATAGGCATGTTCAAGGGGGTTTTCTTGCTTGGAAGCTCTGCGGCAAAAGAGGGGTCGTCGGTGGAGTAGTAGTCCTCAAGGACAGCGCCAGCCTCGGGGTCTACCGGAGAGAAGAGGGGGAAGAAACAAATAAATACAAGCAAACAAAAGCAACACAATGCATGACATGGCAATAAGCAGTGCAGGTGAGTCCTAATGCGTTTCTAAACCATTTTAGGAATTTTAGGTTTAAAGTTGGAATTATTAACCGGTACTCTAACACTATTCACCTATCAAAAACAGGCAAAAAGTTACAGGTTCACCTACGTTGAGGGTCCTGACATGAATGCAGATGACAGGATCGGTTTCGTTGGATTTTTCTGATCAACTTTCATGTTGAAAACTTTTCCATCCGAGCTACAAATGAATTTCTACGAATTTTCGAAGTTTTAGGCAATTTCTGGAATTAACTGATTATTTTAAATCGAATTATCCAGAACAGTGCCAAAACCCTTTTATACATAGCAGCAACTAGCCACAGTGTATGACAGGTGGGGCCAAGGGCCCAGTTGACTAAGTCAACAGCCCAGTCAGCAGTCAACTGAGTTGACTGTTGACTGGTCAATGCTGGCAGGTGGGGCCATGTTGTGAGTGACTCAGAGACTAACTAAACTGGTTAGACTAATTAACTAATGCTTGGGCCACACTGTCAGTGTAACTAACAGTAGATTAGCACTAATTATATTAACTGACACGCGGGACCCACCTGACAGAGTCAACGGTGCACAGTCAGCGATTTGACCAAAGTCAACGCAGTCAAACGGGACCAGGGGGCCCAGTGGCAGTGACGCAGGTGGGCCCCAGGCCTAGCCATGCTGGCGGCCGTCGCCGGAGTAGAACCGGCGAGCCGTTTTTGCGGCGGCGAGCTCCGACGAGCGACAGGATTCGGCTACGGAGGGTCTCCGGACCCGTGGCTAGGCTCGTTGGATGCGGCTCGACGTCGCGCACATGATGGTGCCATCGGGTGGCGCCGGAGATGACCGGAACGACGCCGACGTCGAGGTTTGGCGGCAATGGCTTTCGGGTGAACACGGGCGCGCAGCTGCGGGGAGCTAATGAGCTAACGGAGCTCACCGGCGGGCTCTACAGAGCGTCAGGAACACGACAGGTAATGTGTGGCAGCTCGGGCGGCGGTGCTTCGAGCGGTTCGCCGGCCATGGCGCCGCCGGGCTCGGGTGTATGCGGGAACGACATCGGCGCGATGAGCAGCGCGAAATAAGGGAGGGGATCAATGCGGACGCTCAAGTGCGGCTCAAGGAGGCCGGCGAGAGGCTTAGGAGCGCAGCGGTGGCCGGAGTCGACGGTGATCGCCGGTGATGCAGAAGAAGAGGCCGGCTCGATCAGCGCGCTGTGGTGTCGCTCTGCTCGAATGATGACCCATAGAGGAAGTAGTCGAGGCGGGCGCGTCTCCCAGACACGTCGAGGTGGCGAGGAGGGCACGGCGGCCACGGTGGAGCAACGGCGCGGCGACGGTGGCGCACTGACGAGGAAGGGAGCGAGTGGCCGAGCGTTGGAGAGGGGAGGAGAAGTGGCGGAGGCGTCCAGGGGGGAGTGGGTGAGCCGCTCTTATCCTCTCCCGAGCCCTGTGGCGGCAGGTGGCGAGCAGCGGCCAGCGCGGTGAGCTCCTGTCCATGGCGCGGGTGACACTGAGGCGGGAGCAGGTAGGGGACGCATTAGAGGGGCCGGGCCAGCTCGGGCCAGCGCTAGGTAAGCCAGGTAGGCCTTTCCCCTTTTCCATTTTCTGTTTTTCTCTGTTTTAGCATTTATTTATTAAAATAGAGACAGCCAGGGAATTTTTCGGGCTACCAAAAGACTTTGGAAAAATATGGGACTTGGCCTATTAAATCCTTTGCATTTTTAGGCACTGCCACAAAAAGTTTGGAGGCAAGCTGAATCCAAATGGATTTTTCACCAATAAAATAGCATTTAAAAATGCTGGAATTGCACTGTTTTAATTGCTACAGTCTTCTAAGCTTGGAAGTAATGTTGTTTTCCTTAACAATCATTTGTTATGGAATTTTTGCTAAAACATGAACTATTTTTCAGCAATTTTTGAGCAACTTCAGATTTCACTTTGAATTTGAATTGAATTCAGTGGAGGAATTTGAAATGAGATATTAATCCAATGTGATCAAGCATTTCAAATCACAGTGACTTAGCATAATCATTATGGATCACTGTTGCTCATTTACAGAGGGGTGATACGTCTCCAACGTATCTATAATTTTTCATTGTTCCATGTTGTTATATTATCTATCTTGGATGTTTTTATAAACATTTACAGCAATTATATATCATTTTTTTGGACTAACCTATTAACTTAGTGCCCAATGCCAGTTCCTGTTTTCTGCCTGTTTTTTGTTTTACAGAATATCAATACCAAACGAAGTTCCAAATGCCACGAAACTTTTTGGAGATTTTTTTCTGTACATATACAACACTAGAAGCTTCGGGAGAAGACCAGACACTAGAGGAGGTGGCCACGAGCCACCAGGGTGCGCCTGGGGGGGCAGGCACGCCCTGGTACCTCATGGTGCCCACAGAGCTCCGTTTGTCCTAATTCCTCCACTGTAAATTCCCAAAAAATCAAAAACCCACAGGGGAGTCCACGAAATACTTTTTCCGCCGCCGCAAGTTTCCGTTCTCGAGAAATCCCATCTGGAGGCCTTTTCTGGCACTCCGCCGGAGGGGGAATCGATCACGGAGGGGCTCTACATCAACCTTGCTGCCCTTCCGATGATGCGTGAGTAGTTTACCACAGACCTTCGGGTCCATAGTTAGTAGCTAGATGGCTTCTTCTCTCTTTTTGATCTTCAATACAATGTTCTCCTCGATGTTCTTGGAGTTCTATCCGATGTAATCACTTTTATTTGATGAATTGTGAGTTTATGATCAGATTATCCATGAATATTATTTGAGTCTTCTCTGATCTCTTTTATGCATGATTATTATAGCCTCGTATTTCTTCTCCGATCTATTGATTTGGTTTGGCCAACTAGATTGATTTATCTTGCCATGGGAAGAGCTGCTTTGTAATGGGTTCGATCTTGCGGTGTTCAATCCCAGTGACAGAAAGGGACATGACATGTATGTATCGTTGCTATTAAGGGTAAAAAGATGGGTTTACTCATACGTGAGTTTATCTTGTCTACATCATAGACATAATAGACTAGATGCATGCTGGATAGCGGTCGATGTGTGGAGTAATAGTAGTAGATGCAGGTAGGAGTCGGTCTACTTGTCTTAGACGTGATGCCTATATACATGATCATTGCCTTGGATATCGTCATGATTATTTTCTTTTCTATCAATTCCCAATAGTAATTTGTCTACCGACCGTATGCTATTTTCTTGAGAGAAGCCTCTAGTGAAAACTATGGCCCCCGGATCTATCTAAATCATATACTAAAACCCTAAAAATACTTGCTGCACTTTTTCTTTATTTATTTGATTTTTTTATTTTATTTCAATCTATCTATCTATCACATACAATTTAATCTTGCAACTTACCGCCGAGGGATTAACAAACCCTTGATTGCGTTCGGTGGAAGGATTTGTTATTTTTTGTGCAGGTGCTCCTAACGAGGTGTTGCGTGATTCTCCTACTGGATTGATAACCTTGGTTTCATTACTGAGGGAAATACTTATCTCTACTGTACTGCATCTCCCTTCCTCTTCAGGGAATTACCAAAGCAAGCTACAAGTAGCAGGAAGAATTTCTGGCGCCGTTGCCGGGGAGACATCATCAACATCTATCAAGTACCTACGCATAAAACTCTCATCTCCTTGCATTTACTTTATTTGCATTTGCCTCTTGTTTTCATCTCCCCCACTTCTAATTTTTTTTTACAAAAATACAAAAATATTTTCCATTTGCCTTTTTTCTTGTTTGCTTGTTTGCTTGCTTGTTATCTTGTTTGCGTAGCCACGATGTCTCAAGAAAATACAAAATTGTGTGATTATTCCAATACTAATAATAATGATTTTATTAGTACTCCGATTGCTCCTCCCGCCGCTAGTGCGGAGACTTGTGATATTAATGCCACTTTGCTTAATCTTGTGATGAAAGATCAATTTTCTGGTAGTCCTAATGAAGATGTTGCATCCCATCTTAACACTTTCGTTGAACTATGTGATATGCAAAAGAAAAAAGATGGGGATAATCATATCGTGAAATTAAAATTATTCCTATTCTCATTGCGGGATCGTGCAAAAAATTGGTTTTCATCTTTACCACGAAATAGTATCGATTGTTGGGATAGGTGTAAAGATGCTTTTATTACTAAGTATTTTCCTCCTGCGAAAATTATTTCTCTTAGAAATCAAATTATGAATTTTAAGCAACTTGATCATGAACATGTTGCCCAATCTTGGGAGAGCATGAAATTAATGATAAGAAATTGCCCTACTCATGGTTTAAATTTATGGATGATCATACAAAAATTTTATGCGGGATTACATTTCGTTTCTAGAAATCTATTAGATTCCGCCGCGGGTTGTACTTTTATGGAAATTACTTTGGGAGAAGCTACTAAATTGCTTGATAATATTATGACAAATTATTCACAATGGCATACTGAAAGAGTTCCTAATAGTAAAAAAGTGAATTCTATTGAAGAAATTAATACTTCGAGTGATAAAGTTGATGCGCTTATGAAATTGGTTGCTAGCAAAAATGCCCCTATTGATCCTAATGATGTGTCTTTGTCCACTTTGATTGAGCAAAATAATGATCCCGTAGATGTGAACTTTTTGTCTCGCGAAACAATTTTAATAATAATGCTTATAGAGGTAATTTCAATGCTAGACCGTTTCCTGGAAATTCCTCTAATAATTATGGCAATCCTTATGGTAATTCTTATAATAATAATAGGATGCCCTCTGATCTTGAAAGTAATATTAAAGAATTTATTAATGCTCAAAAAGTTTTCAACACTACGATAGAAGAAAAATTGAGTAAACTTGATGATATGTCTAGGAGTATTGATAGAATTATTCATGATGTGGAAAATCTTAAGACTAAAATTTTGCGACCCAAAATTGATATTAATGAATCAATTAAAGCTCTATATGTCTCCATGGATGAGAGTAAGAAAAGAACCGCCATGCTAAAAGCTAAACGAGAATTTTTAGAAAAAGCAATTCCTCCCGGTTTTTATCGTAGTAATGATGAGGATATTAAAATGATTGGTGTTTCATCTATTGATTCCTTGTTTAGAAATATAAAACTTCATGAAAAGGGGATTTAAGAAGAGTTAACTATTGCTAAAGAGCGTCCCCATAATTCGGAGGGTGAAAATCTTGATGAAAAAATTGCTAAAAGTGGGTTTGGAGAGGTAAAAACTTTAACTAGTGATGGGCCAACTCTCTTGGATTACAAAGATTTTAATTATGATAGTTGTTCTTTGATTGAGTTCATTTATTTGTTACAATCCATGCTAAATCCAGCCAACGCTTATGAGCAAAACAAGGCTTTTACTAAACACATCGTAGAAGCTATGATGAAAGTGTTAGAAGAAAAGTTAGAACTAGAGATTTAAATTCCTAGAAAATTATATGATGAGTGGGAACCCACCATTAAAGTAAAAATGAAAATTATGAGTGCAATGCTTTATGTGATTTGGGTGCTAGCGTTTCCACAATTCCAAAATCTCTATGTGATATGCTAGGTTTTACCAATATAGATGAATGTTCTCTTAATTTGCATCTTGCGGATTCTACTATTAAAAAGCCTTTGGGTGGAATTAATGATGTTCTTATTCTTGCAAATAGGAACTATGTGCCCGTTGATTTTATTGTACTTGACATTGAATGCAATCCTTCATGCCCCATAATACCTGGTAGACCGTTCTTACGAACTATAGGTGCCGTTATTGATATGAAAGAAGGGAATATAAAATTTCAGTTTCCACTAAAGAAGGGTATGGAGCTATTTTCTTGAGAGAAGCCTCTAGTGAAAACTATGGCCCCCGGATCTATCTAAATCATATACTAAAACCCTAAAAATATTTGCTGCAGTTTTTCTTTATTTATTTGATTTTTTTATTTTATTTCAATCTATCTATCTATCACATACAATTTAATCTTGCAACTTACCGCCGAGGGATTAACAAACCCTTGATTGCGTTTGGTGCAAGGATTTGTTGTTTTGTGTGCAGGTGCTCCTAACGAGGTGTTGCGTGATTCTCCTACTGGATTGATAACCTTGGTTTCATTACTGAGGGAAATACTTATCTCTACTGTACTGCATCTCCCTTCCTCTTCAGGGAATTACCAAAGCAAGCTACAAGTAGCAGGAAGAATTTCTGGCGCCGTTGCCGGGGAGACATCATCAACATCTATCAAGTACCTACGCATAAAACTCTCATCTCCTTGCATTTACTTTATTTGCATTTGCCTCTTGTTTTCATCTCCCCCACTTCTAATTTTTTTTTACAAAAATACAAAAATATTTTCCATTTGCCTTTTTTCTTGTTTGCTTGTTTGCTTGCTTGTTATCTTGTTTGCGTAGCCACGATGTCTCAAGAAAATACAAAATTGTGTGATTATTCCAATACTAATAATAATGATTTTATTAGTACTCCGATTGCTCCTCCCGCCGCTAGTGCGGAGACTTGTGATATTAATGCCACTTTGCTTAATCTTGTGATGAAAGATCAATTTTCTGGTAGTCCTAATGAAGATGTTGCATCCCATCTTAACACTTTCGTTGAACTATGTGATATGCAAAAGAAAAAAGATGGGGATAATCATATCGTGAAATTAAAATTATTCCTATTCTCATTGCGGGATCGTGCAAAAAATTGGTTTTCATCTTTACCACGAAATAGTATCGATTGTTGGGATAGGTGTAAAGATGCTTTTATTACTAAGTATTTTCCTCCTGCGAAAATTATTTCTCTTAGAAATCAAATTATGAATTTTACGCAACTTGATCATGAACATGTTGCCCAATCTTGGGAGAGCATGAAATTAATGATAAGAAATTGCCCTACTCATGGTTTAAATTTATGGATGATCATACAAAAATTTTATGCGGGATTAAATTTCGTTTCTAGAAATCTATTAGATTCCGCCGCGGGTTGTACTTTTATGGAAATTACTTTGGGAGAAGCTACTAAATTGCTTGATAATATTATGACAAATTATTCACAATGGCATACTGAAAGAGTTCCTAATAGTAAAAAAGTGAATTCTATTGAAGAAATTAATACTTCGAGTGATAAAGTTGATGCGCTTATGAAATTGGTTGCTAGAAAAAATGCCCCTATTGATCCTAATGATGTGTCTTTGTCCACTTTGATTGAGCAAAATAATGATCCCGTAGATGTGAACTTTTTGTCTCGCGAAACAATTTTAATAATAATGCTTATAGAGGTAATTTCAATGCTAGACCGTTTCCTGGAAATTCTTCTAATAATTATGGCAATCCTTATGGTAATTCTTATAATAATAATAGGATGCCCTCTGATCTGGAAAGTAATATTAAAGAATTTATTAATGCTCAAAAAGTTTTCAACACTACGATAGAAGAAAAATTGAGTAAACTTGATGATATGTCTAGGAGTATTGATAGAATTATTCATGATGTGGAAAATCTTAAGACTAAAATTTTGCGACCCAAAATTGATATTAATGAATCAATTAAAGCTCTATATGTCTCCATGGATGAGAGTAAGAAAAGAACCGCCATGCTAAAAGCTAAACGAGAATTTTTAGAAAAAGCAATTCCTCCCGGTTTTTATCGTAGTAATGATGAGGATATTAAAATGATTGGTGTTTCATCTATTGATTCCTTGTTTAGAAATATAAAACTTCATGAAAAGGGGATTTAAGAAGAGTTAACTATTGCTAAAGAGCGTCCCCATAATTCGGAGGGTGAAAATCTTGATGAAAAAATTGCTAAAAGTGGGTTTGGAGAGGTAAAAACTTTAACTAGTGATGGGCCAACTCTCTTGGATTACAAAGATTTTAATTATGATAGTTGTTCTTTGATTGAGTTCATTTATTTGTTACAATCCATGCTAAATCCAGCCAACGCTTATGAGCAAAACAAGGCTTTTACTAAACACATCGTAGAAGCTATGATGAAAGTGTTAGAAGAAAAGTTAGAACTAGAGATTTAAATTCCTAGAAAATTATATGATGAGTGGGAACCCACCATTAAAGTAAAAATGAAAATTATGAGTGCAATGCTTTATCTGATTTGGGTGCTAGCGTTTCCACAATTCCAAAATCTCTATGTGATATGCTAGGTTTTACCAATATAGATGAATGTTCTCTTAATTTGCATCTTGCGGATTCTACTATTAAAAAGCCTTTGGGTAGAATTAATGATGTTCTTATTCTTGCAAATAGGAACTATGTGCCCGTTGATTTTATTGTACTTGACATTGAATGCAATCCTTCATGCCCCATAATACCTGGTAGACCGTTCTTACGAACTATAGGTGCCGTTATTGATATGAAAGAAGGGAATATAAAATTTCAGTTTCCACTAAAGAAGGGTATGGAGCTATTTTCTTGAGAGAAGCCTCTAGTGAAAACTATGGCCCCCGGATCTATCTAAATCATATACTAAAACCCTAAAAATATTTGCTGCAGTTTTTCTTTATTTATTTGATTTTTTTATTTTATTTCAATCTATCTATCTATCACATACAATTTAATCTTGCAACTTACCGCCGAGGGATTAACAAACCCTTGATTGCGTTTGGTGCAAGGATTTGTTGTTTTGTGTGCAGGTGCTCCTAACGAGGTGTTGCGTGATTCTCCTACTGGATTGATAACCTTGGTTTCATTACTGAGGGAAATACTTATCTCTACTGTACTGCATCTCCCTTCCTCTTCAGGGAATTACCAAAGCAAGCTACAAGTAGCAGGAAGAATTTCTGGCGCCGTTGCCGGGGAGACATCATCAACATCTATCAAGTACCTACGCATAAAACTCTCATCTCCTTGCATTTACTTTATTTGCATTTGCCTCTTGTTTTCATCTCCCCCACTTCTAATTTTTTTTTACAAAAATACAAAAATATTTTCCATTTGCCTTTTTTCTTGTTTGCTTGTTTGCTTGCTTGTTATCTTGTTTGCGTAGCCACGATGTCTCAAGAAAATACAAAATTGTGTGATTATTCCAATACTAATAATAATGATTTTATTAGTACTCCGATTGCTCCTCCCGCCGCTAGTGCGGAGACTTGTGATATTAATGCCACTTTGCTTAATCTTGTGATGAAAGATCAATTTTCTGGTAGTCCTAATGAAGATGTTGCATCCCATCTTAACACTTTCGTTGAACTATGTGATATGCAAAAGAAAAAAGATGGGGATAATCATATCGTGAAATTAAAATTATTCCTATTCTCATTGCGGGATCGTGCAAAAAATTGGTTTTCATCTTTACCACGAAATAGTATCGATTGTTGGGATAGGTGTAAAGATGCTTTTATTACTAAGTATTTTCCTCCTGCGAAAATTATTTCTCTTAGAAATCAAATTATGAATTTTAAGCAACTTGATCATGAACATGTTGCCCAATCTTGGGAGAGCATGAAATTAATGATAAGAAATTGCCCTACTCATGGTTTAAATTTATGGATGATCATACAAAAATTTTATGCGGGATTAAATTTCGTTTCTAGAAATCTATTAGATTCCGCCGCGGGTGGTACTTTTATGGAAATTACTTTGGGAGAAGCTACTAAATTGCTTGATAATATTATGACAAATTATTCACAATGGCATACTGAAAGAGTTCCTAATAGTAAAAAAGTGAATTCTATTGAAGAAATTAATACTTCGAGTGATAAAGTTGATGCGCTTATGAAATTGGTTGCTAGCAAAAATGCCCCTATTGATCCTAATGATGTGTCTTTGTCCACTTTGATTGAGCAAAATAAGGATCCCGTAGATGTGAACTTTTTGTCTCGCGAAACAATTTTAATAATAATGCTTATAGAGGTAATTTCAATGCTAGACCGTTTCCTGGAAATTCCTCTAATAATTATGGCAATCCTTATGGTAATTCTTATAATAATAATAGGATGCCCTCTGATCTTGAAAGTAATATTAAAGAATTTATTAATGCTCAAAAAGTTTTCAACACTACGATGGAAGAAAAATTGAGTAAACTTGATGATATGTCTAGGAGTATTGATAGAATTATTCATGATGTGGAAAATCTTAAGACTAAAATTTTGCGACCCAAAATTGATATTAATGAATCAATTAAAGCTCTATATGTCTCCATGGATGAGAGTAAGAAAAGAACCGCCATGCTAAAAGCTAAACGAGAATTTTTAGAAAAAGCAATTCCTCCCGGTTTTTATCGTAGTAATGATGAGGATTTTTAAATGATTGGTGTTTCATCTATTGATTCCTTGTTTAGAAATATAAAACTTCATGAAAAGGGGATTTAAGAAGAGTTAACTATTGCTAAAGAGCGTCCCCATAATTCGGAGGGTGAAAATCTTGATGAAAAAATTGCTAAAAGTGGGTTTGGAGAGGTAAAAACTATAACTAGTGATGGGCCCACTCTCTTGGATTACAAAGATTTTAATTATGATAGTTGTTCATTGATTGAGTTCATTTATTTGTTACAATCCATGCTAAATCCTGCCAACGCTTATGAGCAAAACAAGGCTTTTACTAAACACATCGTAGAAGCTATGATGAAAGTGTTAGAAGAAAAGTTAGAACTAGAGATTTAAATTCCTAGAAAATTATATGATGAGTGGGAACCCACCATTAAAGTAAAAATGAAAAATTATGAGTGCAATGCTTTATGTGATTTGGGTGCTAGCGTTTCCACAATTCCAAAATCTCTATGTGATATGCTAGGTTTTACCAATATAGATGAATGTTCTCTTAATTTGCATCTTACGGATTCTACTATTAAAAAGCCTTTGGGTAGAATTAATGATGTTCTTATTCTTGCAAATAGGAACTATGTGCCCGTTGATTTTATTGTACTTGACATTGAATGCAATCCTTCATGCCCCATAATACCTGGTAGACCGTTCTTACGAACTATAGGTGCCGTTATTGATATGAAAGAAGGGAATATAAAATTTCAGTTTCCACTAAAGAAGGGTATGGAGCATTTACCTAGGAAACAAAATAAAGCACCATATGAATCCATTATCAGGGCCACTTATGGAATCAACTTGAAGGATGACAATACGTGAAACTATGCATTATGCCTAGCTAGCGGCATAAAACAATTGCGCTTGTTGGGAGGCAACCCAGTGAATAAAATAATTTTTTATTAGTTGGTTCTGTTATTGTGTGTTTTCACTTTCATGCTACTGTTATGATTGTGTTTTTGTGTTTTTAATTATTGTTTCTGGCAGGTAAAGCCTTTAGGATGATTTGGAAGATAGTGTTGTTTGGAAAACAGAAAGTTTTGCGTCCAGTGCTGGAATTTTGGTTGTGTACTGGAGAGTCAGAAAAATCTGAATTTTTTGCAAAGTATTGGTATATGAATTTCCCACGTTGTCCTAATTTTTCAGAAATTTTGGAGTTACAGAAGTATGGCTTTTAAATAGATTTCTACAGACTGTACTGTTTTTGACAGATTCTGTTTTTGATGTGTTGCTTGCTTGTTTTGATGAAACTATGGATTGTATCGGGGGGTATAAGCCATGGAGAAGTTAGAATACAGTAGGTATAATGCAGAAATAAAATATGAATGGGTTTGCAACAGTACTTAAATTAGTGATTTATTTTGTTATACTAACGGATCTAACGAAGGTTTTGTTGAGTTTTGTGTGATTGAAGTTTTCAAGTTTTGGGTGAGATCACGATGGATGAAGGAATAAGGAGTAGCAAGAGCCTAAGCTTGGGGATGCCCGAGGCACCCCAAGGTAATATTCAAGGAAGACTCAAGCGTCTAAGCTTGGGGATGCCCCGGAAGGCATCCCCTCTTTCTTGTACCAACCATCGGTAATTTTACTTGGAGCTATATTTTTATTAGTCACATGATATGTGTTTTGCCTGGAGCGTCGTGTATTATATGAGTCTTTGCTTTGTTTGATTTTTAGTTTGTCACAATCATACTTGCTGAACACACCTATTTTGAGAGAGCCACACGTTCATCATAATTTGTTAGAATACTCTATGTGCTTCACTTAAAGTTTTTGAGCTAGGCAGTTGCTCTAGTGCTTCACTTAAATCTTTTTGAGCACGGTGGTGGCTATATTTTGAAGAAATAAACTCTGATGCTTCACTTATATCTTTTTGAGCACAAGATATGAATTTTGTCCCAAAGTGATGAATATTCAAGAGGGATATAATAAAAACTTTCATATAGATCATTGGATACGATAAGTGTGATTCCTTGCAATAGTTTTGCGATATGGAAATGATAATATGTGAGTCATGTTAGTGAGTAATTGTGATTTAGTAAGAATATTAGTGTTATGGTTTGTGATTCCTTATGCATGCACGATAAGTCAATAGTTATGCAAAGAAATTATATCCTACTTATGGTGCATTATTCGGTGTTAGTTATGTTCAATGCATGTTTATGACCGTTTTCGCTTTTTGGTTGGTTGCTTCTCAATCTTTTGCTAGCCTTCATTTGTACTAAGCGGAAATACTGCTTGTGCATCCAAAATCCTTAAACCCAAGTAGTGCAAAATGAGTCCACTATATCTACCTATATGCGGTCTTTCAATGCCGTTCCAAGTAAATTTGCGTGTGCCAACTCTAATTTTCAAAATAATTTTTCTGTTTTGTGTGCCCGTACCGCTCATGAAGCGGCAAGGGGTGGCCAATATTTTCCATGCTAGGTGTGTTATTCTCACGATGAGTGTTTATTCACTTGTCATTGCATGAGAGAGTGGCTGGTAATTGGGATGCCAGTCCCACAATGAAATCAAAAATTAATAACAACAAAATTCCTTGGAAAGTGATGGTATGGATGGCACCCATGGATACGGCTAGCCATGGATTGTGAAAGAATGGTGGAAAGGAAATAAATTTTACTTTCTGTTTGGGAACCGCCTATGATGTGTCTAGCATGGAAGATATTGGGAATTCTCGGTCGTTTTCATTGACAGGAAAAGCATGCCTCTCAAAACAATTTTATCTCTCTAATTTAAGCTTTGAGCTCTCACACATTTGACAAATCTCTGCTTCCCTCTGCAAAGGGCCTATCTATTTACTTTATGCAATTTTTATTTTTATTTTTGAGTCTCCATCTTCTCTTATAAAGCACCAACTAGAGAGCACTATTGTCATACTTGTGCATTGTGTGTAGCTAATATTTGAGTGTGTTTCATGAATGGATCAATGATTGAGCATAATGGGCTAGGGATAACTTTCTTTAGTGTTGATATTTTGAAAAACATGGTTGCTTGTTAGCATGCTTGAGTATTTATATATTCATGTAAAATTATAGACTATTGCTTTCAATCATTCAAGTCCAATGTCCATGCTACAAAATAAAAGAATATATGATGAATATGATAGGCAACATTCCACATCAAAAATTCTGTTTTTATCATTTACCTACTCGAGGACGAGCAGGAATTAAGCTTGGGGATGCTGATACGTCTCCAACGTATCTATAATTTTTGATTGTTCCATGGTGTAATATTATCAATCTTGGATGTTTTTATATACATTTACAGCAATTATATATCATTTTTTGGGACTAACCAATTAACTTAGTGCCCAGTGCCAGTTCCTGTTTTCTGCCTGTTTTTTGTTTTACAAAATATCAATACCAAACGAAGTCCAAATGCCACGAAACTTTTTGGAGATATTTTTCTGGACATATACAACACTAGAAGCTTCAGGAGAAGACCAGACGCCAGAGGAGGTGGCCACGAGCCACCAGGGCGCGCCTGGGGGGCAGGCGCGCCCTGGTACCTCATGGGGCCCAAAGAGCTCCGTTTCACCTAATTCCTCCACTATAAATTTCCAAAAAATCAGAAACCCTCAGGGGAGTCCACGAAATACTTTTTCCGCCGCCGCAAGTTTCTGTTCTAGAGAGATCCCATCTGGAGCCTTTTCCGGCACTCTGCCGGAGGGGGAATCGATCACAGAGGGACTCTACATCAACCTTGCTGCCCTTCCGATGATGCGTGAGTAGTTTATCACAGACCTTCGGGTCCATAGTTAGTAGCTAGATGGCTTCTTCTCTCTTTTTGATCTTCAATACAATGTTCTCCTCAATGTTCTTGGAGTTCTATCCGATGTAATCACTTTTTGCGGTGTGTTTGTTGGGATCCGATGAATTGTGAGTTTATGATCAGATTATCCATGAATATTTTTTGAGTCTTCTCTGATCTCTTTTATGCATGATTATTATAGCCTCGTATTTCTTCCCCGATCTATTGATTTGGTTTGGCCAACTAGATTGATTTATCTTGCCATGGGAAGAGGTGCTTTGTAATGGGTTCGATCTTGCGGTGTTCAATCCCAGTGACAGAAAGGGACATGACACATATGTATCATTGCTATTAAGGGTAAAAAGATGGGGTTTATTCATACGTGAGTTTATCTTGTCTACATCATGTCATCGTTCTTAAGGCGTTATTACGTTCTTTATGGACTTAATACACTAGATGCATGCTGGATAGCAGTCAATGTGTGGAGTAATAGTAGTAGATGCAGGCAGGAGTCGGTCTACTTGTCTCGGACGTGATGCCTATATACATGATCATTGCCTTGGATATCGTCATGATTATTTGCTTTTCTATCAATTGCCCAACAGTAATTTGTCTACCCACCGTATGCTATTTTCTTGAGAGAAGCCTCTAGTGAAAACTATGGCCCCCCGGGTCTATCTAAATCATATACTAAAACCCTAAAAATACTTGCTGCACTTTTTCTTTATTTATTTTATTTTTGTATTTTTGTTTCAATCTATCTATCTATCACATACAATTTAATCTTGCAACTTACCGCCGAGGGATTGACAACCCCTTGATTGCGTTGGGTGCAACGATTTGTTGTTTTGTGTGTAGGTGCTGCTAATGAGGTGTTGCGTGATTCTCCTACTGGATTGATAACCTTGGTTTCATAACCGAGGGAAATACTTGTCTCTACTATACTGCATCTCCCTTCCTCTTCAGGGAATTACCAACGCAAGCTACAAGTAGCAAGGGGTGTTACACATAGCTACCGACGTCGTCCGCCTGGAAGTTGTCCATGTGCTGGAGGTCACGGATGCCAAGGTACACAATGGTGGCATGGGCATGCTAGTATGGCTAGTGGAACATTTTGCATTGCGCTCTGCGCTGCCCAAGAGCGGCGAGTTGCTCCTTCTCCAGCGCCTCGCAGCGCTCCACCAGTGGGCCCAGTTGCTCCTTAAGCTCCTTCGCCTCAGCGACACACTCCACACGTTCCTTCTAGCTGGCTTCCCGGGCCTTCTCACTTGCCGTGACCGAATTTTGCGCCCCGGCAAGCGAGTTCTTCAGCAGCTGGATCTGCTTCTCCAAGTCGTTGCTCTTGGCCATGAAGCGTTTCTCCTACTCCATGAACCTGCCATGGTACTCGTTGGAGACAGCCTGCTGCTGATCCCTGAGAGCATCCTGGAGTTTCTTCTGGATCGCGGCCTCCATATCCATCTGCCGCTCCTCCAGCTTGGCGTTGGCGTTGGCGACACGCTTCTGGTATGAAGCCTCAGAAGCGTCGAGCATCGCCTGGCGCTTGTCGAGGATCGCCGTTCGGTCGTTTAATGCCTCCCAAAGCTACTCCAGCTGAGCCTTCTCCTTGTCAAGATCCGATGCAAGCTTCTCCTCTTCTACATCCTGTTGCCGGACGTCGGCTTCGTGCCCAGCGAATTCCTCCTCGTGGTCCCCGACCGCGTGTTCTCGGCCTTAGAGCTCCTGCTCCTGCTGCTGGAGGTCAAGAAGCACCGCTTCTCGCTACTAAAGTGTGGCCTCACAGGTGTTGGCGGCAATCTGCTACGCGGCGGCCGCATCCAAAGTGCTCTGGGCCTCGGCAATGATGCCATCCCAGATCTCCTTGGCCTCCACATGGACTGCGGTGATCTTCTGAAGCACGGCCTTGTTTTTCTTCCAATCGAGCTCAGCACAGTCGTGAAAGATCTTCCAGGCCTCCCCCAGCTTTCGTTTGCCTTCGGCCAGGGCAGCCTCCGCGGCCGTCAGATCAGCGCTCAGCTGCTCGATGTCATAGTGCGCAACCTGAAAGAAATCACCAGAATATAGCTGGGTGCCACCGCGCCCTGCGCCTCTTCGGTCGATTACCACCCCTAAGGCCCAGTCGGTGCCATCCGAAGGGGCGGCGATGGATTTTTTGGAGGGGTTCCCTCTGACTCCATTGCCAGGGGAGAGCGGCCTCCTTCGTCGGCTGGCCTCGACGTCATGAAAATGTGGGAAGGACAGGCCTGAGCTTCCTTCTCGGCCTTCATCGCCTCGGTGGCGGCACCCTTCCCCTTGGCGGCCTCATCGGCGGACTCCACATCCCAGATGCTCATTTTAGGAGCATCCTTTGTGGGGGAGCCCTGCTCAAAAGCGGCCTCCGCGGGCTCGTTGTTGGTAGGGTCATCCGACATGGGGGGTGCCTCCGTCCTCAGCTCATCGGCTGCAGCATCGAATGCTGTGGGGGGCTCCTCGCTTCCACGAGTGACGTCAGCACAGCTGGCATCTGCGACATTGTCGGTTGCCACAATGCCCTTTGCCGTGGCCTCATCGCTTGCCGAAGTGTCCTTCATCGTGGCCTCATCTCGGCCTCCTCGCTTGCCGCGGCATCCCTAGCCGTGGCCTCATCGCTTGCCACTCGTCCCTTGCTGCGTCCTCCTCGTCACCATTGCCCAGTGCGGCGCTGTCTGCCGTGCCCTCATCACAGGACTTCTCTACATCCATGTCGTTCCCCTGATCCTCGGGGACCTTAGGGCAGTTGGCGGGAATGTAGGCGCCAGCGGTGAGGGGTCATCCAAGACCACCACCTCGATCTCCTCCTTGGCGGTGCGACGCTCGTCGTCAAGTGCAGTCATCACAACAAGCTCCGTCTCCGCATCAGTTGGAGCGGATCCACCTAAGAAGGAAGGGCCACAGTAAATGCGAGCCGGCGTGAGGATGTGGGTGTGGTTTCCCACCCCCAGGTGTCACACACCATGTGTCAAGCCCCCTGTGACTCTGGGCCCCATTTCCTTTCGCGCCTCCCACTGGCTGCGTGCAGGATATGGGCCCGGGGGCTACTATCGGCCCAATGGAAACTAGTGTACCATGGGCCGGAGGAACATGGGCCATGATAGTGGCGCTCGACAAGCAGCGCCGCACTGGCTTGCGCCGCGAAGGGCCACACTCAGGCCAAGGTGGGCCGACAAGGGGAGAGGCATCGCGTCGATGTTTCTGCCTCTCCTTGCTTGTCGAGGATGCCACCCCGACAAGCACTTCCCGGGGTGTCACCCAAGAAGCGTCACTCCCGCGAATCGGTGGCTTTGTCGTGAAGCCTCCAGGGAATCTACCTGTCAGAGCATTGAATGCCCACTACTGATCTACAGCGACAAGCGTCCGCTGCCAAGACGGGATGCGAGGCACCTACCTTTTTGACGCTGCATGTCTGCATGGCACCACCTGCCCTGTGCTCAGCCACAGTGGCAAGCTGACTTGCCTACCTCATGCTCAGCTGCAGGGATGACAAGTTCCACCTGCCCAGCATGGGCAAGAGTGCAGGCCCCATCACTTCGGTGTGGCACAAGAAACGTTCTCACCTGCTTCATGAAGGGGCGCCCGCCATGTGTGGCTCTATCTGACGAGGCACATGCTCCTGTATGGGCAATGTGCGACCCCCCACCGTGTAAGGGGAGGACCGAGGCCACTATAAAAGAGGAGCAACAGCTACCTTGAAGGGGGATCGACTCATTTTGCACTCAACCACATACATTGTAACCAGTGTACTGTTCATCTTCACATCGCAATATCAAACCGAGCAGGAGTAGGGTATTACACCTCCTTGGCGGCCCGAACCTGGGTAACTCCGGCGTCCTGCTCGTTGTGTTGCATCCTTGCTAGCTTATGATGCCCTAGGAAACGTTGCGTGTTCAATCCCCGGCCAAACTCAAAAAGTGGTGTACGCACACCACAATGTCTGGTTCCTAGACACCTACAGTGGCAACAATACAACTATGTGTCTTCGTCCTTATTGTCACTGAACAAGATCACCGCAAGATTGAACCCACTACTATGCACCACTCCCTCTCTAGAACTACTCATCTATCTTGGCCAGGGAAGGCAAATAGATCAAAAGCATACATAGCTACTCAATTACACATCAAAGAAACTTCAAAAGATTCAATATATATCAATGAGCAATCTATTCATAAATCCACAATTCATCGGATCCCAACAAACACACCATAAAAATTACATCGGAATGATCTCAGAGGAGAACATGGTATTGAAGATCCAAAAGAGAGAGAGAGAAGCCATCTAGCTACTACTATGGACCCGTAGGTCCTGAAGGAACTACTCACACATCATCATGGAGGCAGCAAGGTTGATGAAGATGGCCTCCCAATGGTTCCCTCCTCCGGCAGAACTCCAGAACAGGGCTCCAGATGGGATCACTTCAGAATAGAGACTTGCGGCGGCGATAAAATTCTTTCGGGTCTCGCTACGAGGGTTTCAGGAATTATGAAATTTATAGGTAAAGGAATCAGGTAAAAAAGAGGCTCAAGGGGCCCACAATCCTGGGTGGCGCTGCCACCCCCTGGCCGCGCCACCTGCCTTCATGGGCCCCACAAGCCTGGGTGGCACTACCACTCCGTGGCCGTGCCACTTGCCTTCATGGGGCCCTCAAGCATCCTCTCGACGAGCCCCGAAGCTTCTAGGGTCTTTCTTGGTCTAGAAAAAATCATCAAAAATTGGCATCATGTTTGGACCTTCCTAGGTATTGATTTTCTATGAAACCAAAAACAAGCAAAAAACAGGAACTCGCACTGGGCACTAAATTAATAGGTTAGTCCAGAAAAATAATATAAAATGGTATAAAAGTGATAATATAATAGCATGAAACAATAAAAAATTACAGATACGTTTGAGACGTATCACCCGCCTCCTGAGCTCAAACCATTATCGGAAGAACTCAGGTACGAATTTTTAGATGAAATGGAAAGATGCCCTGTTATTATAAATTCTAACCTTTTATGGGACGAAAAGGATAAACTTATGAAAATCTTAAGAAGTCATCGTAAGGTGTTTGGGTACTCCATGGGTGACCTTAGAGGAATAAGCCCATCCATATGCACGCATAGAATATTTATGAAAGAAGGAGCTAAACCAGTAATTGATTACCAATGAAGATTAAATCCTGCTATGAAAGAGGTGGTATGAAAAGAGGTAATTCGACAGTTGGATGCTGGTATTATATTCCCTTTTGTTACTAGTAAATGGGTGAGTCCAGTTCACTGTGTCCCTAAAAAGGGAGGATTTACAGTTGTGGCAAACAAGAACAATGAACTCATCCCAATTAGAACTGTTGTTGGATATCGAATGTGCATCGATTACATGAAGTTGAATAAAGAAACTCACAAGGATCACTACCCGCTACCACTTTATTGAAAAAATGCTAGAGAGGCTCTAAGCATTCTCATTTTTGCTACCTCGATGGATATTCTGGGTTCTCCCAAATAGCAGTCCACCCTGAAGACCAAGAAAAGAGAACATTCACTTGTCCTTATGGTACATATGCTTATTGACGCATGCCATTTGGGCTATGTAATGCAACTACCACCTTGTAGCGGTGTATGAGGGCTATCTTTGCGGACTTTGTCAAAGAAATAATGGAACTCTTTATGGATGATTTTTTCGTTTACGGGACTTCATTTGATGATTGTTTACATAATCTTGACAAAGTTTGCAGAGATGTGAGGACACTAACCTTGTCCTCAATTGGGAGAAATGTCACTTCATGGTATCGGAAGGTATAGTACTTTGCCATAAAATTTCAGGTAAAGGCATGAAGTGGACAGAGCTAAAATAGAATCAATAGAGAAACTACCGTATCCACGTGATGTAAAGGGGATACGTAGTTTTCTAGGCCATGTTGATTTTTATAGACGCTTTATCAAAGATGTCTCTAGAGTTTCAAAACCAATGACTAATCTCTTGCAAAAAAGGTTCATTGATAACCAATGCATCCTAGCTTTCGAGCAGCTTAAGGAGGCCTTGATCACTGCCCCTGTCATTCAACCACCAAATTGGGAACGCCCCTTAAAAATTATTTGTGAGGCCGAAGACGATGCCATAAGTGTTGTCTTAGGGTCGTATGAAGGTGAGAAACTACAAGTAATTCACCATCCCAGTAATACTCTCAATGAAGCTCAAATATATTATGATATTGCAGATAGGAAACTATATGTTGTCATTTTTGCTTGGGAAAAATTTGGACCTTATATTTCTGATTCAAAGGCTAAGGTCTATACAAATCATCAGGCTTTGAAAAACCTTTTAATTAAAAAGGATGCAAAGCCCAGGCTGATTCGATGGACTTTGCTATTACAAGAGTTTTATTTGTAGATAGTTGATAGAAGTAAAATAATAGATGCCAAGTTGGAAGAATCCATAGTAGGAGGAGTTATCATAGATAAACCTGAAGACATGGTTTGCATTCCCTTTGGTACATTGATGATGCTAACCACAGGTATCCAATGTGCCTTGGGCAAAACTAACCCGCCTTCGGAATACCCTTTGTCAACTACTTCAAAGCGAGAAATACGCAAGGTAAGAGATTTTGATTTGAATGATTATCCTAATGGTCTTTGCCCTTGTAAGCTAGCCAAGATAGAACCTCTTCCACCCTTGGAAATCAACAAAAAGAAGAATCAAGAGAAGAGAAACAAGAGAAGGACTTGGGAGCAAAGAAAAGAAGGATATTACCCTCCAAAGGGGCTTTATCACTTCCTATAAAGATAAGTATCAGCCTCCTATTCCATTCCTCTAACTTTTCTGTGCAGGAATTAGATTTTACTACGCAGTACGAGCACCGATACGAGCACCACGGTTGTACTAGTGCCCATCTTATCTTCTGGAATTCGAGAAACGTGCCAGCTGAAGCAGTATGACCAGTGGTACGAGCGTACACGCTCGTACCACATGCCGTCTGCTCTTGTAGAGTTGGGAGAGCACCTCTGCCGTTTGCGGTATGACCAGCGGTACGAGCATCCGTGCTCGTACCATTGGCCGTCTTCTCTTATGATCTGGTGGCCTAATACCTTCTTCTTTATAAAAACAACTTGTTGTGTAGGAGACGTTGAGTACAAGCACCGCGCTTGTACCACATCCCGTCTTGCATCCTGATTACACGAGAATCAATAGATTCTTACCGAAAATCATGGGTTTGTTTCCAAATCTTCCTCACAAACCCTAATCTTGTGATGAACTGTGGTTGTACCTCTTTTTATACCCTTGGTGACGGTGCCATGGCCCAGGGGTACCTCACGATGTTGGTTGCCGGCCAGGTGTGCTGGCCTAAGGACCCCAAGGTCGGTTCCATCCAGGGCCACATTAGGTGGCCCATGACGAGCTATATGGAAGATCTGCTATACTTGTTGTACAAGACGAGGATACCGGAGCCGTGGAGGACTCTACCTCCACCGACATAGCCAACTAATATCTGTAACCCTAAAGCCCCCGGTGTGTTATATAAACCGGGGTCCGGGGTAGTCGATGAACACAATACAATCCCTTGGTTCATATATGTACTTTGTACACCCCTATCACAATATACACGAGCAGGAGTAGGGTATTACCTTGATCGTGAGGGCCCAAACCTAAGTAAACTTTGCGCATGTTTTCCCTTAGACCTAATCACTATGCCGGGATACCCTACCGAGGGATCTGCCGGATTTAGCTTTGACAGTGGTGGTCCATACAGGTCCCGCGTGGCCGTCTTAGAGATTCGATGGGATCTCGATCGGATGCCGGCGTGATCTTCATGTCAGGTTGATACGTCTCTGACGTATCTATAATTTTTGATTGTTTCATGCTATTATATTATCATTCCTATATACTTTTATTATCATTTTTTCTACTAACATATTAATTCAGTGCCCATTGCCAGTTCCTATTTTCTACTTCTTTTTGGTTTTACAGAAAATCAATACCTAGGAAGATCCAAACACGATGCCAATTTTTGATGATTTTTTCAAGACCAAGGAAGACCCTGGAAGCTCCAGGAGAAGCCGAGAGGAGGCACGAAGCTCCCACAAGGCTGTTGGGGAACGTTGCATGGGAAACAAAAATTTTCCTACGCACACACAAGATCTATCCATGGTGATGAGCATCTACGAGAGGGAGAGTGAATCTACATACCCTTGTAGATCGCTAAGCGGAAGCGTTTAAGAAACGCGGTTGATGTAGTCGAACGTCTCCGCGATCCAAATCGCAAGTCGTCCCTCGATCCGATCACGAACTAGCGCCGAACGGACGGCACCTCCACGTTCAACACACGTACGGCTTGATGACGCCTTCACCTCCTCGATCCAGCGAGCGATGGTGAAGTAGTGGTTGAGTTCCAGCAGCACGACGGCGTGGTGATGGTGGTGAGGAACAATCTCTGCAGGGCTTCGCCAAGCGCTACGGAGATTATGACGGAGGAACTAGAGGGTTAGGGTTGCCGCACACGGCTTGGGGAAATCTTGATCTGTCACGTGTGCTAGCCCTGCCCCTCTATTTATATGTTGAGCCTTGGGGTCTAAACTTGGAGTAAAAGCCTCCTCCAGGTCGGTTTTGCCGCACAAGGTCGGTTTGGCCCGCAGGGAAAGAGTCCAACTCGGATCCCTGCCGAACCGTGCACAGCCGCGCACAAGCGGTAGTACCGCTCACAAGCGGTAGTACCGCTTGGGCGGTAGTACCGCTTCACACAAGCGGTAGTACCGCTCGGGCGGTAGTACCGCTTCACCAAGCGGTAGTACCGCTTACGCGGCAGCAAAACTACTTTTTGCACTTTCCAATACCTCGTGGGCTTTATCCCTTTGGCCCATATAAAGTGTTGCTGCACCCGAACACTTCGGTAAACATCCGGAACCCCTTCCGGTGAATTCCGGAACCCTTCCGGAGATCGAAACACTATTATCACATATATCAATCTTTACCTCCGAACTCTTCCGGAGATCCTCGTCATGTCCGGGATCTTATCCGGGACTCCGAACAATCTTTCGGTCACCAACAAAATAACTCAACTATACTAATCGTCACCAAACGTTAAGTGTGTAGACCCTGCGGGTTCGAGAACTATGTAGACATGACCGAGACACTTCTACGATCAATAACCAATAGCGGGACCTGGATGCCCATATTGGCTCCTACATATTCTACGAAGATCTTTATCGGTCGAAACTCTATGTCAAGGATTCAGTTAATCCCGTATGCTGTTCCCTTTGTTCTTCGGTATGTTACTTGCCCGAGATTCGATCGTCGGTATCACTATACCTAGTTCAATCTCGTTACCGGCAAGTCTCTTTACTCGTTCCGTAATACAAGATCTTGTGGCTAACCCTTTAGTCACTTTGCTTGCAAGGCTCAATGTGATGTTGTATTACCGAGTGGGCCCTGAGATACCTCTCCGTCACACGGAGTAACAAATCCCAGTCTTGATCCATGCCAACCCAACAGACACCCTCGGAGATACCTGTAGAGCACCTTTATAGTCACCCAGTTACGTTGCGACGCTTGATACACACAAGGTACTCCTCCGATGTTAGGGAGTTGCATGATCTCATGGTCATAGGAACAGATACTTGACATGCAGAAAACAATAGCAATAAACTGACACGATCAAATGCTACGTTCTTAGTTTGGGTCTTGTCCATCACATCATTCTCCTAATGATGTGATCCTGTTATCAAATGACATCTCATGTCAATGGCTAGGAAACCTTAACCATCTTTGATCAACGAGCTAGTCAACTAGAGGCTTACTAGGGACACAGTGTTGTTTATGTACCCACACATGTATTTGAGTTTCCAATCAATACAATTATAGCATGGATAATAAACGATTATCATGAACAAGGAAACATAATAATAACCAATTTCTTATTGCCTCTAGGGCATATTTCCAACAGTCTCCCACTTGCACTAGAGTCAATAATCTAGTTCACATCACTATGTGATTTACATTGTAATGAATCGAACACCCATGCAGTTCTGGTGTTGTTCATGTTTAGCCCTTGGAAGAGGTTTAGTCATCGGATCTGCAACATTTAGATCCGTGTGTACTTTGCAAATATTTATGTCGTCCTCCTTGATGTAATCGCGGATGGAATTGAAACGTCGCTTTATGTGTCTGGTCCTCTTGTGAAATCTTGGTTCCTTGGCTAGAGCAATGGCACCAGTGTTATCACAAAACAGAGTCATTGGGTTAAGCGCACTAGGCACTACTCCAAGATCTGTCATGAACTCCTTCATCCAGACACCTTCCTTCGCCGCCTCCGAGGCAGCGATGTACTCCGCTTCGCATGTAGAATCAGCTACCACGCTTTGCTTGGAACTGCACCAGCTAACCGCACCGCCATTAAGAATAAATACGTATCCGGTTTGAGACTTAGAGTCATCCGGATCAGTGTCAAAGCTTGCATCGACGTAACCCTTTACGACGAGCTCTTGATCACCTCCATAAACGAGAAACATGTCCTTAGTCCTTTTCAGGTACTTCAGGATATTCTTGACCGCCGTCCAGTGTTCCATTCCTGGATCACTTTGAAACCTTCCGACCATACTCATGGCAAGGCTGACATCGGGTCTTGTGCACAGCATTGCATACATGATAGAGCCTATGGCCGAAGCATAGGGGATGACACTCATGTTTTCTCTATCTTCTGCAGTCACTGGGCATTGAGTCTTACTCAACTTTACACCTTGCAAAACAGGCAAGAACCCCTTCTTGGACTGATCCATTTTGAACTTCTTCAAAACTTTGTCAAGGTATGTGCTTTGTGAAAGTCCTATCAAACGTCTCGATCTATCTCTATAGATCTTGATGCCTAATATGAAAGCAGCTTCTCCTAGGTCCTTCATTGAAAAACTCTTGTTCAAATATTCCTTTATGCTTTCCAGCATTTCTATATTGTTTCCAATCAGTAATATGTCATCCACATATAATATTAGAAACGCTATAGAGCTCCCACTCACTTTCTTGTAAATACAAGCTTCTCCGTAAACTTGTATAAACTCGAACGCTTTGATCACCTCATCAAAACGAAGATTCCAACTCCGAGATGCTTGCACCAGTCCATAAATGGATCGCTGGAGTTTGCAAACTTTGTCAGCATTCTCTGGATCGACAAAACCTTCTGGTTGCATCATATACAACTCTTCCTTAAGGTAACCGTTAAGGAACGCTGTTTTGACATCCATCTGCCAAATTTCATAATCGAAAAAGGCAGCTATTGCTAACAAGATTTTGACGGACTTAAGCATCGCTACGGGTGAGAAGGTCTCATCGTAGTCAACTCCTTGAACTTGTGAAAAACCCTTTGCCACAAGTCGAGCTTTATAGACGGTGACATTACCGTCCGCGTCCGTCTTCCTCTTAAAGATCCATTTGTTCTGAATGGCCTTACGCCCTTCAGGTAATACTTCCAAAGTCCATACTTTGTTTTCATACATGGATCCCATCTCGGATTTCATGGCCTCTAACCACTTCTCGGAATCCGGGCCCATCATCGCTTCTCCATAGCTCGTAGGTTCATCGTTGTCTAACAACATGACCTCTAAGACAGGGTTGCCGTACCACTCAGGAGCAGTACGCGTCCTTGTCGACCTACGAGGTTCGATAGTAACTTGATCCAAAGCTTCATGATCATCATCATTAACTTCCTCTTCAGCTAATGTAGGCTCCACAGAAACAACTTTCTGCACTGCGCTACTCTCAGGTTGAAGTAAAGGTTCAACAACCTCATCAAGTTCTATCTTCCTCCCACTCAATTCTTTCGAGAGAAACTCTTTCTCAAGAAATGTTCCGTTTTTAGCGACAAACACTTTGCCTTCGGATCTGAGGTAGAAGGTATACCCAACTGTCTCTTTTGGGTATCCTATGAAGACGCATTTCTCCGCTTTGGGTTCCAGCTTTTCAGGCTGAAGCTTTTTGACATAAGCATCACATCTCCAAACTTTAAGAAACGACAGCTTTGGCTTCTTGCCAAACCAAAGTTCATATGGCGTCGTCTCAACGGATTTCGATGGTGCCCTATTTAAAGTGAATGCAGCTGTCTCTAATGCATAACCCCAAAACGATAGTGGCAAATCAGCAAGAGACATCATAGATCGCACCATATCCAATAAGGTTCGATTACGACGTTCGGACACACCATTACGCGGTGGTGTTCCAGGCGGTGTCAGTTGTGAAACAATTCCACATTGTCTTAAGTGACTGCCAAACTCATAACTCAGATATTCTCCTCCTCGATCAGATCGTAGGAATTTAATCTTCTTGTTACGATGATTCTCAACTTCACTCTGAAATTGTTTGAACTTTTCAAATGTTTCAGACTTGTGTTTCATTAAGTAAATATACCCATATCTACTTAAGTCATCAGTGAAGGTGAGAAAGTAACGATAACCACCGCGCGCTTCAATACTCATCGGACCGCACACATCAGTATGTATGATTTCCAATAAGTCACTTGCCCATTCCATTGTTCCAGAGAACGGCGTTTTAGTCATCTTGCCCAAGAGGCATGGCTCACATGTGTCAAGTGATTCAAAATCAAGTGACTCCAAAAGTCCATCAGCATGGAGCTTCCTCATGCGTTTTACGCCAATATGACCTAAACGGCAGTGCCACAAGAAAGTGGTATTATCATTATCAATTCTACATCTTTTGGCATCAATGTTATGAACATGTGTATCATTACTATCGAGATTCAATAAGAATAAACCCCTCACAATGGGTGCATGACCATAAAAGATATTACTCATATAAATAGAACAACCATTATTCTCTGATTTAAATGAGTAACCGTCTCGCAATAAACAAGATCAGATATAATGTTCATGCTTAACGCAGGCACCAAATAACACTTATTTAGGTTCATCACTAATCCCGACGGTAATCGAAGAGCGAGCGTGCCGACGGCGATCAGATCAACCTTGGAACCATTTCCCACGCGCATCGTCACTTCGTCCTTTGCCAGCCTCCGTCTATTCCGCAGTTCCTGTTTTGAGTTGCAAATATGAGCAACCGCACCGGTATCAAATACCCAGGCACTACAACGAGGGTTGGTAAGGAACATATCAATAACATGTATATCATATATACCTTGTTTGTTGTTGGCCGCCTTCTTGTCAGCCAAATACTTGGGGCAGTTCCGCTTCCAATGTCCAGTTCCCTTGCAATGAAAGCACTCAGTTTCTGGTTTGGGTCCAGCCTTGGGTTTCTTCACGAGAGGAGCAACTGCTTTGCCACTCTTCTTGGAGTTACCCTTCTTACCCTTGCCATTTTTCTTGAAACTAGTGGTTTTATTGACCATCAACACTTGATGCTCCTTCTGAATTTCAGACTCAGCGGCTTTCAGCATCGCAAACAGCTCGGCGACTGACTTGTTCATCCCGTGCATGTTATAGTTCAACACGAAGCTCTTGTAGCTAGGTGGCAATGATTGAAGAACTCTGTCAGTGATAGCCTCTGGCGGAAGGGGCATCCCTAACTCAGCCAGACGGGTGGAGTACCCAGACATTCTGAGCACGTGATCACTGATAGACCCGTTCTCCTCCATCTTGCAAGCATAGAACTTATCGGAGATCTCATATCTCTCGATCCGGGCATTCTTCTGAAAGATAAACTTCAACTCCTGGAACATCTCATATGCTCCATGACGTTCAAAACGTCTTTGAAGTCCCGGTTCTAAGCCATACAACATTGCACATTGAACTATTGAGTAATCATCAGAACGAGCCTGCCAGGCGTTCACAACGTCTAGAGACTCAACTGGAGCGGGTGGATAACCCAGCGGTGCATCAAGGACATAAGCCTTCTGGGAAGCCGTAAGGATAATCCTTAGATTACGGGCCCAGTCCACAAAGTTACTTCCATCATCTTTCAACTTAGCTTTCTCTAGGAACGCATTAAAATTCAGGGGGGCTACTGCGCGAGCCATGATCTACAACATAAATATAGCAAAGACAACTTAGACTATTGTTCTAGATAATGAGTTTAGTTAATCATATTACTTAAAAAACTCCCACTCAAATTGACATCCCTCCGGTCATTCGAGTGTAACATGATCCAAATCCACCAACTCAAGTCCGATCATCACGTGAGTTGAGGTGGTTTCAATGGTGAACATCTTCATGTTGATCATATCTACTATATGACTCATGTTCGACCTTTCGGTCTCTTGTGTTCCGAGGCCATGTCTGTACATGCTAGGCTCGTCAAGTTTAACCCGAGTGTTCCGCGTGTGCAACATGGCTTGCACCCGTTGTATGTGAACGTGGAGTCTATCACACCCGATCATCACGGCGTGTCTCGAAACGACGAACTTTCGCAACGGTGCACACTCGGGGAGAACACAATTTATCTTGAAATTTAAGTGAGGGATCACCTTATAATGCTACTGTCGTCCTAAGCAAAATAAGATGCATAAAAGGATTAACATCACATGCAAATCATAAGTGACATGATATGGCCATGAACTTGTGCTTTTGATCTCCATCTCCAAAGCACCGGCATGATCTCCATCGTCACCGGCATGACAGCATGATCTCCATCATCTTGATCTCCATCAACGTGTCGCCATAAGGTTGTCGCGCCGACTGTTGCTTCCACGACTATTGCTAACGTTTAGCGATAAAGTAAAGCATTACATAGCGCTTAATGATTGACACGCAGGTCATACAATAATTAAAGACAACTCTATGGCTCCTGCCAGTTGCCGTACTCATCGACATGCAAGTCGTGATATTCTATACATCACATGATCATCTCATACATCACATATATCTCATCATGTAATTGGCCATATCATATCACATCATACCCTGCAAAAACAAGTTAGACGTCCTCTAATTGTTGTTGCAAATTTTACGTGGCTGCTACGGGTTTGCAAGAACCGTTCTTACCTACGCAAAACCACAACGTGGTGTAGTGATTGCTTTTTGATCTTCTAAAAGAACCCTCTTCATTGAAATTGATTCAACTAAAGTGAGAGAGACAGACACCCGCTAGCCATCTTTATGCAACGAAGTTACATGTCAGTTGAAGGAACCTGTCTCGCGTAAGTGTACGCGTAATGTCGGTCCGGGCCGCTTCATCTCACAGTACCGCCGAATCAAATATCAACTAGTAACGGCAAGCAATATGTATACACCCACGCCCACAACTCGTTTGTGTTCTACTCGAGATCTCATCTACGCATAGACCTGGCTCATGATGCCACTGTTGGGGAACGTTGCATGGGAAACAAAAAATTTCCTACGCACACACAAGATCTATCCATGGTGATGAGCATCTACGAGAGGGAGAGTGAATCTACATACCCTTGTAGATCGCTAAGCGGAAGCGTTTAAGAAACGCGGTTGATGTAGTCGAACGTCTCCGCGATCCAAATCGCAAGTCGTCCCTCGATCCGATCACGAACTAGCGCCGAACGGATGGCACCTCCGCGTTCAACACACGTACGGCTTGATGACGCCTTCACCTCCTCGATCCAGCGAGCGATGGTGAAGTAGTGGTTGAGTTCCAGCAGCACGACGGCGTGGTGATGGTGGTGAGGAACAATCTCTGCAGGGCTTCGCCAAGCGCTACGGAGATTATGACGGAGGAACTAGAGGGTTAGGGTTGCCGCACACGGCTTGGGGAAATCTTGATCTGTCACGTGTGCTAGCCCTGCCCCTCTATTTATATGTTGAGCCTTGGGGTCTAAACTTGGAGTAAAAGCCTCCTCCAGGTCGGTTTTGCCCGCACAAGGTCGGTTTGGCCCGCAGGGAAAGAGTCCAACTCGGATCCCTGCCGAACCGTGCACAGCCGCGCACAAGCGGTAGTACCGCTCACAAGCGGTAGTACCGCTTGGGCGGTAGTACCGCTTCACACAAGCGGTAGTACCGCTCGAGCGGTAGTACCGCTTCACCAAGCGGTAGTACCGCTTACGCGGCAGCAAAACTACTTTTTGCACTTTCCAATACCTCGTGGGCTTTATCCCTTTGGCCCATATAAAGTGTTGCTGCACCCGAACACTTCGGTAAACATCCGGAACCCCTTCCGGTGAATTCCGGAACCCTTCCGGAGATCGAAACACTATTATCACATATATCAATCTTTACCTCCGGACTCTTCCGGAGATCCTCGTCATGTCCGGGATCTTATCCGGGACTCCGAACAATCTTTCGGTCACCAACAAAATAACTCAACTATACTAATCGTCACCAAACGTTAAGTGTGTAGACCCTGCGGGTTCGAGAACTATGTAGACATGACCGAGACACTTCTACAATCAATAACCAATAGCGGGACCTGGATGCCCATATTGGCTCCTACATATTCTACGAAGATCTTTATCGGTCGAACCTCTATGTCAAGGATTCAGTTAATCCCGTATGCTGTTCCCTTTGTTCTTTGGTATGTTACTTGCCCGAGATTCGATCGTCGGTATCACTATACCTAGTTCAATCTCGTTACCGGCAAGTCTCTTTACTCGTTCCGTAATACAAGATCCTGTGGCTAACCCTTTAGTCACTTTGCTTGCAAGGCTCAATGTGATGTTGTATTACCGAGTGGGCCCTGAGATACCTCTCCGTCACACGGAGTAACAAATCCCAGTCTTGATCCATGCCAACCCAACAGACACCCTCGGAGATACCTGTAGAGCACCTTTATAGTCACCCAGTTACGTTGCGACGCTTGATACACACAAGGTACTCCTCCGATGTTAGGGAGTTGCATGATCTCATGGTCATAGGAACAGATACTTGACATGCAGAAAACAATAGCAATAAACTGACACGATCAAATGCTACGTTCTTAGTTTGGGTCTTGTCCATCACATCATTCTCCTAATGATGTGATCCCGTTATCAAATGACATCTCATGTCAATGGCTAGGAAACCTTAACCATCTTTGATCAACGAGCTAGTCAACTAGAGGCTTACTAGGGACACAGTGTTGTTTATGTACCCACACATGTATTTGAGTTTCCAATCAATACAATTATAGCATGGATAATAAACGATTATCATGAACAAGAAAATATAATAATAACCAATTTATTATTGCCTCTAGGGCATATTTCCAACAAAGGCCACGTGGCACGGCCAGGGGGGTGGCTGCGCCACCTGGGCTGGTGGGCCCCCCGTCCATCATTTGACCTAATTCCACTTCCATAATTCCCTATAAATACCCAAACCATCCGTCGTTCCTCCAGAAGAGAAATATATCCGCCGCAAGCCTCTGTTCCAAAGCGATCCCATCTGGAGCCCTGTTCTGAAGTTTTGCCGGAGGACGAGTCCATTGGGAAGGCCATCTTCATCAACCATGCTGCCTCCATGATGATGTGTGAGTAGTTCCTTTAGGACATACGGGTCCATAGTATTAGATAGATGGCTTTCTCTCTCTCTCTCTCTCTCTCTCTCTCTCTTTTGGATCTTCAATACCATGTTCTCTTCTCAGATCAATCCGATGTAATTCTTATGGTGTGTTTGTTGGGATCCGATGAAGTGTGGATTTATGATCAGATTGTTCATTGATATATATTGAATCTCTTGAAGTTTCTCTGCTGCATAATTAAATAGCTATGTATGCTTCCGATCTATTTGTCTTCTCTGACCAAGATTGATTGCTAGATCTTTAGAGGGAGTGGTGCATAGTAGTGTGTCTAATCTTACGGTGATTTCTATATCCCAGTTGCATAATGGGGACAAAACATGTATTTGTATTGTTGCCACTAAGGATAGAATGATGGGGTTTAATCTTATTGCTAGATTTCTTTCTGTCTACATTATGTCATCTTGCTTATTGCGTTACTCTATTTCTTGCAAATTAATACGTTGAGATGCATGCTGGATAGCGGTCTTGGGGTGGAGTAATAGTAGTAGATGTAGTTGGATTAACGGTCTACTTATCACAGACATAATGCCTATGTGAGATTATGCCATGAATGATCATAGTTATAAATTGCTACTTTTCTGTCAATTGCCCAACAGTAATTTGGTACCATGCCATTACCTGCTTCCGAGAGAGATGCCACTAGTGAACCTATGGCCCTTGGGTCTATTCTCCATTAATACTTGTTCTTGCACAATTGCTCTTTTATTTTCCCTTTACTATTTTGCCGTTTTACTATACCACTATCTCTCTATTATTTGCTTTTAACCTTGCAACTAGCAAGACAAGGGGCCTGACAACCCCCTTGCCAAGTTGGGTGCAAGCATTTATTTTGTTTGTGTGCAGGTGCTGTTTATCTTGGTAGCTTGTTAACTCCTACTGGTTCGATAAACCTTGGTTCTTAACTGAGGGAAATACTTTCTACTGCTGTGCTACATCGCCCTTCCTATTCGGGGAAATCGAACAACTCCTATGGGAGTAGCACATATCAGCTCTTCATTTTCGGTGTCGCCATGTTCGTTGTCGGCTCAACTGGCCACCTCGGTCAGCTCAAGAACTTCGCTCCAGATTGGATCATCAGATTCGGCAACATGGAGTATGTCACGGATTCTCGCGGCAAGCTGATCCTCTAGGGTTTGGTGTCAGGCCAAGCTCAAGAACGACAAGAGCTGATCCTCCCTGATTCAATGTTAGATCAGTTCCAGGAGCAGCAGGGGCTGATTCTCCTAGCTTTGGTGTAATATCGGATCCAGGAGCAGCAGGAAGAGGTCAAAAATACTGACCCACCCACCGCCCATCTTATTGCTCATGTTGAAGACCTCACCGACGTCCTGGAGGGCACCACCGAGGACATGGAAGATGCAGACAAGGAGATTGGAGAGTCTGGGGATAGCAGCCCGCTAGCCGCGGCGCCCTTACGCCCATGGCAGGTGACCTCTGTCGCGGAGTGCTACATGGTAGACACTCCGAACGCAAGCCAGCAGGGCACCTCTGGCGACACCAATGACCACGACTGCCAGCCAGAAGGCGAAGACGGGGAGCATCATGAGAAACATCAAACTGAGGACGAAGATGCCGAGTAGAAGGTACTCTCGGATTACAGTGAGCTCAGTGACCATGATATCCGAGCACTGGACACCTCCTGAGGCAGCCCGCATCACGACCACTCTCGCTTGTGTGTCATGAAGGCTATGATCAAGGTTTCGAGAGATAAGAATCATTGGACGAGAGGGCGGCCGAGTTGGACGAGATGGTGGCTGAGCTTAATAATACATGGGAGCGTGTCACCGCTGCTTCGAAGGAAATAAAAGCCATCCCGATGGCCACTAAGGCCGCGCTGGCCATGAAGGGCAGGCGGATGAAGGAAGCCTTCAAGAAGGCTGCGGAACCCAGCTTGTTCTGTTACCACATGCCGGCAAAACATATGCACGGGGCAACTGAGGTGTTCGCCAGAATTAAATTCCCACGCGGGCACAATTTACTAGCCCAAGTCCGCTCAAGGGCCTGCCACACGGCCCGTCCTACCACACACCCTGCCCCCGCATGAGACTTCGCTGGAGAAGTCAGCCCGGCTACGCCTCCAAGCTTGGGACAAGCACCAACCAGCCTTCACAAAGTACGACCAGGCAGCCATACTGAACAATGCGCATTATACCATAGATGACAATCCAATCAGGCGCAGATCTATCTGCGCTGTATTCGGCCTGTTCACGGATAGGATTATTGCTCATCCTTTCCCCATGAACTTCAAGATTAATAATTGTGATAAGTACGATGGTAACCAGGACCCCGTGATTTGGGTCTCAGATTTTATGCTCGTGGTCCAGCCGTCCAGGTAGCGAACGGTGATGACTGGCATGCCATGAAGCATCTGCCCCTCATGTTCAAGGGATCATCACGGGCTTGGCTACATACTCTCCCACCCGGGTCGATAAGATACAGGGTGGGTCTTTAGGCTGAGCTCATAGCTAACTTCAATGGTACTTATGTCCGGCCTGCTGATGCCAGTGACCTGAGTAACTTGAAGCAAGGAAAGAACGAGTCAGTACATAGCTACTGGACACTTCCTGAAAAAGAATAACGGGATCATCGATTGCGACGACGCTGAGGCCATCACTGCGTTCAAGCATGGCACCTCGGATCAGTTCCTGTCAAGGGACTTTGGGTATTTTAAACCCAAGACCATGCCGGCTTTAATGGACATGGTGAACATATTTTGCGCTGGTGAAGACACGTGGCTCACCAAGCAGAGGGACACGACAGAGGTCCCAGACCGTCCAGCACCAAGGACGAGAACAGGAAGTGAAGATGCAACCAGAAAAACAAGCACCGGCACAACGAATACGGCAAAGATGATGAGGTCAATGCCGGATTTGCTCCCAGTGCCTGTCCGGTGGTGGCAAGAAGCAGTTCAAAGGAAAAAAGGGTGACGGTGGCAATTCAACCTTTGATAAGATCATGGATAGGCATTGTGATAACCATGGTCCGAAGAAGTCCGACGACCCTCTTGCGAACTACACAAACTAGAACTTTTGGATCCACAAGAAGAGGGCCAAGCAGTTCGAGAAAGGCAACGCTGACAAGCCAAATCCTCCAGAAAATGACAATGAGGACGAGCCTCAGCAGCACAGGGGCAATAGCGGGCAAAAGCAGTTTCCTCCCGAGGTGAAGGACGTGAACATGATTTATCCATGTCATAGATCGAAGAAGGACCAGAAATGTGCCCTCCGCGATGTTTATGCCGTGAATCCCGCAACCCCGCATTACAATCCCCAGTCAGAAATTCTGATATGCTTTGATCCCTGGGATCATCCGACCAGTGTGTGCCATGGCGGGAAGGCCGCCCTCATCCTAGACCCTATCATTGAGGGCTACCACCTCACTAAGGTCCTAATGGATGGTGGCAGGAGTCTAAACCTCATACATGCTCAGACTTTGCAGAAGATACAGATCGACCCATCACGCATCGAGCCAACAAAGACCAGGTTCAAGGGCATTATTCCTGGCATGGAAGCTTCATGTTCTGGAAGGGTCACGCTAGATGTGCTTTTTGGTACACCGAACAACTATCGTTTGGTGCCTTTAAGCTTCGACCTTTGAGATAGTACCTTTCAAAAGTGGCTACCATGTCCTCCTAGGTCAGACGGCTTTTGCCCAATTTGGCGCTATACTGCATTATGCCTACCTTAAGATAAAGATGTCGAGCCCGAACGGGGTCATCACCATCTCTGGGAACGTCGAGCGATATCTGAAGACCAGGTAGATTACATGTGCCCTGGTAGCCGAGGCTTACGCCGGAGCCCTAGCAACCGAGGAGCTTGTCGACATGCGGTTGACGGTCAACATGGATGACATCAAACTCACTAAACATACCAAGTCAACCTCGTTCTAGCCCGGCCAGGACATCCAGAGGTTCCAGGTGCACCCCGAAGATCCGACCAAGATGGCGGCAAATGGGACCGGCCTAGAAGACAAATAGGAAAGCATGCTCCATGATTTCCTCTGCGAGAACTGGGACATCTTTGCCTGGCATCCTTCTAACATGCCGGGCATCCCAGAGGAGATTGTGGAGCACAACTTGAATATCATACCTGGCGCTAAGCCTGTGAAGCTGGTCATGCATAAATTTTTCGTGCCCAAGAGTAAGGCTATGGGCGAGGAGCTAGCCAAGCTTCTAGTGGCCGGTTTTATCCAAGAAGTGAAGCACCCGGAGTTGTTAGCCAATCCGGTCATGGTGCCAAAAAGAATGACACTTGGCGTCTCTGCATCGCATTCAAGGATTTGAACAAGGTGTGCCCGATGGATCCCTTCCCTTTGCCTCGCATCGACCAGCTCGTTGACACAATGGCTGGGCACGACTTGCTATGCTTTCTGGATGCATACTCTATGTACCACCAGATCAAGATGAAGGTGTCCGACCCAGAGGCCACCTCGTTTCTGAATCGACTTCCATTCTGCTACATCACAATGCCCTTTGGGCTAAAGTGTGAAGGTGCAATGTACCAGCGCATGATTTAGAAGTGCTTGCAACTGCAGATCGGGAAAAGGGTAGAAGCGTATGTCGATGATGTGGTTGTTAAAACCAAAAACGCTGACACGCCCATTGACGACCTATGAGAGACCTTGAAACATCTGCGCGCATTCAACGTCAAGCTCAACTTGAAAAAGTGTGTCTTCAGCGTACCATCTGGCAAGCTACTTGGATTCATCATCTCCCAATGCGGCATCAAGGCCAATTTGGATAAGATTAATCCGCTGTCGAAGCTAGGCATCCCAAAGAAGCTGAAGGAGGTGCGGAGGTTGGCCAGTTGCATTGCATCCTTGAACAGGTTCATCTCCAGGCTCGGGGAGAAGGCACTGCCATTATACCGACTACTGAAGAAAACCAACAACTTTGAGTGGACCGACGAAGCAACAATACCCTACTGTTGTTATGTCTAGAGTCCAACCATTTTTCTGTCTCACCCGGTCCTCCTTTTATACACAAGGGGTTCCACAATGGCATGTTTGCTAAGGAACTACCTTGAGCCGATAGGGTAGGTAAGCACATTAAATGCTCAGCGACGTGTCGCCGCCTTCTTTTCCCCGGGAACACACCCTCTTCCCATCACCACCGCCTGTGGTGAGGCTCTTGCATGGAAGCGCCACGTGCTGAGGCAGGTGTCGCTTGCGGGCCAGGTGGAGTGGTGATTCACCCCTGCTGGCTGTTTCACCCCCACCGCCCATCTTGCATGGTAGTAACATGGCGGACCAACTCTGATAAAGCAGGTCCAGCCTGCCATGCAGGAGGTGGTAGGGTTGCGATGCCTTTGAGAGTAAGGAAGCGTATCCGTTGCCGGAGGTTTCTGTTCCTGGGTCCTGTATCTTCGGTGGCGCTGGCCAAGGAAGGATCTGCTAGTGGCCCGTGCATGGTTGATTTTGTGAACCAACCATTCGCAGCACGGACAGTAGCCCCTGGGCCGGGGCCTGATGAGTGTCTCCCACGTCGGTCAGGGCGAGGTCCTTCTCAACGCGTGGGCCACAAGTGCCAGCCATTTTTCCCGGCAAGTCTGATCAGTCGAATAGCAGGCGCGTTTTCAGCACAAGCGAGGAGCCAGCCCACATGTACTATGCATTAGATGCCTGGCAAAGGGATACGTTCAACCCGCTTGCACCACCCACTGACCGATCAGTCACTTCGGTACTTGATAACTCTGGCACGTGGCGTGAGAATATTGCTAGGGTCGACAATCAAATCTTTTGACTCCTGCCACTGCTGGTTTGAGCACGCATCGTCCCTCGTGTTGTCAACCCTCTTTAAATTCGCCTCGGGGTTCATACTAGCGCAGGAGCAATTATGCTCTTACGCAATTAAACCCCGTCCTGTGAATAATCGCGTCTCACAGGCGTTTGAGTTCTCATCGGGAAACCCGTCCACCTGTCGCGCGCGTTGATTGCTAGGCGCCGATTGGAGAGGAAGCCGGTTGGGGAGGACGCCTCGCCTCCCTCCCATCCTTTATAAGGGTAGAGATTGAGGCCGATCCTTCCTCATCCTGCTTCTTCCTCCATCTTCACCACCTTGCTGTTGCACAAGCCCCCGAGTCCCTTGAGCCCACGAGCCTCTGCCTCCATCATCTTCGTCGTAGCTCTCGCCCCCTCCATCGCCATGTCGCACGAGGTTAACCGCTACGAGTGGGAGCAGATGCGCTCCAACCTCGCTGCCAAGGATGCCGAGATCCGCGAGCTTCATGGCGTCCTTAGTGGCACCGCCCTTCCCCTGGAGAGCGAGACCACGGAGCTTCGCGGCCGGGTGGAGATGGAGCGGATCCACCGTCGTTAGGCAGAGCGGATTTTCGCCAACCTCCACGCCAAGCACTACGGAGGCGTGGTGTCACTGTGAGACATGTACCTCCGCCTGAATGAGGAGATGGATGTCGTCGGCCATGACAGGTTTGTCCCCTACCACGCCTTCGATGAACGAAAGTTGAACCACCTAGTGTTCTTCTTTCAACATCTGGTGGCATGGTTTGGAGAGTTTCCTCAGAAGGGTGAGGCAGCACGAGAGGCGGAGGTGGACTGGGCGGCGCGCGCGATGGCGAGCCGCATTCTTGCTGGCGTCCACCGTGCCTCCCCTGAGAAGCTCGGCATTCTTCCCGGTGGAGGTGCTTCTGGAGGAGCTCGGCATGGAGTACCAGCGTCAGGCCGAGAAGGAGGTGGGCGCCATCGCTGAGGCGCTGGTGCAGCAGGAGAAGGAGAACGACTTCGGCGCCTAAAGCCTCCTGCCTTCCCAGCCACGTCGCCATCCTCTTCTCCCTTCTTTGCTTCTAGTGTGAGCCCCCTGTCATCTACATGGGGGGCATAATGAAAATGAACTAGGCACGGGGTGCCATCAGTCCAGTGGGTTGGCACAATTGGATGTGAGCGCCAATCCACTATTATGAATATTAAATCTCTAAATTGTCCTTATTTGTTTTTAAACGAAGTTTCAGTCTTTGTGCCCATCATTTTCCTGATCAGATCGCATTAATTTAGAAATGCCATACCGTATGCTGTAAGTGCATCAAGTGCCCCCTTAGTAGTTTTGGAGTATTGATGACAAATAGGTTGAGGAACTAATGTGTTTGTGAGTATACACAGGAGACAGAGTCCCTGAAGATTTGGTTTAACACATGGAAGACGACCCCTAAAAATAGATTTCTTCAAGTGAAGAACTTGGTGATGAAATTGGTACGGCCTTTGAAGAAATTGATGTGAAGACTTTGAAGCTTGAAGACTTTGGTTTTCGTAGTTTCTTTTCTTCTTATTTGAGTCATAGGAAAAACCGTACTGTTAAAGGGGGTTTAGGTGAAACATATTTCACATTTCCAAAGTGATGCTCAAAACTTCTCAAACCTATACACACAAAAGACGCTTCGAGTGAAGCCTTTGGAAATCTCTAGTACAGCTGACGCATTTGCTAGCGACAGTGACGAAGTTCATCTAGTCGCTGACGAATTTGGTCAGGCTGAGGAGTTAGGAGTTCGCCAGTGCGAGCTGCCAACCGTGAGGAAATTGAGTGCCCTGACGAAATTGAGAGTTCAATTTTTAGACCGTTGCTGCGCCGCGTGCCAGCTGTCGAGTGGATCCTTATCCTGACAATGGTCGAATCAGACAAGGGCATTAATGACAATTCATGTCGGGTTGCCCCTGGCTATAAATAGCCACCCCCAGAACCACTTGTTGGTTGGTTGCTCCGAGAGAACTTGACACTTGTCATTTGAGAGCAACCCATCCTCTGACGACTTTGAGTGAACCCAAGTGAGTAAAAACCCAACCAGAGCCTAAGTGACTGAGCATCACTGAAGAGATTGATCTGTGTGATCCGACGCTTGTTACCTTTGAGGACTGTCATTCCTCCAGACAGTTAGGCATCATGTTCTGAGCACCCAAGAGTAATTGTGGCGTGCCTGTGAACAAGTCTGTGAAGGTTTTGGAAGTCTACCTTGAAGACTTACCACGAGTGATTGGGCGAGGTTTAAGTGACCTTAGCTCAAGAGGAATACGATGAGGACTAAGTGTTCTCAGAGTTGTGACTCAGCCGCCTCAACCAGACGTACAGTTGATACAGCAACTGGAACTGGTCTACCAAATTCCATTGTCTTCACCAAGCCAACCTGGTTTCAAATTCCTCACTCTCCCTTACTTTATTCCACTGCTGAAGAGTTTGTGATCTATCCTGTGACGAATTTGAACTGAAGTATTTGATCATGCTATCTTTTATTTCCTCAGTTCATATTCTTCACGCGTGTATGTTTGTATGATTACATGTTCTTCACCCTTATGTATCCTGTTTGCATGTACTCTGATTCTGTGATGACTTAGTTTCCCTTGCGTTTCCATTTCTTCACTCTGATCTTCGTCAAATTCATCAGAGTTTGACGAATTTCTAATAATCTCCCATTCACCCCCCCCCTCTGGGAGATAACCTGTGCTTTTCTATTGGTATCAGAGCAAGGTACTACCTTGTTCTGTGTGATTTTGGTTTAACCACCCGGAGTTTTAGTTATGTCGACCGCAGGTATGATCAAGGTCTCCGCTGCCTGCCCCATCTTCGATGGCACAGACTATCCCTACTAGAAGAACAAGATGAGAATGCATCTTGAGGCTATTGACAACGATCTCTAGTTCGTCGTCGAGAACGGCATCCCCACCATTTCACCAAGTATCAATGCTACTGACGTGAAGCGATTCAAGCAACTGGACTTTCAAGCGAAGAACATCATTTGTGGTCATCTCAACAAAGGACAGTATGGCAGAGTGATTGCATTGGAAACCTTGAAGCTTATCTAGGGGCTTTCAAAAGTGAATGAGGGTGTTTCTACTCAACGTGACTCCCTAGCTGATGTTCTGCGCAATCTCTTCAATCACTTCAAAAGACTCGACAACGAAAATGTGCAGCAAACCTTCGATCACCTCACTGATATCTCCAATGAGCTTCAAGCTCTTGGTGCTGTTGACATCACTGATCATGAGGTGGTGAAGAAATTGCTGAGGTCTGTGGACAGTTCCTTCAACACTTTGGCACTGATGATTCAAGAGCGCCCTGATTACAAGTCACTGGATCCTGCTGACATTCTTGAGAGGCTCAATACGCACGAATTTCAGCAAGCAGAGAAGAGAGACATGTATGGACCCAGCTATGGTCGGCCCCGCACTCTAAAGGCTAAAGCAAAAGCCAAGGCTATTTCTTCATCTGAAGAAGAAGAGGAATATGAGAGCAGTTCTGACTGTGCTGAGGAAATTCGCAGAGAGCTGGCTATGCTAGTGAAGAAGTTCCAGAAGTTTTCCAAGAAGAATAGATTTGGAAAATCTTCAAAGTATGACTCGAAGAACACTGGAGAAGCGTCTGCTCAAGACTACAAAAAAAGAACCTGTCACAAATGCAAGAAGCCAGGCCACTACATCACCGACTGCCCACTTTGGCAGAAGAAGAAGAAGAGCAGGGATGATGATGAATCTGATGGGAAAAAGAAGAAGTCCTCAAAGTCTTCATCAAAGTCCTCAAAGTCTTCATCAAAGTCCTCATCTCACAAGAAATCTAGTTCTAGCAAAGCTCGTGCATTCTTTGGGAGGGAAATGGATTCTGAAGAAGAATCTGATGATCTGCAAGCTGAGGAATCTAAGGAGGAGTCAGACACTGGTGTGGCAAGCCTTGCACTTGCTACTGAGTACGTCAGCAAATCCATCTTCAACACTGAGGATAATGGTATCTCCCCCAACAATGATGACTGTGCTGATGACTACAATCCCACCTATTGCTTCATGGCACGAGGTGCAAAGGTATCATCACAAGAGGCTTACATTGAAACTTCCAGTGATGATGACTCTGAGTGTGAATCTAAACCAAGCTATAAGAAACTTGCTAAAATTGCAACTGAGCAACAACATGCCATGGAAAAGATTCAAAAACTGCTAGACAAAAGCGATGACCTGTCGGACGAGGAAATGGATCGTAGTCAAGCTTTGTCTGAGGATCTCTCAAGGCTTAAGTCTCAATATGACAAACTTGAAAGTCGTCATGTGTCCCTCTCAGCTGAACATGAGAAGCTGTCCTATGAATTTCTTCAAAGGAAGTAAGATCTCGAGAAGCTGAGAGCATCTCATGATGATCTTCAAAAAGAAAATGTTTCAGTCCTCGCTCAACAGATCAGTACCGCTTAGGAAGAATTTGTTGCACCATGCTTAAAATGCCTTGAACGTGATAATGCTAATTCTTCAGCTGAATGTTCAAATGCTTCTGTACTTGCAATTGCTTAAACTGCTAGAGTGCCACTAACCCCTCATCTGAGGAAGCCACCAGTGATACTGATGAAAATGCAGGGCTGAAGGAATTGTATGTCACTGGCATGTACAAAAGCCTCAAAGGGCATCAAACCCTGTGTGACGTGCTCAAAAAGGAAATTCTTCATAGGAACCCTAGGAAAGAGGGTATTGCCTTTGAGAGAAAGCTCAACGCTGATGGTTCGTACTAGAAGCCTGAGCAGTATCCCAAAAGCACTTGGGTTGCTGCAAAGGGACCTCAAGTAGACCCATCCACTTTATCTGGCTATACTTGTGATTCTTCATATTCTTCAGATGAGTCATTTGACTCCAACTATAAACTGTTCAAGAATTAGAATGGTGAGGTCTTTGCCAGATTCATTGGTACTAACTGCAGGAACGGTCCACCTGTGAAGAAAATCTGGGTTCCTAAAAGCCTTCTGGAAAATCTTCAGGTTAATGTCATCATGACACCACCGATGAAGAAGAAACTTCCCAGGGCAAATTCTTCACAGGGATCAAAGTCATCAAATGGACACAAACCCACTTATGGTCGCACTAATGCCTCTATTTCACAGGGAAACAGACAGCGAGATGATGTATATGAGCACTATTCTTCGAACCACTATGTTCACAAATCTTCGAGGAATTTCTCTGCTTATTCATTCAATTACTATAACCCTCCTTTGAAGAGAAATGCATATTCTTCAATGCCTATGTTCTCCATAAATGCACTTTGCCACATTGCTTCTCAGCCACCCATTCAGAAGTGGGTGGTTAAGAAGAAGAACTAATCTCTTCTGCAGGGTCAGGTCTTCAGACAACTAAACGTCTGATGAATTTGCTGAAGACCTGACAAAATGCGAGTCGGGATGCAGGCTAATCATGCTGGAATGAAAGCTTCATTTCACAGATCCCTTAAGCTGCTAGATGTTATTCCTTGATGAAATTGTCTGACGAAATTGATCATTATCATATTCTTCACTTTGAAGCATATGAATTTGTAAGTTAGACTAATGCTTCTACAGGATGATACACCTTCTTGGACAGTGGCTGCACGAATCATATGACTGGAGATAGGAATCTCATCACTGATGCTCCCCTTACTCCGTCTCATCTGAAGCATATCACATACGCTGACAAAGGAAAAAGCAAGGTATTGGGTCTAGGTAAGGTTGCCATTTCAAAGGATCGACACATGGAAAAGGTGATGCTTGTCGAGTCCCTTGGATTCAACCTCATGTCTGTCTCAATGCTTTTGTGATCTTGATATGATTGTCATCTTTGGCAAATATAGATGCATTGTGCTGTTGGAATCTGACAAATCCAAAGTCTTCGAAGGTTTTAGGAGAGGTGACTTGTACATTGTAGATTTCTCTACAGGTCCTCAGCCTGCAACATGTCTAATGGCAAAAGCTTCGGAATGCTGGCTATGGCATCGACGTATTGGACATGCTGGAATGAGCAATTTGAGCACTCTCGTCAAGAAGAAGCATATCATTGGCGTCGACGGTGTCAAATTCGTCAAGGATCACCTCTGTGGCGCTTGTGAGTCTAGAAAGATGACCAGAGCCAAGCACCAGGCAAAGACAATCATGACCACTACTCGTCCTTTTGAATTGCTTCATATGGATTTGTTTGGTCCTACACATTATGCCACACTAACCAATGCAGCATCTCTCTACGGATTCGTCATTGTTGATGACTACTCTCGCTACACCTGGGTGCACATCATTACCTACAAGACTGAAGTTCAGAATGTCTTCAGACGATTCTCCAATCGGGCCATGAAGAATTATGGTCTCAAGATCAAGCACATCAGGAGTGACAATGGCACTGAGTTCAAGAACACTGGCCTCGACGACTATCTTGACGAACTTGGTATCACTCATGAGCTCTCTGCTCCCTACACGCCTCAACATAATGGAGTAGTGGAGCGCAAGAACAGAACCCTCATCGAGATGGCACGTACTATGCTTGATGAATACAAGACACCTCGTCACTTCTGGCTGAGACAATTGACACTGCATGCCACATCATCAACCGAGTATATCTTCACAAATTCCTCAAGAAGACCTCATATGAGCTCCTCACAGACACGAAACCCAATGTGAGTTATTTTAAAGTCTTCGGTGCTAAATGTTGGATTAGAGATCCTCATCACAGTTCTAAATTTGCACCAAAAGCACATGAAGGTTTTATGCTTGGTTACGGAAAGGACTCGCACACCTATAGAGTCTTCAACTCCTTCCACCACAAGGTTGTTGAAATTGTAGATGTGCGGTTCGATGAATATAACGGCTCGCAAAGAGAGCACCTGCCTCCTGTGCTAGATGAAACGCCTCTTGAGGAATCTATCAAGCTGATGGGCACTGGTGAAATTGTGCCCAGTGAAGAAATAACTCCTGATGAAGAAGTGGTTGTTCCTCGTCATGAAGGAAATGAACATCCTGACGAAAATGATGCTGAGGATTCTGCACAACAATAACAACAACAAGGCCCTCGTCCAGCACATCCACGAGTGGCAAATGAAGTGCAAATTGAGAAGATCCTCGACAACATCAATGCACCTGGTCTCCTCACTCACTCAAGAGCTTCACATTTAGCTAAATTTTGTGGGCATTACGCGTTTGTCTCTATTTCAGAGCCCACCAAAGTTGATGAAGCCTTTCTGGAACTTGAATGGATTCAAGCGATGCAAGATGAATTGCGTCAATTCGAGCTCAACAATGTGTGGGAGTTTGTTAAGCGTCCTGATCCACGCAAGAACAATATCATCGGCACTAAGTGGATCTACCGCAACAAACAAGACGAAAATGGCCAAGTGGTGAGGAATAAGGCCCGTCTTGTAGCTCAAGGCTACACACAGGTTGAGGGTATTGATTTCAATGAAACATTTGCACCTGTTGCTAGGCTTGAAGCCATTCATATATTGCTTGCATACGCTAACCATCATGATATCCTCTTATATCAAATGGATGTGAAAAGTGCATTCCTCAATGGTAAGCTTGAGGAAGAAGTATATGTTGCTTAACCACCAGGTTTTGAGGATCCAAAGCATCCTGACAAAGTCTTCAGACTCAACAAGGATCTCTATGGCCTCAAGCAGGCCCCTAGGGCTTGGTATGATACACTAAAGGAATTGCTGAAGAAAAAGGGGTTCAAGCCCGGTTCACTTGACCCTACTATTTTTACTAAATCTTATGATGGTGAACTGTTCATATGCCAAATATATGTTGATGATATTATCTTTGGTTGCACTAATAAGAAATACAGTGACAAATTTGCTCAAATGATGAAAGAAGAATATCAGATGTCAATGATGGGAGAGTTGAAATTCTTCCTCGGGCTTCAAATTTGTCAACACCCCAATGGCATCTTCATATCTCAGGAGAAATTCCTCAGAGACTGCCTGAAGAAATTTGGAATGCAAGATTGCAAAGGCCTCAAGATACGAATGCCAACAAATGGCCAACTCAACACTGATGAAAATGGTAAAGATTTCGATCAGAAGGTATATCGCTCCATCATTGGTTCACTGCTTTACCTATGTGCATCTAGGCCAGATATTATGCTTAGCGTTTGCATGTGTGCCCGCTTTCAAGCGTCACCGTAGGTATCACACCACCAGGCTGTGAAACAAATTCTTCGATATTTGGCTCACACCCCAACGCTTGGATTATGGTATCCCAAGGGCTCATCGCTTGATCTTGCTGGATATTCTGATTCTGATTATGCTGGTGATCGAGTGGATCACAAGTAAACATTAGGCACATGCCATTTCCTCGGACGATCCCTTGTATGTTGGTCCTCGAAGAAGCAGAACTGCGTCTCACTTTCCACTGCCGAGGCGGAGTACATTGCTGCTGGCGCCTGCTGCTCTCAGTTACTATGGATGAAGCAAACCCTCAAGGATTATGGCGTCAACGTGAAGAAAGTGCCACTCTACTATGACAATGATAGCGCCATCAAGATCGCCCACAACCCAGTGCAATACTCAAGGACAAAGCATATTGAGATTCGTCACCATTTTCTTCGTGATCATGTGCTGAAGGGAGACATCGTCATCGACCACGTGAAGACTGAAGACCAGCTTGCAGATATCTTCACAAAGCCCTTGGATGAGAGAAGGTTTTGCATGTTGCGGTGTGAGCTAAACATCTTAGAATCTTCGAATGTCCTTTGAAAAGGACACACATCCTAACGCTTATGCATTCTTGATGAGTTTGATACACAACAAACGAAGTAACGTTTTTCTTCAATCAATGAAGACTAACCCTCTAAGTGTAAAGAAATTAATGAAGAACTTGATTCTCAGAACCCTACGACAATTGTACGCGGTGTCTGAAATCATCATAGTTCTTATACGGTGGGTAATGCCACCACCTCTTTTTGACATTCTTCAAATTTGAGTTTTTCGTCATTTGCAATTTCGTCAATCTTTTCAAATTCGTCATTTGAGGTTATTCTTCACTGCTTATTATATATATATATATATATATATATATATATATATATATATATATATAGATGAGTTTTTCATGTCCTCAACAGCATCCACATATAGCTATTTCTTCAAACAGTGTTTTTCGTCATCTATGTGGATGTGATCGAACCCGCTCCCCTCTGTGTTGAACTCAACCCACTCTGTTCACAAATTCTTCATATGCGTTCTACTTGACACTATTCAAAGTCTTCACTGTGTCCTTGACAGCTGAAGAAATTGCGAACACATTTTCAAAATATTCTAATCAATTTTTGGCGGTTGCCACAGTAACTTCATCCCGCGCTTCTCTCGCTTGGATAAAGGTGAAAATGCATGTGTGACATGTGTCACTCAGATGCGAAATGCCAGGGGCTTATCCGTCCAAAATCTTCGGACCTCTCAGTTTTTACCGCGCCTATATAAAGACTTGACCTCATCAACCCTAACTCATTTCACTCTCGCGCCACTGTCGCTCTCAAACCCTAGCTCCGCCGCTGGAACTCATCGTCGCCGGAGAGGAAGAGCTTCACTACCTCGACTTCTTCGCCGTCGTACTCGCGTCGGCCGCGGATTTCTTCACCTCCGCCGCCGCCGTAGACGTCTTTCGTCGCCAAGTTAGGGCATGGAAGATCTGAACTGATGATTTCCATCGCCTCCTCGTCCAGTTCGTCGAGTTCATCCTTGGGGTAATTTAAATTTATTTTTACCGCCCAAGTTTGATCTTTTTTCTGCCAAAAAATCTTCAAGTGTTGTTTTTACCAGTCTTCCAATTCTTCAGCACTTCCTTCTAGCCAGTCTTGAGTATATTCATCTAAGTTATACTTAACATCATGATTCCTCAATTGTGCAATTGCATCAATATGTACAACTTTGGAATCTATGTCAAGAACACTCAGTGAATTGTGTCAAGACGATAAGGGTCAATTTCTTCACCTGGTTTATTGTGAAAAAATCTCTGAGAATGCATGTGACTCTTCCCTATTTCCTCGCAACTATACTCTATTCACAGGTACAATGTCTGCAGACGAATCACTAGGTTCTCATCAAATTAATTCATTTGCAGCATTGCTTGAGGAAAACCTTCAAGCATCTTCAGAGTCCTCACGTGTTCAAAAACCTTAGCTGGAGAAAATGGCTGATGGCAAAAGGCCTCAGAAGGGAGGCAAGAGGAAGGAGGAACATACAGCTTTCGAGATACCAGATGATCTGTATGAAGGATATTGCACTCCAGATGAGGAAACTCATGGAAAAGAAACCAAGGAGCAGCGCAAAATGCGCATGCAAAAGATAAAGAGATACTGGACCTATGAGTGGAGAGATTACAATTTCGTCACTTCCAAATATATGAAGGATTTTGCTGTGAAGCCTCCGTGCAATAGGCCACCGCTTGCTGAAGTACAAACTGCTCATCCTACAAGCATCAGAAGGGGTGAAGAATTCCCCAAAGAGTGGGCAAAGCAACAAGCTAAATTGCAGAAACAGGCCAAAAAGGTCGTTGAAGAATTCAACAAGGCCGCAAAGGCCTCAGCTGAAGCAAATGCCAGTGGCAGTGCCAGTGCTCCGAAGAAGGCTATGCAAAAGAAGCCTGCCACCAAGCCAAAGCCGTTTGTCCCAAAGCCCTCAGTGGCCCAGCCTGCTGCTTCAAAGGCTTCAGCACCCAAGATCTCAAAATCTTCAGTGCCTCCTCCTGCTACAAGTTCATCAATGGCAGTAGCAAAAGCTTTAACACCGGTCGTGCTCGCATCTTGCCAACGCACCGAGGGCTTTCCAACAGCCCCAATTGCTGCATCAAGTGCCTCAGCTAGTGGGCAACCATCGTCTTCACTGCCCAAGCTAAATAAAAAGGTCACTGCTAGCCGTGGAACCAGGAGCAAGGCCGTCGTGCCATAGTCTGACGAACATGGGCTGGCTGACGAAGATGAGCTCGCCGAGTTCCTCAGAAGGAAGCAAGAGCAAGCTGCAATTGCTAAAAATTCTTCAGTTCGAATGATGCTGGACCCCAAGAAGCTTGTGGACTTCATTGACATCTGGTGCACCAAGCCAGACACGCCTCTTGATGAATTGAATCTTCCTCCTGGCCCAAGTCATGTGTTGTCTGCTTTCATTTTGAATGAGAAGCACAAAATTGCTCAAGCAAAACTGGTGAGGAAACAACAGCTGCAGAAAGAGAAAGAGCTACGGAAGAACATGCTGTCTATTTCACCTCAGCAGCTTGTGTCTTTGAAGTCTGAAATTCAACAACTGTCTGAATAATTTGAACGCTAGTCAAGTCACTGATGTGGGGTGCGTGACAGATTCATCCAAGCCACCACCAATGTGGTCAATGAGCACAACAAGCATGAGGCTGCCAAGTTTGGCACCGTGCCTCCTTCAAGTTCTTCAGCTCCTCCACCATCTGCTCCGACCAGTGAGACTGCCAGGGCAACAGAGGTTGCGCCTGAAGAATATGAAAGGGCAACTGAAGAAGTTGTTCCTGAGGAAACTGCCAGGGCGACTGCATCAGTCGTTCTTGAAGAAAATGAACCACCAGTGACTTCCCCTATGAAGAATATCACCCTTCCTTCTGCATCAGAAGTGAAGAGGACCAAGGCTGCTGAGAAGGAAGCAAAAAAGAGAAAAGCTTCAGCCCCACCAACCATCACAGCAACTGTGAAGAAAGTGAAGACGACTCCAGTGTCTTCAGATGTTCCAATTGATGCCATTCCTATCTCATCAGCGCCCCCTGCTCCTGCCAATGAAAATCTTCAGATTGTTCCATATGGGGTGGATTATGTAATCCCTCAGGCTGATGAAGATGACACTGAAACCCACTCTGCTGCTACCACAGAGCAAGTGGAGGAAGAAATTGAAGTCAAAGAAGATGCTTCGCTTCACCAAGCCATGTCTCGGAAGCCCTCACAGGTTCCGATAACTGAAGAACATGGCACTGCTTCATCGGGAAGTAGTGAAGAAACTGAAGAGGATGTGGACATTGATGGTGCAACTACCTTTCGTATGATTGACGAATTTTGGGAAGCTTATCATCCAAATTCGCCCCTCACCACTCATCTGACGCAAGTGCCACAGTCACCCACCGTCACTGAAGAAATTCGCACGGGCTCTGAGGAAAAACAACCAGCACCACTCCAAAGCATTCCTGAAGAAAATCCAGGTGCAGCAGCTGATGAAATTGCTCAAGATGAGCCAATGGTTGATGTCATCAATACATCCCCTCAGCGCGATGACTCAATTCCTTCAGCAGATACCGACACAGTTCCAACTGCCACTGCTGAGGAAATTGCCAAATCACTTGCTGTGACAGATTCCGATGATTCCGCTGGGTCCCCACGACCAGTGTTTGATGTACGCAAAAAGATGCATAACCTTCACCTAGTGCCTGTGATAGCTAAGATTGGCAGAGCCCTCTGGCGGCCACAGTTTGATAATGCCAAATTCTTCGAAGAGATGAACTTCTTCATTGGTGAGTCCCCATATGACTCAGCCAAGATTAGGCGTCTGCGCTTCTGGACAAGGACACAGATGAACTTCTATGCTTCGCTCTTATTCGACGAGAACAAAGTGTTTCCGCATCGCCATATTCCTCACGTGGATATGGAGTCATTACCATGCTTTCGGCCAGTTCTGGCTGTTCTTCACGATGCTGGCATACTCAGCTTCTGCTCTGACATCTGTGATTGTAATGAAGAATGCATTCTTCAATTCTACGCCACAGTGCACTTCTCTGGAGACGCTGACGACATTGCAACATGGGCTGTGGACTGGATGAGTGAAGACACTCACTACAAAGCTCCAATTGAAGAACTTCTTCGAGCTCTCCCAGTTGAACCACCCCATGAAGAAGCAAGGAGAATTTATGAAGAAACTAAGCTACCCAACCACCTGATTCAAGTGCTTATGAAGCCAATCGCTGAAGGAGATGCTCCAAGGACAACCTTCCTAGTGAAGGATTTGCTATAAGTGCCAAGAACGGTGTACCGCATTCTGGCCAAAACCCTCAGTCCAATCAAGGGCCACAACTCCAGTACTGAAGAAGTTGTGGGAATTATGAAGAATCTGTTGTTCCACATCATTCATGATACTCCTATCAACATTCATGATTTCTTCCTGAGGACTTTGGTCACAGTGGCACAGTCACCTTTTGATCTGAAGCCGTATGCTCCAGGGATCATGAGATTCATCAGATCCCGATCTGCAATTCACTACTAGGCTGACGGTCAAAATCATTTGAGCTATTTGCCTCAAATAGAAGTTCTTCAGAGCACAATCTCCTCAGTTCCTGGCGAGGGCAAGGCTACTGTAGATGAAGGAATTTGTCCCTTTGATGGACAATTTTTTCAACCAATTTCCAGCTCCAATGCTGATATATCTACTAGCCAGGATATAGCTGCAAAAGCTTCAAGGCCAACTCCTTCACCTGAAGCACCACGAGTCATGACGGACAGTGAGCTGCTCATAAGCCTTCACCAGAAAGTTGACAAAAATCACCAATGGGTTAAGCGTCAGTTTGCGGCTATTCAAGCCAACATGACTGTGACGCATAACGCCGTCCGCAAAAACCGCTATTATCTTCTTGAGATATTTGACAGATCATGGGCCATCCTCTCACACCTCAAGACAGATGAAGAACTTGCAGACCTGGAATTCCAAATGAACTTCTATTGGGCCGATCCACCAAGGAAGAAGTTCAAGAACACCAAAGTTCCTCCTCTTATGCCAAGCTCAGAGTCTTCATCGCGCAAAACTGACGCAAATGAAGCTATTGAAGACACTGCGGCTGGTCCATCTGCATCACGCGACCCCAACAACGCTGGCGCTCTCTAGTCTTCACTGCGATGATTTACTTCAGGGGCGTTAGTCCTCACCCTTGCCTCCTTTTGGTCATTTGAGTACAAAGTGGGAGAAGAGTGAGTTAGTCTTCAAGCGGGTCGTTATATGGGCTGTTTTTGCTGAGTTACAACTCTTGAACTTCATTTGATTCGCTCTTTGATGGGTTGTAACTTAAATAACTGTTGGATGTCTGACTCTTTTGCAATGTTTTATATGCATGCTCTGATCTTAATATATATCTGCTCATACATACACAAATTCGTCAGAAACCATTTTTCATCATGCATTCATATTCTTCAAAAATCTTACGATCATGCATGATTGGATCAAGTGCCCCCTTAGTGGTTTTGGAGTATTGAAGACAAATAGGTTGAGGAACTAATGTGTTTGTGAGTATACACAGGAGATAGAGTCCCTGAACATTTGGTTTAACACATGGAAGACGACCCCTAAAAATAGATTTCTTCAAGTGAAGAATTTGGTGATGAAATTTATTTACTTAATGAAACACAAGTCTGAAACATTTGAAAAGTTCAAACAATTTCAGAGTGAAGTTGAGAATCATCGTAACAAGAAGATTAAATTCCTACGATCTGATCGAGGAGGAGAATATCTGAGTTATGAGTTTGGCAGTCACTTAAGACAGTGTGGAATTGTTTCACAATTGACACCGCCTGGAACACCACAGCGTAATGGTGTGTCCGAACGTCGTAATCGAACCTTATTGGATATGGTGCGATCTATGATGTCTCTTGCCGATTTGCCACTATCGTTTTGGGGTTATGCATTAGAGACAGCTGCATTCACTTTAAATAGGGCACCATCGAAATCCGTTGAGACAACGCCATATGAACTTTGGTTTGGCAAGAAGCCAAAGCTGTCGTTTCTTAAAGTTTGGGGATGTGATGCTTATGTCAAAAAGCTTCAGCCTGAAAAGCTGGAACCCAAAGCGGAGAAATGCGTCTTCATAGGATACCCAAAAGAGACAGTTGGGTATACCTTCTACCTCAGATCCGAAGGCAAAGTGTTTGTCGCTAAAAACGGAACATTTCTTGAGAAAGAGTTTCTCTCGAAAGAATTGAGTGGGAGGAAGATAGAACTTGATGAGGTTGTTGAACCTTTACTTCAACCTGAGAGTAGCGCAGCGCAGAAAGTTGTTTCTGTGGAGTCTACATTAGCTGAAGAGGAAGTTAATGATGATGATCATGAAGCTTTGGATCAAGTTGCTATCGAACCTCGTAGGTCGACAAGGACGCGTACTGCTCCTCAGTGGTACGGCAACCCTGTCTTAGAGGTCATGTTGTTAGACAACGATGAACCTACGAGCTATGGAGAAGCGATGATGAGCCCGGATTCCGAGAAGTGGTTAGAGGCCATGAAATCCGAGATGGGATCCATGTATGAAAACAAAGTATGGACTTTGGAAGTATTACATGAAGGGCGTAAGGCCATTCAGAACAAATGGATCTTTAAGAGGAAGACGGACGCGGACGGTAATGTCACCGTCTATAAAGCTCGACTTGTGGCAAAGGGTTTTTCACAAGTTCAAGGAGTTGACTACGATGAGACCTTCTCACCCGTAGCGATGCTTAAGTCCCCAGAATCATGTTAGCAATAGCTGCCTTTTTCGATTATGAAATTTGGCAGATGGATGTCAAAACAGCGTTCCTTAACGGTTTCCTTAAGGAAGAGTTGTATATGATGCAACCAGAAGGTTTTGTCGATCCAGAGAATGCTGACAAAGTTTGCAAACTCCAGCGATCCATTTATGGACTAGTGCAAGCATCTCGGAGTTGGAATCTTCGTTTTGATGAGGTGATCAAAGCGTTCGAGTTTATACAAGTTTACGGAGAAGCTTGTATTTACAAGAAAGTGAGTGGGAGCTCTATAGCGTTTCTAATATTATATGTGGATGACATATTGCTGATTGGAAACAATATAGAAATGCTGGAAAGCGTAAAGGAATATTTGAACAAGAGTTTTTCAATGAAGGACCTAGGAGAAGCTGCTTTCATATTAGGCATCAAGATCTATAGAGATAGATCGAGACGCTTAATAGGACTTTCACAAAGCACATACCTTGATAAAGTTTTGAAGAAGTTCAAAATGGATCAGTCCAAGAAGGGGTTCTTGCCTGTATTGCAAGGTGTGAAGTTGAGTAAGACTCAATGCCCAGTGACTGCAGAAGATAGAGAAAAGATGAGTGTCATCCCCTATGCTTCGCCATAGGCTCTATCATGTATGCAATGCTGTACACAAGACCCGATGTCAGCCTTGCCATAAGTATGGTCGGAAGGTTTCAAGGTGATCCAGGAATGGAACACTGGACGGCGGTCAAGAATATCCTGAAGTACCTGAAAAGGACTAAGGACATGTTTCTCGTTTATGGAGGTGATCAAGAGCTCGTCGTAAAGGGTTACGTCGATGCAAGCTTTGACACTGATCCGGATGACTCTAAGTCGCAAACCGGATACGTATTTATTCTTAATGGGGGTGCGGTTAGCTGGTGCAGTTCCAAGCAAAGCGTGGTAGCTGATTCTACATGCGAAGCGGAGTACATCGCTGCCTCGGAGGCGGCGAAGGAAGGTGTCTGGATGAAAGAGTTCATGACAGATCTTGGAGTAGTGCCTAGTGCACTTAACCCAATGACTCTGTTTTGTGATAATACTGGTGCCATTGCTCTAGCCAAGGAACCAAGATTTCACAAGAGGACCAGACACATAAAGCGACGTTTCAATTCCATCCGCGATTACATCAAGGAGGACGACATAAATATTTGCAAAGTACACACGGATCTAAATGTTGCAGATCCGATGACTAAACCTCTTCCAAGGGCTAAACATGAACAACACCAGAACTGCATGGGTGTTCGATTCATTACAATGTAAATCACATAGTGATGTGAACTAGATTATTGACTCTAGTGCAAGTGGGAGACTGTTGGAAATATGCCCTAGAGGCAATAATAAATTGGTTATTATTATATTTCCTTGTTCATGATAATCGTTTATTATCCATGCTATAATTGTATTGATTGGAAACTCAAATACATGTGTGGGTACATAGACAACACTGTGTCCCTAGTAAGCCTCTAGTTGACTAGCTCGTTGATCAAAGATGGTTAAGGTTTCCTAGCCATTGACATGAGATGTCATTTGATAACGGGATCACATCATTAGGAGAATGATGTGATGGACAAGACCCAAACTACGAACGTAGCATATGATCGTGTTAGTTTATTGCTATTGTTTTCTGCATGTCAAGTATCTGTTCCTTTGACCATGAGATCATGCAACTCACTGACACCGGAGGAATACCTTGTGTGTATCAAACGTCGCAACGTAACTGGGCGACTATAAAGGTGCTCTACAGGTATCTCCGAGGGTGTCTGTTGGGTTGGCATGGATCAAGACTGGGATTTGTTACTCCGTATGACGGAGAGGTATCTCAGGGCCCACTCGGTAATACAACATCACAATGAGCCTTGCAAGCAATGTGACTAAAGTGTTAGCCACGAGATCTTGTATTACGGAACGAGTAAAGAGACTTGCCGGTAACGAGGTTGAACTAGGTATAGAGATACCGACGATCGAATCTCGGGCAAGTAACATACCGAAGAACAAAGGGAACAGCATACGGGATTAACTGAATCCTTGACATAGAGGTTCGACCGATAAAAGATCTTCGTAGAATATGTAGGAGGCAATATGGGCATCCAGGTCCCGCTATTGGTTATTGGCCGTAGAGGTGTCTCGGTCATGTCTACATAGTTCTCGAACCCGCAGGGTCTACACACTTAACGTTTGGTGACGATTAGTATAATTGAGTTATTATGTTGGTGACCGAAAGTTGTTCGGAGTCCCGGATAAGATCCCGGACATGACGAGGATCTCCGGAATAGTCTGGAGGTAAAGATTGATATATGTGATAATAGTGTTTTGATCTCCGGAAGGGTTCCGGAGTTCACCGGAAGGGGTTCCGGATGTTTACCGAAGTGTTCGGGTGCAGCAACACTTTATATGGGCCAAAGGGATAAAGCCCACGAGGTATTGGAAAGTGCAAAAGTAGTTTTGCTGCCGCGTAAGAGGTACTACCGCTTGGTGAAGCGGTACTACCGCCCGAGCGGTACTACCGCTTGTGTGAAGCGGTACTACCGCCCAAGCGGTACTACCGCTTGTGAGCGGTACTACCGCTTGTGCACGGCTGTGCACGGTTCGGCAGGGATCCGAGTTGGACTCTTTTCCTGCGGGCCAAACCGACCTTGTGCGGGCAAAACCGACCTGGAGGAGGCTTTTACTCCAAGTTTAGACCCCAAGGCTCAACATATAAATAGAGGGGCAGGGCAAGCACACGGGATACATCAAGATTTCCCCAAGCCATGTGCGGCAACCCTAACCCTCTAGTTCCTCCGTCATAATCTCCGTAGTGCTTGGCGAAGCCCTGCAGAGATTGTTCCTCACCACCATCACCACGCCGTCGTGCTGCTGGAACTCAACCACTACTTCACCATCGCTCGCTGGATCGAGGAGGTGAAGGCGTCATCAAGCCGTACGTGTGTTGAACACGGAGGTGCCGTCCGTTCGGCGCTAGTTCGTGATTGGATCGAGGGACGACTTGCGATTTGGATCGCGGAGACGTTCGACTACATCAACCGCGTTTCTTAAATGCTTCCGCTTAGCGATCTACAAGGGTATGTAGATTCACTCTCCCTCTCGTAGATGCTCATCACCATGGATAGATCTTGTGTGTGCGTAGGAAAATTTTTGTTTCCCATGCAACGTTCCCCAACAGTCGGCTCCCACTCCTTCTTGGTCCGCGTCATGCGAACCGGTGACATCTCCGGGGATACCGGAAGCGGCTCATGCTCTGCTAGATCCCCAGACTCAACCCGGTCCCCCCAGAGGAGGCTAGGCGCCGACGCCGCCCCAAAGGAACCAAACCAAAGGCCCGCCATGGGCATTGGGTTAGATGAAGTCCCCTTATCAATAGGTGCATCTGCAGTCTGATTTGACTGCCCGATGGATCTAGAAGCATCCGCACGACTGTCGTGGTCCATGAGATCATTCCGCTTCCCATCCCCTCCATCAATCACTTCATCAAAACCTCTGCGCCATCCTCATCAAATGAATGCCCCTCAATCTTGACTCTAAGATGATATGTCATGCCGCAATAATTCCAGGGGACATACTGTGGCACATACGTAGCCACGCAATGCCATTGCTACGAGTAAAAGCCATGTCTACCTCCTCTGTCTTACCAATCAATGAACCAATACTCCATGCCTCCAAAAAGTCATTAGGAGGCTTAGACGGAGCCGCATGGAACCTGACCCAGATCTGTCACAGTGGTATCCCCTCTGGCTCCTTATGCTTCCATTCATCAAAATCGAGATAGCATGGACTGGCTGGCACTCTGCATATCCCAAACTCTAAGAGGCTCCCCAGATCCTCCTTTCGAAGGAAGTCCACCTTGTATAGTTGTTCCTCAATCCGCTCTAGAGACCACTAAAAACTAGCATATACCAACCTCCTCAGCTGTTGCACAACCTGCTCCTCCATCATAGCTACACCTGGGACTCGCACCAGGCCGGTCCTTGAGCTCTCAAGACGGGGTCTGCCGGAGTTCAAACATGCAGTCTCAAACAACATCAGTTTACTGTCACATACATCGTAGATCGTAACCACTGGCTTAGGTGCCAGGAGGAGAGGGCAACTCCCTGAAGCATGTATCGGTTTCAGGCATAAGTCGCATAACTCCGCTTTGCAGCCCACCGCGAAGTGCCCTGGTTCACTGCACTGGTAACAATACATTTTTTCCTTCTTGCGCGGCCCCTTATTAGCATGCTCATTATCGGACCTGTCGCTTGCTTTATCACTCACAGAATCTTGAAGTTATCAGACCCATTAAGTTGGAAATCGTAATTATTTTCAGACCATCAAGCAATTATTTGTTTCGTAGATGTATAATTAGTAGTCTAAGAAACCAAGGAAAAATGATCTTTATCCGCATTGTTTGTTTTATCCACATACAAAACGAAAAGGTCATTGGTCAGAAAAAAACAAAAAAAGGTCGACATAGTTGTTGCATTATGCTTTCGGACAGAGCACGACAACATGGGAAATTGTTATTTCACCACAGAGGAATTCATTATATGTAACCTTTGGAAGTTTTCGGATGGCACATGTCCAAACCAATCTCCGAAAAAAGCATTGTTATGCCATCAAGATAATACACCTCACTAAATGTTCTACTTAAGAATGCTACGATTCTGGAATTTCAGCATAGCATAATACTTTTTTAATAATCAAACATGACCTAAATGTCTACTGAAATGTAGAATGCACAGTGCCTCCTAGTGTTAGTCTAGGAATTTCATTTACTCATTGGGGGGACATAAATTACCCGTGAAGAGAGACGGTGACGAAGCAGAGGAAGACCCGGGCAGAGCCGCAGTTGCCCTCGCCAAGGAGTTAGACGGAGGAAGTCGGGAAAGAGCTCGGTGAGGTGGCACGCCGCATCCGCTCCCCTGCTGATCCACGGCAACAAAATCAAGTTCATAAAAGGTGCCTGTGTCTTGATTCTTCAATTCCGTAATTCTTGCAAGTTGCACAAGTATTTTTTTTTCATCAGTAAGATTGTCGAGTCACGTCAACAGAAGAATCCCATCATCTATAAATTCAGAAGGAAACGATGATTTATCATTTGTTACCATTCTATCTAAAACCTGACTTATAGAGGGATAAGTACAACCAGATTACAGAAAAAGGCTTTCGCCCTGCTTAATATATAAAGCAAACCGCCACAAGCACAACCAAGTCCCAGCAAGGTACCAACACACACACACACACACAACACCAAAGAACACAAACAGGGACTACCACAAAGGGGGGTTCTGCTGAGGGTACCAGCTCAACAAGGCCAAAAAAGAAAAGAAAACATGGCATCGGAGGGAGCCAAGGAGTTAGTTCGGCTCCGGCGGCGGCGGAGGGAGGGGCCACACCAAGCAGAGAGCCAGGGTCCTGAATCCTGAAGTGAGAGCATCAATGGTGCCACGCTCCGGTCCGTGGCTAAACGGTTTCCACAGCTGCAAAAATCCACATAGTTTGCAAATAGCATCAGCAGGGTGCCGCAGGGGAGTACGCTCGATAACTAACTTGTTGCGAATCGTCCATAACGTCCACGTGAGAACCCCAATCCCAATCCACCTAACATGGCGGGATCCCACCTTGCAAGCTTGCAATTCCTCAAAGAGGTCGGGGCAGTTCGTGTGGCACCACTCACCACCTACAACTTCCCTAAAGCAACGCCAAAGGAATTGAGCCATAACACAAAAGAAGAAAATGTGGTTAGAGTCCTTGTCCGTGACGCACATAGGGAAAAAACCATCCCCGGGGCCATTCCGTTTGAATACCTCCACCCCTGAAGGCACTCTGCCGCGAATCCATTGCCATAAGAAGATCCTAATTATCAAGGGTAGCCTAACCGACCAAAGCTGGGAGAGTGGCTCCGGCCCAGGCAGGGCAGTAATGGCCTGGTAGAGCGACTTAGTGGAGAATTGATCGCTTAGCACGAGGTACCAAGACACCTGATACGGTTCCAAGCTAGGTGTGTGTGTGTAGGGCCACACAATCCAAAAGATCTTCCTAGGTCGCTTGCTAAGAAGAGCTGAAGGCGCGACGGAAAGCAAGGCTCCCAAGATCAATAAGGGCAGCCGAGGGCATCCACCACCATGTTGCCCACGTCAAGGATGGCGGCGAGGGCATCCATCACCATGTTAAAGTGGAAGGGAGAGAAGGGATCCCCTTCCTAACCCCAAAAAAAGTGGAAAAAATGGCCCCACTTCGCCATTAATATTAACAGTTGTGCGTCCGCTAGACACCAGCTGCATGACCCTGGTAACCCAGCAGTCATCAAAGCCCTTCCGAAGCAAGAATTCCTGAAGGAAGGACCAATGAACCGTGTCATATGCCTTATGGAAGTCGATCTTAAAAAAGTCTGCCTTTTGGCATTTTATTTTGACTTCATGGATAATTTCATGGAAAACTAGAATCCCATCCAGAATAAATCGACCTTGAAAGAAGGCCGATTGGTTAGGATGAGTTAGACGATCTGCCAGGAGGGCCACCTATTGGCGTGCATCTTAGCTAGGATACAGATGATCACATTAATCACCGTGATCGGCTGAAACTGACATATGTTAGAGGCGCCCAACACTTTTGGAATTAGCGTGATAATTCCATAGTTGAGCCAGGATAGATCGAGCACTCCAACTTAGAAATCCTAGAACATAGCCATCATCTCGGCCTTAATAGAAGTCCCGAACACTTGGAAGAAATGCACTGGCAGGCTATCGAGACCTAGCGCAGATGCGGGGTTCATGCTTTTGATGACCACCGGGACCTCCTCCTTAGAGAAGGGCGTGAGAACTGCTGCATCCTTGGGTTCCGACAGGAGTTGAGCTCCCGTCCAGATGTGCGGGGCCAGAGCCACGCCGCCCCAGACCGACGGCGAAAAAAGGTCTCTATAGAATCCATCGACATGTGAGTGAATGTCATCCCGATGCTGTAACAACCTATCACCACCCCAGATAAGAGGGATGGTGTTGCGGCGCCTGCGATCATTGGCAATCGCTTGGAAGTACGCCGAATTGGCGTCTCACTTCAAAATCCACTTTTGGGTACTACACTGGCGCCAGAAGCATTGCTTGTTGGAGTAAATGGTCATGAGCTCCTCTTCGAGGGCGTAGCGATGCATCCACTCATCAGGAGATAGGCCAGATGTATCTGCCTGAAGATCAAGAGCCTGGATGGAAACAAGGAGCCCTTTCTTATGCTCCCCAAGGTCCCGCCCAACGTTGGCACCCCATCCTTTCATGAATTGTCTAGCTCGCTTGGCACAATATTGCTAAGAGTTGATGGCTGACAAGGCACGATGCGGTTCCGCCCTAGTGGCGGTCCATCTAGCCCAAACTGCCTCAACAAACCCACGTTGATTTGGCCAAAAGGGCTCAAAGCGAAACCGCGGAGGTGGGTGATGACCCACAACTATAGGGTATCAATCATAGTCCTTTCGATAAGTAAGAGTGTTGAACCCAATGAGGAGGAAAAGGAATTGACAAGTAGTTTTCAGCAAGGTTTCACTGTAAATGCTGTAAGGGTAATTTGATAGATAGTTTGATAGCAAGATAATATGTTCTTTAGATAATTTCTATTACCGGCAACGTACAAAGTTCCAAGGGTTGATATGAAAAATAAATAGGTTCAGTGTTTTGGCACCAACATAAGCATGGATATAGGAGTACACGAATGAGAATTGATTGCTTTTTTTCGATAAAGGATGAGAATTGATTGCTCAAACAAGGGATTGAGAGTTTCTGGTCATTTATTTGTTAAATTTTTATTTATTTTTTTACAGAATATGGATCCATTGGTGGATGCAAGGATGTACCATGCAAGAACGATGGACAGGAACAACGGGTTGCTCTATACAACCATACACAAAATGAAAACATGGTGTAGAATTGCGGTCTTACTCCAGCTAACATACAACAACTTATGTTGTGAATGCGCACATTGCGGCTTAATTTGGTTTGTGTCCTTGCACCTCGGTGCCCGATTGTTATATCAATGCCACATAATTTAATTTTGTTATTTATTTAAAACGTAATACTATTTTTGTATAAATAATAATATCATGTGCATGAGAGAAAATAAGAGAATAAAATCATCTGCATGAGATAAAAAAAATATAGAATCAACACTTTCAGTGCACTAAAGATCTAGCCCTCGCATTTGCGAGGGCCACCTTGCTAGTTTAATGAAAAGGAACATGACTTTAATATTGCCTCTTGTGATGGTATTGATATCTCTTTTTTTCTTTGGCTCTTTGGCTCTTTTATTTTTTCACCATCACAATTTCGTACAAAGCTTATTTCCCTTCCAATAAAAGTTTACACATATTTAAGACAATTTTTATTGCATGTACCGATGACAACTTACTTGAAGGATCTTATTCAATCCTTAGGTAGGTATAGTGGACACTTATGGAAGAAACTTGGCTCAAGGGTTTTGGATGCACAAGCAGTATTTCTACTTATTGCGGAAGTGTTGTGCTAGCAAAGATTTTAAGGAAACACCATATGTTAGAGGATCCATCACAATATAACTTCCATGCAGATATACACAGACATAATCATTACATTGGCTTCCTTGTCCAACATCAACTATTTGATCAGGCATGAAAATATTCATTGAGGGTTCACAATCACAAAAGATGTCCAAGATAGTATATTTGCATGTGAAATTTCTCTTCCTTGCACTAAGCTTTCATGAATTGTTCAAATGACCAATGCTATGTTTGCTAAATTCCAATAGATTTTACCTCCTAAAGCCAATGTCAAGCCACTACTTCCCATAAGATCAGCATATGAAATTCAATTGCAAAGCAAGGATACATAATAATGAAAAAAGCAAACAAGATACTAATAATATTGTTTATTACAGATACTCTCACCAACGGATATAACGATAACACGAAGGCACGATATTTGCAAACTATTTCATACTATAACTTCCCTAAACGATGATATAACTAAGGATCGAGATAATAGAGAGTAATAGTGATAAAAGGGATGATATGATACCGGGGCACCTCCCCCAGGCTTCTAACAAGCCAAGGGTGATGCCCTTACCCAAGCACTTTAGGGTTCTTTCTTTATTGGTGGAGGTGGATTCCTTTTTGCGATGATCCTGTGGAGGATAATGTTCTCCTCTTCAAGTGAGGTAATCCTTTGCTGGAGGAGCTTAAACTGGGCACGCATCTCATTGGTAGCCCATAGCGCTTCAATAGCAACTGGGGGAAGATCAATGGCTGGAGTTGGGAGTATATCTTCCTGCGCATGACGAGCAAAAGTATTTTGAACCTTAATAGCCCCCACCAGGATGGTTATGCTTGACTTCTTGAACTCGACGTCCATATCCCCAGGTTGAGGTAGAGGGACATCCTCCTCACCTTCTTCCTCCTCGCTTGGGACTTCCTTGGTTGGCTCCCGCAGGTTGGAGACAATCTCCTCGTCCGTAGACCACCCATAGTCATCGACCTCATGGATAGGTCATTTACCAGGGGTATGCCTGACGATATGGCTTCTGTCGTGAGAACCCCAAGAAGACATGATGAACTAGACCTCAAAACCCTGGCAAAAAATAGCTCGAAGCGAAAACTGTAGGAGATATGCCCTAGAGGCAATAATAAAAGTTATTATTTATCTCCATGTTTGTAGTTAAGTTTATATTCCGTGCTATAACTGCTATGGTTCTCGAGTCTGCAATAACCACGAGGCTCGGAGGAAGACTCATATGCACATGTGGAATAATAAACAGTAAAAAGTATTCCTAGTCTAGCCTCTAAGACTAGCTCAAGTGTTGCATGATGGTTCTGTTTTCCTGATCATGGGCGTGACTATGCCGGCAACTTTGAGGGCACAATGTTAGGAGAACACTTGTGTTGAATCGACCCGAATTGATGTTATGCTATGAGATTCATTCGTCACAAGTTAATGGTTAATAACACAGAAAAAGTTAATGTTTGCATAATTCCTTAGACCATGAGAGTGTCGGTTTTCTTCATGCATGCTTCATGAACTTTGGGGTTTGTTAAACGTCATCCGTAAATGGGTGGCTATTACGGCGGCTTACGGGTTCATGGAAAAGTGTGTCGAGGGACTTGATAGCTCAAGATTGGGATTTGCTCCTCCGACGATGGAGAGATATCTCTGGGCCCTCTCGGTATTACGGTATCCACCATTGTCTCGCCAGACACAATGTGATTTCATCACAGGGATGCCGGAACACGGAAACGAGAAAAGAGAACAAAACCGGTAACGAGGTAACTGGCATTGTGGACAAGTGTTGATCCACAGGGATGCCGATGATTCTCACCTCGGGTATTTGTAACATATCGCGAAGCAACAGGAATAGCACACGGCAACTGGAGGTTCACTCGAATATTTATTCGTGTGGATATAGGGGTCAATATGGGTGTCCACGGCTCCGATGTTGATCATTGATCGGAAAGTGTTCAGGCCATTTCTATGCTTCACCGAACCTATAGGGCCACACACTTAAGGGTCATCTATCTGCTGAATACTAGACAGGGAGTCTGAGAGAAAGTCACCGGAAAAGTTTCGGAGACAACGGAAAAGTTCCGGAGAGAACACCGGAATGGTTTCGGTAAAACTGAAAAATTGTTTCTGGGTATGCCATTAAGTCAAATTGGTTTCGGCACATGCCTGGAAATTCATGGAGGGTGCCAGAATTATTCTGGAAACTTCTGGGATTTTTTCGGGATAAAAACCGGAAAAGTTCTGGAGCTGCCGGAACCGGTTTGGTTACTTTTTGCAGATGAAAATCACTAATCTGAAATTGTTTCGGAACGCGTCCAAAATCATTTGTGTGGGTACTGGAATTATTCTAAGACCCACAGAAATATTTTCGGATTTAACGGTCGCGGAAAAATGTTTCCGTGAATAGTGAAAGTGCTTTTTGGGTGACTTCTTGGAGAAGCCACGTTGAGGGCCTTTTGGTATTTTTCCCCTTGGCTTCTTGGAGAAGCCAGCCTTGGGCTTGGCCTCTAAATAGGGGTGGAGGGGGCTCCTAAATACTCATCCCTTGCTCTCATACACATGCCATGACATTTCTGGCTTCTCTCTCCTCCCAGCGAAATAGTTTCGTAGAGCCGAAAGGCTGTCTGGGTTCCGGTGGGAACTAGTTCTGGACGGCGAAGCCCTGCCGGATAGATGACACCGTATGTGTGCAACCCCGTAGAGAGGTCGTACTTTCGATCCTTTGCCTGAGGGGCTGTTCGAGTACCTGCCCGGAGGGCTGTCCGAGTGACCCGCCCGAAGGGCTGTCCGTGAGGCCTCCCGGAGGGCTGTCCGAGGATCTGTCCGGTAGGACTATCCGAGGGACTATCCAGAGGCCTCCCGGAGGGCTGTCCGAGGATCTCTCCAGTGGGACTATCCGAGGGACTGTCCAGAGGCCTCCCGAAGGGCTGTCTGAGGATCCGTCCGGTGGGACTATCCGAGGATCCGTCCGGTGGTACTATCCGAGGGACTGTCCAGAGGCCTCCCGAAGGGCTGTCTGAGGATCCGTCCGGTGGGACTATCTGAGGGACTGTCCCGAGGCCTCCCGAAGGGCTGCCCGGAGATCCGTCCGGTGAGCTGACGAGGGAGTACATCTTCGCGGTTGGGAGGTTTTAAATCCTAGCTGCGGGGATCTGCACCACCGATCGTCATCGACTCTACTTCCGCTGCGCTACGAGTCGGTAACGAAAAGATCTAACCTTGTATACAGTCTCCATAGTGGTCCTGGGCTGGTGCGTAGGTCAGAAATTTTTTGTTTTCTGCTGCGTTACCCCACAGTGGCATCATGAGCCGTGCTATGCGTAGATGGAGGTTACGATCTGGAATACATAGAGATGTATGGGTATTGCACAATATAATTTGTAGTAGATGAGCTCAATTACTGAAAATTATTTGTGCGGGTAGCAGATGAAATCTGTTACCCGATGTTCTTGTTCCTTCCCTGGAATTTGCATATTTCTGATCTTGATAATAGCATGGTGGAGTTTCAAAGTTCTGGCAATCCGCGATCCTGATTGATCAACGAAGTGCTAACAGTTCGTTGAATTCCACCATAGTTAGAGAGAAAGATGAAATTTCGCAGACGAAAGGGCAATGCAGATATGATTTGCACGGGGGTCAAGCGTATGACGAAGTTCAGTATGGGGCTCGAGATTTTATTATCTCGTGTTTCATACACCCCGTAAAGTTAATCTAGCGACTTGAATTATCATACTTGATGATGGACGTTGGTATCTTCGGTTTGCTTCGAAACCTTAGAAGCCACGTAAAATGAAATTTTGTATGAACCGATTAGAGGCGTCTAACTTGGTTTTGCAGGATGACATAAGATGTGCATGTGATGTGGTATAGCAGTGCTCATAATAATTTGATTATGTATGAGATGACTATATAATGTAAATTAACATGACCTGCGTGTCATGATTCGGCATGATGGCTGGATCCATATGATTGTCACTTTAATGACCTGCGTGCCAACCTTAAGTAATGCACTTATTTTATTAGCTATAGAGATAGCAAGTGAACACCGACGCGAATGCCGAAGACGAAGAAATTAAAGACTTCTCCGTCAGAAAGGGCTATACCATATCATGCTATTATGAATTGCCTGAGATGTTTATCCCTTATGATGCACCCTTTTGATTGCGCGGTAGTCGCTTTTTATTAGGGTGATCTCTCACTAAAAATATCAAGTAGTTAGTGTTCTCCCAAGTGTAGCACCGTCACAGCATCTTTCCTTTCGGGGTGCGCCATGATCTACATGGGTACGAACGATTGTATGGGTGTAAGGCGGGTGAGGTCAGACCTCGCAGCAAGATCACTTGGTTGTCTTGACGTTCATGGCAGGATCGTTCTGAGCTCGGAACACACGCATCGAAAGATGAACAAGAGTCACATGGAGATGTGATCGGCTAGTTTGCCTACCAATTAAAGTTCGCGCCATCAGTGTTCATCTCGAACAATGACGTTGAATTGCAATTTGGATCTTGAATCACTCACAATCAATTATGAGAGATATTGATTTGAGTGGGAGCGCACTGTAGAATTAACTTGTTTAATTCTTAGTGCAATTAATTATGAACACTGTCTAAGTGTGATTTGCATAATAGTTGTAGAACAATGGCTCGCGTTTCCACCTGCCCTGTTAAAATTGAATAAGCTATTAAATATCTGGTTAAAAATTTACGGTTGGTAATGTAATGTGAGGATTGCCCTAAAAAATGCCGAGAAGGATTTTGTCCTATCGCGTGCTTTCGGTATCCTCCCGCTAATGCTATGGATGATGTGACTCTCGTCCTTCGATCCAAAAGCTAGAATTCTATTACAGTCAAGTGCAATATGTTTGCTTCCATGAGACCCGAACTTCAAAAGTTTTGGGATAGCTATGTGATATTCATGGAACTGAAAATTAGTTTCAGATACAAACAAAGGCTAAAAGATATGTAATATCGAAAGCAATGTTTGTTTTGCAAACTATTAGTAAAAGTGTTTACTATGCATTTGACTAATAACAGAGGGATCCAGAAGAACGCCTATCATATGTTGAAGGTGAATAAAACAACAACTTAAAGAGAAAGGAAATGTCCAAAGGGTGTTAGTGTGACTTACACACCTAGGAAGTCCGGGGCTAATGCCACTCTTAAGTTGAGTGCTTCTTCTGAGAGTAGGAGAAATACTGAAAGTTAAATTGTTAGAAGTATAAAGGCAAAAAGAGAGAAGACTGGAATGTCCAGCTCATGTATGAAACTCATACAAGCTATTGATGTATAGAAGGCTGGTCAAAGAAATGGTTCTTGGGAATTATGATTAAATTGTTAGTCACTAATTCTTGGGTATTGTGAGTTGATCACAGAGATACCCGCTCGATTGCATTCTATTGCGACTCGATGCAAGAACTACTACGGCCTAAAAGACTTGCCGGAGTGAGGTTTAGATATGCGCTGGGAACATAGTAAAAGTTGCTATACTTGGTACATTACCTATGTATTTATTTTCATAATTCATTTTAGAGTTTTTATACACTCTAGCCCATTGCATAAAGTATCTTGCAAGAAGGTTGTTCATAAGAGAACTTTTGATGTTAGGTGTTATGAATAACATAAGGGCCATGCTTCCGTCATGAATGGGATGTATGTTATGAATATTGATAATAATATATTACCTCCGAATTTACTTTCATAATTCTTTTTAGAGTTTTTACACACTCTAGCCCATTGCATAATGTTTATTGCAAAAGGGTTGTTTATAAAAGAACAATTGTTGTTCAGTGTTATGAATAACATAAGGGCCATGCTTCCATCGTGGATGGGATGTATGTTATGAATATTGATGGTAATATGTAACATCCATAACACTAACGCTAAATGTCGCAAGACTAAAAGAATACCACACATGTGTGGCACTGCATTTGGTCAGATTGGAGAAACCCGCATGGAGAAATTCCATAATGATGGATTTTGAAGTCGTTTGATTATAAATCATCTGACACTTGCAACTTTCCTCCAAAAAGTGAAGTAACTGAAATACCGTTCATAGGCCATAAGGAACGAGCAACAAACTTATTGGTGATCATACATTTTGATGTGTGTAGTCCAATAAATGTTGTTGCTGGCAGTGGATTTATCTATCTTCAGAAATGACTCAAGTGGATATATGGATATTTACTTGATGAGACGTAAGTCTGGATCTTTTGAAATCATTCATAAGGTTTTCAAAAATGAAGTAGAAATTATTGTAACAAGAAAAATATGTTTCTGCAAACTAGATTGCCGAAAGGAATTTTTGAGTTACAAGTTTAGCGAATGTCTGATGAGTTGTGAAAAGAGTTTCATAACTTACACCTCCCGGAACTCCACTGTGAGTGGTACGTCCGTGAAGATGTATTCAAACCATTTGTGACATGGTAAGATCAAAGATGACATAAATCAATTTGCCATTATCCCTTTTAAAAGTAATGCTTTAGAGACCGCGGCTTTTACACTGAAAAGAGCACCATCAGGTTTGTTGAAATGACGCCATGGTATGGTACGCCCAACCATGCTTTTCTTTTCTTAACATTTGGAATATGGGGCTTGTGTAAAATATTTACAAACCTATTCCAAATCAGACAAGTACTATACCGAGGCAAAAGGTTTGCCACCGAGAACGGTATGCTTTTAAAGAGAATGGTTCTTACAAAAAGGTGTGTGGGAGGACAGTGCAACTCGACGAGATAACAGTATCTTCATCATCAGTTCAAAGAAAAGAAACCTTGGAAGTAATTCCAGAGTTTCCTACTGCGACTGATACGGAAGCCTCTACATGAGATGTATGGACTTCGGTCGAACTTGCAACTGAGCCACGTAGGCAAAACTCATGCAAACCTCTCAGGTGCGCAAGCGAGATATTGTTGTTAGACAATAGTATACCTACGATACACAAGGAAGCGTTGATGGGCCCGGACTCCGGAATTGGCTAAATGCCAATATAATCCGAGATAGTTTCCATATAAATGATTCAAGATTATATCTTGATAAACCCTTCGGAAGACTTGAGTCTAACGAACATTAATGGAACTATAAACTGATGTGGATAAAATGTTTTATCCATAAAGCTCGACTTGTTGCAATAAACAAGTTCAAGGAGTTGACTACGATGAGGTTGTCTCACCATAGCGATGCTTAAAGTCAGATCGGGTTAAACTAGCAATTAATACATATTTCAATCTTGAGATATGATACATGGATGCCAAAAGGATTTCCATGTGATGGAAATGCAACCTAGGACTTGCATGTGGTACAGTCCAAGGTATTTTGTCAATCCAGAGGATGCTAGTAAGTATGCGAACTTCAGAGTTCCAGCAATGGATAGAAGAGAGCAAAATGGAGTTGGAATCTTCGTTTTTGATGAAATAGTCAAAAGAGTTTGTTTTCATCAATGGATAATGAAGATGCTCGTGGTTTCAAGAAAGTAAGTGGGAGCATAATAATATTTCTAAAAACCTTGTGTTCTTGACACATTGTTGATTGGAAATTTCTTGACACGAATTAGGACTTCATTAAAAATAGTTTTTGAATGAAGTGCTTGGGCTAAATAGCCTTGATATTAGGCATATTTATCTACGAGATAGAATTGCCTAATAGGCTAAGCAAAAAATACATATTGACAAGATGCTAAAATAGTTTAGCATTAAAACGCCAAGGAGTGATTCTTCCCGAAGTCACATGGAAAGGGTTTTTGCAAGACTCGGTGTCCCAAAACACTGATGAGCAAAATACATGATGGAGATTCCACACACTTTCGTGTTTGGATTAATCATGTATTCCATGGTATGTAAAACAACCAGATATGTCCAGGTCTCCCAAGGAGTTGCGAGTATAGATACCAAAGTGAGCAAAGTACTGATCATGGGACAACAGTGAAAAATGTCATTGAGTACTGGAGTAGCACTGATGACATGTTTTCTCGCAAGCAGAGATTATGAAGTGCTCGTTGTAAGTAATTGCATCGATACAGTCTTCATCAATACTCCATGCCATTTTCTATTTAAGTTAAGGGTTTTGTGTAATACACGATATGGTGGCACGGTGTTTGGAAATCGTTCCAAATAGGTTACTGTGGCGAATTCTATAATTAAGGCTAAGTATGTTTCCGCTTTCAAAGCGACATAGAAGATGTTGAATTGTACAGTTCGTTCATGAACTTAGTATGGTTGCAAGATGGCTTTGGTCAATGGAACACTATCGAAGATAGTTGCTCCATAGCTCAGTCTGAGGAATCAAGGTTTGACCAGTGATTCACATATATACGAAGCCAAGTCCACAAAAAATATGAATTTTGTGAAAACATGAAAACGCGAGGATATGCAGAAATACACACGGAACTGAAGTTGTCAGATCCGTTGGACATGAGACTATACCACAAGCGAAGCATGTTTTATACCGGTATGCCATAGGTGTAAAGTGCATCAGCATTGACTAGATTATTGACTCTAGTGCAAGTGGGAGTCTGTAGGAGATATGCCCTAGAGGCAATAATAAGTGTTATTATTTATCTCCATGTTTGTAGTTAAGTTTATATTCGGTGCTATAAATGCTATGGTTCTCGAGTCTGCAATAACCACGAGGCTCGGAGGAAGACTCATATGCACGTGTGGAATAAAAAACGGTAAAAAGTACTCCTAGTCTGGCCTCTAAGAAAAGCTCAAGTGTTGCATGATGGTTCTGTTTTCCTGATCATGGGCGTGACTATGCCAGCAACTTTGAGGGCACAATGTTACGAGAACACTTGTGTGGAATCGACCCGAATTGATGTTATGCTATGAGATTCATTCGTCACAAGTTAATGGTTAATAACACAGAAAAAGTTAATGTTTGCATAATTCCTTAAACCATGAGAGTGTCGGTTTTCTTCATGCTTGCTTCATGAACTTTGGGGTTTGTTAAACGTCATCCGTAAATGGGTGGCTATTACGGCGGCTTACGGGTTCATGGAAAAGTGTGTCAAGGGACTTGACAGCTCAAGATTGGGATTTGCTCCTCCGACGATGGAGAGATATCTCTGGGCCCTCTCGATATTACGGTATCCACCATTGTCTCGCCAGACACAATGTGATTCGATCACAGGGATGCCGGAACACGGAAACGAGAAATGAGAACAAAACCGATAACGAGGTAACTCGCATTGTGGAAAAGTGTTGATCTACGTGGATGCCGATGATTCTCACCTCGGGCATTTGTAACATATCGCGAGGCAACAGGAATAGCACACGGCAACTGGAGGTTCACTCGAATATTTATTCGTGTGGGTATAGGGGTCAATATGGGTGTCCACGGCTCTGATGTTGATCATTGATCGGAAAGTGTTCCGGCCATGTCTATGCTTCACCGAACCTATAGGGCCACACGCTTAAGGGTCATCAATCTGCTGAATACTAGACAGGGAGTCTGAGAGAAAGTCACCGGAAAAGTTTCGGAGACAACGGAAAAGTTCCGGAGAGAACACCGGAATGGTTTCGGTAAAACTGAAAAGTTGTTTCGGGGTATGCCATTAAGTCAAATTGGTTTCGGCACACGCCTGGAAATTCTTGGAGGGTGCCAGAATTATTCTGGAAACTTCTGGGATTTTTCCGGGATAAAAACCGGAAAAGTTCCGGAGCTGCCGGAACCGGTTTGGTTACTTTTCGCAGATGAAAATCACTAATCCGAAATTGTTTCGGAACGCGTCCAAAATCATTTGCGTGGGTACTAGAATTATTCTAAGACCCACAGAAATATTTTCGGATTTAACGGTCGCGGAAAAATGTTTCCGTGAATAGTGAAACTGCTTTTTGGGTGTCTTCTTGGAGAAGCCACGTTGAGGGCCTTTTGGTATTTTTCCCCTTGGCTTCTTGGAGAAGCCACCCTTGGGCTTGGCCTATAAATAGGGGTGAAGGGGGCTCCTAAAGACTCATCCCTAGCTCTCATACACATGCCATGACATTTCTGGCTTCGCTCTCCTCCCAGCGAAATAGTTTCGTCGAGCCGAAAGGCTATCTGGGTTCCGGTGGGAACTAGTTCTGGACGGCGAAGCCCTGCCGGATAGATGACACCGTATGTGTGCAACCCCGTAGAGAGGTCGTAGTTTCGATCCTTTTGCCCGATGGGCTGTTCGAGTACCTGCCCGAAGGTCTGTCCGAGTGACCCGCCGAAGGGCTGCCGTGAGGCCTCCCGGAGGGCTGTCCGAGGATCCGTCCGGTGGGACTATCCGAGGGACTGTCCAGAGGCCTCCCGGAGGGCTGTCCGAGGATCCGTATGGTGGGACTATCCGAGGGACTGTCCAGAGGCCTCCCGAAGGGCTGTCCGAGGATCCGTCTGGTGGGACTAGCCGAGGGACTGTCCAGAGGCCTCCCGAAGGGCTGTCCGAGGATCCGTCCGGTGGGACTATCTGAGGGACTGTCCTGAGGCCTCCCGAAGGGCTGCCCGGAGATCCGTCCGGTGAGCTGACGAGGGAGTACATCCTCATGGTTGGGAGGTTTTAAATCCTAGCTGCGGGGATCTGCACCGCCGATCGTCATCGACTCTACTTCTGCTGCGCTATGAGTCGGTAACGAAAAGATCAAACCTTGTATGCAGTCTCCATGCATAGTGGTCCTGGGCTGGTGTGTAGGTCAGAAATTTTTTGTTTTCTGCTGCGTTACCCCACAAAAACAAGAGGAAAAAGTGTGATGCGCAGATCAAAAAGTCCGGGGGGAATTTATAGGAATTTTTACCCTGCGGAACAAGCAATCGGGCAAAAGACGGAGTCGGGATGGTGCATGAGGCCTCTATGTGGCCACCTGGCGCGCCCAGGGGGTAGGTAGCGCCACCAGGCCACGTGGGGCCCTCGGGCACCGCCTTGGCTACTTATTTTTACCAATTTTTAAAATATTCCAAAACAGACAGATATATTTTTTTTTGGAATTTTTCGAGTCGGTTTACTTAACGTACCACATACCTCTTCCTTTTCAGGGTTCTGTGGTCTTCCGAAAAGTTTCTTCGATGTACTCTTCCGGTGTAATTACTTGAATAACGTCGAAATCTATGTTAATGGGATTAACTACAATATAATATTTAAGTCTTTGCCCATTAACCACCTTCGGTTTATTTCCTTCTGCATTATTTATCTTGATAGCTCCAGACCGGTAAACTTCTTCAATGATATACGGACCTTCCCATTTGGAAAGAAGTTCGCCTGCAAAATATCTAACACGAGACTTGTACAAAAGAACTTCATCACCAATGTTAATTTCTCATTTCTGAATTCTTTTATCATGCCATCTTTTAAATTTTTCTTTAAATAACTTGGCATTTTCATAAGCTTCAGTTCTCTATTCATCTAAAGAACTCATGTCAAGCAACCTCTTGTCTCCATCATGTTTAAAGTCATAATTAAGTTCTTTAATTACCCAATAAGGTTTATGTTATAACTCAAGAGGTAAATGACATGCTTTTTCATAAACCATTTTATAAGGTGACATCCGCATGGGATTTTTATAAGCAGTTATATAGGCCCAGAGTGCATCATCAAGTTTCTTAGACCAATTCTTTCTGGATTTATTAATAGTCTTTTGCATGATCAATTTGATTTCTCTATTAGTTAATTCAACTTGCCCACTAGACTTAGGATGATAAAGTGATGCTACTCTATGGTTTACATCATATTTAGCCAAAACTTTCCTGAAAGCACCATGAATAAAATGTGAACTGCCATAAGTCATAAGATATCTAGGGACTCCAAACCATGAAAAGATAACATCTTTAACCATTTTAATAGAAGTCTTATGATCGACACTTTTAGTTGTAATAGTCTCTACCCACTTAGTGACATAATCAATAGCAATTAGTATATGAGTGTTGCCATGCAAAGAAGGAAAAGGTCCCATATAATCAAAATCCCTGACATCGAAAGGTTCAATAAAAAGTGAATAATTCATAAGTATTTTTTGACGTCTACCAATATTGCCAACTCTTTGACATTCATCACAAGAAAGGATAAACTTACGAGCATCTTTGAAGAGAGTAGGCTAGTAGAAACCTGATTGTAATTCCTTATGTGCAGTTCTATCTCCAGCATGGTGTCCTCCATATGGACTGGAGTGGCACTTCCTTAAGATATGCTCCTGCTCATGCTCAGGTATACAATGTCTAACAATGTCATCCCAAAAGTAATGTCTTAAATCAAAGAAGAATTTTTCTTTTGTTAATATGTGAAGTTAGGTGGCAAATATTTAGCAAAAATATAGTTTGGATAATTAGCATACCAAGGATTTTCATGAGAGGAAGCATTAACAACAGCTAATTGTTCATCAGGAAAACTATCATTAACAGGAATAGGGTCATCAATTATGTTTTCCATCATAGACAAATTATCAGCAACTGGGTTTTCAGCTCCCTTTCTATCAACAATATGCAGATCAAACTCTTGTAATAAAAGAACCCACCCAATCAACCTAGGCTTAGCTTCTTTCTTTTCCATAAGGTATTTAATAGCAGCATGATTGGTGTGAATTGTTACTTTGGAATCAACAATATAAGGTCTAAACTTATCACAATCGAAGACAACTGCTAGAAATTCTTTCTCAGTAGTAGCATAATTTCTTTGGGCACTATCCAAAGTCTTACTAGCATAATGAATAACATTCAATTTCTTATCGATTCTTTGACCAAGGACAGCCCCTACAACATAATGCTACTTGTGAGCTGCGTTGGGATTTTCCCCGAAGAGGAAGGGAGATGCAGTATAGTAGCGGATAAGTATTTCCCTCAGCGAGAACCAAGGTTATCGAATCCAGTAGGAGATTCACGCAAACAACTATCGTCAACACCTACACACAACAAGAGCAAATACTTGCACCCAACGCGGGCAAGAGGGTTGTCAATCCCCTTGTACTCGTTAATTGCAAGGATTAAATCTGATAGTTGTAGATAGATAAATTGCAAAATAAAATACAAGTAAATAAATTGCAGCAAGGTCTTTTTGGTTTTTATAATATGATTAAAGTAGACCCAGGGGCCATAGTTTCCACTAGAGGCATCTCTCTCATAAGCATGGCATAAGGTGGGTAGACAAATTACTGTTGGACAATTGATAGAAAAGCGCATAGTTATGACGTTATTCATGGCATGATCATGTAGATAGTCATTACGTCCATGACAAGTAGACCAAAATGATTCTGCATCTACTACAGTTACTCCACTTCGAGAGCGCTTCTATGCTTGCCTCTCTAGGTATTAAGTTCATAACAAACAGAGTAACGCTTTAAGCAAGATGACATAATGTAGAACCAATCAATATGATTAAACCATGTCATTTTATCCTTAGTAGCAACAATACAAATACGTGCCTTGCTACCACTTCTGTCACGAGGTGAGGACACCGCAAGATTGAGCCTACTACTATGCACCACTTCCACCGAAGATCTACTCATCAACTTGGCCAAAGAAAACTCATAGATCGGAAAGAATTACATAGCTATAACAATCACACATAATAGAATTCAGAATTGACTCAATTAATTTCAATGAATAATCTGATCATAAACCCACAATTCATCGGATCCCAACAAACACACCGCACAAAAGTATTAGATCGGATAAAACTCCGAGGAGAACATTGTATTGAAGATCAAAAAGAGAGAGAGAGAGAGCCATCTAGCTAATCACTATGGACCCATAGGTCTTGTAGGAACTGCTCACACATCATCGAAGAGGCAGCAAGGTTGATGTAGAAGCCCTCCATGGTTGATTCCCCCTCCGGCAGATTACCGGCGAAGGCCTCCAGATTAGATCGTGGAAGAACTGAGGCTTGCGGCAGCGGAAGAATTATTTCGGGGCTCTTTTTGGTGGTTTTGGGATTTATGGGAATTTATAGAAGTGGAATTATGGCAAAAGGACCAATGAGGGCCCCACGAGCTTAGGTGGCGCCCCCTAGGGGCGCGCCGTGTGAGCTTGTCGCGATCTCGTATGTCTTCTGTACTCCTCCCTTGGTTCCCCGAGTGTCTTCTGGTCCAGAAAAAATCACCGTAAAGTTTCATCTTGTTTGGACTTCATTTGGTATAGTTTTTCCCTGAAACAATAAAATAGGCAAAAATAGGAACTGACACTGGGCTCTCGGTTAATAGGTTAGTTCCCAAAAATGATATAAAATTGCATATAAAGTATGTAAGATTGATAAAATAATAGCATGAAACAATCAAAATTATAGATACGGCGGAGACGTATCAGCATCCCCAAGCTTAATTCCTGCTCGTCCTCGAGTAGGTAAATGATAAAACAAAGATAATTTTTAAAATCACAAAATTCCAAAGGGAAAATAGAGTTTTTGGACGTTTTAGACGTTTTAGGGTTTAGGGCTAGGGTTTAGATTTCCAAGTTTAGGGTTAGGTTTTAGGGTTTGAACCTTTAGTTTTACTGTTTAGAATAGAGTTTCGGACGTTTTAAGTCCCGGGTTTAGGGGTTTCGAGATTTTTAAAATCACAAAATTCCAAAGGAAAAATAGAGTTTTTGGACGTTTTAGACGATTTAGGGTTTAGGGCTAGGGTTTAGATTTCCATGTTTAGGGTTAGGTTTTAGGGTTTGAACCTTTAGTGTTTACTGTTTAAAATAGAGTTTCGGACGTTTTAAGTCCTGCGTTTAGGGTTTTGAAATTTTTTGAATTTTTTGAATTTTTTTATTTTTTTAATTTTTTTCAATTTTTTCAATTTTTTTGGCATTTTTTGGAATTTTTCATTATTTTGAACTTTTTATATTGTTTTGGAATTTTTTATTTTCTTTACTTTTTGGTGCTTTTTTGAATTTTTTGAAAATTTTGAGTTTTAAAATTAATAATTGAATTCTGCATAATTGTTTTCATTCAAATTCAATATTATTATTACTTATTTTATTTTGAACTTTCTGTATTATTTTGGATTTTTTGCTTTTTTTTGTTTTTTTTTGTTTTTTGAGTTTTTTTGATTTTTTTGCCTTTTTTGAAGTTTTTTTGAGTTTTTAAATTAATTATTGTTGTTTGTTAATCATTGTTGTTTATTTTAATAATTGTTTCGAATTCAAAAAATGAAATCATGTGACATCAAGACCTAAGGGTTAATAGGATTGATAGCTTACTATTGTCAGGAAAACAACAAGTGCAGACTTGGAAACTAGGGGTGATAGAACCAGGAAGTTAAGCGTGCTGGGGCTGGAGCAGTGAGAGGATGGGTGACCGGCCGGAAAGTTAGACGATTTAGAATGAGTGCTCCACGCTGGAGCAGTGAGGAGGGGTGATTAGAGATTAAATTGTCAAATAATTCAAAGATTTGAAAATCGGAATAAAACTTAAAAACAAATCAAAAAATATTTAAAAAAATACAAAAAAAAAATTCAAAATTTTTTTTCAGAAAAATTCCTTTAGTCCCGGTTGGTGTTACCAACCGAGACTAAAGGTGGAGCCTTTAGTCCCGGTTGGTAGCACCAATCGGGAGTAAAGGTCCTCCATCCCCCGCCCCAGCCAGCGGCCACGTGGAGGGCCTTTAGTCCCGGTTCGTAATGCAACCGGGACTAAAGGGGGGGCCTTTAGTCCAGATCGTTTTGTCCCGGTTCCAGAACCGGGACTAAAGGCCCTCTGGAACCGGGACTGAAGGCCCTTTTTCTACTAGTGTATGTCTTCAAGAACAAATGGAACTACTCACAACACATCATATGGATCATGATCAGTAGGTATAAATATATGATGAACAATCTGAAGTCAACAATAAATCTCCTATGCATCAACTACAAGGTGTAATCAACACACATAAGTACTCCCAGTTACCAATCTGAGGTTTGATACAAAGATTGAACACATCAAAAACTAAGAAAACATAATCCAGGTGAGGTTTAGAGAATTTATTTGTATTTATTAAATAGGAGATTAAATAGAGTAGGTTTGACCGATTCTTGGCCATAACGAACCCATGTATATAAGCTGATTTCTTAAGCAGCCCTGTGGATCAATTGATCTTGCTCCTGGACAGTGAAAGCCAGCTAGCTTTATAGGCTAGCGAGGTTGTATAATCTACCGGATACACACGTCACTCCGGCAAAGGTCAAGTCGCGTGTCGCCGGCTCGCCGCTGTGCCTGCCCCGCACCTGCTGCGCACACCAACCAAACCGCCGCGCTCCACTCCGGATGCGTGCCGCGCCGCTACACCGTACTGCATGCCGAGCGCCCGTACGGCATTGCCGGCCACGGCCATCGCTCATGCCCGCCGGCTACCTTGCCGCGCTCCACACGCTGCAACCGCGCCAAGCCTTCAACGAATCGAAGGTGACAGAGGAGAGGATGCACCACGCCCGGGTCAGGCGGCGTGTGGGGAGGAGCCCGCGCGGCCGCATGTGCTTCGAGGTGCAGGCGCATCGGCAGACGACAACCTCGTCGGACCTCTTCTCGTGCGGCCGCTTGAGGTAGATGGTCTGGCCACCATGCATCCACCGTTCTGGTCATGAATCTGAAGTAATTTGGGATACCAAAAATTAGATTTCATCCAATTCATCTCAGCGAAATCAAATCGCCAAGGCAAGAATCCACAAAAGAACCAGAGAAAAAATAAAGGCGAGGGACTAAGACTAACCTACAGTCGCACGCATGAAGACGTGGGAGAGAGGTGGACCGATGCACCATAAATAGAGCCCTGGAGACCGAGGATGGGGTGAGAGCGCGCCGTTGGCCGCCGTCGTAGCCTCTCCTTCCTCCTTCCCCGCCCGACCTCGTCCTCCGTGCTGGCGACGCGGAGCCCGGCTGGTGCCTGGCAGCGGCAGCCGCCAAGCCAGTGCTCATCCGACGGCTCCTTAGCGGACGGAGACCCGCGGATTAGCGGTGGGGGAGGAAGCACGGGCAGCACGGCAGCGGTAGAAAGTACGGCGGCAATTTTTTCGGAAAACTGATGTGGATCGTGAGCGAGAGAGATAGCTTGCGGGGAAGGGGCATACCAAATCGCACCTTATATAGCAATCGTCATTTCAGAAAGATTAGCAGAGCTCGGCGTCCTCGAGAGAGGCGGTGATGCGGCTGATGAACCGGAGGCCCTTAAGCAGTCAAGGTTGACAGCCCCATGGAAAATAAACCTAGAACATAATACAAACACATAAGAACACGCACCATCATACAGAACACATCAGCAAAATAAAGATAAACCCCAACCTTGAGTGCAATCAACAGGCCGCTTACCCATGCGGATTTCTCGTCGACGCTGACGCGCTCCACGGCCAAGAAAACGTCCAGAAAACAAATCCATCGAGAATTAGCAGCTACAAAAACAGACGACAACAGCAAACAACAGAAACAGCACAAACAACAAAGCAAACCACGAACCATGGTCAGATGAATCGGCACCAGAGAGATTCAATAAACGCCCAGCCTGCCGCCGCCCTCAACCAACACCACGACGACTCGAAATGTGAGCAGTGCCCCGGCCAGAATTGGCAACACCACCACGATTCAAACCACCAGCACCGCCCTGGCTGCCACCGTCCCGCCCAGCATCACCACCCCGAAAAACACCTAGATGTATTCCACACGGGCGACCCCGCCGCCGAGGAGCACGCGCATCCCCAAGAACTATCAGAAGGAAGAACCACGAACAGGAAACGCGAAACAAACCCACGGCTAACCCTCCTATTTATACGCACAATTAAGCGGCGAGAAATTAACTCAAGCGGTGGAGAATAAAAAAGGAACCACGGAAGCGATTGAGGAAAAAATCAGCACGCAACTAACAGGAGGACAACACGTAGCTATTTAATTGACACGCAAACAAAGAAGATAAGAAAATAAAGTATAACCGCCTAATCTAACCGGCAGCTGGATCACCAGATTCTATGATAATCACGTGAACATTATCGCCGGGAAAATCGCAACCATGCACCCACGCGGGCCCACATGCCATACGCATGCACCACATGCACGCGCTGACCACCATGCAGACGGGCCCACATGACATGCGCATGCATAGCTGACGGGAAAGAAATAACAGAATGTTCCAAATCAACGCGAAATCGCTGGGCATGTCGTGGGAACGATTCCGACAGTAGAAAGGGGTAGGGTAAACGAGTGTGATCTATCGAGATGCAAACGGGTGACACGGTGTTTTTTAACGAGTTCGGGCTTCTCGCGGTGGAGATAACAACCCTATGTCTCGTGCTCCGGAGAGGCTTTCTATGATCTGGCATGAACACGGAGTTACATGGTGTGTTTGAGAGAGAGGGGAGAATGCGTCTCCATGCCTCAGCTAGGTGATGAGAAAGAGGTGGAAGAAAGAGCCAGGGCCCCCTGAGCTATGTGGTGGGGGGTGGCTTATATAGAGCGCGTCACCCCCTCACCTCTTATGTTACAAAGTGGAGCATCAACGCCATAACGTCATCCCACTATGAAACCTCCACTATGAAGATGATGCTTCAACTGCCTTGCTGACTGTTGGTCTTCGCATATCCGAGTGAGTCATACGGCCGAGTGGTTGACGGTCATCCGAGTGGACGGTACGTTGATTGTCCGAGTGATGTTGGCCTGGATGTCGTCCGAGTAATGTTGACATAGATGTCATCTGAGTAGCTTCATGTATGGTATGAAATTGATCTGAGCCCATCTGTCGTATGGACCCTATGCCTTATGATACTTTTGACCCTTCATGGGCCTACCTGTTATGTGTATCCCCAACATTAGCCCCCGAATCGGTTGAGATTTTGTGGAACGAGTTTGTGAAAGACACAATTTGGCCCGAGTGATTACGGAAATACTCGGTACCCGTCATCGTGCTTCCAAACAATCAAGGTTTGAACAAAATCTCAATGGATTCTGGCACTGCGCTTCCCGACTGATCGGGGGTAAGTGGCCGCGAGGAGAAAATTGGTGATAGTCATTCATCTCTCGGAAGAGGTTGACTTGTGATCTGAGTATGAAAGTGTCATTAAATCTGGGCTGCTCTCTTGGAGAGATGCCATTCTTATCCCGGAGGAACGTCAATACGAGTCGGCTCTAGATCCAAACTTAGGAGTTTCACGCTTTGAGTCCTAGAAGAAGGCTCAAAACGGGTCCACGGAGGAGCGTTAAACTCACCCTATAGCAAAAAAAAATTTGAGTGATTTGGAGCTGGTCCTGCGTCGAGTAACTGATTTCTCGGACTAGATGAGTCTGGTAGAGGGTTTAATTCTTTTGCTCTGGAACTGAATTAAACAGGTGAACCTCGTGCGCTCGGCACGGTAAATGGCTTCAGCTTAGAACTGTGGCGGATCTTCTTGCATTCGGAACGGATCTTCGTGCGCTCGGCACGGTAAATAACTGCAATCTGGAGCTGAGTCAATCTGATGGATCTTCCTGCGCTCGGCACGGTAAATAACTGTAGTCTGGAACTGTATCAATCAGACGAATCTTCGGGTGCTTGGCACGGTAAATAAGTTCAGCCTGGAACTGAGTCAATCGGATGGATCTTCATGCACTTGGCATAGTAAATAAATTTAGCCTGGAACTGGGTCAGTGATGACCCACAAGTATAGGGGATCAATCGTAGTCCTTTCGATAAGTAATACTGTCGAACCCAACGAGGAGCAGAAGGAAATGACAAGCGGTTTTCAGCAAGGTGTTTTCTGCAAGCACTGAAATTATCGGTAACGAGTAGCTTGATAGCAAGATAATTTGTAACAAGTGACAAGTAATAATAGTAATAAAGGGTGCAGCAAGCTGGCCCAATCCTTTTTATAGCAAAGGACAAGCCAGAACAATCTCTTATAGTAACTAAAGCGTTCTCGAGGACACATGGGAATGTCATCTAGTCACTTTCATCATGTCTGTTCGATTCGCGTTCACTACTTTGATAATTTGATATGTGGGTGGACCGGTGCTTGGGTGTTGCCCTTACTTGGACAAACCTCCCACTTATGATTACCCCCTCTCGCAAGCATCCGCAACTACGAAAGAATAATTAAGATAACTCTAACGATAGCATTAAACATATGGATCCAAATCAGCTCCTTACGGAATAGCGCAAAACCTAGGGTTTAAGCTTCTGTCACTCTAGCAACCCATCATCTAATTACTACTTCACAATGCATTCCCTTAGGCCCAAAGATGGTGAAGTGTCATGTAGTCGACGTTCACATAACACCACTAAGGGAATCAACAACATACATATCATCAAGATATCAAACGAATACCAAGTTCACATGATTACTTATGACATGACTTCTCCCATGTCCTCAAGAACAAAAGTAACTACTCACAAAACATAACCATGTCCAAGATCAGAGAGGTATTGAATAGCATAATAGATCTGAACATATAATCTTCCACCAAATAAACCAACTAGCATCAACTACAAGATGTAATCAACACTACTAGCAACCCACAGGTACCAATCTGAGGTTTTGAGACAAAGATTGAATACAAGAGATGAACTAGGATTTGAGATGAGATGGTGCTGGTGAAGATGCTGACAAAGATTAGTCCTCCCATGATGAGAGGATCGCTGGTGATGTCGATGGCGACGATTTCCCCCTCCCGGAGGGAAGTATCCCCGGCAGAATCTCTCCGCCGGAGAGCAAAAGTGCTCCTGCCCAAGTTCCGCCTCGAGACGGCGGCGCACCGTCCCGAAAGTCTTCTCTATTTATATATCAGAAAATGGGGGCCAGAAGTGGGCCAGGGGCTCCACGAGGTACCAGGGCGTGCCTGGGGGGGGGGGGCGGTGGCGTGCCCTGGTGCCTCGTAGGCACCTGGGTGGCCCCCTCTGGTACTTTTTGCTTCCAATATTTTTTATATATTCCAAAATAAATCTCCAAAAAAATTCAGCTCATTTGGAGATGTGCAGAATAGGTATCTCTGACATATCTTTTTCAGGTCCAGAATTCCAGCTGCCGGCAATCTCCCTCTTTGTGTGAATCTTGTATATTAAGAGAGAAAAGGCATTAGAATTGCTCCACAAAGTGTTATATTGACTAAAAACACTATAAATAACAGTAGTAAAACATGATGGACAATGGACGTATCAGTCAGTCAGGCAAATCTTCGTGCATTCGGCATGCTAAGTAAATTCAGCCTGGAACTGGGTCAAGCAGGTAAATCTTCGTGCAGTCGGCACGGTAAATAACTTCGGTCTTGAAACACTGTAGGGAGTAATCATTCCAGTAGTACTTCTTATATTGACCGTTAACTTTTGCTCTTGCCAAACAGACGATCGGGTTGGGACCGGGTTGGAGACAAAGAGAGCGTTAGGCATTGAGCATTTTTGTGAAAAAGTAGAAAGTTGAGTGAGGAACATGCCGACTGGCGGCGCGCCCATAGGTTTAGCCCCCAAATCGGTTGAGGTTTTGTAGAACGAGTTTACTAAAAACTTAATTTGGCCCGAGCACTGCGGGGGCACTCGGCGCTTGTCGTCAAGCTTTAGTTAACTACGATTTGAACAAAACTTCAATGGATTCTGGACTAGGTGCTTCCAGACTGATCGGGGTATGTTGACTGCGAGGAAAAACTTGGTGGCACTCGTATGTCTCCCGGAGGAGATAAACTAGTGGTCCAATGTGGACATGCCATGAAAACCCGAGTGGCGAGGCTAACGCGTGGACTGACTCTCCGGAGAGAAGCCACTCATCATCCCGGGGGAACATCAGCACATGCCATCTCCGAGTCCAAGTTTGTGAAGCTGAAGCCTTGGAGCCTAGAAGAAGGGCCAAGTGTATCCGTAGAGGAGCGCCGGTTTCACCCTTTTGCAGTCCTGAAGATGACTCCAAGTAATGATTCAAGCGTTTGTCCGAGTGGACGTGCTTCCCGACTGATCGGGGTATGTTGACAGCGAGGAAAAACTTGGTGGCACTCGTATGTCTCCCGGAGGAAATAGACTAGTGGTCCAATGTGGACGTGCCACGAAAACCCGAGTGGCGAGGCTAGCGCGTGGACTGACTCTCCAGAGAGAAGCCACTCATCATCCCGGGGGAACACTGGCACAGGTCATTTCCGAGTCCAAGTTTGTGAAACTGACGCCTTGGGGCCTAGAAGAAGGGCCAAGTGTATCCGTAGAGGAGCGCCAGTTTCACCCTTTTGCAGTCCTGAAGATGACTCTAGGTAATGATTCAGGTGTTCGCCTGAGTGAACGTTGTTACCCTTATATAGATCTTCGGCGGACCAAGCAAGTATGTTCGGAAAAATATTTCTGATGTGATCAACGGGTTGATCAAGTGGGGCGTTGCGGTGCATAGCCCTCAATGTTTCCGCGTAGGGGATGTAGTCGAAGTCGTTGAAGCCATCACACGACAAAAAATGTCCTCAGAGGAGTCAGTCAGATGCTTTCGAAGCTGATGTAGTGACGAAGATGGTGCGCAGAGCGTCCGAGTGATCATGTAACTTGCCGAAGTGGCAGATCCGACTGCACTCGTTGAAGTGAAGGATCCGACTGGTGATGAACTACTAGATCACTCGGGAGAGTGAATGCAATTCCGAATGAGCTGCAGCCCCCGAGTGCGCTACGGCCTTTGACGGCGGACCTGTCGGAATACGAGAAATGTAGTATCAACTGATAAATTGTATTTCATCGAGACGGACTCGGGTAAAGGTGAGGAAAGGATCCCAAGTCACGCTCGAAAGAGGCAAACTCGCGAAGGAGTGAAGTATGCAGTTTAATCATGAAAGCGACTTAGCTGTCTCATGCCCAACATGACGACGAGGTCTACGTCGTTGAAGCGATGACACGATGAAGAGGACTCCACGGAGGGGTCGGCCGGATGTATCCGAAGTCGACAGAGCGACAAGGTCGGTGTAGCAGTGCGTTAGGATCGGTGCGCTGACCGAGTCCGAGTAGCGATGAAGTTGGCGCACAGAGCCGCCGAGTGATCGTGTAACCTGTGTATGAAAAATAGCACAAGCCAACGTAATAATTTCTCGAAGCAATTTGATATGTGCTGAAATAACTTGAGTAAATGACACCCATAGTGTGTACACCCACTGGCTGTACAAGGGGCTTGCTGGTTCGGAACCAGCAAGATCCGATCGAACTTTTCGAAGTGAAGGATCTGACCGAACTCGATGGAGTACTGGACCCAGATGAGCGGAAGTGTAGTGTTCCGACTGAGTGTTCGCAAGCATGATATCCCCGAGCCCCCAGGATTGAAAAAGAGAACACATGGTGTTTGCAAGCATGGTGTTCGCAAGCATGACATCCCCGAGCCCCCGGAATTGAAAAAGAGAACACATGGTGTTCGCAAGCATGACATGAGTAGCTTATGAGGCAAGCATGACATGAGTAGCTTATGAGCTAAAATGAAAGCTGGACTTGGGAGTCGCATAAACGGTACTATAACAAGTACATGAAAGTAGAATCAACCGAGCATAGAGGTACACTCGGTGGTGTGGCCTCCAAGTGAACATCGCGTGTGAATTACAGGACACTCGGGAACACGGAAATAACTATTTAAAATAATGCAGTGCGTGAAGAATGACTTAGCTGTCTGACGGCGCGCGAGCATCCGAGTGGTGTAGACGTGCTCAACTGAGTGGCAGCGCGCGGCCGAGTGATGAAGACATGTCCAGCCGAGTGGCGACGCGCGGGGCGGCCGAGTGGTGAAGACGTGTTCAACCGAGTGGTGACGCACGGGGCGGCCAAGTGGTGACAACGTGTCCAACCGAGTGGCGACGCACGGGGCGCCCGAGTGGTGACGACGTGTCCAGCCGAGTGGCGACGCGCAGGGCGGCCGAGCGGTGAAGACGTGTTCACCCAAGTGGCGACGCGCGAGGCGGCCAAGTGGTGACAACATGTCCAACCGAGTGGCGACGCGCAGGGCGGCCGAGTGGTGAAGACGTATTCACCCAAGTGGCGACGCGTGGGGCGGCCAAGTGGTGACAACGTGTCCAACCGTGTGGCGACGCACGGGGCGGCCGAGTGGTGATGACGTGTCCAACTGAGTGGCGACGCGCGGAGCGGCTGAGTGATGACGACATGTCTAACTGAGTGGTGACGAGGTGTCCAACTGAACGGCGACGCGCGGGACGACCGAGTGATGAAAACGTGTCCAGCTGAGTGACGGCGCGCGTGCGGCCAAGTGACGAAGACATGTCCAGTGCCAAATGCCTGTCCGACTGAGGGAGGAGTCGCTGCGGGTCTGTGCTGCGTCGGGCAGCTCACGCCTGAGGGAGGCGCGCCCTGGCCGCGCCAGGCTTGTGTCTCCCCTGCCGAGGCCGTCGCCCAGTGCCCGGGTCGCGCCGAGCTCGTGCCGCGTCGGGCAGTTGATGTCGGAGGATGACGTGGCCGCTCGCAGGGGCGTAGCCAGCCCCCGATAAATCTGCACATTAGTTAGTTCGAGTGCAATATTCATCGAAGTAAAGTCGTAGATTAGTAGTTCGAGTTCAAAATCCATCTGAGTGAGTCCGGTAGTCGTCCGGAAGAAATACTCGACCGAGCGAACATGTGAGCCGGCTCAGTGATGGGTTTGACCGAGTAAGCCTACAAGTTAGCAGGTAGAGGCACAACCAGGAACCTTAGTAGTAACCCGAGTAAACCTGGACGTTTTAGTTGTCATCGTGGTCGTTTAGTTGTCCGAGTGACGGGTCTGTTAGCTATCTGAGTAATCTGGTTGCCGGCTAGCCGAGTGAAAAATCCACTGACTGACCCTACCAATTACCAAGGATAGCCACGGATCCTTTTGCTGAACTAAAAAACGCCCTTGCAATGATGCTATTTGCGAGGCTTTAATGCCGGGCAGTTACACATGCATGCATGCACAGATTAACTCGCGCACGAACAGTGGAAGTAGTCAAATGAGCGCGTCAGTTTCGGCCACAGTAATTAGGTATTTGGTGCTGGAAATCCTCACCTAATTGGCCGCTTAATGAGGTGATTAACTTAACGAAATGGTAACTTTTTTGATAAAGGGCATTTTTATTAACTCAAAATGTAGCATCAAGTGGATACAAATCATGATGAGTAACACCCGGCCTCTGTATAACGAAGATGCACACAGCCAACCACGAAAAGTCCGACTAAAACTGAAAATAAATGAGCAACCAACATATCGGCAACAGTAGAGTCATATTCGACCAACACTCTGCCTATGTCGAAGAAGGTGGTGGACCAATCCGAAGATTATGCTGCCACCCATGTCGGGTAAAAACCTCCTTGGCCACCCGCTCCAACCGCGTACACACCGCCTTGAACAGCGGTTGGAAGTCCGTTCGTTGTAGCGTAGACCACATACGAAGCGAGTGCGTACAACGGAAAATAACCTGTCGGCGAGTCAAGGTTGCGCTCCGCCTGGCGTCGCATTGCTTTGGAGAGAGAGTCCTCATCTGTGACTGATGACCCATCAGCGAAGGAGGCGTGACGATTGCTACGCCGGTTGGGCGTAGTCATCCTCTCAGTCGGAGTAGATTGAACTTTCTTCACTTGCGTGGGAGAAGCAGACGAGTCCAAAGAAGCAGCAGCCGGTGGCCCGACTGGTACAGCAGCAAGTGACGTCGGGGAGAGCTCCTTGTTGCGCCCTTCATCTGGACCAGATGGTACCACCGCAGTCTGTGCATGGTGAGGCGTAGACTTCTGTGCCGAGGTTGACGACGCGTGTAGTTGCTGCGCCGGGCGTTTCATATCAGCGGCAACGCGCGACGAGGCCTGTCCAACAATACCAGGTGCGGCTGCCTGGCCGGCTCCAAACTCACAGGTGCTACTGCACCCTTGCATGCATGCACATGGCATGAAGGAGACAATGCGTCCCGCTTGCACTCGGTTGCTGCCCCACCACATAGAGGTGCACCCATGCATGCATGCACGTCCGGCTCCCAGGACGAAAGTGCAGGCCGCAATTGATGTTGCGTAGGCGGGCGCGGCGGTGGGCTAGATGGCGGCGGCGGCGGCGAAGAGTATCCTGTAGCCTGGTCATCATCCTTGTTGAAAGACCGTGTAGAGTACGGCAGCTCGGACGACGGCATGAACGACGGTGGTGAAGAGGCCACCGCGAGGGAAGAATGCTGAAGAGTGGTGGCCGTTTGCATCGGCACGTCCGAACTCGAAGCATGCTCCGTATGAGTTACTGCACTGACATTCCTTTTTTTTTTATCTTTTAGCTTTATCCTCGTCGGGAACATCATCGTCATCCTCATCGTGACCGGTATTGGGGCTGTGATCATGTTTCCTCCAAATGAGAGGCACAAAGTCTGGCTCCGGAACAAAGTCATCCTTCTCAAGTTCAAAGCGAAGTGCAAACCCTTTTAGCTTCACGAAAACATCAGTGTCTATAGGTTCATCTGAGTCGGAATCATTGTTTTTGAATATGTCTTTGTTGACCACTGCAACTTGGATACGAACGATACCTTTGCGGCGCAAACAAGTCAAATCCACGTCTTGAGTTGAGCCAATGACAGAACCAATAGCCCATAGCCCCAAAAAATTCCTCAGACCGTGTGGAACACCAGAGACATGGACCCACACCGTGTCAAGAGAGAAGTACGATGGTATATCATCATCCTTCCACTCGTTGAATGAAATAGTAACTCGATGAGATTTAATCCGGTACTCAACATCAGTTAGACGGTTCAGGTCATCCATTGATGGGAACGATATAAGAAACTGATTGTCCCCATGCGAGACTGCCTCCCATCTCCACTCACCATGCACCCTTGCAAGCTTCGCCACCTCGGCCTCAACTACAGTAGCGGTAAGAACTCCACCAGAAATAGTGACCAAGGCTGTAGGTGTTGCAGACGATGCATTTTCCTTATAGACATTATCAGGAAGCTGGATAAACATCGTTGAATTGTTACCTTGCCCACAAAAAGACGCAACGGGGCGAGGCTTCTTAAGAACCGGGCACCGAGCAAGTCTGTGCTTGTTGTTGTCGCAAATATAGCAGTAGTGGACGACCGTACAGTCCTTAGACATATGGGTATCCACGCCACACTTGTAACAACAAAGTCGTTCCTTTTTTCCTTTCTGGACATGCTCTGCCATTGCCAATTGAGAATTGGACGAGACGTCCGCTGATGCCACCACTAGTTGTGCGGCCATAGTCGGAACAGGTGCAAAGATCGACGGCGGCTGGTGATGGACGGTCGCACTCGGTGCAGTGACGGCAGGGGGCTTGCGGCCCTTCTTCCTCTGTTTCCGTCGGGACGGCGCGCCGCTCGAAGGCTGCCCAGCCTGGAACGCATGTGGGGCTTGGTACTGAGCATGTTGGACAGCTGCTGCCGATGCCGATGGCGTGAAGGCTGGCTGCTGCCTTGATGGAGCACCAAAGCGTGGGGGTCCGGCCGTCGGGCCAAACCCCGCCGCGGGAACGAAGGTCGTCGCACTGGCACCCGGGTGAGACTGCACGGGCGCGGTCAGCTGCGCGCCGGGAGTGGCGTTGGTGCGGGAGGAGCCGGGCGGAGGGGGAGCTTGGGGCGCGCTGGTCGCTGCTGGAGTGCCGCCCGACATCGACTCTTGGCAGGGGCGGCGCAGGGCGTCGGCGTACGATCTCAGGATGGGCGAAAGCTGAGCTGCGCGAACGAATGGTTTAGGGTTGCGTGTGCTTCTTTGCCAACAGCAGATGAGACCCGGCCTGTTAGACAGGTCAGCTCTGTTCATCGATCGGCCCAACAACCCTTTATGCAACGTTGGTCCACCTGGAAGTTCCAGAATTTTTTGAATAGCCGCAGATTTCGTGATTGACGAAACGACCGCCGTCGAAGGCGCCGGCGAAGGCACCCCAACTCGAGCTAGCAATGACGGTGATTCAATACACGGCGTCTCCGATCGGTCCTGAGAATGCTTAGATGTCCCGACCTGACCAACGCCCTCCGCGACCGCAAGGAAGGATCCCAGGCACGGCGGCGGTGTGATCCGAGGACGGGGAAGAGGACCCTTCCATGGCCTGATCTTCACGCCGGCGGGGTGTGCAGTCAGCTTCATGCTCGCTTGCGCCTGAGCAGCCCTTGGAGACGAACGTGATGAAGAGGCTAACGCCGGAACCGCCGAGGACGGATCGGTCGAACAATTACCACCGCTGTACTCCCACACGCGAGAGACCGGCGTCGGGAATCCGATATCCTCCCAGAACTCTTGCACCAATTCTTCTTTGCTTTTCTTTTTGCGGACCACCGGCGACCAAGGCCCTCCGGCGTCCTCTGTATCCTCACAGGCCAACACTTCATTGGAGACCTGCACAGCGATGCCGGCATCGTCTGGATGAACATCATCGCTGTCCACAGAGGCGAGGCAACTGAACCGCGATCCTGATGCCGGCGGCTCCGACGTAAGATCCACAAGATCGCCGGGGGCGAGGGTTAAACGGCGTCGTCGAGGAGGTGCCTCCCGCACACCGACGGCGACGACGTAGTTATCAATCACCATCTCACCTCCGGCAGGAATCCTCTCTCCCTCACGCAGATAGCGGCCGGCGAGGATGTCATCGGTATCATCACGCAGGGTAATCCATCCGGATGGAGGATGAAGATTAAGGACTCCCTTGTGACGAAATGGTAACTGGCCCATGACATGCACTTGGGTTAGTGGGTTACGTACTCTCCCACGTAGACCACGCAGATGAAAGAGGCGCAGGTGATGAGGTAGCGTGTGCTGCCGGCGATGTAAGCGAGGGCCGGCAAACGTGTCGCGGGGCCGGCGAGCGCGTCGCGGGCCGGCGAGCGCGGCGCAGCATTTCACCGCTCCGGGAGTCGGACAGGGCCGATCTCTTCACCTCTTCGTCCGCATGTGCGGCGACCATGCGTGGAAGAAAGGCGACGGCGTTCGCATACAAGGCCGAAGACGAATCTGTTCTTGGCAAAGGCGAGACGCATCACAAGTAAAATAGGGAATAGATGTAAGAATGGATACAAACTGTCGGCATCATGGTTCGATAGACGCCATGCCCCACGGTGGGCGTCAACTGTCGAGGCAACGAGACTGACAGTGAGTACAGGAGGTACGAACAGGGGCGGAATCTAGCTACGATACAGGTGTGACACTCGGTTTTTACGAGTTCAAGCCTATCACGGAGAGGTAAAAGCCCTACGTATCGATGCCCTGACGCTATGTTTTTCTCTGGGGGTGTCTGATTACATTAGGGTGTGACCCTTGTCTCAGCGTAGAGGAGTGACTTATATAGAGTGCGCCACCCCCATAATGGCTACGTTACAAGGGAGTTTAAGAGGAGAATTGAGTACGAGCGTTACTGGAAACGCTCGCCACTACTGCGCTTTAATGCCTGACGACGTGCTCCTCGGGCGTTCCAGATTCCACGAGACCTCTACGTCTTCCTCGTCCGAGTGATGCCGAGCATGGCCGAGTGGCGAAGACGCGTCCGAGTGAGTCGTCTCCATCCGAGTGGATGGGAGTTATCCGAGTGGATATTTAGGGGTGTGCATCTGAATGCATCTACAGTCCAAGGACCCTATGATGTTGGTGTGGGGCCCCTAGGTAGGCCCAAGAGGTTGGAACCTTGACCCTACCCTTAGTAGGTGACCCCATCAGGGCACACCCCGAACTGCACCCCACCATATCCCAAAGAAATACCACGTGTCGACTCGTGATTTACCGATTAAAGCTCCGAGAAAAACTCAAGAAAACCTCAAAAAAGAAACGAGTCTAGATATAGTATATCTAGTACTAGTACTAGTACTCCCTCCGTTTCAAAATATAGTGCGCCCACGCTTCCCGAGGTTCAACTTTCACCATAAATTTAACCAACGAGACCGATTGCGGCGGGAGTAAAAATTATATAATTGAAAACTTCTTTCGAATACGAATTCACTGGTATAATTTTTGCTCCTGCCGCAGTCGGTCTCGTTGGTTAAATCTATGGTCAAAGTTGAAGCACGGGAACCGAGAACGCACTATATTTTGGAACGGAGGGAGTATGTATTTTCTGCCCAAGATTCCTAACCGGTCGCTACCACCAGGTGTCCAGGAGAAGCAACAATTTGCACTGCGGGAAAAGTAATTATTACAAGGGAAAAAGGGCAGGGGGTTGGATGAAAGAAAAAACAATTAAGGCACGTCGGAGTCACGGAGATAAGCTCGCGCGCGCAGGCGCCGCTATATCGTGCGGGCCCGGCGAGATCGCTCGGCGTAGAATTATGGACGGCACAAATGGATTGGGGGCTTGGGATATTCAGGTGTACACAATTCTTTTTTTTTTTTGAACATAGTAGAGACGCAAGCGCTCATATACACGCGCATACACTTACCCCTATGAACGCACACACGCACACCCTACCCCTATGAGCACCTCCGAAAGACTGAGCCGGCATATCATCTTGAAATTTACGAAGTCAGGTGTACACAATTCTATGTGACGTAGGAACAACGCATGCAGTGACCGTCGTTCTGGTGAATGTATATATATATATATATTTTTAGAAACTTTGAATTTATTCATCTTCAATCATGACAGTACAAAGAACACCAGAGATAATAAAAATTATAACCAGCTCCGTAGACCACCTAGCGACGACTACAAGCACTGAAACGAGCCGAAGGCGCGCCCCTATCATCACCCCTTCTTCGTGCAAATGCTGTGTAGTGTAGGTGTGGGTGATACCTTCCTGCCGCCATTGGCCTGCCCCTCCCTCTGTGTGACTATATAGAGGTTCATAGGTACACACCGGGCAACCCTTGAAAGAAAGAGATCGATGACCGAGGTGGTGGTGCAGTACTAGGACGACTTAGCTAGGGAATGTTGAGATCCGAAAGTTGCTGTAGCTGAGATCATTTGTGTATCCCATGCAGGCAAGAACGCACGTATCACTAGTGAGCACTGAGAACTTTCCCTTTTTTTCCGAGAAAACTTTCGATCTATTCATCATGCCACGACAGTACAGAGAACACAGAAATAATAAAAATTACATCCATGTCCGTAGACCACCTAGCGACGATTACAAGCACTGGAGCGAGCCGAAGGTGTGCAGCCGTCATCGCCCCTCCCTCATCGGAGCCGGGCCAAACTTGTTGTAGTTGACAGTCGGAAAGTCGTCGTGCTAAGGCCCCACAGGACTAGCGCACCAAAACAGCAACCGTTGCCGATGACGAGAAGTATAGATCAAAAGGATCCAACCTGTAGACACACGAATGAACATGACCAAAGACAGGATCCAAGAAGATTCACCAAAGACCAACACCGACCGAATCCCACGAGATCCGCCGGAGACACACCTCCACGCGCCCTCCGTCTACGCTAGATGCATCATCGGAACGGGGGCTAGGCAGAAAGAAGCTTATTCCATCTTCAGGGAGCCGCCTCCGCCTCGTCTTCCTGAGCAGGACACAAACCCTAAACGTACTCACAAAAACACCTAAAACCAAAGCAAGATCCCTCCCGCCGGCAAGGGCCGGGGTCCAGCACGCCTCCATGACCCAAAGGCCACTAGAGATGAGGCGGGCCGGCAACGGCGCCCGCGGGAGGCAGGGGAACCCTAAGCTTTTTTTCTTGGAGAGGAGGCGGCGGCTGCGTCTAAACTTGCGAGGTGGTTTCCGTTTATGTTCTGTTAGAGAACTTTCCCCTTGCATCCGACCAATTTTTTTTTCCGTTGCAAAGGCCACCTTTCATTCCCTAAAAACGGTTAGGTTTCTCCCGATTGCATCCGACCAAAACTGTCAGGTACACCTTTTTTCCCGTTGCAAAGGTGAGGTACACCTTTTTTTTGCGGGGAGGTGAGGTACACCTTGCCATCACACCCTTCCTTGGAGAAGACTGAAGACCGCTTCATCCCAACCGCTCCCGCGAGCGGCTGGGCGAAGCCCTACGCGCCGCCGGCCCTAGTCCTATCTCGCCTCCCCTCCCCCTCGTCACCGCCGGAGGGCGCGGCCGGGCAAAGCCCGGTCCGCGTGGGCGGCGGCGGGGCTCTCCTTCCTCCTCGCTTGGCGGCGCGCGGTGCGGGACGAGGTGGTCAGCGGGGGCGCAGCGCTCGGCGTGGGGCGCAGCGGCGGCGAGACGCGCGGGTGCGCTGGCGGCGTGGGCGCGCGTCTTTGCTGCGGTGGCTGCGCGGGGGGCTGGTGGTGCGTGCCTGCACGAGGCCGCGGTGGGCGGCTTCTCGCTCCAGATCTGGATCGGGGACGACTCCGGCCGGCTGCACGTTGGCGGCGCGGGCCGTTGCGGCGGCGGGTGGTTCGGTGGTGGCGGCTGCTGCCTGGCGGGAGCGCGCAGGGGGCGGGGGGCGACGGCGGCGGGGCCGAATGTGGGCTGCTCGTGGCCGTGGTGGCCATGGTGGCCTGATCTGGATCGGCCAGATCCGGCGCCTGGCGCTGCGGTTGGCCCGGGGCTGTCACCGGCTACGGTGGCTGCCCCTGGTGTGAGCTTTGCTCTGCTCCAGGTCTGCCGGAGCTATGGTGGGTGCTAGGTGGGGGCACCGGTCGGCGGCATGGTGACGGCAGCTTTGGCGGCGGCGGGGTGCTAGTGGTGGTGGCTCCTCCCTTCTCCTGGGTCCGGGCCAAAGGCGCGGGCTTTCGCGCGGAGAGTGCCAGGACCTGGGGCTCGTGCTCAGGCGGACCAGTTTGAGGCCCGAGACGAGTCGGAGCTTCCGCTCCGGGTGGGCGATGGTGGGCGCGGTCCGGGGAGTGCTCGTTGGTGGTGGTCGGATTTGCGGTGCGTCGGTGCGCGGATCGATGCCGGTGGCCATGGGCATGGCGTTGAGTAAACTCGCCTGGCTAGGGGCTGGTTCATCGGCGGCCGTCGGGAGTCTCAGAGTCGTGTCCCCCCCAGTCCAGCTAGCACTGGCTGGGGACGCAGGTGCGGGTACCTCCTACGGTGGAGGCGCCTACCCAGACTCAGAGATTGATGCCGGGCTAGGAGTCGATGGACTGTCGTCGCTCCTCCTACCGTGGTTGTGCGCGTGGTGACGTGGGCGGCGCAAAGTATCTCGCGACAGGGACGCCGGGGTGGCGGCCCCGGATGGCGGGCCGCATTGTCACTCTTCGGCGGGCATCATTGTGGTGGTGGTGGCTCCTCTCCCGGGTTGTGTGGGCAACGGGAGGGGTGGCGATGGGTAGCTCGGACGTGCCCTGTCTTCGGTGGGGTGGCGTTCTGATCCGGATCTGGGGTGCTGACTTCGCCGCGCTCTTCTTGGCGGCCTCAAGGGGGCACGGGTGAGTTGCCGGGCGAAAGCTCTGTGCATTGGCACCGACGACGGCGACACCCGTGGGTGCCGTGCTCTTTCTGAAGACGTCGTTGTGGTTCTTCTCCTCGTGCCCGGGTTCAGGGTGAAGACCTTTGTCCGTATGGACTCGGCAGCAGCGACGCTTTGCGCCGTTTTCCCTCTTGGGGGCGTTGTCGTGGAGCTTAGGTGTGCTAGGTCGTAGCATGGGGGTGTTTAGTGCTTCTGGTGCTTGTAGCTGGCAGCGTAGTCGCGTGCGTCTGCGTTTGCCGGATATCTTAGGATTGGCTTTGTAAGAGGGCTACCTCACCATTTTGTATCGTTCGACCGTGTACTTCTTTGGTTGTTGCTTTATATATAAAGCGGGGCGAAAGCCTGTTTCGAGATCACCTTTGATTCCCACAAAACTGTCAGGTTTCGTTTCTCTTTACGAAGTGGCGACAATCGATTCGTACCCGCATGCAATTTGCTGGGCATTTTTTAGCCTCGTGCCAATTGACAAGGCACTGACAGCCGCTTTTGCACAACACCATATGGATAAGGGAAAAGTATATTTTTTTGACCGTCAACCCTTCCGAAAGTTTAGAAATGGTCCCTCAATTCTGAAGTCAGCAAAACTTAGTCCCTCAGCTTTCAAAACCGGATAAGTTTAGTCCCTCGTTCCGCTTTGGGCGGTTTTCGTCCAATGTGAACATTAACTCGGAGAACAGTAAATTCTAAAAAATAGCAAAATCGAAGATACTCGGGTGCGCAAGGTGCCTCCTAATTTTTGTGGTGTTTGGACATTCGAGGAGCTCGTGGCATCAAAACAAAGTAAATCTGCTCTAGGATGAACAGTAAATTAAAAATAAATAGCAAAAAATTTCAAAAACATATGAAATTTTTTGGCATCCAAGATGCTCGGGTGCATTATGTGCGTGCAAATTATCGTGATCAAATGACATCCGAGGAGCTCTAGGAAAAAAAAGTGCACTTATTTAAAACAAACTTCTGAGCCAAATTTGTTTTTGCCACAAGCTCCTACAATGTCCAAACAGTACGAAAATTTGTATGCACCTTGCGCACCCGAGCATCTTGGATGCCAAAAAATTTCATATTTTTGGAAATTGATTGCTATTTCTTTTGAATTACTGTTCACCCTAGAGCAGATTAACTTTTTTTTATGCCACGAGCTCCTCAAATGTCCAAACACCACGAAAATTTACACGCACCATGGGCACTGAGTATCTTCGATGGGCAAAAAATTCAGTTTTTGTTGCTATTTTTTGGAATTTACTGTTCACCAATTACTGTTTATATGGACGGAAACCACCCGAACCGGCACGAGGGACTAAACTTATCCCGTTTTAAAAGTTGAGGCACTAAGTTTTGCTGGTTTTGGAGCTGAGGGATCATTTCTATACTTTTGGAAGTGTTGAGGGGCGAAAAATAAACTTTTCCCAAAAAAGGAGGTGTACAAGAAGATGTACAAGTTGCATAAACGGTCCTATAAAAACGGATTGGTACATCATGGAGAAAGATCTTTTCATTGTCCACGGCCTATTAGTGCACCAGTTAAACTTTTGATAATTCAGGCATACAAATTACTCGACTATGTGATATTATAGGTGGAAATAGATGTTAATAGGTAGAGTTAATAGATATTTCAAAAAATTAATTCGCTTGAAATAAAGTGGAGTTGGCGTCAACAAGTATTGGAGAAAGCAAAGGAGCAAGATCCACAATAACAGAGTGAAAAGGTTTTGGTAGGTGACTTGATGTACTTGCCAATCATCTTTGATTTTCAGAGCATGATGTTGTGCGATGATTTCTTTGCATGTCTTTCACTCATGGTATGTACCAACATATGCATATGACTTTGTGCGTCAATTGTTTCGAGGTCATAGGACATATAGTTTTGGATGGAGTAGAAACTGAAATCCCTTCCTCTTTTTTTTTCCTCGAGAAACCCTCCATTTTTTTAAATAACGTTTCTTCTTCGACTAGAGATCACAAGGCTCAAAAAAAAAAATGAGACTTTATCACATCTTCATTAGATAATGGAAGCTTTACTCACCACCTCACGAAATGATGATGCACATTGTCATAAGTTTATTACAAAAGTTGCCGAAAACAACACAAAACAAGAAAAAATTGGTCAACGAAAGGTAAACCAAGACAAGATGAGAAACATTTGTCATGTTATCGCCATGCCTCCACGGAAAGTGCGAAGTAGTTGTGGACGGCGCCATCGGTGGACCTGATCACGTGCGTCAGAATGGGCCTCGAGATTCTCACCTGTCAATTCGCTGTCCCTCCGATTTGTTTTTTTTTAACACAGGCTGGTCCAGAAGGACCCAGAACTATATTATTCAAAGAGGTAAGCATTACATATTACAAACAGGACCTCAGAGGAACCAAAGATTACAAGGAAGACCCTGAATCTTACGAAAAGGTCCTCAAACAGAACAGGAAAACGCGATCGGGTCCTAACTGCTTCTCGATGGAACCAATCTCCACCGGCGCCGGGGACGGACCACTTGGTCCGGCAAGACCTCTGCAGCTGCACACCGCAGACTCCATGTTGAAGCAGCACTGCTTCCCTTCTGGCATCAAGGCCGGGAAGAACGAACTTGGCCGCCATTCGACCAGAGAAATCGACGGGTCGTCGGAAGAGACCGGAGCCGTAGCTCTTCCAGAACCACTGCCGGATGTGCATAGGAGCCCAATCATCCGTCTCCAGGTCTGTACCAGAAGCCCTTCTCCAGATCCACCGTCATCGCCAGAAGCTCTGATCCAGCGAGGCCTGTCGTGGGAACGACTCCGACAGTACGAAGGGGGTAGGGTAAAGGAGCATGATCTACCGAGATGCATATGGGTGACACAGTGGTTTTAGCGAGTTCGGGCCTCTCACGGTGGAGATAACAACCCTACGTCTCGTGCTCCGGAGAGGCTTAGTTTATCTGTCGAGTGGAATATAAGTATCCTTACAGAGGGTGCGAACCAACCAACCCTTATGCCAGAGGGGAGGGGTGGCTTATATAGAGTGCACTGCCCCTCATAAGTGACCGGCGTTTAAGGGTCAGATCGTGGTTATAAAGACGTACGTTACTGGTAACGTACAACATAAATGCTATTAATGGTCTTGATGAATGCCTGCCCGTTAGCCTCCCAGGGGCGACGTTTGGGCTTCTGTGGTCGACTGTCTTCTTGTCCTTCCGAGTGAAAGGTATGCGTCGAGTGAAAGGTACCTCCGAGTGTATGTTGTCGAGTGACTTGTATGTCTTGGTGATTTCAGTCGGAGATCTCCTTGCAGCCCTTAAGCTTTCTGGGGTAGTGTCCTTGGGTAGAGCAGGTAGGTCAGGCCTATGACCCTACCCTAGGTACATATCCCCATCAAGGCCCAGCACCAGGAAAGCAGATCGAAGGAAGCCATTCCACATCCCCTTCTTCCGTCACCACGATGGCAGAAACAGGAAGGAACAACCGCCAAATCAGCACATCCCGATGCAGCGGCGCACTTATTCAAGCAAGAATCACTAGATCCGCCACCTCCACTTCGCCTCCACCTTGGAGAAAAACCAGAGAACAACACCAGCGAACACTGCATGCTGTACGCGAGCAGCAGTGGCCTGCAAACTACCGGCATCACGCCAAAAACTACACCTAAACTACGAGCGGAAACACCCCCCTTCCTTTCCCACTCCGGCCAGCAAAGCCGACGGAGGAGATAGGAAGGAGGGGGCCGAAATACGGCACCGGGCCGAACCTCCGAGACGAAGATATTGTAGAAAGGAGAAGGGGAGAAGGGGTTGGATTGGGTTACGCCGTGGAGACTGGTTGGGTTCTTTTTATTGTAGAGCGAAAGTAAAAGAGACAAATGAAGAGTCCAAATGATTCACTAATCCATTGCAATATGTGGGAGACCCACTTATATACAAGATGAAGGGGTGTGTTGGGGAGACACCTCTTCCCCAACAGACACCTCCTGGGAGGCATCCCTCCCATACAATTGATCACATGTTTTATTTCACAACACCCCCCCTTGATCAATTCGTCATCTGTATATTGCAAACTGAAAACTCCTCCTAAAACCCTGTGGGAAAAATTGAGGAGAAACATTACAATAATATGCCATCGAAAACTCCTTTAAAACCCAGTGGAAAAAAAATATAAGGAGAAACTAATATGGCATATATCCGCACTTGTATTTATATTGTCTCATTAAAAACCTTATATGAGAAACCATCATGAAAAACTAATAAAGGGAAAAAGAGTACAATATAAATGATCTGAAGATCACCAACAGGTTATAACTTGGGATTTTACTCCCCCTGAACTTTGCAAACATCAATGTTGTCTCATACCAATTCCATGAACCTGATTCTGGAATATAAACATTGGTAGAGATATTGCGAATATCACAATAATTTGTTTGCAAATTATCCTCTTACATTTTTGTAATTCGCGAGGATAAATATAATCCGTAAGCAATACAAGTGACATTATCTTGGTAGATAATGATAGTTGATTCCAATGAATCTGCACATGATCTCGTATGTGGCCAGTCATTCTGCGAAGCCATGTATATCTTGTCATCCATCATAATTACGGCAGAATGATCACTGGAAGGACCCATTTAGATTCTATCCTGAAGGCTTCCTTCAGAATACTCTTCCAGTAAATCCAGTCTTTGATATGGCATTGTTGGGATCAGATTATTAGCCATTATCACGATATCACACCATGGTCCCATCTGTTGGAAATATGCCCTAGAGGCAATAATAATTTAGTTATTATCATATTTCCTTGTTCGTGATAATCGTTTATTATCCATGCTATAATTGTATTGATTGGAAACTCAAATACATGTGTGGGTACATAGACAACATTGTGTCCCTAGTATGCCTCTAGTTAACTAGCTCGTTGATCAAAGATGGTTAAGGTTTCCTAGCCATAGACATGAGATGTCATTTGATAACGGGATCATATCATTAGGAGAATGACATGATGGACAAGACCCAAACTACGAACATAGCATATGATCGTGTCAGTTTATTGCTATTGTTTTCTGCATGTCAAGTATCTGTTCCTATGACCATGAGATCATGCAACTCACTGACACCGGAGGAATACCTTGTGTGTATCAAACGTCACAACGTAACTGGGTGACTATAAAGGTGCTCTACAGGTATCTCCGAGGGTGTCTGTTGGGTTAGCATGGATCAAGACTGGGATTTGTTACTCCGTGTGACGGAGAGGTATCTCAGGGCCCACTCGGTAATACAACATCACAATGAGCCTTGCAAGCAAATGACTAAAGAGTTAGCCACATGATCTTGTATTACGGAACGAGTAAAGAGACTTGCCGGTAACGAGATTGAACTAGGTATAGAGATACCGCGATCGAATCTCGGGCAAGTAACATACCGAAGAACAAAGGGAATAGTATACGGGATTAACTGAATCCTTGACATAGAGGTTCAACCGATGAAGATCTTCGTAGAATATGTAGGACCCAATATGGGCATCCAGGTCCCGCTATTGATTATTGGCCGTAGAGGTGTCTCGGTCATGTCTGCATAGTTCTCGAACCCGCAGGGTCTACACACTTAACGTTTGGTGGCGATATAAGTATAGTTGAGTTGTTATGTTGGTGACCGAAGGTTGTTCGGAGTCCCGGATGAGATCCCGGACATGACGAGGATCTCCGAAATAGTCCGGAGATAAAGATTGATATATGTGATAATAGTGTTTTGATCTCCGGAAGGGTTCCGGAATTGACCGGAAGGGGTTCCGGATGTTTACCGAAGTGTTCGGGTGCAGCAACACTTTATATGGACCAAAGGGGTAAAACCCACGAGGTCTTGGAAAGTGCAAAAGGAAGTTTTGCTGCTGCCTTAAGCAGTACTACCGCTGGTAAGGCAGTACTACCGCGTAAGCGGTACTACCGCCCAAGCGCTACTACCGCTCATGAGCGGTACTACCGCTTGTACGCGGTACTGCTGGAATCCGAGTGGGACTCTTTCCGTGCGGGCCAAACCGACCTTCTGCGGGCAAAACCAACCTTGTGGAGGCTTTCTCTCCAAGTTTAGACCCCAGGGCTCAACATATAAATGGAGGGGCAAGGCTAGCACACGGGATACATCAAGATTTCCCCAAGCCGTGTGCCGGCAACCCTGTCCCTCTAGTTCATCCTCCGTCATAGTTTCCGTAGTGCTTGGCGAAGCCTTGCGGAGATTGTTCTTCACTACCACCGTCACCACGCCGTCGTGCTGCCGGAACTCATCTACTACTTCACCATCGCTCGCTGGATCGAGGAGGTGAAGGCGTCATCAAGCTGTACGTGTGTTGAACGCGGAGGTGCTGTCCGTTCGGCGCTAGATTGGAAGGACCGTGATCGTGATTGGATCGCGAGATGGATCGTGATGAGATCGCGGGACGCTCGGCGATTTGGATCGTGAAGACGTTCGACTACATCAACCGCTTTTCTTAACGCTTCCGCTTAGCGATCTACAAGGGTATGTAGATTCACTCTCCCTCTCGTAGATGCTCATCACCATGGATAGATCTTGTGTGTGCGTAGGAAATTTTTTGTTTCCCATGCTTCGTTCCCCAACATTGGTATCAGAGCTAGGTCTATGTGTAGATGAGATATCGAGTAGAACACAAAGGAGTTTGTGGGCGTTGATATTCAGATTGCTTCCTCCCTTGGTCTTTTCTTGTTTCGGCGGTATTGTGGGATGAAGCGGCTCGGACCAACATTACTCGTACGCTTATGAGAGACCGGTTCCTTCAACTGACATGTAACTTCGTTGCATAAAGATGGCTAGCGGGTGTCTGTTTCTCCCACTTTAGTCAGATCGGATTTGACAAAGGCGGTCCTTGAGAAGGTTGAATAGCAATTTTTGTATCACCGTTGTGGTTTTTGCGTAGGTAAGAATCGTTCTTGCTAGATACCCATAGCAGCCACGTAAAACTTGCAACAACAATTAGAGGACGTCTAACTTGTTTTTGCAGGGTATGTTGTGATGTGATATGGCCAATTACATGATGAGATATATGTGATGTATGAGATGATCATGTATTGTATAGAATATCACGACTTGCATGTCGATGAGTACGGCAACTGGCAGGAGCCATAGAGTTGTCTTTAATTATTTTCGCCGTTTTTGCTTTACTTTATCGCTATGAGTTAGCTATAGTCGTGGAAGCAACAGTCGGCGCGACAACCTCATGGCAACACATTGATGGAGATCAAGATGATGGAGATCATGGTGTCATGCCGGTGACGATGGAGATCATGCCGGTGCTTTGAAGATGGAGATCAAAAGCACAAGTTCATGGCCATACCATGTCACTTATGATTTGCATGTGATGTTAATCCTTTTATGCATCTTATTTTGCTTAGGACGACGGTAGCATTATAAGGTGATCCCTCACTAAAATTTCAAGATAAAATTGTGTTCTCCCCGAGTGTGCACCGTTGCGAAAGTTCGTCGTTTTGAGACACCACGTGATGATCGGGTGTGATAGACTCTACGTTCACATACAACGGGTGCAAGCCAGTGTTGCACGTGCAGAACACTCGGGTTAAACTTGACGAGCCTAGCATGTACAGACATGGCCTCAGAACACAAGAGACCGAAAGGTCGAACATGAGTCATATAGTAGATATGATCAACATGAAGATGTTCACCATTGAAACCACCTCAACTCACGTTATGATCGGACTTGAGTTGGTGGATTTGGATCATGTGTCACTCGAATGACCGGAGGGATGTCATTTTGAGTGGGAGTTTTTAAGTAATATGATTAACTAAACTCATTATCATGAACATAGTCTAATTGTCTTTGCAAATTATGTTGTAGATTACTAGATCGCGCTGTAGCTCCCTTGAATTTTTATATGTTCCTAGAGAAATAGATTAGAAAGATGATGGTAGCAATAATGCGGACTTGGTCCGTGATCTGAGGATTGTCCTCAATGCTGCACAGAAGGCTTATGTCCTTAATGCACCGCTCGGTGTGCCACCCCCTCTAGCGTCGTCTGTAGATGTTGTGAACATCTGACAGGCATGTTCCGATGACTACTTAATAGTTCAGTGCGTCAGGCATTACAGCTTAGAATTGAGGCTCCAAAACGTTTTGAACGTCACGGAACATATGAGATGTTCTAAGTGCTGATATTGGGATCTCAGACTCGTGCCCGTGTTGAGAGGTATGAGACCTCCAACAAGATTCTTTGCCTGCAAGATGATGGAGAATAGCTCAATCGTTGAACATGTGCTCAGATTGTCTGGGTGCTACAATCGCTTGAATCGAGTGGGAGTTGATCTTCCAGATAAGATAGTGATTGATATAGTTCTCCAAGTCACTGTCACTAAGCTACTAGAGCTTCGTGATGAACTATAAAAGGCCAGAGATGGAAATAATGATCCCTGAGCTGTTCGCAATGTTTGACACTGCGAAGGTAGAAATCAAAAAGGAGCATCAAATGTTGATGGTTAGTGAAACCACTAGTTTCGAGAAGGGCAAGGGTAAGGAGGAAAACTTCATGGATGGCAAGTCAGTTGCTGCTCCAGTGAAGAAACCCAAGGTTGAACCCAAACCCGAGACTAAGTGCTTCTATTATGAGGAGAACGGTCGCTGAAGTGGAACAAACCTAGATACTTGGTAGATAAGTAGGTTGGCAACGTCGACAGAAGTATATTTAATATACGTGTTATTGATGTGTACCTTACTAGTACTCCTAGTAGCACCTGGGTATTAGATACCGGTTCGGTTGCTAAATGTTAGTAACTCGAAATAAAAGCTACGGAAGAAACGGAGGCTAGCTAAGGGCGAGGTGACGATGAGTGTTGGAAGTGTTTCCAAGGTTGATGTGATCACCATCGCGCGCTCTCTCTACCTTTGGGATTAGTGATGAACCTAAATAAATGTTATTTGGTGTTTGCGTTAAGCATGAACGTGATTAGATCATGTTTATTGCAAAACGGTTATTCATTTAAGTTAGAGAATAATGGTTATTCTGTTTACATGAATAATACCTTCAATGGTCATGCACCGAATAAGAGTGGTTTATTGAATCTTGATCGTAGTGATACACATGTTCATAATATTGATGCCAAAAGATACAAAGTTAATAATGATAGTACCACATACTTGTGGCACTGCCGCTAAATGTCATATTGGTGTAAAACACATGAAGAAACTCCATGCTGATGGATCTTTGGACTCATTCGATTTCGAATCAGTTGAGACATGCGGACCATGCCTCATGGGCAAGATGACTAAGATCCCGTTTTCCGGTTTGATGGAGCGGGCAATTGACTTATTGGAAATGATACATGGTGATGTGTTCGGTCCAATGAATGTTGTAGCGGGCGGTGGATATCGTTATTTTCTTACGTTCACTGATGATTTGAGTAGATATAGGGTATATTTACTTAATGAAACACAAGTCTGAATCGTTTGAAAAGTTCAAGCAAATTCAGAGTGAAGTTTGAGATCATCGTGACAAGAAGATAAAATATCTACGATATAATCGTGGAGGTGAATATCTGGGTTACGAGTTTGGTATACAACTTAAGACAATGTGGAAGTTGTTTCACAAGTCACGCCACCTGGAACACCATAGTGTAATGGTGTGTCTGAACGTTGTAGTCATGCTCTATTGGATATGGTGCGAACTATGATGTCTCTCATCGATTTACCACTATCGTTTTAGGGCTATGCATTAGAGACAACCACATTCACTTTAAAAGGGGCACCATAAGTCCGTTGAGATGACACCGTATGAATTTTGGTTTGGCGGAAACCTAAAGCTGTCATTTCTTAATGTTTGGGGCTGCGACGCTTATGTGAAAAAGGGTTTTCACCTAATGAGCTCGAACCCAAAGCGGACAAATGCATCTTCATAGAATACCCTAACGTAACAGTTAGGTAAACCTTCTATCTCTGATCCAAGCACAAAGTGTTTGTTGCTAAAACGGGTCCTTTCTCGAGAAAGAGTTTCTTTCGAAAGATTGAGTGGGAGGAAGATAGTACTTGATGAGGTTGTTGAACCTTTACTTCAACCTGAGAGTAGCGCAGCGCAGAAAGATGTTTCTGTAGAGCCTACATCAGTTGAAGAGGAAGTTAATGATGATGATCATGAAGCTTTGGATCCAGTTACTATCGAACCTCGTAGGTCGACAAGGATGCGTACTGCTCGTGAGTGGTATGGCAACCCTGTCTTAGAGGTCATGTTGTTGGACAACGCCGAACCTACGAGCTATGGAGAAGCGATGAAGGGCCCGGATTCCGAGAAATGGTTAAGGCCATGAAATCCGAGATGGGATCCATGTAAGAAAACAAAGTATGGGCTTTGGAAGTATTACCTGAAGGGCGAAAGGCCATTCAGAACAAATGGATCTTTAAAAGGAAGACGGACACGGATGGTAATGTCACCGTCTATAAAACTCGACTTGTGGCAAAGGGTTTTTCACAAGTTCAAGGAGTTGACTACGATGAGATTTTCTCACCCGTAGCGAGGCTAAAGTCTGTTGGAATTATGTTAGCAGTTGCTGCATTTTTCGATTATGAAATCTGGCAGATGGATGTCAAAACATCGTTTCCTTGATGGTATCCGTGAGGAAAGGTTGTATGTGATACAACCGGAAGGTTTTGTCAGTCCTAAGGATGCTAAAATGTATGCAAACTCCAGCGATCCTTCTATGGACTGGAGCAAGCATCTCGGAGTTGGAATATACACTTTGATGAGGTGATCAAAGTTTTTGTGTCTATACAAAGTTTATGAGAAACTTGTATTTACAATAAAGTGAGTGGGAGCACTATAGAATTTCTGATAAGTATATGTGGTTGACATATTGATTGATCGGAAATGATGTAGAATTTCTGGAAAGCATAAAGGGTCGTTTGAAAGGAGTTTTTCCAAGGAAGACCTGGAATGAAGCTACTTAAATATTGGGCATCAAGATCTATAGATAGATCAAGACGTCTGATAAAACTTTCAGTGAGTACATACCTTGACAAGATTTTGAAAGAGTTCAAAATGGATCAGTCAAAGAAAGAGTTCTTGCCTGATTTGTAAGGTGTGGAGTTGAGTGAAACTCAAAGCTCGACCACGGCAGAAGAAAGAGAAAGGACGAAGGTCGTCCCCTATGCCTTATCCATAGGCTCTGTATAGTATGCCATGCTGTGTACCACACCTGATGTGTGCCTTGCCATGATTCTGTCAAGGGGTACAAGAGTGATCCAGGAGTGGATTACTGGACAACGGTCAAGATTATCCTTAGTAACTAGAGGACTAAGGAAATATTTCTCGATTATGGAGGTGATAAAGAGTTCGTCGTAAAGGGTTACGTCGATGAAAGCTTTGACACCTATCCGGACGACTCTGAGTAGCAGTCAGGATACATATAGTGGAGCAGCCATTTGGAATAGCTCCTAGTGGAGTGTGGTAGCAGTGTCTACAGTATGACATAGAGATTTGCAAAGTACACACGGATCTGAATGTCGCAGACCCATTGACTAAAGACCTCTCTCACATGCAAAGCATGATCGAACCCCAGAACTCATTGGGTGTTAGAACAATGTAAATCACATGGTGATGTGAACTAGATTATTGACTCTAGTGCAAGTGGGAGACTGTTGGAAATATGCCCTAGAGGCAATAATAATTTAGTTATTATCATATTTCCTTGTTCGTGATAATCGTTTATTATCCATGCTATAATTGTATTGATTGGAAACTCAAATACATGTGTGGGTACATAGACAACACTGTGTCCCTAGTATGCCTCTAGTTAACTAGCTCGTTGATCAAAGATGGTTAAGGTTTCCTAGCCATAGACATGAGATGTCATTTGATAACGGGATCACATCATTAAGAGAATGATGTGATGGACAAGACCCAAACTACGAACATAGCATATGATCGTGTCAGTTTATTGCTATTGTTTTCTGCATGTCAAGTATCTGTTCCTATGACCATGAGATCATGCAACTCACTGACACCGGAGGAATACCTTGTGTGTATCAAACGTCACAACGTAACTGGGTGACTATAAAGGTGCTCTACAGGTATCTCCGAGGGTGTCTGTTGGGTTGGCATGGATCAAGACTGGGATTTGTTACTCCGTGTGACGGAGAGGTATCTCAGGGCCCACTCGGTAATACAACATCACAATGAGCCTTGCAAGCAAAGTGACTAAAGAGTTAGCCACAGGATCTTGTATTACGGAACGAGTAAAGAGACTTGCCGGTAACGAGATTGAACTAGGTATGGAGATACCGACGATCGAATCTCGGGCAAGTAACATACCGAAGAACAAAGGGAACTGTATACGGGATTAACTGAATCCTTGACATAGAGGTTCAACCGATGAAGATCTTCGTAGAATATGTAGGAACCAATATGGGCATCCAGGTCCCGCTATTGGTTATTGGCCGTAGAGGTGTCTCGGTCATGTCTGCATAGTTCTCAAACCCGCAGGGTCTACACACTTAACGTTTGGTGGCGATATAAGTATAGTTGAGTTGTTATGTTGGTGACCGAAGGTTGTTCGGAGTCCCGGATGAGATCCCGGACATGACGAGGATCTCTGGAATAGTCCGGAGATAAAGATTGATATATGTGATAATAGTGTTTTGATCTCCGGAAGGGTTCCGGAATTCACCGGAAGGGGTTCCGGATGTTTACCGAAGTGTTCGGGTGCAGCAACACTTTATATGGACCAAAGGGGTAAAACCCACGAGGTATTGGAAAGTGCAAAAGGAAGTTTGGCTGCTGCCTTAAGCGGTACTACCGCTGGTAAGGCAGTACTACCGCGTAAGCGGTACTACCGCTTGTGTGAAGCGGTACTACCGCCCAAGCGGTACTACCGCTTGTACGCGGTACTGCTGGAATCCGAGTGGGACTCTTTCCGTGCGGGCCAAACCGACCTTGTGCGGGCAAAACCGACCTTGTGGAGGCTTTCTCTCCAAGTTTAGACCCCAGGGCTCAACATATAAATAGAGGGGCAAGGCTAGCACACGGGATACATCAAGATTTCCCCAAGCCATGTGCCGGCAACCCTGTCCCTCTAGTTCATCCTCCGTCATAGTTTCCGTAGTGCTTGGCAAAGCCTTGCGGAGATTGTTCTTCACCACCACCGTCACCACGCCGTCGTGCTGCCGGAACTCATCTACTACTTCACCATCGCTCGCTGGATCGAGGAGGTGAAGGTGTCATCAAGCTGTACGTGTGTTGAACGCGGAGGTGCCGTCCGTTCGGCGCTAGATCGGAAGGACCGTGATCGTGATTGGATCGCGAGACGGATCGTGCTGAGATCGTGGGACGCTCGGCGATTTGGATCGCGAAGACGTTCGACTACATCAACCGCGTTTCTTAACGCTTCCGCTTAGCGATCTACAAGGGTATGTAGATTCACTCTCCCTCTCGTAGATGCTCATCACCATGGATAGATCTTGCGTGTGCGTAGGAAATTTTTTGTTTCCCATGCTTCGTTCCCCAACACCATCTTGATTTCCCCGATGGAATTAATCAAGACCTTTTGTGTCTTGGACATATCTGAGGATAATCCTTACACCAACAATTATACCTTTTATTTGGGGATTGCACTCTTAGTAAATTGACAGCAAAAATGTCAGGCCTGACGTATTTTGCAAGATATATGAGTGCTCGATGGTATTCAAATATGGAACTTTAGGTCCACTATCACTTCACCATCTCCCCTCAATCTGAATGGGCTTGTATTCCATCTCAGGTATAATATGACCATAGGTGTCTCTGATATATTCATATATCCATATTGAACTTTCCAATATTTCTAGATATATGACGACTGATATACATTTATTCCCGAGGGAAATATGCTCAAGCTATGAACTTAGCATCATTTGGTCTGACCCAAATATCCGTCTTAAAATGATTGTGTGTATCTCATATGTCTTGTATAGACAGTGATGATAAGATCATCCACATCACTAAGCTGATGTAAATCCAATTCAGGATATATTCATGAATACACATCAACAATCATTAGTATTAGAGTAATCCTTATCAAGGAGTAACTCACTTAGTCGGTTGTACCACACAACTCTCCGACCTCTTCAGAGTCATAGAATGACTTCTGAAACTTCACACAAACATGTTGCGATTTATCATTGGATTCAGAATATTAAGCCCTTTCGATGACTTCAATATAAATATCCAAACTGAGTGATCCATGAGAGTATGTAGCCACTATATACATCAACTACATGGATATGTACTGCCAATTCAGTATCGAAACATAATTCCACTCATACCGAGAAGGTATGCTACATCGTAACCGATGTCAGGTCTCTGCGGAAACCCTTACGCTACAAGACTCGCTTTCTCACCATCTCATTTATTTTCGTTTCTGAATGAAAAATCACTTCTCTTCTCTACAGAAGATACTTATGAGGAGCAGGTTTTACTATGGTAAACACCTCTCTTTTGATGACCGAGTGCCACTCTTCCTAATTTGCTTCCTTTCATTTGAACCAATATAAGTGTAAACAACACTCTCCATGGATTTTGGTAAAGGGCCCAAAAGGATTTCAGCAATTCTCAAGAAGAAATTTATGTCGACATATGTAGACTTTTCATATACGATTCTCATGAATCAATATCATTTGTGGAATTCTCGTTACGCCTCTTAACTCCTTGTGATTTCCCACAACAACGGAGTCAAGGTGTTTCGATGTCCCAACACTTAAAAATGTGTGCACAAATGTGTTGGGCTTTGGATGACGCGCATCCGTCAAGTGTCATTCAACCCGAGGTTGAATCACATTTAATGATTGAGGAGACCATTTCCTCTATTTCCGCGAAAACATATGAGAACTTAATCTCATGTGACCAGAATTCTCCCCCTCTTGCTCTCATCTGAGGATACCAGTGGTTATTAGGTACCTCCACTTAGTCTGGTACTAGATTTTAGTGACACCTTTGTCATCAGTAAATGTATATGGCAGATTATTTGCAATATGTTGCAAATTTCTCATAACCTGAACCTCCAGTTCAGATTCTTAAGTATGTGGACAAAATGCCTACGACATTTCTTATGCATTTTCTGACATTCTATGTGGTACATTTCTCCCCCTAATGCCAGATAATGTCCTTATTGCAAAAGCAATCAGCGCACAGGCTGGAAATAACTCCCTCATTAGGGTTAAGTTATTTGACGGATTAACAATCATACCACAGTTATTCCTGACATAGATCCCAAATATATGTGAAGGCCCTTGATGTACACTGGGGTGGTGATATCGGTATGCAACCGAATTACCGCAGATGGGAAATACTCCACTGATTTCCACGTACAAACTGCAAGGGTACACAGTATTATATGCATTTGATCTCATTTATACCAAATATGCGGCGTGTGAGACCGCATGTTACAACAACAACAACAAAATTGGCTCATCACAATTCTGCAATAGTGGCCATGCAATTTTGAATCTCTTTGGGAAGAGATCTAGTCAAACCATTTTGGTTATGTGCACAATGTACTGAATATGACCATAGAATGTTCATGAATCAAATTCAATGTCATTTCCATTCCAATGGAATTATCCCATCTGTAGGATAATTTGCTCTAAATTCGTCAATTTGAGCAATTGTTTCAATAAACACATGGTTTTGTGTGGATGATACACACCTAAGACCATCTTCTAGATGCGTCTATAAATACCATGAAGTGCAACATAACCCAGACAATGGTTGAGCAATCCACATATATTCTTGAATGTGAATCTAGCTCATTTCAAATTTTAAGGTGAGAGTGCCTTAAAATTAATTCCCCTATGGCACGTGCAGTGCACATAAAATCTGACGATTGTCGGGAATATTGCAACTTTGTTGTGGCCAACATAATTATCAATAATCTTTCTAATCGTCCTCATACCAGCCTGATATAAGAGGAAAAATTATTGTGTACGCAACAATATTGAGTATGAATTGATTCATACACTCAATTTCTCACAACTATCATGTCCCATGAACAAGATGTTGCAAATTATACTACATGTAGTAGTACAATTGGCTAATGTTATTTCGGGATAATTAGGAGACTACACGAGATCTCCAAAATTCTTAGGAATATCATTCCACAAGCATATCATCAATGTAGAGGAGTTCATTCTCCTTCTACCGTGCCAGAATATTTTCTGGTTATCCATTTGAAGTAGAACTTCAAACTTATCCCGTTCAACTCATTCGCCTTCTCCAATGAGTTGGTGGTTTGATTCAACCCAATACTTGACAGTTTGGTAATCGTTGGTACGATATTTCGTACAACCATCCATTTGACAAACTTGATAGTTGTCCTTGTGATCATTTATCTTAAATGATCCATCCTTTTGCGAGATATACACTAGATTCTGCTTGTCTTTTTTTCTTTCACTTTACGTTCAACTCCTCGTGGTTCTCTAACCACAAAATTGCTTAGTACTATAAGCACTAGCACAGATTTCAGGTAATGGTATAACACCCCCTGGGTGTACCCGATGATTCTTCACAAGAAGTTCATCATGTTTTCACCCTGAAATAAAGATGGTATTTCTTTTACCATCATAGGAGTATGTAAAGTGCAGTAAGGACATACAATCAGATCAAGATCTGAGACTGCCTTATCACATAATCTCAACTTGGTGTCGATTTATAGACAACAAAATTATAAGCATCAATAGACTTGAAGTCCTTAATATGAATGAATTCTCATTTGTGTGACGCTTATGACAACATATATCTCCTTAAGGGAGTCCCAAAGGGCAAATGGATATTCATTGTCCATTAAATACTCAGTTTGAAAACCGAGACATTGCGATGTCACATAAATGCAAATATGCACATTTTAGCTATTTACAAATAGCCATGACATTCTCTGCAGGTGGAGTCTCTATGGCGACAAGGCCACAGGTCGACAAAATCATTAATGTCCATGACCCATCTTCAGTAATTACTTCCACCTTATGTCATCACATCGCATTTCCTTTCGAAAAAGGTCAGCCATATGTTGCATGAAATTCTCATGCATTAATTTACCTTTGGTAAATTAAGTACAATGAAAATGCTATGGCTAAGCATAATCATGATCATGGTGATTCTTAGTGACCCATGGAGCAAGCCTTCACAAGAAGATAATCACCAATGTGGTGTAGATCTTCAATGTAAGTGTAGTCACCTCAGAAAGGATAAACCATTAATTCCCATAAAACACATAGAGGTAATCAACCACCCAGTGGTGCCTCATTCTTATAGACAGTTTCAATCGATCATAGCCTCCACAACTTTATGTTATTTAAAACACGTGAAGGTAATTACCACGAAGTGGCATAAACCTCTCAGTTGTGTACGAAATTTAATTCGTTGCTGTGATTACATATCATAAGTTGTGTACTCATGGAAGGTAATCACCAAAATATGCAAGTATTTTGCATAATTCTCTTCATAGCACAATGTGTAGCATAGACGCCACTAATGCATGCCTTGGATTTCTCTCCTAATGGAGTATGTGACACTATAGTCACAACCAATGACAAATGCTATGAAATTGACAAGTATTTGGGAAAACATCATGAAGGTAGGCAACAATGGTGTAGGCCTCATAATGGCTATGTCATAAGTTTTGTGCCTTCACTTTGGCTTTGAACACATGAGATAATCACTACTAAGTAGTGTAGACCTCACACTTATGGAGGTTCTCACAACCTTGAGTTAATTAAAAACACATTGAAGGTAATCACCATATGGTGGTGTAGACCTCACAGTTGTGAACGAAATTAATTCGTTGCCATTATGCAATCTATAAGTTGTGTGCAAATTGAAGGTGGTCATATGTCGAAATGACATAATATAGGCCTCACAATAACATTGGAGAATCTGCAATTAAGCAGTAGGTACCATTTGTCGATTCCTTGTGACAAATGTAAATTTGACATAGTTAGGCAGTGACATACACTGCACTACCTTATGTTTCCCAAATTTGCAAGCAAGTTCCATATTCTATGTGAATAATGGAATCAACACATTGCTTTGCAACAGTATTACTCATGTAATACAAATAAATGCAGAAGTATAAACATACTTGTGCAACATATATGAGGACTTGTGAGGGCCTCAAACGGTCATTTTACATGATGTAAAATGATGCATAATTAACTATTATGCAATTCAGCAAGACCTGATGGTCTATCATGTATATTTGCTCTGAAGCTAGGGCATAAAACGCAAATAACAATAACCATATGGTTATATGCTGAAAATAGCAAGCCTGAGGGCTAAACTACTGCGGCCGTGAAGACGCCACCGCGTTGCTACACGGCAAGCCGGCTGCCATGGAGGGTGTCGTCGGTCGCCGCAGCACCGCACATGGGTCGTAGTCGGTCGGACTTACCAGAGACTACTGTGGACGGCGTCGAGCGTCGCCGAGAAAGAATTACGCTGCGGCTGTTCATGCGTCCTCGACGAGGCCACCGCCGGTTTGATGTTGCCGAGCGCCGGAGCGAAGTAGTGGCCGTAGTTGTTGGCTTCGGTCCGCCTGTTGGTCTTGTTCCCAATGGATGCATGCGGAAGCCACAACAGAATTGATTAGCATATTAGTTTAATCAAAATGAGAACAAACGAACGAGACATGTATTGATCCATCAGGATCGATCCCTCTAATCTTTCTTAGAGAGAAGTTTGGCGTCTGTGCAGTCGATCGCTCGTGGATAGCGTGGGTGCTGTTTAGCGCCGCCGGCGACGTCCTGTCTCGCGCCTCCACGCCGGGATGGGCGCCGCCTCGCGCGGGTCTGCCATCGCCGACGCAACACGGAGAACCGCGCTAGGCCGCAACTTCGTCTGATGCGTCCCCGTCGTCGTTCAAGAGGGCCGTGGCGTTGTGTAACCGCCATCGATGGATTGCTCCGTCGGTTCTCAAGAGACACGATCAGTGGATCGTTGATGCTAATCTCAAAAATGAAAATCAAGTTAGCCTTATCCTGATCGATTTCTTCAACGGATGCATGCATGCCTATGCATGCTCCTCTTGACCGTAGACGACTTGATGCGCCGCCGCGTTCTGTTGCTGTGGCGTAGCCGCTGCTCGTTCCACGTGCTGCCTGTTGCCGACGCGATGCGATGTTGTTCGTCGGTCTGGTTCGCACTGCGGAAGGCTGCATGCCCTGGCCGTTGTGCCGTCTTCGTTGTAGCATGCTGCCGCCGGCGACGCAAAGGCTCGTGTCTGATTGAGCATATGTGCTGATAACGTATTGTAGAGCGGAAGTAAAAGAGACAAATGAAGAGTCCAAATGATTCATTAATCCATTGCAATATGTGGGAGACCCACTTATATACAAGATGAAGGGGTGTGTTGGAAAGACACCTCTTCTCTAACAGACACCTCCTGGGAGGCATCCCTCCCATACAATTGATCACATGTTTTATTTCTCAACACTTTTGATGCGCGTTTCCCTCCGATTTGTTTCCTAGTAGTAATTGGTTGTAGGCCTCATAGGCATACAAGATTGGCACAAGTGCTACTGGTAGGAGTACATCGTTTGGACCTGGTCGTGCCAACTGTGCGAATGCGTGCGGTCACTTGACTTGACGATGTGGTGGCTAATGGGTGGTGGGCCAGATTGCAGCAACTTTTGGCACGTCAGATGTGACAAAAGACACATTCCCATTGTTCCATCCTGCACAGTGCGCATGTGCCGGTAACACCCCGTTTAATCTTACGCAAATTAGTTCGGATCACTAATCAAAATCTAATGGGTTAGTTCATTTGGCCGGATAAAAAAGATGAAAAAAAAAACAGATGGATAAAATCTAAAAACAACTAGAAGACTGTCTAATGGAGATTTTAGATGACAGAGTAGACTTTAACATGATTTGTGACAAGAATAACATTGGGTGATATTGAAAATTAAAAAATATTTATATAACGGGCGGCACACTAATAAATCTATTAGTATATACTAAAAGTAATTAACAGGTTAAACAAAATTAAGAGAAATAAACTAGAAATTCCCATAAAAATTAGAGATGTCTGACCATTAAATTTTGTTCCTTTCATGGATACAACAGCAGGAGGGGTGCAGAAAAAAGGGAAGGTGGAGATGCAGCAAGAGATTGGGGATGTGCAGCAACCATATGTGGTAGTGATCCCTTTGGTAGATGATGGTAGCAGCATGGTGCGTGAGGCGGATTTGGTGGCAACCGGCCAAGGGGCCGCCGGTAAACTAACGGGGCCAAATGTGGTGCCCCGTCGGGAGCCATGAATTTCTTAGCGTGGAACTGTCGGGGGTACGGCCAACAAACCGACAGTTCGTGACATGGTGGGACAAGTTAGGACCACCAAGGCTCGTTTGGTCTTTTTATGTGAAACTAGACAGAAATCAGAAAAAGTACGTCATCTCCGTGGAAGGTTAGGGCTGAGAGGCTTTGCTGGTTGTGATAGTGTTGGTCTTAGTGGTGGTTTAGCCCTTTTTTGGTGTGATCAATTATGTGTGGATGTTAAAGAAGTTAATGAAAGGTTTATTGATGCGTATATTCGTGAGTCACCAACAGAATCCCAATGGAGACTTATGTGTGTTACTGGAGAACCTCGTGTTGAGAACAGACACCGCATGTGGTCCTTGTTGCAAACTTTAAGAATGCAGTCAGACTTACCATGGTGCGTAATGGGTGATTTTAATGAAGCTTTGTGGTCATTTGAACATCTATCAGTCACACCTCGAGGTGAACAACAGATGCTCGCTTACCGGGATACTCTAGAAGTCTGTGGGCTCATGGACTTGGGATTCTCCGGGTTGCCATTTACCAATGATAACAAGAGAGAAGGGCGGCGGAATGTCAAGGTCAGATTGGACCGGGTGGTTGCAGGTAATGAGTGGAGAGATCTATTCTCTGATGCGGCAGTAACTCACCTAGTTAGTTCATGTTCGGACCATCTCCCTATTAGTTGTGCTGTGAAAAAGAACCTATAGAGCAACGTAGAGCAAGACATAAGCAATATGAGATTGCTTGGGAACGGGAGCCTAGTTTACATGAGTGGTTCAGCTTGGGCAGAAGCTGGGAATATGGTGCACCTGGGTGACGTACGGTAGGGCCTGCAGCAGCTCATGGACAAGCTCCAAGTGTGGAGCAAGGAAAAATTCTGCAACGTCACACGTGAACTTGAAAAATCTCGCTCTCGGTTAGAGGAATTATTAAGCATGAATGCAGACAGAAGCAAGGTTTTGGTTACCGAATGGAGCAATTTTACCCAGGGGGGCTGGTAAACATGGTTACCACGGTTACCGAGAAATACCAAGCATATTTTGAACGAAATTTATAATTGAATTTTGAATTCAAATTCTTTGAACATAGTATAGATAGAACATGAACTTGTGTTTGCCAAAAAAGAGTTGCTAGCCTAGTGGAACGTTGTCTACGCCCGAGCTGTGAGATCACAGGTTTGACTTATGGGTCTTTTAATTTTCATGTTTTGTACTTACATATTCTAAAAAAGGCACAAAAACGTGCAAGAAAGGACACTCCAACAAGTGACCTATTGAAATGGGAAATTGGTTGCTAGCAACACGCCAGAACCAACTCTCTTGAAATAACTGAGATGCTACTATAGTTTATTATACATTGAGCGTTTAAATTCAAAAATTTCAAAAAAATTGGTGTTTTTTGCTCGGTATGGGGTTTTACCGGGGTGCAATGAAATACTCGGTAACCACGGGAAATCTCGAAATTTCGTTCGGTAACAAAAACCTTGGACAGAAGAGAGATAAGGGAAGTATCTGACCATATGAACGAGCTACTGTATCAGGAGGAACTCCTTTGGTTGCAACGGTCCAGAGTGGATTGGCTGCGGGAGGGTGACCAAAACACAAAAAACAATTAGCGCCGGGCAGTCTGGCGGGCGAGGAAGAACAAAGTTAAAGCACTGATTGATGAGCACGGGATGAGCCATAGTGACTAGGAATCTCTGCAAGGTATGGTAAACTCATATTTGCAGGCGCTTTCTGCAGAGGACAAGAACTTGGTGCGGGACCCCTTGCTGAATCTGTTTGAACAAAAAGTAACCCAAGATATGAACAATAACCTTTGTGCAGAGTTCTCTGATAAAGAGATTTCAGATAGTTTGTTTCAAATTGGGCCCTTAAAGGCCCCCGGTAAGGATGGTTTCCCGGCGCGCTTTTTTCAAAGGAACTGGGCCGCCATGAAAAAAGATATTATACATGATGTCAAGGAGCTCTTCACAACTGGTGTTATGCCCAATGGTGTCAATGAGATGATCATAGTGCTAATACCGAAGGTACCTACCCCCGCACGCCTCATAGATTTTCGCCCCATCAGTTTATGCAACGTGATTTATAAAATTGTGGCTAAGTGTCTTGTGAACCGGTTGCGACCCATCCTAGATGATATCTTATCTCCTTAACAAAGTGCCTTTGTCCCGGTCCGTTTGATCACTGACAACGCTCTCTTGGCCTTTGAGTGTTTGCATTTTATTTAGCCGGAGAAAAATCCAGAAAACAGTTTTTGTGCATGTAAACTTGATCTGTCCAAGGCGTATGACCGAGTGGATTGGGATTTCTTGAAGCAAGCAATGGAAAAGTTAGGCTTCTCTCGCCAGTGGGTACATTGGATAATGTCGTGTGTTACCTCGGTGAGAAACTCTGTGAAATTTAATGGAGCCATCTTGGATTCATTTGCACCGTCGCGTGGGCTTCGGCAAGGTGATCCCTTATCCCCATTTTTCTTCCTCTTTGTTGCTGATGGCCTCTCTGCCCTCCTTACACAAGGTGCCATGTCAAATAATTCCGAACCAGTAAAAGTATGCAGAAGAGCTCCGGGTGTATCACATCTGCTTTTTGTGGATGACACATTGTTATTCTTTAAGGCCAACCAGGACCAAGCTGCCTTTATAAAAGGTGTGACACATAGCTATGCACAAGCTACATGGCAACTCATTAATCCTCAAAAATGCTCTTTACAATTTGGAGATGCATGTCCAGTGGAAGCCCAAGCTCAAGCACGCCAGATTCTTGAGGTACAGCAACAAGATTTCGAGGGAAAGTACCTTGGACTCCCGACCCTAATGGGAGGATGCACCGTGGTAAATTTCAGAAGTTACAGGAGAGCCTGGCATAGCCTATACTGGAGTGGGGAGACACTTTATCACAAGCCAGGAAAGAAACCATGATCAAGTCAGTGGTACTGGTGATACCTATATATATAATGGGTTTGTTTAAACTGCCGGCTTCGGTCTATGAAGATCTCTCTCGGTTAGTCAGAAACTTTTGGTGGGGAGCTGAAAGGATCGATATGGTTGACTAGAGGGGGCGGGTGAATAGGCAATTACCAATTTTTAGCTTTTCTTAACAAATTAGGGTTAGCAACAAAATATGTTGTCTAGATGTGCAACTAGGTGAGCAACCTATATGATGCTAACAACAATAACAACACAAGCAAGCAAAGGAAACAACACAAGTAAAACTTGCACAAAGTAAAGATAAGAAGTAACCACAAGTGGAGCCGGTGAAGACGAGGTTGTGTTTCCGAAGTTCCTTCCCTTTGAGAGGAAGTACGTCTCCGTTGGAGGGGTGTGGAGGCACAATGCTCTCCAAGAAGCCACTAGGGCCACCGTATTCTCCTCACGCCCTCACACAATGCGAGGTGCCGTGATTCCACCAGTGGTGCCCTTGAAGGCGGCGACCGAACCCTTACAAACAAGGTTGGGGCAATCTCCACAACTTAATTGGAGGCTCCCAACACCACCACGGAGCTTCACCACAATGGAATGTGGCTCCGAGGTGACCTCAACAGTCTAGGGTGCTCAAACACCCAAGAGTAACAAAATCCGCAAGGGATTAGTGGGGGGAATCAAATTTCTCATGGTGGAAGTGTAGATCGGGGCCTTCTCAACCAATCCCTAAAGAATCAACAAGTTTGATTGGCTAGGGAGAGAGATCGGGCGAAAATGAGCATTTGGAGCAACAATGGAGCTTGGGGAGGAAGAGGTGGTCTTCTGGGAGAAGAAGACCCCTTTATATAGTGGGGGAACAAAACCAACCGTTACCCAGTTTTCAGCCCGCACAGAGCAGTACTACTGCTCGCGTGAGCGGTACTGCCGCCCTGGCGATAGTGCACGAAGTGCAGTGCAAAAGAGCGCGGTAGTGCCGCCAGAGCGGTACTACTGCTCTCCCCAACGGTACCGTAGTACCGCTGGGGTTGCGGCACAGGGCACTCGGAGAGCAGAGCAGGACAGAAGGGGAGAGGGAGTGCCGCACCAGCGGTACTACCACTGCTGACAGCGGTACTACCGCCTATGTGCGGTACTGCCGCTCGGCTACCGCTGAGGAACTGGGGAGGGCACAGAGAGCAGCGCCGCGAGCGGAAGTGGCAGCGGTGGTAGGTGCGGTACTACCGCTCCTACTGCCGCTGCTACTGCCACTTGCCCGGTCGGGTCAAACGGGGGTCAGCGGTAGTATGCCAGTGGGACCACCGCTGGACTACCGCTGAACCCGACACGAAAAATCGTGCCCCGAATCAAGACGGTAGTACGAGCGGTACTGGGAGCGGCACTACCGCTTACAAGCGGTACTACCGCTGTCAGCCGCGGTACTACCGCTGGCAGCACTCTGAGCCCTCCTATGTAACGGAAAGCGAAACTCCAAAGAAGCAGAAAGGAATGAAGGGTGCAAATGAAAGTGTGTACGTGTTGATTCCACCCAAACTTTTCCGAAGCGGACCCCCTCTTGATAGTACGGTATTTCCTATGACTCAAGACCACCGAAAATGAAACGAAGGAAAATAAACCGTCTTCACTCTAATACATTGAGGGGCATCAATCGTCTAGTGCCAACTAATGGAATATCTGCAATGCTCAATGCACATGATTAGTCCGCAAAAGCATTGTCATCAATCACCAAAACCACTAAGGGAGAAATATGCCCTAACAATCTCCCCCTTTTTGGTGGATTGATGTCAACACGGGATTTGCACAAGGGATAAAACGAGATAATAAGCAAACCCAACATCTACAAAATATAGACGGGCTCCCCCTAGATGTGTGCACTATTTAGGTATGCTTTTGGAATGCAAAGCACACACACTAGGATCAACACTCCCCCTATATTTTATAGACCGGCAAAACTTGCATCAATTACATAGGAGAGAAATACAAGGATGCAAGGAATAGCATGTGAGCATAAAGATAGGGCACAAGCATAATATCTCACAAACTAACATAGTACTGAACATAAAGATAGGATAAGATAGCATATGTCTTACACCATATGACTAAGATTCCAGGTCTCACAAACACAAACCAAAGCAAACGGACGATAAAAGAGTTCACGAGAGAGAAAAGCAACGCAAATACGACACACTCGTGACTCGGCAAATCCCTAAAGTCTCTCCCCCTTTGGCATCGAGACGCCAAAAGGGCAAAGAGTGCTACAACGATCACAAGTGATAGCAACACCGGAGATCCTCATCATCAATACTCCCCGTGGTCGCTCGAGTCCTCATCAGCAGCAGCCGCAGTGGTGGTCTGATCAACATCTGAGTCCGTGCAGTGACAGTGCTGAGTGGTCCACTCCTCCTCATCAGTGATCCGATCCTCTGACCCACTGGCAACCTCGACCCCAAGCTGCCTCATGATGAGCTTGTCACGACCTTGGGATTTCTTCTCTGCCACATGTGCCATGTACTGCCCATGAGCCTCCATACAGAATAGCTTCTTCATCATCAACTTGAGCTTCTTAGCCCAAGATGGCTCCACTCCAGCTGGCTCGTAGTCAGGCTCGTTATCATCATCAACTACATCCTCATCCATAGGAGTCTCCGACCCCGGAACAGGAGTGCCCCAGTTCTCCTTCTGTCTCAGTCGAACGATCTCATGAGAGATCAAGTCACCAGTCACGAGCATCTCATCAGGGTAAGTGAAATCCCATGCCTTCTCAATGAGCAACATCAGGTAAGGACCATAGATGGGACACTTGCGCTCAGTGATGGCGGAAAGAAGCTCCGACCACATGATATGAGAAACATCCAAAGATTGCCCCGTGTTTGCCTCCTTCTCATTCTGACAGAAGAGCAGCAAGTCCACTAGGTAGGAGTGTACCTGATCCAAGTTCCCAATCCGAGGGAAGAGAGTGTGCCTGAAAATGCGATGCAGGATGTCCAGGAAAGGGCTAAGCTCATATGTCTTCTTCTGGGTGGTTGGAGAAACCTTCAAAGTGATGTAGGGCCACAGAGCAGACTTGTGCGTAGCACCCGCCTCCTTGTGAGGACGGAATCCAACCGGGTTGTCAAGCCCCTTATCCTCATAGCCCAAAAGTTCCATGAACGCCTTCCACTTGACAGAAAGTAGCTTGCCGTTGGTCATCCAAGTCAGAGTCCACTCCACATCAGTACCTAAGTGAACCGTGGCATAGAACTGAGCCACGATGTCTACATCAAAATCCTTGTTGAACTCCATAACCTTGATGATGTCCAGCTGATTGCACAGCTCAAGAGCCTCTCCAAAGTACGGCATGTCCTTCTGCATATGAGGGATATCAATGGTTCTGACTGACACAAACAGATTCTTCTTCGCTTTGAGCACATCCAGATAGATAGAGCGCTGCTGCTTGGTCCAGAAGGGATGATTGACAAGAGCTGGATCTTGCTCGTGACGGTATGGGTTACAGCGGCGAAACACACAAAACTCCTTAGCATTCATCTCAGTCACGGACTTGACCTTCTCCTTTGGCTTGCTTGCAACTTGCTTGGTTCTTTGCATTGGCTGAACACTTGAAGTTGCACCGGCATCCTCAGAAGTGCGATAGCGCTTGGAACCCCCTGGACGCTCTGGATTCTTGCGACGGGCCTGATGCCCAGCACTGCTATCACCTGGAACCCACAACAAAGAGCGAGGGAAAAGCAGGTGTAAAACATTGCATAAGCCAACAAAAAGGAAACAAAGTGAGTTGAAGGTCGGTACGAGGGAAGTAGAAGTTGATAGCCCTGGGCGGTAGTACCGCCCATCAGTAGTGGTAGTGCCGCCTACAAGCGGTAGTACCGCTCCAGAGGAGCGGTAGTACCGCCCGAGGCGAATGTCAACGGTCTGACCACCACCGCGGCTAGATCCGGTACTACCGGGGATGCCAAATCGAAATTCCCTCCAACCAAACTTCAATCCACCTATTCTAGCAGTCTTCTACGTCCTACTCAAGCCTTGATTTGAACAAAAAATCGAAGAATGCCGCACGCATTGCCCTAGAACCTAGATTCAAAAAGTAGAACCATAGGAGAGGAAAATGGAGGCAATACCGGCATCCATGGCAAGAGGAGAAGGTGGGGAACGATCCCACCGGGGACGGACCACTTGGTCCGGCAAGACCTCTGCAGCTGCACACCGCAGACTCCATGTTGAAGCAGCACTGCTTCCCTTCTGGCATCAAGGCCGGGAAGAACGAACTTGGCCGCCATTCGACCAGAGAAATCGACGGGTCGTCGGAAGAGACCGGAGCCGTAGCTCTGCCAGAACCACCGCCGGATGTGCACAGGAGCCCAATCATCCGTCTCCAGGTCTCTACCAGAAGCCCTTCTCCAGATCCACCGTCATCGCCAGAAGCTCTGATCCAGCGAGGCCTGTCGTGGGAACGACTCCGACAGTACGAAGGGGGTAGGGTAAAGGAGCATGATCTACCGAGATGCATATGGGTGACACAGTGGTTTTAGCGAGTTCGGGCCTCTCACGGTGGAGATAACAGCCCTACGTCTCGTGCTCCGGAGAGGCTTAGTTTATCTCTCGAGTGGAATATGAGTATCCTTACAGAGGGTGCGAACCAACCAACCCTTATGCCAGAGGGGAGGGGTGGCTTATATAGAGTGCGCTGCCCCTCATAAGTGACCGGCATTTAAGGGTCAGATCGTGGTTATAAAGACGTACGTTACTGGTAACGTACAACATAAATGCTATTAATGGTCTTGATGAATGCCTGCCCGTTAGCCTCCCAGGGGCGACGTTTGGGCTTCTGTGGTCGACTGTCTTCTTGTCCTTCCGAGTGAAAGGTATGCGTCAAGTGAAAGGTACCTCCGAGTGTATGTTGTCGAGTGACTTGTATGTCTTGGTGATTTCAGTCGGAGATCTCCTTGCAGCCCTTAAGCTTTCTGGGGTAGTGTCCTTGGGTAGAGCAGGTAGGTCAGGCCTATGACCCTACCCTAGGTACATATCCCCATCATTAGCCCCCGAATGGATCGGGGTTCGAGTGTAAAAGGTGTCAATACAAGTTCGGACAAGACACAAAAATTCCGAGTGCATTTTGAGGCTTCTTATAAATCTGCGTCGATTGGAACCTTTATCGTTCGCCCTGATCGATTCTGTCTTGAAGTATATCCGAGTGAAACTGAGCTCGAAATCAGGTCCGAGTGAAACTGAGCTTGAAATCAGGTCCGAGTGGTCTGCAGAGTCTTCTGATTGTTTGTAAGTTCATTTCCGATTGAATTCCTGTCCATCTTGACTTTACACCCACTGGGTGTTTTCTTCAGATGCGTACCTTCTTGTTTTCCTCGAGTAGATCGGGTCTCAGTCGAGTGGTTTTTGCTCCAGTGGGGGCACGCCGAGTGCACCCACTGGGTGTAGTCCCCGAGACCGCTATCGAATGGCGGTGACATCGGCAGGCCGGACCTGGTCGAGTGATAGTAGGTCCAGTGGGGGCACGCTGAGTGCACCCACTGGGTGTAGTCCCCGAGACCGCTGTCGAGTGCTTGCATCGGCGGGGGTCTGATAGAGACAATGTTTGCATGTTTGCTTTCCAATCCTTTGCTTGGCTAAGTTTGTTTGGTTTCCGAGTAAGATGGATGCTCATTACTCGGAAGAATATTGAACTTAGGCGAAGGCTTGTTCGCAACTAAGTTTCCGATTGAAGGTGTTGCCTGTCACTCAGAACAACCTTTAACTTAAGCGAGGTCTGACTCGCGGCTAAGTCCCCGAGTGAGAGGAATGCTCGTCACTCGGGAGAGTTTTTAATTGAGACGAAGACTGGTTCGCAGCTAAATTTCCGAGTGAATGGGATGCTATTCACTCGGCAGGGTTTTTAACTTAGGCGAAAAACTTGTTCGCGGCTAAGTCCCCGAGTGAGAGAAGCGCTCGTCACTCGGAAGAGTTTTCAACTTAGGCGATACGGAATCGCAGCTAAGCCCTCGAGTGTGGATGATGTCCTCACTCAGAATGGTTTTTAACTTAGGCGATACGGAATCGCAGCTAAGCCCCCGAGTGTGGATGATGTCCTCACTAGGAGTGGATTTTTAACTTAGGCGATACGGAATCGCAGCTAAGCCCCCGAGTGCGGATGATGTCCTCACTCGGAGCAGTTTTTTGACTTAGGCAATACGGAATCGCAGCTAAGCCGAGCGATGGCACGCGGGGCGGTCGATGATAAAGACGTGTCCGGCTGAGTGGCGATGCGCGCAGCTGCCGAGTGTCGAAGGAGCGTCCGACTGAATGGAGATGCGCGGAGCTGCCGAGTGTCGAAGGAGCGTCCGACTAAATGGCGATGCGCGGAGCTGCCGAGTGTCGAAGGAGCGTCCGACTGAATGGCGATGCACGGAGCTGCCGAGTGTCGAAGGAGCGTCCGACTGAATGGCGATCCGCGGAGCTGCCGAGTGACGACGACGCGTCCGACTGAATGGCGATGCGCGGAGCTGCCGAGTGTCGAAGGAGCGTCCGACTGAATGGCGATGCGCGGAGCTGCCGAGTGACGACGACGCGTCCCACCGAGTGACGGCGCGCGGGGCTGCCGAGTGACGATGGAGCGTCCGGCTGAGTGGCGATGCGCGCAGCTGCCGAGTGTCGAAGGAGCGTCCGACTGAATGGCGATGCGCGGAGCTGCCGAGTGTCGAAGGAGCGTCCGACTGAATGGCAATGCGCGGAGCTGCCGAGTGTCGAAGGTGCGTCTGACTGAATGGCGATGCGCGGAGCTGCCGAGTGACGATGGAGCGTCCGGCTGAGTGGCGATGCGCGGAGCTGCCGAGTGTCGAAGGAGCGTCCGACTGAATGGCGAAGCGCGGAGCTGCCGAGTGTCGAAGGAGCGTCCGACTGAATGGCGATGCGCGGAGCTGCCGAGTGTTGAAGGAGCGTCCGACTGAATGGCGATGCGCGGGGCTGCCGAGTGACGACGACGCGTCCCGCCAAGTGACGGCGCGCGGGGCTGCCGAGTGACGACGACGCGTCCTGCCGAGTGATGGCGCGTGGGGTTGCCGAGTGACGATGCAGCGTCCGGCTGACTGGCGATGCGCGGAGCTGCCGAGTGTCGAAGGTGCATCCGACTGAATGGCGAAGCGCGGAGCTGCCGAGTGTCGAAGGAGCGTCCGACTGAATGGCGATGCGCGGAGTTGCCGAGTGTCGAAGGAGCGTCCGACTGAATGGCGATGCGTGGGGCTGCCGAGTGACGACGACGCGTCCCGCCGAGTGACGGCGCGCGGGGCTGCCGAGTGACGATGGAGCGTCCGGCTGAATGGTGATGCGCGGAGCTGCCGAGTGTCGAAGGAGCGTCCGACTGAATGGCGAAGCGCGGAGCTGCCGAGTGTCGAAGGAGCGTCCGACTGAATGGCGAAGCGCGGAGCTGCCGAGTGTCGAAGGAGCGTCCGACTGAATGGCGAAGCGCGGAACTGCGGAGTGATGATGACGCGTCCCGCCGAGTGACGGCGCGCGGGGCTGCCGAGTGACAACGACGCGTCCCGCCGAGTGACGGCGCGCGGGGCTGCCGAGTGACGATGGAGCGTCCGGCTGAGTGGCGATGCGCGGAGCTGCCGAGTGTCGAAGGAGCGTCCGACTGAATGGCGAAGCGCGGAGCTGTCGAGTGTCGAAGGAGCGTCCGACTGAATGGCGATGCGCGGAGCTGCCGAGTGTCGAAGGAGCGTCTGACTGAATGGCGATGCGCGGGGCTGCCGAGTGACGACGACGCGTCCCGCCGAGTGACGGCGCGCGGGGCTGTCGAGTGACGATGGAGCGTCCGGCTGAGTGGTGAAGCGCGGAGCTGCCGAGTGTCGAAGGAGCGTCCGACTGAATGGCGAAGCGCGGAGCTGCCGAGTGTCGAAGGAGCGTCCGACTGAATGGCGAAGCGCGGAGCTGCCGAGTGTCGAAGGAGCGTCCGACTGAATGGCGAAGCGCGGAGCTGCGGAGTGATGACGACGCGTCCCGCCGAGTGACGGCGCGCGGGGCTACCGAGTGACGACGACGCGTCCCGCCGAGTGACGGCGCGCGGGGCTGCCGAGTCGAGAATGTTGTCGCGGAGGCGTCCGACCAGGTGACGGTGCGCAGGGCGGCCGAGTCCAGCATGTCGTCGAGGAGGCGTCCGAACAAGTGACGGCGCGCGGGGCGACCGAGTCGACCATGTCGTCGAGAATGGAGCACAGAGGCGTCCAGGTAACCTGTGTATGAAAAATAACACAAGCTAACATAAAAAATTCTCGAAGTAATTTGATGTTTGTTGAAATGATTTGTGTAAATAGCACCCATAGACACCCACTGGGTGTTGGCGGCGTCCATGGGTGTGCCAGGTGCTTGTTGGTTCGGAACCAGCAAGGGTCTAATAGAGTGAAGGATCCGACTGAACTCGTTTGAGTACTGGACCCAAAAGAAGCGGAAGTGTAGTGTTCCGACATGAAAATAAACAACCGAGTGCAGAGGTACACTCGGTGGCGTGGCCTCCGAGTGAACATCATGTGCGACTTACTTGACACTCGGTAATGCATAAAAAATTAATTTATTGAATGAAGTCTGTGAAGAATGACTTAGCTGTCTGATAACGCGCGGGGCGGTCGAGCGTAGTAGACACGTCCGGCTGAGTGCCGATGCGCGCAGCTGCCGAGTGTCGAAGGAGCGTCCGACTGAATGGCGATGCGCGGAGCTGCCGAGTGTCGAAGGAGCGTCCGACTGAATGGCGATGCGCGGAGCTGCCGAATGTCGAAGGAGCGTCCGACTGAATGGCGATGCGCGGAGCTGCCGAGTGTCGAAGGAGCGTCCGACGGAATGGCGATGCGCGGAGCTGCCGAGTATCTAAGGAGCGTCCGACTGAATGGCGATGTGCGGAGCTGCCGACTGTCGAAGGAGCGTCCGACTGAATGGCGATGCGCGGAGCTGCCTAGTGTCGAAGGAGCGTCCGACGGAATGGCGATGCGCGGAGCTGCCGAGTATCGAAGGAGCGTCCCACTGAATGGCGATGCGCGGAGCTGCCGAATGTCGAAGGAACGTCCGACTGAATGGCGATGCGCGGAGCTGCCGAGTGTCGAAGGAGCGTCCGACGGAATGGCGATGCGCGGAGCTGCCGAGTATCGAAGGAGCGTCCCACTAAATGGCCATGCGCGGAGCTGCCGAGTGATGTAGACGTGTACAACTGGGTGACGGTACGCGGGGCGGCCGAGTCACTATGTGTTGATCATCTGTACGCAAATTTCACCCGTGTGTCATCGTATTAGTAGCTCGAACGGAATGTCCGTCCGAGTGAACTGCTGTTCGGAGACGATGACGGACGAGTGACCTGCAAGTTAGTAAAGCTACGAATATATTTTGATGGACTAAGTGTCCGTGCACGGATGCTATTTTGGGGATTATGTACCACAGATGGCCCATTTATGCATGATGACTGACAATTAACACATGGCCAAGATGACGGGCGCTTATGCGTGCATGCATGCACAGTTAACTGACGCGGAAAATGCTCACCTGATGGCACTTAATGGGGCGATTATACCTTGATGAAGCGGCGTCAGCGGAGTTGCCCATTGGTGGGAGCCGTCCTTCCGTTTCCTTATTTCCCGTCACAGAGACGACCGCCAGCGACCGAGAGGCCAGAGGAAGGGGCGCTGCGCGACTGCATCGCGTCGGGCCTTTGACTCCACCGCAAAAGTCGCCGCCGAGCAGTAGGAAACACGAGGGCGGACTCGACGATGGGGCGCGCGTCGCTGGAGGCCATGCGTGTGGGTTTGACGCCGGCGTCATAGACGAACCCGGAGACGACGACGAGCTGCTGTGCGTGAGGGCTCGACGGCGACACCGTACACGAGATCAGAGACGACGGGACGGACCACTTGGTCCGGCAAGACCTCTGCAGCTGCACACCGCAGACTCCATGTTGAAGCAGCACTGCTTCCCTTCTGGCATCAAGGCCGGGAAGAACGAACTTGGCCGCCATTCGACCAGAGAAATCGACGGGTCGTCGGAAGAGACCGGAGCCGTAGCTCTGCCAGAACCACCGCCGGATGTGCACAGGAGCCCAATCATCCGTCTCCAGGTCTCTACCAGAAGCCCTTCTCCAGATCCACCGTCATCGCCAGAAGCTCTGATCCAGCGAGGCCTGTCGTGGGAACGACTCCGACAGTACGAAGGGGGTAGGGTAAAGGAGCATGATCTACCGAGATGCATATGGGTGACACAGTGGTTTTAGCGAGTTCGGGCCTCTCACGGTGGAGATAACAGCCCTACGTCTCGTGCTCCGGAGAGGCTTAGTTTATCTCTCGAGTGGAATATGAGTATCCTTACAGAGGGTGCGAACCAACCAACCCTTATGCCAGAGGGGAGGGGTGGCTTATATAGAGTGCGCTGCCCCTCATAAGTGACCGGCATTTAAGGGTCAGATCGTGGTTATAAAGACGTACGTTACTGGTAACGTACAACATAAATGCTATTAATGGTCTTGATGAATGCCTGCCCGTTAGCCTCCCAGGGGCGACGTTTGGGCTTCTGTGGTCGACTGTCTTCTTGTCCTTCCGAGTGAAAGGTATGCGTCAAGTGAAAGGTACCTCCGAGTGTATGTTGTCGAGTGACTTGTATGTCTTGGTGATTTCAGTCGGAGATCTCCTTGCAGCCCTTAAGCTTTCTGGGGTAGTGTCCTTGGGTAGAGCAGGTAGGTCAGGCCTATGACCCTACCCTAGGTACATATCCCCATCATTAGCCCCCGAATGGATCGGGGTTCGAGTGTAAAAGGTGTCAATACAAGTTCGGACAAGACACAAAAATTCCGAGTGCATTTTGAGGCTTCTTATAAATCTGCGTCGATTGGAACCTTTATCGTTCGCCCTGATCGATTCTGTCTTGAAGTATATCCGAGTGAAACTGAGCTCGAAATCAGGTCCGAGTGAAACTGAGCTTGAAATCAGGTCCGAGTGGTCTGCAGAGTCTTCTGATTGTTTGTAAGTTCATTTCCGATTGAATTCCTGTCCATCTTGACTTTACACCCACTGGGTGTTTTCTTCAGATGCGTACCTTCTTGTTTTCCTCGAGTAGATCGGGTCTCAGTCGAGTGGTTTTTGGTCCAGTGGGGGCACGCCGAGTGCACCCACTGGGTGTAGTCCCCGAGACCGCTATCGAATGGCGGTGACATCGGCAGGCCGGACCTGGTCGAGTGATAGTAGGTCCAGTGGGGGCACGCTGAGTGCACCCACTGGGTGTAGTCCCCGAGACCGCTGTCGAGTGCTTGCATCGGCGGGGGTCTGATAGAGACAATGTTTGCATGTTTGCTTTCCAATCCTTTGCTTGGCTAAGTTTGTTTGGTTTCCGAGTAAGATGGATGCTCATTACTCGGAAGAATATTGAACTTAGGCGAAGGCTTGTTCGCAACTAAGTTTCCGAGTGAAGGTGTTGCCTGTCACTCAGAACAACCTTTAACTTAAGCGAGGTCTGACTCGCGGCTAAGTCCCCGAGTGAGAGGAATGCTCGTCACTCGGGAGAGTTTTTAATTGAGACGAAGACTGGTTCGCAGCTAAATTTCCGAGTGAATGGGATGCTATTCACTCGGCAGGGTTTTTAACTTAGGCGAAAAACTTGTTCGCGGCTAAGTCCCCGAGTGAGAGAAGCGCTCGTCACTCGGAAGAGTTTTCAACTTAGGCGATACGGAATCGCAGCTAAGCCCTCGAGTGTGGATGATGTCCTCACTCAGAATGGTTTTTAACTTAGGCGATACGGAATCGCAGCTAAGCCCCCGAGTGTGGATGATGTCCTCACTAGGAGTGGATTTTTAACTTAGGCGATACGGAATCGCAGCTAAGCCCCCGAGTGCGGATGATGTCCTCACTTGGAGCAGTTTTTTGACTTAGGCAATACGGAATCGCAGCTAAGCCGAGCGATGGCGCGCGGGGCGGTCGATGATAAAGACGTGTCCGGCTGAGTGGCGATGCGCGCAGCTGCCGAGTGTCGAAGGAGCGTCCGACTGAATGGAGATGCGCGGAGCTGCCGAGTGTCGAAGGAGCGTCCGACTAAATGGCGATGCGCGGAGCTGCCGAGTGTCGAAGGAGCGTCCGACTGAATGGCGATGCACGGAGCTGCCGAGTGTCGTAGGAGCGTCCGACTGAATGGCGATCCGCGGAGCTGCCGAGTGACGACGACGCGTCCGACTGAATGGCGATGCGCGGAGCTGCCGAGTGTCGAAGGAGCGTCCGACTGAATGGCGATGCGCGGAGCTGCCGAGTGACGACGACGCGTCCCGCCGAGTGACGGCGCGCGGGGCTGCCGAGTGACGATGGAGCGTCCGGCTGAGTGGCGATGCGCGCAGCTGCCGAGTGTCGAAGGAGCGTCCGACTGAATGGCGATGCGCGGAGCTGCCGAGTGTCGAAGGAGCGTCCGACTGAATGGCAATGCGCGGAGCTGCCGAGTGTCGAAGGTGCATCTGACTGAATGGCGATGCGCGGAGCTGCCGAGTGACGATGGAGCGTCCGGCTGAGTGGCGATGCGCGGAGCTGCCGAGTGTCGAAGGAGCGTCCGACTGAATGGCGAAGCGCGGAGCTGCCGAGTGTCGAAGGAGCGTCCGACTGAATGGCGATGCGCGGAGCTGCCGAGTGTTGAAGGAGCGTCCGACTGAATGGCGATGCGCGGGGCTGCCGAGTGACGACGACGCGTCCCGCCAAGTGACGGCGCGCGGGGCTGCCGAGTGACGACGACGCGTCCTGCCGAGTGACGGCGCGTGGGGTTGCCGAGTGACGATGCAGCGTCCGGCTGACTGGCGATGCGCGGAGCTGCCGAGTGTCGAAGGTGCATCCGACTGAATGGCGAAGCGCGGAGCTGCCGAGTGTCGAAGGAGCGTCCGACTGAATGGCGATGCGCGGAGTTGCCGAGTGTCGAAGGAGCGTCCGACTGAATGGCGATGCGTGGGGCTGCCGAGTGACGACGACGCGTCCCGCCGAGTGACGGCGCGCGGGGCTGCCGAGTGACGATGGAGCGTCCGGCTGAATGGTGATGCGCGGAGCTGCCGAGTGTCGAAGGAGCGTCCGACTGAATGGCGAAGCGCGGAGCTGCCGAGTTTCGAAGGAGCGTCCGACTGAATGGCGAAGCGCGGAGCTGCCGAGTGTCGAAGGAGCGTCCGACTGAATGGCGAAGCGCGGAACTGCGGAGTGATGATGACGTGTCCCGCCGAGTGACGGCGCGCGGGGCTGCCGAGTGACAACGACGCGTCCCGCCGAGTGACGGCGCGCGGGGCTGCCGAGTGACGATGGAGCGTCCGGCTGAGTGGCGATGCGCGGAGCTGCCGAGTGTCGAAGGAGCGTCCGACTGAATGGCGAAGCGCGGAGCTGTCGAGTGTCGAAGGAGCGTCCGACTGAATGGCGATGCGCGGAGCTGCCGAGTGTCGAAGGAGCGTCTGACTGAATGGCGATGCGCGGGGCTGCCGAGTGACGACGACGCGTCCCGCCGAGTGACGGCGCGCGGGGCTGTCGAGTGACGATGGAGCGTCCGGCTGAGTGGTGAAGCGCGGAGCTGCCGAGTGTCGAAGGAGCGTCCGACTGAATGGCGAAGCGCGGAGCTGCCGAGTGTCGAAGGAGCGTCCGACTGAATGGCGAAGCGCGGAGCTGCCGAGTGTCGAAGGAGCGTCCGACTGAATGGCGAAGCGCGGAGCTGCGGAGTGATGACGACGCGTCCCGCCGAGTGACGGCGCGCGGGGCTACCGAGTGACGACGACGCGTCCCGCCGAGTGACGGCGCGCGGGGCTGCCGAGTCGAGAATGTTGTCGCGGAGGCGTCCGACCAGGTGACGGTGCGCAGGGCGGCCGAGTCCAGCATGTCGTCGAGGAGGCGTCCGAACAAGTGACGGCGCGCGGGGCGACCGAGTCGACCATGTCGTCGAGAATGGAGCACAGAGGCGTCCAGGTAACCTGTGTATGAAAAATAACACAAGCTAACATAAAAAATTCTCGAAGTAATTTGATGTTTGTTGAAATGATTTGTGTAAATAGCACCCATAGACACCCACTGGGTGTTGGCGGCGTCCATGGGTGTGCCAGGTGCTTGTTGGTTCGGAACCAGCAAGGGTCTAATAGAGTGAAGGATCCGACTGAACTCGTTTGAGTACTGGACCCAAAAGAAGCGGAAGTGTAGTGTTCCGACATGAAAATAAACAACCGAGTGCAGAGGTACACTCGGTGGCGTGGCCTCCGAGTGAACATCATGTGCGACTTACTTGACACTCGGTAATGCATAAAAAATTAATTTATTGAATGAAGTCTGTGAAGAATGACTTAGCTGTCTGATAACGCGCGGGGCGGTCGAGCGTAGTAGACACGTCCGGCTGAGTGCCGATGCGCGCAGCTGCCGAGTGTCGAAGGAGCGTCCGACTGAATGGCGATGCGCGGAGCTGCCGAGTGTCGAAGGAGCGTCCGACTGAATGGCGATGCGCGGAGCTGCCGAATGTCGAAGGAGCGTCCGACTGAATGGCGATGCGCGGAGCTGCTGAGTGTCGAAGGAGCGTCCGACGGAATGGCGATGCGCGGAGCTGCCGAGTATCTAAGGAGCGTCCGACTGAATGGCGATGCGCGGAGCTGCCGACTGTCGAAGGAGCGTCCGACTGAATGGCGATGCGCGGAGCTGCCTAGTGTCGAAGGAGCGTCCGACGGAATGGCGATGCGCGGAGCTGCCGAGTATCGAAGGAGCGTCCGACTGAATGGCGAAGCGCGGAGCTGCCGAGTGTCGAAGGAGCGTCCGACTGAATGGCGAAGCGCGGAACTGCGGAGTGATGATGACGTGTCCCGCCGAGTGACGGCGCGCGGGGCTGCCGAGTATCGAAGGAGCGTCCCACTAAATGGCCATGCGCGGAGCTGCCGAGTGATGTAGACGTGTACAACTGGGTGACGGTGCGCGGGGCGGCCGAGTCACTATGTGTTGATCATCTGTACGCAAATTTCACCCGTGTGTCATCGTATTAGTAGCTCGAACGGAATGTCCGTCCGAGTGAACTGCTGTTCGGAGACGATGACGGACGAGTGACCTGCAAGTTAGTAAAGCTACGAATATATTTTGATGGACTAAGTGTCCGTGCACGGATGCTATTTTGGGGATTATGTACCACAGATGGCCCATTTATGCATGATGACTGACAATTAACACATGGCCAAGATGACGGGCGCTTATGCGTGCATGCATGCACAGTTAACTGACGCGGAAAATGCTCACCTGATGGCACTTAATGGGGCGATTATACCTTGATGAAGCGGCGTCAGCGGAGTTGCCCATTGGTGGGGGCCGTCCTTCCGTTTCCTTATTTCCCGTCACAGAGACGACCGCCAGCGACCGAGAGGCCAGAGGAAGGGGCGCTGCGCGACTGCATCGCGTCGGGCCTTTGACTCCACCGCAAAAGTCGCCGCCGAGCAGTAGGAAACACGAGGGCGGACTCGACGATGGGGCGCGCGTCGCTGGAGGCCATGCGTGTGGGTTTGACGCCGGCGTCATAGACGAACCCGGAGACGACGACGAGCTGCTGTGCGTGAGGGCTCGACGGCGACACCGTACACGAGATCAGAGACGACGGGATGGACCACGCCGGTGGCCATGTGCAGAAGCTCGCCGACGGCGTGGTGGTCGCGTTTCGCTGCTCGGGGAGCTGGAGCTGTGGGTCGTAGCCCGGCCTTGTCGCCCGAGGAACCGGGTCGTCCACCGGTCGTCGTGCTCCGCCGGCCGAGGACCCAGGCCGAGTGTTAGCGGCTGTGCGTGTGTGGGCGCTCAGAGATGACGACGAGCGGGCGACGGCGCTTCATCATCCGGGAACCAAGCCACCTTTTGTATGAGCTCGTGTACGTACAGAGGGAAAACAAACCATCGTTAGACCATCGTTAGATCATTGTTTGACTCTAAAGAGGACGAGATGAGATGAGCAACTCCCTGATCGTTTTGTATGATGAGTATTTTGTCTTCGCGTAGATGGAGTGATGTGCAGAACATCCTGAATCGAATTCTCCATCGATGATTGTTGATCAGCGGATGAAGATTGAAGCAAGAAAACCATTTGCATCATGGCTCGGTAGACGCCATGCCCCACGGTGGGCGCCAACTGTCGTGGGAACGACTCCGACAGTACGAAGGGGGTAGGGTAAAGGAGCATGATCTACCGAGATGCATATGGGTGACACAGTGGTTTTAGCGAGTTCGGGCCTCTCACGGTGGAGACAACAGCCCTACGTCTCGTGCTCCGGAGAGGCTTAGTTTATCTGTCGAGTGGAATATGAGTATCCTTACAGAGGGTGCGAACCAACCAACCCTTATGCCAGAGGGGAGGGGTGGCTTATATAGAGTGCGCTGCCCCTCATAAGTGACCGGCGTTTAAGGGTCAGATCGTGGTTATAAAGACGTACGTTACTGGTAACGTACAACATAAATGCTATTAATGGTCTTGATGAATGCCTGCCCGTTAGCCTCCCAGGGGCGACGTTTGGGCTTCTGTGGTCGACTGCCTTCTTGTCCTTCCGAGTGAAAGGTATGCGTCGAGTGAAAGGTACCTCCGAGTGTATGTTGTCGAGTGACTTGTATGTCTTGGTGATTTCAGTCGGAGATCTCCTTGCAGCCCTTAAGCTTTCTGGGGTAGTGTCCTTGGGTAGAGCAGGTAGGTCAGGCCTATGACCCTACCCTAGGTACATATCCCCATCAAGGCCCAGCACCAGGAAAGCAGATCGAAGGAAGCCATTCCACATCCCCTTCTTCCGTCACCACGATGGCAGAAAGAGGAAGGAACAACCGCCAAATCAGCACATCCCGATTCAGCGGCGCACTTATTCAAGCAAGAATCGCTAGATCCGCCGCCTCCACTTCGCCTCCACCTTGGAGAAAAAACAAAGAACACCAGCGAACACTGCATGCTGTACGCGAGCAGCAGTGGCCTGCAAACTACCGGCATCACGCCAAAAACTACACCTAAACTACGAGCGGAAACACCCCCCTTCCTTTCCCACTCCGGCCAGCAAAGCCGACGGAGGAGATAGGAAGGAGGGGGCCGAAATACGGCACCGGGCCGAACCTCTGAGACGAAGATATTGTAGAAAGGAGAAGGGGAGAAGGGGTTGGATTGTGTTACGCCGTGGAGACTGGTTGGGTTCTTTTTATTGTAGAGCGAAAGTAAAAGAGACAAATGAAGAGTCCAAATGATTCACTAATCCATTGCAATATGTGGGAGACCCACTTATATACAAGATGAAGGGGTGTGTTGGGGAGACACCTCTTCCCCAACAGACACCTCCTGGGAGGCATCCCTCCCATACAATTGATCACATGTTTTATTTCACAACACCCCCCCTTGATCAATTCGTCATATGTATATTGCAAACTGAAAACTCCTCCTAAAACCCTGTGGGAAAATTGAGGAGAAACATTACAATAATATGCCATCGAAAACTCCTTTAAAACCCAGTGGAAAAAAAATATAAGGAGAAACTAATATGGCATATATCCGCACTTGTATTTATATTGTCTCATTAAAAACCTTATATGAGAAACCATCATGGAAAACTAATAAAGGGAAAAAGAGTACAATATAAATGATCTGAAGATCACCAACAGGTTATAACTTGGGATTTTACTCCCCCTGAACTTTGCAAACATCAATGTTGTCTCATACCAATTCCATGAACCTGATTCTGGAATATAAACATTGGTAGAGATATTGCGAATATCACAATAATTTGTTTGCAAATTATCCTCTTACATTTTTGTATATCGCGAGGATAAATATAATCCGTAAGCAATACAAGTGACATTATCTTGGTAGATAATGATAGTTGATTCCAATGAATCTCCAAATGATCTCGTATGTGGCCAGTCATTCTGCGAAGCCATGTATATCTTGTCATGCATCATAATTACAGCAGAATGATCACTGGAAGGACCCATTTAGATTCTATCCTGAAGGCTTCCTTCAGAATACTCTTCCAGTAAATCCAGTCTTTGATATGGCATTGTTGGGATCAGATTATTAGCCATTATCACGATATCACACCATGGTCCCATCTGTTGGAAATATGCCCTAGAGGCAATAATAATTTAGTTATTATCATATTTCCTTGTTTGTGATAATCGTTTATTATCCATGCTATAATTGTATTGATTGGAAACTCAAATACATGTGTGGGTACATAGACAACACTGTGTCCCTAGTATGCCTCTAGTTAACTAGCTCGTTGATCAAAGATGGTTAAGGTTTCCTAGCCATAGACATGAGATGTCATTTGATAATGGGATCACATCATTAGGAGAATGATGTGATGGACAAGACCCAAACTACGAACATAGCATATGATCGTCTCAGTTTATTGCTATTGTTTTCTGCATGTCAAGTATCTGTTCCTATGACCATGAGATCATGCAACTCACTGACACCGGAGGAATACCTTGTGTGTATCAAACGTCACAACGTAACTGGGTGACTATAAAGGTGCTATACAGGTATCTCCGAGGGTGTCTGTTGGGTTGGCATGGATCAAGACTGAGATTTGTTACTCCGTGTGACGGAGAGGTATCTCAGGGCCCACTCGGTAATACAACATCACAATGAGCCTTGCAAGCAAATGACTAAAGAGTTAGCCACAGGATCTTGTATTACGGAACGAGTAAAGAGACTTGCCGGTAATGAGATTGAACTAGGTATAGAGATACCGACGATCGAATCTCGGGCAAGTAATATACCGAAGAACAAAGGGAACAGTATACGGGATTAACTGAATCCTTGACATAGAGGTTCAACCGATGAAGATCTTCGTAGAATATGTAGGAACCAATATGGGCATCCAGGTCCCGCTATTGGTTATTGGCCGTAGAGGTGTCTCGGTCATGTCTGCATAGTTCTCGAACCCGCAGGGTCTACACACTTAACGTTTGGTGGCGATATAAGTATAGTTGAGTTGTTATGTTGGTGACCGAAGGTTGTTCGGAGTCCCGGATGAGATCCCGGACATGACGAGGATCTCCGGAATAGTCCGGAGATAAAGATTGATATATGTGATAATAGTGTTTTGATCTTCGGAAGGGTTCCGGAATTCATCGGAAGGGGTTCCGGATGTTTACCGAAGTGTTCGGGTGCAGCAACACTTTATATGGACCAAAGGGGTAAAACCCACGAGGTATTGGAAAGTGCAAAAGGAAGTTTTGCTGCTGCCTTAAGCGGTACTACCGCTGGTAAGGCAGTACTACCGCGTAAGCGATACTACCGCTTGTGTGAAGCGGTACTACCGCCCAAGCGGTACTACCGCTCATGAGCGGTACTACCGCTTGTACGCGGTACTGCTGGAATCCGAGTGGGACTCTTTCCGTGCGGGCCAAACCGACCTTCTGCGGGCAAAACCGACCTTGTGGAGGCTTTCTCTCCAAGTTTAGACCCCAGGGCTCAACATATAAATAGAGGGGCAAGGCTAGCACACGGGATACATCAAGATTTCCCCAAGCCGTGTGCCGGCAACCCTGTCCCGCTAGTTCATCCTCCGTCATAGTTTCCGTAGTGCTTGGCGAAGCCTTGCGAAGATTGTTCTTCACCACCACCATCACCACACCGTCGTGCTGCCGGAACTCATCTACTACTTCACCATCGCTCGCTGGATCGAGGAGGTGAAGGCGTCATCAAGCTGTACGTGTGTTGAACGCGGAGGTGCCGTCCGTTCGGCGCTAGATCGGAAGGACCGTGATCGTGATTGGATTGCGAGACGGATCGTGATGAGATCGCGGGACGCTCGGCGATTTGGATCGCGAAGACGTTCGACTACATCAACCGCGTTTCTTAACGCTTCCGCTTAGCGATCTACAAGGGTATGTAGATTCACTCTCCCTCTCGTAGATGCTCATCACCATGGATAGATGTTGTGTGTGCGTAGGAATTTTTTTGTTTCCCATGCTTCGTTCCCCAACAGTGGTATCAGAGCTAGGTCTATGTGTAGATGAGATATCGAGTAGAACACAAAGGAGTTTGTGGGCGTTGATATTCAGATTGCTTCCTCCCATGGTCTTTTCTTGTTTCGGCGGTATTGTGGGATGAAGCGGCTCGGACCAACATTACTCGTACGCTTATGAGAGACCGGTTCCTTCAACTGACATGTAACTTCGTTGCATAAAGATGGCTAGCGGGTGTCTGTTTCTCCCACTTTAGTCGGATCGGATTTGACAAAGGCGGTCCTTGAGAAGGTTGAATAGCAATTTTTGTATCACCGTTGTGGTTTTTGCGTAGGTAAGAATCGTTCTTGCTAGATACCCGTAGCAGCCACGTAAAACTTGCAACAATAATTAGAGGACGTCTAACTTGTTTTTGTAGGGTATGTTGTGATGTGATATGGCCAATTACATGATGAGATATATGTGATGTATGAGATGATCATGTATTGTATAGAATATCATGACTTGCATGTCGATGAGTACGGCAACTGGCAGGAGCCATAGAGTTGTCTTTAATTATTTTCGCCGTTTTTGCTTTACTTTATCGCTATGAGTTAGCTATAGTCGTGGAAGCAACAGTCGGCGCGACAACCTCATGGTGACACATTGATGGAGATCAAGATGATGGAGATCATGGTGTCATGCCAGTGACGATGGAGATCATGCCGGTGCTTTGAAGATGGAGATCAAAAGCACAAGTTCATGGCCATACCATGTCACTTATGATTTGCATGTGATGTTAATCCTTTTATGCATCTTATTTTGCTTAGGACGACGGTAGCATTATAAGGTGATCCCTCACTAAAATTTCAAGATAAAATTGTGTTCTCCCCGAGTGTGCACCGTTGCGAAAGTTCGTCGTTTTGAGACACCACGTGATGATCGGGTGTGATAGACTCTACGTTCACATACAACGGGTGCAAGCCAGTGTTGCACGTGCAGAACACTCGGGTTAAACTTGACGAGCCTAGCATGTACAGACATGGCCTCGGAACACAAGAGACCGAAAGGTCGAACATGAGTCATATAGTAGATATGATCAACATGAAGATGTTCACCATTGGAACCACCTCAACTCACGTTATGATCGGACTTGAGTTGGTGGATTTGGATCATGTGTCACTCGAATGACCGGAGGGATGTCATTTTGAGTGGGAGTTTTTAAGTAATATGATTAACTAAACTCATTATCATGAACATAGTCTAATTGTCTTTGCAAATTATGTTGTAGATTACTAGATCGCGCTGTAGCTCGCTTGAATTTTTATATGTTCCTAGAGAAATAGATTTGAAAGATGATGGTAGAAATAATGCGGACTTGGTCCGTGATCTGAGGATTGTCCTCAATGCTGCACAGAAGGCTTATGTCCTTAATGCACCGCTCGGTGTCCCACCCCCTCTAGCGTCGTCTGTAGATGTTGTGAACATCTGACAGGCACGTTCCGATGACTACTTAATAGTTCAGTGCGTCAGGCATTACGGCTTAGAATTGAGGCTCCAAAACGTTTTGAACGTCACGGAACATATGAGATGTTCTAAGTGCTGATATTGGGATCTCAGACTCGTGCCCGTGTTGAGAGGTATGAGACCTCCAACAAGATTCTTTGCCTGCAAGATGATGGAGAATAGCTCAATCGTTGAACATGTGCTCAGATTGTCTGGGTGCTACAATCGCTTGAATCGAGTGGGAGTTGATCTTCCAGATAAGATAGTGATTGATATAGTTCTCCAAGTCACTGTCACTAAGCTACTAGAGCTTCGTGATGAACTATAAAAGGCCAGAGATGGAAATAATGATCCCTGAGCTGTTCGCAATGTTTGACACTGCGAAGGTAGAAATCAAAAAGGAGCATCAAATGTTGATGGTTAGTGAAACCACTAGTTTCGAGAAGGGCAAGGGTAAGGAGGAAAACTTCATGGATGGCAAGTCAGTTGCTGCTCCAGTGAAGAAACCCAAGGTTGAACCCAAACCCGAGACTAAGTGCTTCTATTATGAGGAGAACGGTCGCTGAAGTGGAACAAACCTAGATACTTGGTAGATAAGTAGGTTGGCAACGTCGACAGAAGTATATTTAATATACGTGTTATTGATGTGTACCTTACTAGTACTCCTAGTAGCACCTGGGTATTAGATACCGGTTCGGTTGCTAAATTTTAGTAACTCGAAATAAAAGCTACGGAAGAAACGGAGGCTAGCTAAGGGCGAGGTGACGATGAGTGTTGGAAGTGTTTCCAAGGTTGATGTGATCACCATCGCGCGCTCTCTCTACCTTTGGGATTAGTGATGAACCTAAATAAATGTTATTTGTTGTTTGCGTTAAGCATGAACGTGATTAGATCATGTTTATTGCAAAACGGTTATTCATTTAAGTTAGAGAATAATGGTTATTCTGTTTACATGAATAATACCTTCAATGGTCATGCACCCAATAAGAGTGGTTTATTGAATCTTGATCGTAGTGATACACATGTTCATAATATTGATGCCAAAAGATACAAAGTTAATAATGATAGTACCACATACTTGTGGCACTGCCGCTAAATGTCATATTGGTGTAAAACGCATGAAGAAACTCCATGCTGATGGATCTTTGGACCCATTCGATTTCGAATCAGTTGAGACATGCGGACCATGCCTCATGGGCAAGATGACTAAGATCCCGTTTTCCGGTATGATGGAGCGGGCAATTGACTTATTGGAAATGATACATGGTGATGTGTTCGGTCCAATGAATGTTGTAGCGGGCGGTGGATATCGTTATTTTCTTACGTTCACTGATGATTTGAGTAGATATAGGGTATATTTACTTAATGAAACACAAGTCTGAATCGTTTGAAAAGTTCAAGCAAATTCAGAGTGAAGTTTGAGATCATCGTGACAAGAAGATAAAATATCTACGATATGATCGTGGAGGTGAATATCTGGGTTACGAGTTTGGTATACAACTTAAGACAATGTGGAAGTTGTTTCACAACTCACGCCACCTGGAACACCATAGTGTAATGGTGTGTCTGAACGTTGTAGTCATGCTCTATTGGATATGGTGCGAACTATGATGTCTCTCATCGATTTACCACTATCGTTTTAGGGCTATGCATTAGAGACAACCACATTCACTTTAAAAGGGGCACCATAAGTCCGTTGAGATGACACCGTATGAATTTTGGTTTGGCGGAAACCTAAAGCTGTCATTTCTTAATGTTTGGGGCTGCAACGCTTATGTGAAAAAGGGTTTTCACCTAATGAGCTCGAACCCAAAGCGGACAAATGCATCTTCATAGAATACCCTAACGTAACAGTTGGGTAAACCTTCTATCTCTGATCCAAGCACAAAGTGTTTGTTGCTAAAACGGGTCCTTTCTCGAGAAAGAGTTTCTTTCGAAAGATTGAGTGGGAGGAAGATAGTACTTGATGAGGTTGTTGAACCTTTACTTCAACCTGAGAGTAGCGCAGCGCAGAAAGATATTTCTGTAGAGCCTACATCAGTTGAAGAGGAAGTTAATGATGATGATCATGAAGCTTTGGATCAAGTTACTATCGAACCTCGTAGGTCGACAAGGATGCGTACTGCTCCTGAGTGGTACGGCAACCCTGTCTTAGAGGTCATGTTGTTGGACAACGCCGAACCTACGAGCTATGGAGAAGCGATGAAGGGCCCGGATTCCGAGAAATGGTTAAGACCATGAAATCCGAGATGGGATCCATGTAAGAAAACAAAGTATGGGCTTTGGAAGTATTACCTGAAGGGCGAAAGGCCATTCAGAACAAATGGATCTTTAAAAGGAAGACGGACACGGATGGTAATGTCACCGTCTATAAAGCTCGACTTGTGGCAAAGGGTTTTTCACAAGTTCAAGGAGTTGACTACGATGAGATTTTCTCACTCGTAGCGATGCTAAAGTCTGTTGGAATTATGTTAGCAGTTGCTGCATTTTTCGATTATGAAATCTGGCAGATGGATGTCAAAACATCGTTTCCTTGATGGTATCCGTGAGGAAAGGTTGTATGTGATACAACCGGAAGGTTTTGTCAGTCCTAAGGATGCTAAAATTTATGCAAACTCCAGCGATCCTTCTATGGACTGGAGCAAGCATCTCGGAGTTGGAATATACACTTTGATGAGGTGATCAAAGTTTTTGTGTCTATACAAAGTTTATGAGAAACTTGTATTTACAATAAAGTGAGTGGGAGCACTATAGAATTTCTGATAAGTATATGTGGTTGACATATTGATTGATCGGAAATGATGTAGAATTTCTGGAAAGCATAAAGGGTCGTTTGAAAGGAGTTTTTCAAAGGAAGACCTGGAATGAAGCTACTTAAATATTGGGCATCAAGATCTATAGATAGATCAAGACGTCTGATAAAACTTTCAATGAGTACATACCTTGACAAGATTTTGAAAGAGTTCAAAATGGATCAGTCAAAGAAAGAGTTCTTGCCTAATTTGTAAGGTGTGGAGTTGAGTGAAACTCAAAGCTCGACCACGGCAGAAGAAAGAGAATGGACGAAGGTCGTCCCCTATGCCTTATCCATAGGCTCTGTATAGTATGCCATGCTGTGTACCACACCTGATGTGTGCCTTGCCATAATTCTGTCAAGGGCTACAAGAGTGATCCAGGAGTGGATTACTGGACAGCGGTCAAGATTATCCTTAGTAACTAGAGGACTAAGGAAATATTTCTCGATTATGGAGGTGATAAAGAGTTCGTCGTAAAGGGCTACGTCGATGAAAGCTTTGACACCTATCCGGACGACTCTGAGTAGCAGTCAGGATACATATAGTGGAGCAGCCATTTGGAATAGCTCCAAGTGGAGTGTGGTAGCAGTGTCTACAGTATGACATAGAGATTTGCAAAGTACACACGGATCTGAATGTCGCAGACCCATTGACTAAAGACCTCTCTCACATGCAAAGCATGATCGAACCCCAGAACTCATTGGGTGTTAGAACAATGTAAATCACATGGTGATGTGAACTAGATTATTGACTCTAGTGCAAGTGGGAGACTGTTGGAAATATGCCCTAGAGGCAATAATAATTTAGTTATTATCATATTTCCTTGTTCATGATAATCGTTTATTATCCATGCTATAATTGTATTGATTGGAAACTCAAATACATGTGTGGGTACATAGACAACACTGTGTCCCTAGTATGCCTCTAGTTAACTAGCTCGTTGATCAAAGATGGTTAAGGTTTCCTAGCCATAGACATGAGATGTCATTTGATAATGGGATCACATCATTAGGAGAATGATGTGATGGACAAGACCCAAACTACGAACATAGCATATGATCGTGTCAGTTTATTGCTATTGTTTTCTGCATGTCAAGTATCTGTTCCTATGACCATGAGATCATGCAACTCACTAACACCGGAGGAATACCTTGTGTGTATCAAACGTCACAACGTAACTGGGTGACTATAAAGGTGCTCTACAGGTATCTCCGAGGGTGTCTGTTGGGTTGGCATGGATCAAGACTGGGATTTGTTACTCCGTGTGATGGAGAGGTATCTCAGGGCCCACTCGGTAATACAACATCACAATGAGCCTTGCAAGCAAAGTGACTAAAGAGTTAGCCACAGGATCTTGTATTACGGAACGAGTAAAGAGACTTGCCGGTAACGAGATTGAACTAGGTATAGAGATACCGACGATCGAATCTCGGGCAAGTAACATACCGAAGAACAAAGGGAACAGTATACGGGATTAACTGAATCCTTGACATAGAGGTTCAACCGATGAAGATCTTCGTAGAATATGTAGGAACCAATATGGGCATCCAGGTCCCGCTATTGGTTATTGGCCGTAGAGGTGTCTCGGTCATGTTTGCATAGTTCTCGAACCCGCAGGGTCTACACACTTAACGTTTGGTGGCGATATAAGTATAGTTGAGTTGTTATGTTGGTGACCGAAGGTTGTTCGGAGTCCCGGATGAGATCCCGGACATGACGAGGATCTCCGGAATAGTCCGGAGATAAAGATTGATATATGTGATAATAGTATTTTGATCTCCGGAAGGGTTCCGGAATTCACCGGAGGGGGTTCCGGATGTTTACCGAAGTGTTCGGGTGCAGCAACACTTTATATGGACCAAAGGGGTAAAACCCACGAGTTATTGGAAAGTGCAAAAGGAAGTTTGGCTGCTGCCTTAAGCGGTACTACCGCTGGTAAGGCAGTACTACCGCGTAAGCGGTACTACCGCATGTGTGAAGCGGTACTACCGCCCAAGCGGTACTACCGCTTGTACGCGGTACTGCTGGAATCCGAGTGGGACTCTTTCCGTGCGAGCCAAACCGACCTTGTGCGGGCAAAACCGACCTTGTGGAGGCTTTCTCTCCAAGTTTAGACCCCAGGGCTCAACATATAAATAGAGGGGCAAGGCTAGCACACGGGATACATCAAGATTTCCCCAAGCCATGTGCCGGCAACCCTGTCCCTCTAGTTCATCCTCCGTCATAGTTTCCGTAGTGCTTGGCGAAGCCTTGCGGAGATTGTTCTTCACCACCACCGTCACCACGCCGTCGTGCTGCCGGAACTCATCTACTACTTCACCATCGCTCGCTGGATCGAGGAGGTGAAGGCGTCATCAAGCTGTACGTGTGTTGAACGCGGAGGTGCCGTCCGTTCGGCGCTAGATCGGAAGGACCGTGATCGTGATTGGATCGCGAGACGGATCGTGCTGAGATCGCGGGACGCTCGGCGATTTGGATCGCGAAGACGTTCGACTACATCAACCGCGTTTCTTAACGCTTCCGCTTAGCGATCTACAAGGGTATGTAGATTCACTCTCCCTCTCGTAGATGCTCATCACCATGGATAGATCTTGCGTGTGCGTAGGAAAATTTTTGTTTCCCATGCTTCGTTCCCCAACACCATCTTGATTTCCCCGATGGAATTAATCAAGACCTTTTGTGTCTTGGACATATCTGAGGATAATCCTTACACCAACAATTATACCTTTTATTTGGGGATTGCACTCTTAATAAATTGACAGCAAAAATGTCAGGCCTGACGTATTTTGCAAGATATATGAGTGCTCGATGGTATTCAAATATGGAACTTTAGGTCCACTATCACTTCACCATCTCCCCTCAATCTGAATGGGCTTGTATCCCATGTCAGGTATAATATGACCATAGGTGTCTCTGATATATTCATATATCCATATTGAACTTTCCAATATTTCTAGATATATGAAGACTGATATACATTTATTCCCGAGGGAAATATGCTCAAGCTATGAACTTAGCATCATTTGGTCTGACCCAAATATCCATCTTAAAATGATTGTGTGTATCTCATATGTCTTGTATAGACAGTGATGATAAGATCATCCACATCACTAAGCTGATGTAAATCCAATTCAGGATATATTCATGAATACACATCAACAATCATTAGTATTAGAGTAATCCTTATCAAGGAGTAACTCACTTAGTCGGTTGTACCACACAACTCTCCGACATCTTCAGAGTCATAGAATGACTTCTGAAACTTCACACAAACATGTTGCGATTTATCATTGGATTCAGAATATTAAGCCCTTTCGATGACTTCAATATAAATATCCAAACTGAGTGATCCATGCGAGTATGTAGCCACTATATACATCAACTACATGGATATGTACTGCCAATTCAGTATCGAAACATAATTCCACTCATACCGAGAAGGTATGCTACATCGTAACCGATGTCAGGTCTCTGCGGAAACCCTTACGCTACAAGACTCGCTTTCTCACCATCTCATTTATTTTCGTTTCTGAATGAAAAATCACTTCTCTTCTCTACAGAAGATACTTATGAGGAGCAGGTTTTACTATGGTAAACACCTCTCTTTTGATGACCGAGTGCCACTCTTCCTAATTTGCTTCCTTTCATTTGAACCAATATAAGTGTAAACAACACTCTCCATGGATTTTGGTAAAGGGCCCAAAAGGATTTCAGCAATTCTCAAGAAGAAATTTATGTCGCCATATGTAGACTTTTCATATACGATTCTCATGAATCAATATCATTTGTGGAATTCTCGTTACGCCTCTTAACTCCTTGTGATTTCCCACAACAACGGAGTCAAGGTGTTTCGATGTCCCAACACTTAAAAATGTGTGCACAAATGTGTTGGGCTTTGGATGACGCGCATCCGTCAAGTGTAATTCAACCCGAGGTTGAATCACATTTAATGATTGAGGAGACCATTTCCTCTATTTCCGCGAAAACATATGAGAACTTAATCTCATGTGACCAGAATTCTCCCCCTCTTGCTTTCATCTGGGGATACCAGTGGTTATTAGGTACCTCCACTCAGTCTGGTACTAGATTTTAGTGACACCTTTGTCATCAGTAAATGTATATGGCAGATTATTTGCAATATGTTGCAAATTTCTCATAACCTGAACCTCCAGTTCAGATTCTTAAGTACGTGGACAAAATGCCTACGACATTTCTTATGCATTTTCTGACATTCTATGTGGTACATTTCTCCACCTAATGCCAGATAATGTCCTTATTGCAAAAGCAATCAGCGCACAGGCTGGAAATAACTCCCTCATTAGGGTTAAGGTATTTGACGGATTAACAATCATACCACAGTTATTCCTGACATAGATCCCAAATATATGTGAAGGCCCTTGATGTACACTGGGGTGGTGATATCGGTATGCAACCGAATTACCGCAGATGGGAAATACTCCACTGATTTCCACGTACAAACTGCAAGGGTACGCAGTATTATATGCATTTGATCTCATTTATACCAAATATGCGGCGTGTGAGACCGCATGTTACAACAACAACAACAAAATTGGCTCATCACAATTCTGCAATAGTGGCCATGCAATTTTGACTCTCTTTGGGAAGAGATCTAGTCAAACCATTTTGGTTATGTGCACAATGTACTGAATATGACCATAGAATGTTCATGAATCAAATTCAATGTCATTTCCATTCCAATGGAATTATCCCATCTGTAGGATAATTTGCTCTAAATTCGTCAATTTGAGCAATTGTTTCAATAAACACATGGTTTTGTGTGGATGATACACATCTAAGACCATCTTCTAGATGCGTCTATAAATACCATGAAGTGCTAACATAACCCAGACAATGGTTGAGCAATCCACATATATTCTTGAATGTGAATCTAGCTCATTTCAAATTTTAAGGTGAGAGTGCCTTCAAATTAATTCCCCTATGGCACGTGCAATGCACATAAAATCTGACGATTGTCGGGAATATTGCAACTTTGTTGTGGCCAACATAATTATCAATAATCTTTCTAATCGTCCTCATACCAGCCTGATATAAGAGGAAAAATTATTGTGTACGCAACAATATTGAGTATGAATTGATTCATACACTCAATTTCTCACAACTATCATGTCCCATGAACAAGATGTTGCAAATTATACTACATGTAGTAGTACAATTGGCTAATGTTATTTCGGGATAATTAGGAGACTACACGAGATCTCCAAAATTCTTAGGAATATCATTCCACAAGCATATCATCAATGTAGAGGAGTTCATTCTCCTTCTACCGTGCCAGAATATTTTCTGGTTGTCCATTTGAAGTAGAACTTCAAACTTATCCCGTTCAACTCATTCGCCTTCTCCAATGAGTTGGTGGTTTGATACAACCCAATACTTGACAGTTTGGTAATCGTTGGTACGATATTTCGTACAACCATCCATTTGACAAACTTGATAGTTGTCCTTGTGATCATTTATCTTAAATGATCCATCCTTTTGCGAGATATACACTAGATTCTGCTTGTCTTTTTTTCTTTCACTTTACGTTCAACTCCTCGTGGTTCTCTAACCACAAAATTGCTTAGTACTATAAGCACTAGCACAGATTTCAGGTAATGGTTTAACACCCCCTGGGTGTACCCGATGATTCTTCACAAGAAGTTCATCATGTTTTCACCCTGAAATAAAGATGGTATTTCATTTACCATCATAGGAGTATGTAAAGTGCAGTAAGGACATACAATCAGATCAAGATCTGAGACTGCCTTATCACATAATCTCAACTTGGTGTCGATTTATAGACAACAGAATTATAAGCATCAATAGACTTGAAGTCCTTAATATGAATGAATTCTCATTCGTGTGACGCTTATGACAACATATATCTCCTTAAGGGAGTCCCAAAGGGCAAATGGATATTCATTGTCCATTAAATACTCAGTTTGAAAACCGAGACATTGCGATGTCACATAAATGCAAATATGCACATTTTAGCTATTTACAAATAGCCATGACATTCTCTGCAGGTGGAGTCTCTATGGCGATAGGGCCACAGGTCGACAAAATCATTAATGTCCATGACCCATCTTCAGTAATTACTTCCACCTTATGTCATCACATCGCATTTCCTTTCGAAAAAGGTCAGCCATATGTTGCATGAAATTCTCATGCATTAATTTACCTTTGGTAAATTAAGTACAATGAAAATGCTATGGCTAAGCATAATCATGATCATGGTGATTCTTAGTGACCCATGGAGCAAGCCTTCACAAGAAGATAATCACCAATGTGGTGTAGATCTTCAATGTAAGTGTAGTCACCTCAGAAAGGATAAACCATTAATTCCCATAAAACACATAGAGGTAATCAACCACCCAGTTGTGCCTCATTCTTATAGACAGTTTCAATCGATCATAGCCTCCACAACCTTATGTTATTTAAAACACGTGAAGGTAATTACCACGAAGTGGCATAAACCTCTCCGTTGTGCACGAAATTTAATTCGTTGCTGTGATTACATATCATAAGTTGTGTACTCATGGAAGGTAATCACCAAAATATGCAAGTATTTTGCATAATTCTCTTCATAGCACAATGTGTAGCATAGACGCCACTAATGCATGCCTTGGATTTCTCTCCTGATGGAGTATGTGACACTATAGTCACAACCAATGACAAATGCTATGAAATTGACAAGTATTTGGGAAAACATCATGAAGGTAGGCAACAATGGTGTAGGCCTCATAATGGCTATGTCATAAGTTTTGTGCCTTCACTTTGGCTTTGAACACGTGAGATAATCACTACTAAGTAGTGTAGACCTCACACTTATGGAGGTTCTCACAACCTTGAGTTAATTAAAAACACATTGAAGGTAATCACCATATGGTGGTGTAGACCTCACAGTTGTGAACGAAATTAATTCGTTGCCATTATGCAATCCATAAGTTGTGTGCAAATTGAAGGTGGTCATATGTCGAAATGACATAATATAGGCCTCACAATAACATTGGAGAATCTGCAATTACGCAGTAGGTACCATTTGTCGATTCCTTGTGACAAATGTAAATTTGACATAGTTAGGCAGTGACATACACTGCACTACCTTATGTTTCCCAAATTTGCAAGCAAGTTCCATATTCTATGTGAATAATGGAATCAACATATTGCTTTGCAACAGTATTACTCATGTAATACAAATAAATGCAGAAGTATAAACATACTTGTGCAACATATATGAGGACTTGTGAGGGCCTCAAACGGTCATTTTACATGATGTAAAATGATGCATAATTAACTATTATGCAATTCAGCAAGACCTGATGGTCTATCATGTATATTTGCTCTGAAGCTAGGGCATAAAACGCAAATAACAATAACCATATGGTTATATGCTGAAAATAGCAAGCCTGAGGGCTAAACTACTAAGTCCAACGAGCATGATGACTCGTTTGCAATTTTCAATAAGACTGAGGGCTAAACCTCACGGTCTTATAAGCCCAAGGGCTGAAACAGAAACTGCAGGGACTTATAAGGGATTATTGAATTATCCAATGGCTAATATCTAAAATAGCCACGGAGATAGGCTTCTGCTTCTTCCCCGTGTGGTTAGTTACCAATTCCATGGGGAAAATAACCGCCGCGCCTTGTCGGTGTGGTTCGGCCACACCGGAGCGCTTCATCGCACGGCGAACTGGCCGCCGTGGGGTCAAAGCCGGGCCGGAACCGAGGGCTGCGTGCGCATTGGGCACCGCCTCCGCGCAGGGATTCGCGGTCGCCGGCGAGTGCGACGTCGGCCGTGAAGACGCCACCGCGTTGCTACACGGCAAGCCGGCTGCCATGGAGGGTGTCGTCGGTCGCCGCAGCACCGCACATGGGTCGTAGTCGGTCGGACTTACCAGAGACTACTGTGGACGGCGTCGAGCGTCGCCGAGAAAGAATTACGCTGCAGCTGTTCATGCGTCCTCGACGAGGCCACCGCCGGTTTGATGTTGCCGAGCGCCGGAGCGAAGTAGTGGCCGTAGTTGTTGGCTTCGGTCCGCCTGTTGGTCTTGTTCCCAATGGATGCATGCGGAAGCCACAACAGAATTGATTAGCATATTTGTTTAATCAAAATGAGAACAAACGAACGAGACATGTATTGATCCATCAGGATCGATCCCTCTAATCTTTCTTAGAGAGAAGTTTGGCGTCTGTGCAGTCGATCGCTCGTGGATAGCGTGGGTGCCGTTTAGCGCCGCCGGCGACGTCCTGTCTCGCGCCTCCACGCCGGGATGGACGCCGCCTCGCGCGGGTCTGCCATCGCCGACGCAACACGGAGAACCGCGCTAGGCCGCAACTTCGTCTGATGCGTCCCCGTCGTCGTTCAAGAGGGCCGTGGCGGTGTGTAACCGCCATCGATGGATTGCTCCGTCGGTTCTCAAGAGACACGATCAGTGGATCGTTGATGCTAATCTCAAAAATGAAAATCAAGTTAGCCTTATCCTGATCGATTTCTTCAACGGATGCATGCATGCCTATGCATGCTCCTCTTGACCGTAGACGACTTGATGCGCCGCCGCGTTCTGTGGCTGTGGCGTAGCCGCTGCTCGTTCCACGTGCTGCCTGTTGCCGACGCGATGCGATGTTGTTCGTCGGTCTGGTTCGCACTGCGGAAGGCTGCATGCCCTGGCCGTTGTGCCGTCTTCGTTGTAGCATGCTGCCGCCGGCGACGCAAAGGCTCGTGTCTGATTGTGCTGATAACGTATTGTAGAGCGGAAGTAAAAGAGACAAATGAAGAGTCCAAATGATTCATTAATCCATTGCAATATGTGGGAGACCCACTTATATATAAGATGAAGGGGTGTGTTGGGAAGACACCTCTTCTCTAACAGACACCTCCTGGGAGGCATCCCTTCCATACAATTGATCACATGTTTTATTTCTCAACACTTTTGATGCGCGTTTCCCTCCGATTTGTTTCCTAGTAGTAATTGGTTGTAGGCCTCATAGGCATACAAGATTGGCACAAGTGCTACTGGTAGGAGTACATCGTTTGGACCTGGTCGTGCCAACTGTGCGAATGCGTGCGGTCACTTGACTTGACGATGTGGTGGCTAATGGGTGGTGGGCCAGATTGCAGCAACTTTTGGCACGTCAGATGTGACAAAAGACACATTCCCATTGTTCCATCCTGCACAGTGCGCATGTGCCGGTAACACCCCGTTTAATCTTACGCAAATTAGTTCGGATCACTAATCAAAATCTAATGGGTTAGTTCATTTGGCCGGATAAAAAAGATGAAAAAAAAACAGATGGATAAAATCTAAAAACAACTAGAAGACTGTCTAATGGAGATTTTAGATGACAGAGTAGACTTTAACATGATTTGTGACAAGAATAACATTGGGTGATATTGAAAATTAAAAAATATTTATATAACGGGCGGCACACTAATAAATCTATTAGTATATACTAAAAGTAATTAACAGGTTAAACAAAATTAAGAGAAATAAACTAGAAATTCCCATAAAAATTAGAGATGTCTGACCATTAAATTTTGTTCCTTTCATGGATACAACAGCAGGAGGGGTGCAGAAAAAAGGGAAGGTGGAGATGCAGCAAGAGATTGGGGATGTGCAGCAACCATATGTGGTAGTGATCCATTTGGTAGATGATGGTAGCAGCATGGTGCGTGAGGCGGATTTGGTGGCAACCGACCAAGGGGCCGCCGGTAAACTGACGGGGCCAAATGTGGTGCCCCGTCAGGAGCCATGAATTTCTTAGCGTGGAACTGTCGGGGGTACGGCCAACAAACCGACAGTTCGTGACATGGTGGGACAAGTTAGGACCACCAAGGCTCGTTTGGTCTTTTTATGTGAAACTAGACAGAAATCAGAAAAAGTACGTCATCTCCGTGGAAGGTTAGGGCTGAGAGGCTTTGCTGGTTGTGATAGTGTTGGTCTTAGTGGTGGTTTAGCCCTTTTTTGGTGTGATCAATTATGTGTGGATGTTAAAGAAGTTAATGAAAGGTTTATTGATGCGTATATTCGTGAGTCACCAACAGAATCCCAATGGAGACTTATGTGTGTTACTGGAGAACCTCGTGTTGAGAACAGACACCGCATGTGGTCCTTGTTGCAAACTTTAAGAATGCAGTCAGACTTACCATGGTGCGTAATGGGTGATTTTAATGAAGCTTTGTGGTCATTTGAACATCTATCAGTCACACCTCGAGGTGAACAACAGATGCTCGCTTACCGGGATACTCTAGAAGTCTGTTGGCTCATGGACTTGGGATTCTCCGGGTTGCCATTTACCAATGATAACAAGAGAGAAGGGCGGCGAAATGTCAAGGTCAGATTGGACCGGGTGGTTGCAGGTAATGAGTGGAGAGATCTATTCTCTGATGCGGCAGTAACTCACCTAGTTAGTTCATGTTCGGACCATCTCCCTATTAGTTGTGCTGTGAAAAAGAACCTATAGAGCAACGTAGAGCAAGACATAAGCAATATGAGATTGCTTGGGAACGGGAGCCTAGTTTACATGAGTGGTTCAGCTTGGGCAGAAGCTGGGAATATGGTGCACCTGGGTGACGTACGGCAGGGCCTGCAGCAGCTCATGGACAAGCTCCAAGTGTGGAGCAAGGAAAAATTCTGCAACGTCACACGTGAACTTGAAAAATCTCGCTCTCGGTTAGAGGAATTATTAAGCATGAATGCAGACAGAAGCAAGGTTTTGGTTACCGAATGGAGCAATTTTACCCAGGGGGGCTGGTAAACATGGTTACCACGGTTACCGAGAAATACCAAGCATATTTTGAACGAAATTTATAATTGAATTTTGAATTCAAATTCTTTGAACATAGTATAGATAGAACATGAACTTGTGTTTGCCAAAAAAGAGTTGCTAGCCTAGTGGAACGTTGTCTACGCCCGAGCTGTGAGATCACAGGTTTGACTTATGGGTCTTTTAATTTTCATGTTTTGTACTTACATATTCTAAAAAAGGCACAAAAACGTGCAAGAAAGGACACTCCAACAAGTGACCTATTGAAATGGGAAATTGGTTGCTAGCAACACGCCAGAACCAACTCTCTTGAAATAACTGAGATGCTACTATAGTTTATTATACATTGAGCGTTTAAATTCAAAAATTTCAAAAAAATTGGTGTTTTTTGCTCGGTATGGGGTTTTACCGGGGTGCAACGAAATACTCGGTAACCACGGGAAATCTCGAAATTTCGTTCGGTAACAAAAACCTTGGACAGAAGAGAGATAAGGGAAGTATCTGACCATATGAACGAGCTACTGTATCAGGAGGAACTCCTTTGGTTGCAACGGTCCAGAGTGGATTGGCTGCGGGAGGGTGACCAAAACACAAAAAACAATTAGCGCCGGGCAGTCTGGCGGGCGAGGAAGAACAAAGTTAAAGCACTGGTTGATGAGCACGGGATGAGCCATAGTGACTAGGAATCTCTGCAAGGTATGGTAAACTCATATTTGCAGGCGCTTTCTGCAGAGGAGAAGAACTTGGTGCGTGACCCCTTGCTGAATCTGTTTGAACAAAAAGTAACCCAAGATATGAACAATAACCTTTGTGCAGAGTTCGCTGATAAAGAGATTTCAGATAGTTTGTTTCAAATTGGGCCCTTAAAGGCCCCCGGTAAGGATGGTTTCCCGGCGCGCTTTTTTCAAAGGAACTGGGCCGCCATGAAAAAAGATATTATACATGATGTCAAGGAGCTCTTCACAACTGGTGTTATGCCCAATGGTGTCAATGAGATGATCATAGTGCTAATACCGAAGGTACCTACCCCCGCACGCCTCATAGATTTTCGCCCCATCAGTTTATGCAACGTGATTTATAAAATTGTGGCTAAGTGTCTTGTGAACCGGTTGCGACCCATCCTAGATGATATCTTATCTCCTTAACAAAGTGCCTTTGTCCCGGTCCATTTGATCACTGACAACGCTCTCTTGGCCTTTGAGTGTTTGCATTTTATTTAGCCGGAGAAAAATCCAGAAAACAGTTTTTGTGCATGTAAACTTGATCTGTCCAAGGCGTATGACCGAGTGGATTGGGATTTCTTGAAGCAAGCAATGGAAAAGTTAGGCTTCTCTCGCCAGTGGGTACATTGGATAATGTCGTGTGTTACCTCGGTGAGAAACTCTGTGAAATTTAATGGAGCCATCTTGGATTCATTTGCACCGTCGCGTGGGCTTCGGCAAGGTGATCCCTTATCCCCATTTTTCTTCCTCTTTGTTGCTGATGGCCTCTCTGCCCTCCTTACACAAGGTGCCATGTCAAATAATTCCGAACCAGTAAAAGTATGCAGAAGAGCTCCGGGTGTATCACATCTGCTTTTTGTGGATGACACATTGTTATTCTTTAAGGCCAACCAGGACCAAGCTGCCTTTATAAAAGGTGTGACACATAGCTATGCACAAGCTACATGGCAACTCATTAATCCTCAAAAATGCTCTTTACAATTTGGAGATGCATGTCCAGTGGAAGCCCAAGCTCAAGCACGCCAGATTCTTGAGGTACAGCAACAGGATTTCGAGGGAAAGTACCTTGGACTCCCGACCCTAATGGGAGGATGCACCGTGGTAAATTTCAGAAGTTACAGGAGAGCCTGGCATAGCCTATACTGGAGTGGGGAGACACTTTATCACAAGCCAGGAAAGAAACCATGATCAAGTCAGTGGTACTGGTGATACCTATATATATAATGGGTTTGTTTAAACTGCCGGCTTTGGTCTATGAAGATCTCTCTCGGTTAGTCAGAAACTTTTGGTGGGGAGCTGAAAGGATCGATATGGTTGACTAGAGGGGGCGGGTGAATAGGCAATTACCAATTTGTAGCTTTTCTTAACAAATTAGGGTTAGCAACAAAATATGTTGTCTAGATGTGCAACTAGGTGAACAACCTATATGATGCTAACAACAATAACAACACAAGCAAGCAAAGGAAACAACACAAGTAAAACTTGCACAAAGTAAAGATAAGAAGTAACCACAAGTGGAGCCGGTGAAGACGAGGTTGTGTTTCCGAAGTTCCTTCCCTTTGAGAGGAAGTACGTCTCCGTTGGAGGGGTGTGGAGGCACAATGCTCTCCAAGAAGCCACTAGGGCCACCGTATTCTCCTCACGCCCTCACACAATGCGAGGTGCCGTGATTCCACCAGTGGTGCCCTTGAAGGCGGCGACCGAACCCTTACAAACAAGGTTGGGGCAATCTCCACAACTTAATTGGAGGCTCCCAACACCACCCCGGAGCTTCACCACAATGGAATGTGGCTCCGAGGTGACCTCAACAGTCTAGGGTGCTCAAACACCCAAGAGTAACAAAATCCACAAGGGATTAGTGGGGGGAATCAAATTTCTCATGGTGGAAGTGTAGATCGGGGCCTTCTCAACCAATCCCTAAAGAATCAACAAGTTTGATTGGCTAGGGAGAGATATCGGGCGAAAATGAGCATTTGGAGCAACAATGGAGCTTGGGGAGGAAGAGGTGGTCTTCTGGGAGAAGAAGACCCCTTTATATAGTGGGGGAACAAAACCAACCGTTACCCAGTTTTCAGCCCGCACAGAGCAGTACTACTGCTCGCGTGAGCGGTACTGCCGCCCTGGCGATAGTGCACAAAGTGCAGTGCAAAAGAGCGCGGTAGTGCCGCCAGAGCGGTACTACTGCTCTCCCCAACGGTACCGTAGTACCGCTGGGGTTGCGGCACAGGGCACTCGGAGAGCAGAGCAGGACAGAAGGGGAGAGGGAGTGCCGCACTAGCGGTACTACCACTGCTGACAGCGGTACTACCGCCTATGTGCGGTACTGCCGCTCGGCTACCGCTGAGGAACTGGGTAGGGCACAGAGAGCAGCGCCGCGAGCGGAAGTGGCAGCGGTGGTAGGTGCGGTACTACCGCTCCTACTGCCGCTGCTACTGCCGCTTGCCCGGTCGGGTCAAACGGGGGTCAGTGGTAGTATGCCAGTGGGACCACCGCTGGACTACCGCTGAACCCGACACGAAAAATCGTGCCCCGAATCAAGACGGTAGTACGAGCGGTACTGGGAGCGGCACTACCGCTTACAAGCGGTACTACCGCTGTCAGCCGCGGTACTACCGCTGGCAGCACTCTGAGCCCTCCTATGTAACGGAAAGCGAAACTCCAAAGAAGCAGAAAGGAATGAAGGGTGCAAATGAAAGTGTGTACGTGTTGATTCCACCCAAACTTTTCCGAAGCGGACCCCCTCTTGATAGTACGGTATTTCCTATGACTCAAGACCACCGAAAATGAAACGAAGGAAAATAAACCGTCTTCACTCTAATACATTGAGGGGCATCAATCGTCTAGTGCCAACTAATGGAATATCTGCAATGCTCAATGCACATGATTAGTCCGCAAAAGCATTGTCATCAATCACCAAAACCACTAAGGGAGAAATATGCCCTAACAATCTCCCCCTTTTTGGTGGATTGATGTCAACACGGGATTTGCACAAGGGATAAAACGAGATAATAAGCAAACCCAACATCTACAAAATATAGACGGGCTCCCCCTAGATGTGTGCACTATTTAGGTATGCTTTTGGAATGCAAAGCACACACACTAGGATCAACACTCCCCCTATATTTTATAGACCGGCAAAACTTGCATCAATAACATAAGAGAGAAATACAAGGATGCAAGGAATAGCATGTGAGCATAAAGATAGGGCACAAGCATAATATCTCACAAACTAACATAGTACTGAACATAAAGATAGGATAAGATAGCATATGTCTTACACCATATGACTAAGATTCCAGGTCTCACAAACACAAACCAAAGCAAACGGACGATAAAAGAGTTCACGAGAGAGAAAAGCAACGCAAATACGACACACTCGTGACTCGGCAAATCCCTAAAGTCTCTCCCCCTTTGGCATCGAGACGCCAAAAGGGCAAAGAGTGCTACAACGATCACAAGTGATAGCAACACCGGAGATCCTCATCATCAATACTCCCCGTGGTCGCTCGAGTCCTCATCAGCAGCAGCCGCAGTGGTGGTCTGATCAACATCTGAGTCCGTGCAGTGACAGTGCTGAGTGGTCCACTCCTCCTCATCAGTGATCCGATCCTCTGACCCACTGGCAACCTCGACCCCAAGCTGCCTCATGATGAGCTTGTCACGACCTTGGGATTTCTTCTCTGCCACATGTGCCATGTACTGCCCATGAGCCTCCATACAGAATAGCTTCTTCATCATCAACTTGAGCTTCTTAGCCCAAGATGGCTCCACTCCAGCTGGCTCGTAGTCAGGCTCGTTATCATCATCAACTACATCCTCATCCATAGGAGTCTCCGACCCCGGAACAGGAGTGCCCCAGTTCTCTTTCTGTCTCAGTCGAACGATCTCATGAGAGATCAAGTCACCAGTCACGAGCATCTCATCAGGGTAAGTGAAATCCCATGCCTTCTCAATGAGCAACATCAGGTAAGGACCATAGATGGGACACTTGCGCTCAGTGATGGCGGAAAGAAGCTCCGACCACATGATATGAGAAACATCCAAAGATTGCCCCGTGTTCGCCTCCTTCTCATTCTGACAGAAGAGCAGCAAGTCCACTAGGTAGGAGTGTACCTGATCCAAGTTCCCAATCCGAGGGAAGAGAGTGTGCCTGAAAATGCGATGCAGGATGTCCAGGAAAGGGCTAAGCTCATACGTCTTCTTCTGGGTGGTTGGAGAAACCTTCAAAGTGATGTAGGGCCAGAGAGCAGACTATTGCGTAGCACCCGCCTCCTTGTGAGGACGGATTCCAACCGGGTTGTCAAGCCCCTTATCCTCATAGCCCAAAAGTTCCATGAACGCCTTCCACTTGACAGAAAGTAGCTTGCCGTTGGTCATCCAAGTCAGAGTCCTCTCCACATCAGTACCTAGGTGAACCGTGGCATAGAACTGAGCCACGATGTCTACATCAAAATCCTTGTTGAACTCCATAACCTTGATGATGTCCAGCTGATTGCACAGCTCAAGAGCCTCTCCAAAGTACGGCATGTCCTTCTGCATATGAGGGATATCAATGGTTCTGACTGACACAAACAGATTCTTCTTCGCTTTGAGCACATCCAGATAGATAGAGTGCTGCTGCTTGGTCCAGAAGGGATGATTGACAAGAGCTGGATCTTGCTCGTGATGGTATGGGTTACAGCGGCGAAACACACAAAACTCCTTAGCATTCATCTCAGTCACGGACTTGACCTTCTCCTTTGGCTTGCTTGCAACTTGCTTGGTTCTTTGCATTGGCTGAACACTTGAAGTTGCACCGGCATCCTCAGAAGTGCGATAGCGCTTGGAACCCCCTGGACGCTCTGGATTCTTGCGACGGGCCTGATGCCCATCACTGCTATCACCTGGAACCCACAACAAAGAGCGAGGGAAAAGCAGGTGTAAAACATTGCATAAGCCAACAAAAAGGAAACAAAGTGAGTTGAAGGTCGGTACGAGGGAAGTAGAAGTTGATAGCCCTGGGCGGTAGTACCGCCCATCAGTAGTGGTAGTGCCGCCTATAAGCGGTAGTACCGCTCCAGAGGAGCGGTAGTACCGCCCGAGGCGAATGTCAACGGTCTGACCACAACCGCGGCTAGATCCGGTACTACCGGGGATGCCAAATCGAAATTCCCTCCAACCAAACTTCAATCCACCTATTCTAGCAGTCTTCTACGTCCTACTCAAGCCTTGATTTGAACAAAAAATCGAAGAATGCCACACGCATTGCCCTAGAACCTAGATTCAAAAAGTAGAACCATAGGAGAGGAAAATGGAGGCAATACCGGCATCCATGGCAAGAGGAGAAGGTGGGGAACGATCCCACCGGGGACGGACCACTTGGTCCGGCAAGACCTCTGTAGCTGCACACCGCAGACTCCATGTTGAAGCAGCACTGCTTCCCTTCTGGCATCAAGGCCGGGAAGAACGAACTTGGCCGCCATTCGACCAGAGAAATCGACGGGTCGTCGGAAGAGACCGGAGCCGTAGCTCTTCCAGAACCACCGCCGGATGTGCACAGGAGCCCAATCATCCGTCTCCAGGTCTCTACCAGAAGCCCTTCTCCAGATCCACCGTCATCGCCAGAAGCTCTGATCCAGCGAGGCCTGTCGTGGGAACGACTCCGACAGTACGAAGGGGGTAGGGTAAAGGAGCATGATCTACCGAGATGCATATGGGTGACACAGTAGTTTTATCGAGTTCGGGCCTCTCACGGTGGAGATAACAGCCCTACGTCTCGTGCTCCGGAGAGGCTTAGTTTATCTCTCGAGTGGAATATGAGTATCCTTAGAGAGGGTGCGAACCAACCAACCCTTATGCCAGAGGGGAGGGGTGTCTTATATAGAGTGCGCTGCCCCTCATAAGTGACCGGCGTTTAAGGGTCAGATCGTGGTTATAAAGACGTACGTTACTGGTAACGTACAACATAAATGCTATTAATGGTCTTGATGAATGCCTGCCCGTTAGCCTCCCAGGGGCGACGTTTGGGCTTCTGTGGTCGACTGTCTTCTTGTCCTTCCGAGTGAAAGGTATGCGTCAAGTGAAAGGTACCTCCGAGTGTATGTTGTCGAGTGACTTGTATGTCTTAGTGATTTCAGTCGGAGATCTCCTTGCAGCCCTTAAGCTTTCTGGGGTAGTGTCCTTGGGTAGAGCAGGTAGGTCAGGCCTATGACCCTACCCTAGGTACATATCCCCATCATTAGCCCCCGAATGGATCGGGGTTCGAGTGTAAAAGGTGTCAATACAAGTTCGGACAAGACACAAAAATTCCGAGTGCATTTTGAGGCTTCTTAGAAATCTGCGTCGATTGGAACCTTTATCGTTCGCCCTGATCGATTCTGTCTTGAAGTATATCCGAGTGAAACTGAGCTCGAAATCAGGTCCGAGTGAAACTGAGCTTGAAATCAGGTCCGAGTGGTCTGCAGAGTCTTCTGATTGTTTGTAAGTTCATTTCCGATTGAATTCCTGTCCATCTTGACTTTACACCCACTGAGTGTTTTCTTCAGATGCGTACCTGCTTGTTTTCCTCGAGTAGATCGGGTCTCAGTCGAGTGGTTTTTGGTCCATTGGGGGCACGCCGAGTGCACCCACTGGGTGTAGTCCCCGAGACCGCTATCGAATGGCGGTGACATCGGCAGGCCGGACCTGGTCGAGTGATAGTAGATCCAGTGGGGGCACGCTGAGTGCACCCACTGGGTGTAGTCCCCGAGACCGCTGTTGAGTGCTTGCATCGGCGGGGGTCTGATAGAGACAATGTTTGCATGTTTGCTTTCCAATCCTTTGCTTGGCTAAGTTTGTTTGGTTTCCGAGTAAGATGGATGCTCATTACTCGGAAGAATATTGAACTTAGGCGAAGGCTTGTTCGCAACTAAGTTTCCGAGTGAAGGTGTTGCCTGTCACTCAGAACAACCTTTAACTTAAGCGAGGTCTGACTCGCGGCTAAGTCCCCGAGTGAGAGGAATGCTCGTCACTCGGGAGAGTTTTTAATTGAGACGAAGACTGGTTCGCAGCTAAATTTCCGAGTGAATGGGATGCTATTCACTCGGCAGGGTTTTTAACTTAGGCGAAAAACTTGTTCGCGGCTAAGTCCCCGAGTGAGAGAAGCGCTCGTCACTCGGAAGAGTTTTCAACTTAGGTGATACGGAATCGCAGCTAAGCCCTCGAGTGTGGATGATGTCCTTACACAGAATGGTTTTTAACTTAGGCGATACGGAATCGCAGCTAAGCCCCCGAGTGTGGATGATGTCCTCACTAGGAGTGGATTTTTAACTTAGGCGATACGGAATCGCAGCTAAGCCCCCGAGTGCGGATGATGTCCTCACTCGGAGCAGTTTTTTGACTTAGGCGATACGGAATCGCAGCTAAGCCGAGCGATGGCGCGCGGGGCGGTCGATGATGAAGACGTGTCCGGCTGAGTGGCGATGCGCGCAGCTGCCGAGTGTCGAAGGAGCGTCCGACTGAATGGAGATGCGCGGAGCTGCCGAGTGTCGAAGGAGCGTCCGACTGAATGGCGATGCGCGGAGCTGCCGAGTGTCGAAGGAGCGTCCGACTGAATGGCGATGCGCGGAGCTGCCGAGTGTCGAAGGATCGTCCGACTGAATGGCGATCCGCGGAGCTGCCGAGTGACGACGACGCGTCCGACTGAATGGCGATGCGCGGAGCTGCCGAGTGTCGAAGGAGCGTCCGACTGAATGGCGATGCGCGGAGCTGCCGAGTAACGACGACGCGTCCCGCCGAGTGACGGCGCGCGGGGCTGCCGAGTGACGATGGAGCGTCCGGCTGAGTGGCGATGCGCGCAGTTGCCGAGTGTCGAAGGAGCGTCCGACTGAATGGCGATGCGCGGAGCTGCCGAGTGTCGAAGGAGCGTCCGACTGAATGGCGATGCGCGGAGCTGCCGAGTGTCGAAGGAGCGTCTGACTGAATGGCGATGCGCGGAGCTGCCGAGTGTAGAAGGAGCGTCCGACTGAATGGCGATGCGCGGAGCTGCCGAGTGACGACGACGCGTCCGACTGAATGGCGATGCGCGGAGCTGCCGAGTGTCGAAGGAGCGTCCGACTGAATGGCGATGCGCGGAGCTGCCGAGTGACGACGACGCGTCCCGCCGAGTGACGGCGCGCGGGGCTGCCGAGTGACGATGGAGCGTCCGGCTGAGTGGCGATGCGCGGAGCTGCCGAGTGTCGAAGGAGCGTCCGACTGAATGGCGAAGCGCGGAGCTGCCGAGTGTCGAAGGAGCGTCCGACTGAATGGCGATGCGCGGAGCTGCCGAGTGTCGAAGGAGCGTCCGACTGAATGGCGATGCGCGGGGCTGCCGAGTGACGACGACGCGCGGGGCTGCGGAGTGACGACGACGCGTCCCGCCGAGTGACGGCGCGCGGGGTTGCCGAGTGACGATGGAGCGTCCGGCTGAGTGGCGATGCGCGGAGCTGCCGAGTGTCGAAGGAGCGTCCGACTGAATGGCGAAGCGCGGAGCTGCCGAGTGTCGAAGGAGCGTCCGACTGAATGGCGATGCGCGGAGCTGCCGAGTGTCGAAGGAGCGTCCGACTGAATGGCGATGCGCGGGGCTGCCGAGTGACGGCGCGCGGGGCTGCCGAGTGACGATGGAGCGTCCGGCTGAATGGCGATGCGCGGAGCTGCCAAGTGTCGAAGGAGCGTCCGACTGAATGGCGAAGCGCGGAGCTGCCGAGTGTCGAAGGAGCATCCGACTGAATGGCGAAGCGCGGAGCTGCCGAGTGTCGAAGGAGCGTCCGACTGAATGGCGAAGCGCGGAGCTGCGGAGTGATGACGACGCGTCCCGCCGAGTGACGGCGCGCGGGGCCGCCGAGTGACGACGACGTGTCCCGCCGAGTGACGGCGCGCGGGGCTGCCGAGTGACGATGGAGCGTCCGGCTGAGTGGCGATGCGCGGAGCTGCCGAGTGTCGAAGGAGCGTCCGACTGAATGGCGATGCGCGGAGCTGCCGAGTGTCGAAGGAGCGTCTGACTGAATGGCGATGCGCGGGGCTGCCGAGTGACGACGACGCGTCCTGCCGAGTGACGGCGCGCGGGGCTGTCGAGTGACGATGGAGCGTCCGGCTGAGTGGTGAAGCGCAGAGCTGCCGAGTGTCGAAGGAGCGTCCGACTGAATGGCGAAGCGCGGAGCTGCCGAGTGTCGAAGGAGCGTCCGACTGAATGGCGAAGCGCGGAGCTGCCGAGTGTCGAAGGAGCGTCCGACTGAATGGCGAAGCGCGGAGCTGCGGAGTGATGACGACGCGTCCCGCCGAGTGACGGCGCGCGGGGCTACCGAGTGACGACGACGCGTCCCGCCGAGTGACGGCGCGCGGGGCTGCCGAGTCGAGAATGTTGTCGCGGAGGCGTCCGACCAGGTGACGGTGCGCGGGGCGGCCGAGTCCAGCATGTCGTCGAGGAGGCGTCCGAACAGGTGACGGCGCGCGGGGCGACCGAGTCGACCATGTCGTCGAGAATGGAGCACAGAGGCGTCCAGGTAACCTGTGTATGAAAAATAACACAAGGTAACATAAAAAATTCTCGAAGTAATTAGATGTTTGTTGAAAGGATTTGTGTAAATAACACCCATAGACACCCACTGGGTGTTGGCGTCGTCCATGGGTGTGCCAGGTGCTTGTTGGTTCGGAACCAGCAAGGGTCTAATAGAGTGAAGGATCCGACTGAACTCGTTTGAGTACTGGACCCAAAAGAAGCGGAAGTGTAGTGTTCCGACATGAAAATAAACAACCAAGTGCAGAGGTACACTCGGTGGCGTGGCCTCCGAGTGAACATCATGTGCGACTTACTTCACACTCGGTAATGCATAAAAAATTAATTTATTGAATGAAGTCTGTGAAGAATGACTTAGCTGTCTGATAACGCGCGGGGCGGTCGAGCGTAGTAGACACGTCCGGCTGAGTGGCGATGCGCGCAGCTGCCGAGTGTCGAAGGAGCGTCCGACTGAATGGCGACGCGCGGAGCTGCCGAGTGTCGAAGGAGCGTCCGACTGAATGGCGATGCGCGGAGCTGCCGAATGTCGAAGGAGCGTCCGACTGAATGGCGATGCGCGGAGCTGCCGAGTGTCGAAGGAGCGTCCGACGGAATGGCGATGCGCGGAGCTGCCGAGTATCGAAGGAGCGTCCGACTGAATGGATATGCGCGGAGCTGCCGACTGTCGAAGGAGCGTCCGACTGAATGGCGATGCGCGGAGCTGCCGAGTGTCGAAGGAGCGTCCGACAGAATGGCGATGCGCGGAGCTGCCGAGTGTCGAAGGAGCGTCCGACTGAATGGCGATCCGCGGAGCTGCCGAGTGACGACGACGCGTCCGACTGAATGGCGATGCGCGGAGCTGCCGAGTGTCGAAGGAGCGTCCGACTGAATGGCGATGCGCGGAGCTGCCGAGTGACGACGACGCGTCCCGCCGAGTGACGGCGCGCGGGGCTGCCGAGTGACGATGGAGCGTCCGGCTGAGTGGCGATGCGCGCAGCTGCCGAGTGTCGAAGGAGCGTCCGACTGAATGGCGATGCGCGGAGCTGCCGACTGTCGAAGGAGCGTCCGACTGAATGGCGATGCGCGGAGCTGCCGAGTGTCGAAGGAGCGTCCGACTGAATGGCGATGCGCGGAGCTGCCGAGTGTAGAAGGAGCGTCCGACTGAATGGCGATGCGCGGAGCTGCCGAGTGACGACGACGCGTCCGACTGAATGGCGATGCGCGGAGCTGCCGAGTGTCGAAGGAGCGTCCGACTGAATGGCGATGCGCGGAGCTGCCGAGTGACGACGACGCGTCACGCCGAGTGACGGCGCGCGGGGCTGCCGAGTGACGATGGAGCGTCCGGCTGAGTGGCGATGCGCGGAGCTGCCGAGTGTCGAAGGAGCGTCCGACTGAATGGCGAAGCGCGGAGCTGCCGAGTGTCGAAGGAGCATCCGACTGAATGGCGATGCGCGGAGCTGCCGAGTGACGACGACGCGTCACGCCGAGTGATGGCGCGCGGGGCTGCCGAGTGACGATGGAGCGTCCGGCTGAGTGGCGATGCGCGGAGCTGCCGAGTGTCGAAGGAGCGTCCGACTGAATGGCGAAGCGCGGAGCTGCCGAGTGTCGAAGGAGCGTCCGACTGAATGGCGATGCGCGGAGCTGCCGAGTCTCGAAGGAGCGTCCGACTGAATGGCGATGCGCGGAGCTGCCGAGTCTCGAAGGAGCGTCCAACTGAATGGCGATGCGCGGGGCTGCCGAGTGACGACGACGCGTCCCGCCAAGTGACGGCGCGCGGGGCTGCGGAGTGACGACGACGCGTCCCGCCGAGTGACGGCGCGCGGGGTTGCTGAGTGACGATGGAGCGTCCGGCTGAGTGGCGATGCGCGGAGCTGCCGAGTGTCGAAGGAGCGTCCGACTGAATGGCGAAGCGCGGAGCTGCCGAGTGTCGAAGGAGCGTCCGACTGAATGGCGATGCGCGGAGCTGCCGAGTGTCGAAGGAGCGTCCGACTGAATGGCGATGCGCGGGGCTGCCGAGTGACGACGACGCGTCCCGCCGAGTGACGGCGCGCGGGGCTGCCGAGTGACGATGGAGCGTCCGGCTGAATGGCGATGCGCGGAGCTGCCGAGTGTCGAAGGAGCGTCCGACTGAATGGCGAAGCGCGGAGCTGCCGAGTGTCGAAGGAGCGTCCGACTGAATGGCGAAGCACGGAGCTGCCGAGTGTCGAAGGAGCGTCCGACTGAATGGCGAAGCGCGGAGCTGCGGAGTGATGACGACGCGTCCCGCCGAGTGACGGCGCGCGGGGCTGCCGAGTGACGACGACGCGTCCCGCCGAGTGACGGCGCGCGGGGCTGCCGAGTGACGATGGAGCGTCCGGCTGAGTGGCGAAGCGCGGAGCTGCCGAGTGTCGAAGGAGCGTCCGACTGAATGGCGAAGCGCGGAGCTGCCGAGTGTCGAAGGAGCGTCCGACTGAATGGCGATGCGCGGAGCTGCCGAGTGTCGAAGGAGCGTCTGACTGAATGGCGATGCGCGGGGCTGCCGAGTGATGACGACGCGTCCCGCCGAGTGACGGCGCGCGGGGCTGTCGAGTGACGATGGAGCGTCCGGCTGAGTGGTGAAGCGCGGAGCTGCCGAGTGTCGAAGGAGCGTCCGACTGAATGGCGAAGCGCGGAGCTGCCGAGTGTCGAAGGAGCGTCCGACTGAATGGCGAAGCGCGGAGCTGCCGAGTGTCGAAGGAGCGTCCGACTGAATGGCGAAGCGCGGAGCTGCGGAGTGATGACGACGCGTCCCGCCGAGTGACGGCGCGCGGGGCTACCGAGTGACGACGACGCGTCCTGCCGAGTGACGGCGCGCGGGGCCTCCGAGTGAACATCATGTGCGACTTACTTGACACTCGGTAATGCATAAAAAATTAATTTATTGAATGAAGTCTGTGAAGAATGACTTAGCTGTCTGATAACGCGCGGGGCGGTCGAGCGTAGTAGACACGTCCGGCTGAGTGGCGATGCGCGCAGCTGCCGAGTGTCGAAGGAGCGTCCGACTGAATGGCGATACGCGGAGCTGCCGAGTGTCGAAGGTGCGTCCGACTGAATGGCGATGCGCGGAGCTGCCGAGTGTCGAAGGAGCGTCCGACTGAATGGCGATGCGCGGAGCTGCCGAGTGTCGAAGGAGCGTCCGACGGAATGGCGATGCGCGGAGCTGCCGAGTGTCGAAGGAGCGTCCGACTGAATGGCGATGCGCGGAGCTGCCGAGTGTCGAAGGAGCGTCCGACTGAATGGCGATCCGCGGAGCTGCCGAGTGACGACGACGCGTCCGACTGAATGGCGATGCGCGGAGCTGCCGAGTCTCGAAGGAGCGTCCGACTGAATGGCGATGCGCTGAGCTGCCGAGTGACGACGACGCGTCCCGCCGAGTGACGGCGCGCGGGGCTGCCGAGTGACGATGGAGCGTCCGGCTGAGTGGCGATGCGCGCAGCTGCCGAGTGTCGAAGGAGCGTCCGACTGAATGGCGATGCGCGGAGCTGCCGAGTGTCGAAGGAGCGTCCGACTGAATGGCGATGCGCGGAGCTGCCGAGTGTCAAAGGAGCGTCTGACTGAATGGCGATGCGCGGAGCTGCCGAGTGTAGAAGGAGCGTCCGACTGAATGGCGATGCGCGGAGCTGCCGAGTGACGACGACGCTTCCGACTGAATGGCGATGCGCGGAGCTGCCGAGTGTCGAAGGAGCGTCCGACTGAATGGCGATGCGCGGAGCTGCCGAGTGACGACGACGCGTCCCGCCGAGTGACGGCGCGCGGGGCTGCCGAGTGACGATGGAGCGTCCGGCTGAGTGGCGATGCGCGGAGCTGCCGAGTGTCGAAGGAGCGTCCGACTGAATGGCGAAGCGCGGAGCTGCCGAGTGTCGAAGGAGCGTCCGACTGAATGGCGATGCGCGGGGCTGCCGAGTGACGACGACGCGTCCCGCCAAGTGACGGCGCGCGGGGCTGCGGAGTGACGACGACGCGTCCCACCGAGTGACGGCGCGCGGGGTTGCCGAGTGACGATGGAGCGTCCGGCTGAGTGGCGATGCGCGGAGCTGCCGAGTGTCGAAGGAGCGTCCGACTGAATGGCGAAGGGCGGAGCTGCCGAGTGTCGAAGGAGCGTCCGACTGAATGGCGATGCGCGGAGCTGCCGAGTGTCGAAGGAGTGTCCGACTGAATGGCGATGCGCGGGGCTGCCGAGTGACGACGACGCGTCCCGCCGAGTGACGGCGCGCGGGGCTGCCGAGTGACGATGGAGCGTCCGGCTGAATGGCGATGCGCGCAGCTGCCGAGTGTCGAAGGAGCGTCCGACTGAATGGCGAAGCGCGGAGCTGCCGAGTGTCGAAGGAGCGTCCGACTGAATGGCGAAGCGCGGAGCTGCCGAGTGTCGAAGGAGCGTCCGACTGAATGGCGAAGCGCGGAGCTGCGGAGTGATGACGACGCGTCCCGCCGAGTGACGGCGCGCGGGGCTGCCGAGTGACGACGACGCGTCCCGCCGAGTGACGGCGCGCGGGGCTGCCGAGTGACGATGGAGCGTCCGGCTGAGTGGCGATGCGCGGAGCTGCCGAGTGTCGAAGGAGCGTCCGACTGAATGGCGAAGCGCGGAGCTGCCGAGTGTCGAAGGAGCGTCCGACTGAATGGCGATGCGCGGAGCTGCCGAGTGTCAAAGGAGCGTCCGACTGAATGGCGATGCGCGGGGCTGCCGAGTGACGACGACGCGTCCCGCCAAGTGACGGCGCGCGGGGCTGCGGAGTGACGACGACGCGTCCCACCGAGTGACGGCGCGCGGGGTTGCCGAGTGACGATGGAGCGTCCGCCTGAGTGGCGATGCGCGGAGCTGCCGAGTGTCGAAGGAGCGTCCGACTGAATGGCGAAGCGCGGAGCTGCCGAGTGTCGAAGGAGCGTCCGACTGAATGGCGATGCGCGGAGCTGCCGAGTGTCGAAGGAGTGTCCGACTGAATGGCGATGCGCGGGGCTGCCGAGTGACGACGACGCGTCCCGCCGAGTGACGGCGCGCGGGGCTGCCGAGTGACGATGGAGCGTCCGGCTGAATGGCGATGCGCGGAGCTGCCGAGTGTCGAAGGAGCGTCCGACTGAATGGCGAAGCGCGGAGCTGCCGAGTGTCGAAGGAGCGTCCGACTGAATGGCGAAGCGCGGAGCTGCCGAGTGTCGAAGGAGCGTCCGACTGAATGGCGAAGCGCGGAGCTGCGGAGTGATGACGACGCGTCCCGCCGAGTGACGGCGCGCGGGGCTGCCGAGTGACGACGACGCGTCCCGCCGAGTGACGGCGCGCGGGGCTGCCGAGTGACGATGGAGCGTCCGGCTGAGTGGCGATGCGCGGAGCTGCCGAGTGTCGAAGGAGCGTCCGACTGAATGGCGAAGCGCGGAGCTGCCGAGTGTCGAAGGAGCGTCCGACTGAATGGCGATGCGCGGAGCTGCCGAGTGTCGAAGGAGCGTCTGACTGAATGGCGATGCGCGGGGCTGCCGAGTGATGACGACGCGTCCCGCCGAGTGACGGCGCGCGGGGCTGTCGAGTGACGATGGAGCGTCCGGCTGAGTGGTGAAGCGCGGAGCTGCCGAGTGTCGAAGGAGCGTCCGACTGAATGGCGAAGCGCGGAGCTGCCGAGTGTCGAAGGAGCGTCCGACTGAATGGCGAAGCGCGGAGCTGCCGAGTGTCGAAGGAGCATCCGACTGAATGGCGAAGCGCGGAGCTGCGGAGTGATGACGACGCGTCCCGCCGAGTGACGGCGCGCGGGGCTACCGAGTGACGACGACGCGTCCCGCCGAGTGACGGCGCGCGGGGCCTCCGAGTGAACATCATGTGCGACTTACTTGACACTCGGTAATGCATAAAAAATTAATTTATTGAATGAAGTCTGTGAAGAATGACTTAGCTGTCTGATAACGCGCGGGGCGGTCGAGCGTAGTAGACACGTCCGGCTGAGTGGCGGTGCGCGCAGCTGCCGAGTGTCGAAGGAGCGTCCGACTGAATGGCGATACGCGGAGCTGCCGAGTGTCGAAGGTGCGTCCGACTGAATGGCGATGCGCGGAGCTGCCGAGTGTCGAAGGAGCGTCCGACTGAATGGCGATGCGCGGAGCTGCCGAGTGTCGAAGGAGCGTCCGACGGAATGGCGATGCGCGGAGCTGCCGAGTATCGAAGGAGCGTCCGACTGAATGGCGATGCGCGGAGCTGCCGAGTGTCGAAGGAGCGTCCGACTGAATGGCGATGCGCGGAGCTGCCGAGTGTCGAAGGAGCGTCCGACTGAATGGCGATCCGCGGAGCTGCCGAGTGACGACGACGCGTCCGACTGAATGGCGATGCGCGGAGCTGCCGAGTGTCGAAGGAGCGTCCGACTGAATGGCGATGCGCGGGGCTGCCGAGTGACGACGACGCGTCCCGCCAAGTGACGGCGCGCGGGGCTGCGGAGTGACGACGACGCGTCCCACCGAGTGACGGCGCGCGGGGTTGCCGAGTGACGATGGAGCGTCCGGCTGAGTGGCGATGCGCGGAGCTGCCGAGTGTCGAAGGAGCGTCCGACTGAATGGCGAAGGGCGGAGCTGCCGAGTGTCGAAGGAGCGTCCGACTGAATGGCGATGCGCGGAGCTGCCGAGTGTCGAAGGAGTGTCCGACTGAATGGCGATGCGCGGGGCTGCCGAGTGACGACGACGCGTCCCGCCGAGTGACGGCGCGCGGGGCTGCCGAGTGACGATGGAGCGTCCGGCTGAATGGCGATGCGCGCAGCTGCCGAGTGTCGAAGGAGCGTCCGACTGAATGGCGAAGCGCGGAGCTGCCGAGTGTCGAAGGAGCGTCCGACTGAATGGCGAAGCGCGGAGCTGCCGAGTGTCGAAGGAGCGTCCGACTGAATGGCGAAGCGCGGAGCTTCGGAGTGATGACGACGCGTCCCGCCGAGTGACGGCGCGCGGGGCTGCCGAGTGACGACGACGCGTCCCGCCGAGTGACGGCGCGCGGGGCTGCCGAGTGACGATGGAGCGTCCGGCTGAGTGGCGATGCGCGGAGCTGCCGAGTGTCGAAGGAGCGTCCGACTGAATGGCGAAGCGCGGAGCTGCCGAGTGTCGAAGGAGCGTCCGACTGAATGGCGATGCGCGGAGCTGCCGAGTGTCAAAGGAGCGTCCGACTGAATGGCGATGCGCGGGGCTGCCGAGTGACGACGACGCGTCCCGCCAAGTGACGGCGCGCGGGGCTGCGGAGTGACGACGACGCGTCCCACCGAGTGACGGCGCGCGGGGTTGCCGAGTGACGATGGAGCGTCCGCCTGAGTGGCGATGCGCGGAGCTGCCGAGTGTCGAAGGAGCGTCCGACTGAATGGCGAAGCGCGGAGCTGCCGAGTGTCGAAGGAGCGTCCGACTGAATGGCGATGCGCGGAGCTGCCGAGTGTCGAAGGAGTGTCCGACTGAATGGCGATGCGCGGGGCTGCCGAGTGACGACGACGCGTCCCGCCGAGTGACGGCGCGCGGGGCTGCCGAGTGACGATGGAGCGTCCGGCTGAATGGCGATGCGCGGAGCTGCCGAGTGTCGAAGGAGCGTCCGACTGAATGGCGAAGCGCGGAGCTGCCGAGTGTCGAAGGAGCGTCCGACTGAATGGCGAAGCGCGGAGCTGCCGAGTGTCGAAGGAGCGTCCGACTGAATGGCGAAGCGCGGAGCTGCGGAGTGATGACGACGCGTCCCGCCGAGTGACGGCGCGCGGGGCTGCCGAGTGACGACGACGCGTCCCGCCGAGTGACGGCGCGCGGGGCTGCCGAGTGACGATGGAGCGTCCGGCTGAGTGGCGATGCGCGGAGCTGCCGAGTGTCGAAGGAGCGTCCGACTGAATGGCGAAGCGCGGAGCTGCCGAGTGTCGAAGGAGCGTCCGACTGAATGGCGAAGCGCGGAGCTGCCGAGTGTCGAAGGAGCGTCCGACTGAATGGCGATGCGCGGAGCTGCGGAGTGATGACGACGCGTCCCGCCGAGTGACGGCGCGCGGGGCTGCCGAGTGACGACGACGCGTCCCGCCGAGTGACGGCGCGCGGGGCTGCCGAGTGACGATGGAGCGTCCGGCTGAGTGGCGATGCGCGGAGCTGCCGAGTGTCGAAGTAGCGTCCGACTGAATGGCGAAGCGCGGAGCTGCCGAGTGTCGAAGGAGCGTCCGACTGAATGGCGATGCGCGGAGCTGCCGAGTGTCGAAGGAGCGTCTGACTGAATGGCGATGCGCGGGGCTGCCGAGTGATGACGACGCGTCCCGCCGAGTGACGGCGCGCGGGGCTGTCGAGTGACGATGGAGCGTCCGGCTGAGTGGTGAAGCGCGGAGCTGCCGAGTGTCGAAGGAGCGTCCGACTGAATGGCGAAGCGCGGAGCTGCCGAGTGTCGAAGGAGCGTCCGACTGAATGGCGAAGCGCGGAGCTGCCGAGTGTCGAAGGAGCATCCGACTGAATGGCGAAGCGCGGAGCTGCGGAGTGATGACGACGCGTCCCGCCGAGTGACGGCGCGCGGGGCTACCGAGTGACGACGACGCGTCCCGCCGAGTGACGGCGCGCGGGGCCTCCGAGTGAACATCATGTGCGACTTACTTGACACTCGGTAATGCATAAAAAATTAATTTATTGAATGAAGTCTGTGAAGAATGACTTAGCTGTCTGATAACGCGCGGGGCGGTCGAGCGTAGTAGACACGTCCGGCTGAGTGGCGGTGCGCGCAGCTGCCGAGTGTCGAAGGAGCGTCCGACTGAATGGCGATACGCGGAGCTGCCGAGTGTCGAAGGTGCGTCCGACTGAATGGCGATGCGCGGAGCTGCCGAGTGTCGAAGGAGCGTCCGACTGAATGGCGATGCGCGGAGCTGCCGAGTGTCGAAGGAGCGTCCGACGGAATGGCGATGCGCGGAGCTGCCGAGTATCGAAGGAGCGTCCGACTGAATGGCGATGCGCGGAGCTGCCGAGTGTCGAAGGAGCGTCCGACTGAATGGCGATGCGCGGAGCTGCCGAGTGTCGAAGGAGCGTCCGACTGAATGGCGATCCGCGGAGCTGCCGAGTGACGACGACGCGTCCGACTGAATGGCGATGCGCGGAGCTGCCGAGTGTCGAAGGAGCGTCCGACTGAATGGCGATGCGCGGAGCTGCCGAGTGACGACGACGCGTCCCGCCGAGTGACGGCGCGCGGGGCTGCCGAGTGACGATGGAGCGTCCGGCTGAGTGGCGATGCGCGCAGCTGCCGAGTGTCGAAGGAGCGTCCGACTGAATGGCGATGCGCGGAGCTGCCGAGTGTCGAAGGAGCGTCCGACTGAATGGCGATGCGCGGAGCTGCCGAGTGTCAAAGGAGCGTCTGACTGAATGGCGATGCGCGGAGCTGCCGAGTGTAGAAGGAGCGTCCGACTGAATGGCGATGCGCGGAGCTGCCGAGTGACGACGACGCTTCCGACTGAATGGCGATGCGCGGAGCTGCCGAGTGTCGAAGGAGCGTCCGACTGAATGGCGATGCGCGGAGCTGCCGAGTGACGACGACGCGTCCCGCCAAGTGACGGCGCGCGGGGCTGCCGAGTGACGATGGAGCGTCCGGCTGAGTGGCGATGCGCGGAGCTGCCGAGTGTCGAAGGAGCGTCCGACTGAATGGCGAAGCGCGGAGCTGCCGAGTGTCGAAGGAGCGTCCGACTGAATGGCGATGCGCGGGGCTGCCGAGTGACGACGACGCGTCCCGCCAAGTGACGGCGCGCGGGGCTGCGGAGTGACGACGACGCGTCCCACCGAGTGACGGCGCGCGGGGTTGCCGAGTGACGATGGAGCGTCCGGCTGAGTGGCGATGCGCGGAGCTGCCGAGTGTCGAAGGAGCGTCCGACTGAATGGCGAAGTGCGGAGCTGCCGAGTGTCGAAGGAGCGTCCGACTGAATGGCGATGCGCGGAGCTGCCGAGTGTCGAAGGAGTGTCCGACTGAATGGCGATGCGCGGGGCTGCCGAGTGACGACGACGCGTCCCGCCGAGTGACGATGGAGCGGCCGGCTGAATGGTGATGCGCGCAGCTGCCGAGTGTCGAAGGAGCGTCCGACTGAATGGCGAAGCGCGGAGCTGCCTAGTGTCGAAGGAGCGTCCGACTGAATGGCGAAGCGCGGAGCTGCCGAGTGTCGAAGGAGCGTCCGACTGAATGGCGAAGCGCGGAGCTGCGGAGTGATGACGACGCGTCCCGCCGAGTGACGGCGCGCGGGGCTGCCGAGTGACGACGACGCGTCCCGCCGAGTGACGGCGCGCGGGGCTGCCGAGTGACGATGGAGCGTCCGGCTGAGTGGCGATGCGCGGAGCTGCCGAGTGTCGAAGGAGCGTCCGACTGAATGGCGAAGCGCAGAGCTGCCGAGTGTCGAAGGAGCGTCCGACTGAATGGCGATGCGCGGAGCTGCCGAGTGTCGAAGGAGCGTCCGACTGAATGGCGATGCGCGGGGCTGCCGAGTGACGACGACGCGTCCCGCCAAGTGACGGCGCGCGGGGCTGCGGAGTGACGACGACGCGTCCCACCGAGTGACGGCGCGCGGGGTTGCCGAGTGACGATGGAGCGTCCGGCTGAGTGGCGATGCGCGGAGCTGCCGAGTGTCGAAGGAGCGTCCGACTGAATGGCGAAGCGCGGAGCTGCCGAGTGTCGAAGGAGCGTCCGACTGAATGGCGATGCGCGGGGCTGCCGAGTGACGACGACGCGTCCCGCCAAGTGACGGCGCGCGGGGCTGCGGAGTGACGACGACGCGTCCCACCGAGTGACGGCGCGCGGGGTTGCCGAGTGACGATGGAGCGTCCGGCTGAGTGGCGATGCGCGGAGCTGCCGAGTGTCGAAGGAGCGTCCGACTGAATGGCGAAGTGCGGAGCTGCCGAGTGTCGAAGGAGCGTCCGACTGAATGGCGATGCGCGGAGCTGCCGAGTGTCGAAGGAGCGTCCGACTGAATGGCGAAGCGCGGAGCTGCGGAGTGATGACGACGCGTCCCGCCGAGTGACGGCGCGCGGGGCTGCCGAGTGACGACGACGCGTCCCGCCGAGTGACGGCGCGCGGGGCTGCCGAGTGACGATGGAGCGTCCGGCTGAGTGGCGATGCGCGGAGCTGCCGAGTGTCGAAGGAGCGTCCGACTGAATGGCGAAGCGCAGAGCTGCCGAGTGTCGAAGGAGCGTCCGACTGAATGGCGATGCGCGGAGCTGCCGAGTGTCGAAGGAGCGTCCGACTGAATGGCGATGCGCGGGGCTGCCGAGTGACGACGACGCGTCCCGCCAAGTGACGGCGCGCGGGGCTGCGGAGTGACGACGACGCGTCCCACCGAGTGACGGCGCGCGGGGTTGCCGAGTGACGATGGAGCGTCCGCCTGAGTGGCGATGCGCGGAGCTGCCGAGTGTCGAAGGAGCGTCCGACTGAATGGCGAAGCGCGGAGCTGCCGAGTGTCGAAGGAGCGTCCGACTGAATGGCGATGCGCGGAGCTGCCGAGTGTCGAAGGAGTGTCCGACTGAATGGCGATGCGCGGGGCTGCCGAGTGACGACGACGCGTCCCGCCGAGTGACGGCGCGCGGGGCTGCCGAGTGACGATGGAGCGTCCGGCTGAATGGCGATGCGCGGCGCTGCCGAGTGTCGAAGGAGCGTCCGACTGAATGGCGAAGCGCGGAGCTGCCGAGTGTCGAAGGAGCGTCCGACTGAATGGCGAAGCGCGGAGCTGCGGAGTGATGACGACGCGTCCCGCCGAGTGACGGCGCGCGGGGCTGCCGAGTGACGACGACGCGTCCCGCCGAGTGACGGCGCGCGGGGCTGCCGAGTGACGATGGAGCGTCCGGCTGAGTGGCGATGCGCGGAGCTGCCGAGTGTCGAAGGAGCGTCCGACTGAATGACGAAGCGCGGAGCTGCCGAGTGTCGAAGGAGCGTCCGACTGATTGGCGATGCGCGGAGCTGCCGAGTGTCGAAGGAGCGTCTGACTGAATGGCGATGCGCGGGGCTGCCGAGTGACGACGACGCGTCCCGCCGAGTGACGGCGCGCGGGGCTGTCGAGTGACGATGGAGCGTCCGGCTGAGTGGTGAAGCGCGGAGCTGCCGAGTGTCGAAGGAGCATCCGACTGAATGGCGAAGCGCGGAGCTGCCGAGTGTCGAAGGAGCGTCCGACTGAATGGCGAAGCGCGGAGCTGCCGAGTGTCGAAGGAGCGTCCGACTGAATGGCGAAGCGCGGAGCTGCGGAGTGATGACGACGCATCCCGCCGAGTGACGGCGCGCGGGGCTACCGAGTGACGACGACGTGTCCCGCCGAGTGACGGCGCGCGGGGCTGCCGAGTCGAGAATGCTGTCGCGGAGGCGTCCGACCAGGTGACGGTGCGCGGGGCGGCCGAGTCCAGCATGTCGTCGAGGAGGCGTCCGAACAAGTGACGGCGCGCGGGGCGACCGAGTCGACCATGTCGTCGAGAATGGAGCACAGAGGCGTCCAGGTAACCTGTGTATGAAAAATAACACAAGCTAACATAAAAAATTCTCGAAGTAATTTCATGTTTGTTGAAATGATTTGTGTAAATAACACCCATAGACACCCACTGGGTGTTGGCGTCGTCCATGGGTGTGCCAGGTGCTTGTTGGTTCGGAACCAGCAAGGGTCTAATAGAGTGAAGGATCCGACTGAACTCGTTTGAGTACTGGACCCAAAAGAAGCGGAAGTGTAGTGTTCCGACATGAAAATAAACAACCGAGTGCAGAGGTACACTCGGTGGCGTGGCCTCCGAGTGAACATCATGTGCGACTAGAATATCATGACTTGCATGTCGATGAGTACGGCAACTGGCAGGAGCCATAGAGTTGTCTTTAATTATTTTCGCCGTTTTTGCTTTACTTTATCGCTATGAGTTAGCTATAGTCGTGGAAGCAACAGTCGGCGCGACAACCTCATGGCGACACATTGATGGAGATCAAGATGATGGAGATCATGGTGTCATGCCAGTGACGATGGAGATCATGCCGGTGCTTTGAAGATGGAGATCAAAAGCACAAGTTCATGGCCATACCATGTCACTTATGATTTGCATGTGATGTTAATCCTTTTATGCATCTTATTTTGCTTAGGACGACGGTAGCATTATAAGGTGATCCCTCACTAAAATTTCAAGATAAAATTGTGTTCTCCCCGAGTGTGCACCGTTGCGAAAGTTCGTCGTTTTGAGACACCACGTGATGATCGGGTGTGATAGACTCTACGTTCACATACAACGGGTGCAAGCCAGTGTTGCACGTGCAGAACACTCGGGTTAAACTTGACGAGCCTAGCATGTACAGACATGGCCTCGGAACACAAGAGACCGAAAGGTCGAACATGAGTCATATAGTAGATATGATCAACATGAAGATGTTCACCATTGAAACCACCTCAACTCACGTTATGATCGGACTTGAGTTGGTGGATTTGGATCATGTGTCACTCGAATGACCGGAGGGATGTCATTTTGAGTGGGAGTTTTTAAGTAATATGATTAACTAAACTCATTATCATGAACATAGTCTAATTGTCTTTGCAAATTATGTTGTAGATTACTAGATCGCGCTGTAGCTCGCTTGAATTTTTATATGTTCCTAGAGAAATAGATTTGAAAGATGATGGTAGAAATAATGCGGACTTGGTCCGTGATCTGAGGATTGTCCTCAATGCTGCACAGAAGGCTTATGTCCTTAATGCACCGCTCGGTGTGCCACCCCCTCTAGCGTCGTCTGTAGATGTTGTGAACATCTGACAGGCACGTTCCGATGACTACTTAATAGTTCAGTGCGTCAGGCATTACGGCTTAGAATTGAGGCTCCAAAACGTTTTGAACGTCACGGAACATATGAGATGTTCTAAGTGCTGATATTGGGATCTCAGACTCGTGCCCGTGTTGAGAGGTATGAGACCTCCAACAAGATTCTTTGCCTGCAAGATGATGGAGAATAGCTCAATCGTTGAACATGTGCTCAGATTGTCTGGGTGCTACAATCGCTTGAATCGAGTGGGAGTTGATCTTCCAGATAAGATAGTGATTGATATAGTTCTCCAAGTCACTGTCACTAAGCTACTAGAGCTTCGTGATGAACTATAAAAGGCCAGAGATGGAAATAATGATCCCTGAGCTGTTCGCAATGTTTGACACTGCGAAGGTAGAAATCAAAAAGGAGCATCAAATGTTGATGGTTAGTGAAACCACTAGTTTCGAGAAGGGCAAGGGTAAGGAGGAAAACTTCATGGATGGCAAGTCAGTTGCTGCTCCAGTGAAGAAACCCAAGGTTGAACCCAAACCCGAGACTAAGTGCTTCTATTATGAGGAGAACGGTCGCTGAAGTGGAACAAACCTAGATACTTGGTAGATAAGTAGGTTGGCAACGTCGACAGAAGTATATTTAATATACGTGTTATTGATGTGTACCTTACTAGTACTCCTAGTAGCACCTGGGTATTAGATACCGGTTCGGTTGCTAAATGTTAGTAACTCGAAATAAAAGCTACGGAAGAAACGGAGGCTAGCTAAGGGCGAGGTGACGATGAGTGTTGGAAGTGTTTCCAAGGTTGATGTGATCACCATCGCGCGCTCTCTCTACCTTTGGGATTAGTGATGAACCTAAATAAATGTTATTTGGTGTTTGCGTTAAGCATGAACGTGATTAGATCATGTTTATTGCAAAACGGTTATTCATTTAAGTTAGAGAATAATGGTTATTCTGTTTACATGAATAATACCTTCAATGGTCATGCACCCAATAAGAGTGGTTTATTGAATCTTGATCGTAGTGATACACATGTTCATAATATTGATGCCAAAAGATACAAAGTTAATAATGATAGTACCACATACTTGTGGCACTGCCGCTAAATGTCATATTGGTGTAAAACGCATGAAGAAACTCCATGCTGATGGATCTTTGGACCCATTCGATTTCGAATCAGTTGAGACATGCGGACCATGCCTCATGGGCAAGATGACTAAGATCCCGTTTTCCGGTATGATGGAGCGGGCAATTGACTTATTGGAAATGATACATGGTGATGTGTTCGGTCCAATGAATGTTGTAGCGGGCGGTGGATATCGTTATTTTCTTACGTTCACTGATGATTTGAGTAGATATAGGGTATATTTACTTAATGAAACACAAGTCTGAATCGTTTGAAAAGTTCAAGCAAATTCAGAGTGAAGTTTGAGATCATCGTGACAAGAAGATAAAATATCTACGATATGATCGTGGAGGTGAATATCTGGGTTACGAGTTTGGTATACAACTTAAGACAATGTGGAAGTTGTTTCACAACTCACGCCACCTGAAACACCATAGTGTAATGGTGTGTCTGAACGTTGTAGTCATGCTCTATTGGATATGGTGCGAACTATGATGTCTCTCATCGATTTACCACTATCGTTTTAGGGCTATGCATTAGAGACAACCACATTCACTTTAAAAGGGGCACCATAAGTCCGTTGAGATGACACCGTATGAATTTTGGTTTGGCGGAAACCTAAAGCTGTCATTTCTTAATGTTTGGGGCTGCAACGCTTATGTGAAAAAGGGTTTTCACCTAATGAGCTCGAACCCAAAGCGGACAAATGCATCTTCATAGAATACCCTAACGTAACAGTTGGGTAAACCTTCTATCTCTGATCCAAGCACAAAGTGTTTGTTGCTAAAACGGGTCCTTTCTCGAGAAAGAGTTTCTTTCGAAAGATTGAGTGGGAGGAAGATAGTACTTGATGAGGTTGTTGAACCTTTACTTCAACCTGAGAGTAGCGCAGCGCAGAAAGATATTTCTGTAGAGCCTACATCAGTTGAAGAGGAAGTTAATGATGATGATCATGAAGCTTTGGATCAAGTTACTATCGAACCTCGTAGGTCGACAAGGATGCGTACTGCTCCTGAGTGGTACGGCAACCCTGTCTTAGAGGTCATGTTGTTGGACAACGCCGAACCTACGAGCTATGGAGAAGCGATGAAGGGCCCGGATTCCGAGAAATGGTTAAGACCATGAAATCCGAGATGGGATCCATGTAAGAAAACAAAGTATGGGCTTTGGAAGTATTACCTGAAGGGCGAAAGGCCATTCAGAACAAATGGATCTTTAAAAGGAAGACGGACACGGATGGTAATGTCACCGTCTATAAAGCTCGACTTGTGGCAAAGGGTTTTTCACAAGTTCAAGGAGTTGACTACGATGAGATTTTCTCACTCGTAGCGATGCTAAAGTCTGTTGGAATTATGTTAGCAGTTGCTGCATTTTTCGATTATGAAATCTGGCAGATGGATGTCAAAACATCGTTTCCTTGATGGTATCCGTGAGGAAAGGTTGTATGTGATACAACCGGAAGGTTTTGTCAGTCCTAAGGATGCTAAAATTTATGCAAACTCCAGCGATCCTTCTATGGACTGGAGCAAGCATCTCGGAGTTGGAATATACACTTTGATGAGGTGATCAAAGTTTTTGTGTCTATACAAAGTTTATGAGAAACTTGTATTTACAATAAAGTGAGTGGGAGCACTATAGAATTTCTGATAAGTATATGTGGTTGACATATTGATTGATCGGAAATGATGTAGAATTTCTGGAAAGCATAAAGGGTCGTTTGAAAGGAGTTTTTCAAAGGAAGACCTGGAATGAAGCTACTTAAATATTGGGCATCAAGATCTATAGATAGATCAAGACGTCTGATAAAACTTTCAATGAGTACATACCTTGACAAGATTTTGAAAGAGTTCAAAATGGATCAGTCAAAGAAAGAGTTCTTGCCTAATTTGTAAGGTGTGGAGTTGAGTGAAACTCAAAGCTCGACCACGGCAGAAGAAAGAGAATGGACGAAGGTCGTCCCCTATGCCTTATCCATAGGCTCTGTATAGTATGCCATGCTGTGTACCACACCTGATGTGTGCCTTGCCATAATTCTGTCAAGGGGTACAAGAGTGATCCAGGAGTGGATTACTGGACAGCGGTCAAGATTATCCTTAGTAACTAGAGGACTAAGGAAATATTTCTCGATTATGGAGGTGATAAAGAGTTCGTCGTAAAGGGCTACGTCGATGAAAGCTTTGACACCTATCCGGACGACTCTGAGTAGCAGTCAGGATACATATAGTGGAGCAGCCATTTGGAATAGCTCCAAGTGGAGTGTGGTAGCAGTGTCTACAGTATGACATAGAGATTTGCAAAGTACACACGGATCTGAATGTCGCTGACCCATTGACTAAAGACCTCTCTCACATGCAAAGCATGATCGAACCCCAGAACTCATTGGGTGTTAGAACAATGTAAATCACATGGTGATGTGAACTAGATTATTGACTCTAGTGCAAGTGGGAGACTGTTGGAAATATGCCCTAGAGGCAATAATAATTTAGTTATTATCATATTTCCTTGTTCATGATAATCGTTTATTATCCATGCTATAATTGTATTGATTGGAAACTCAAATACATGTGTGGGTACATAGACAACACTGTGTCCCTAGTATGCCTCTAGTTAACTAGCTCGTTGATCAAAGATGGTTAAGGTTTCCTAGCCATAGACATGAGATGTCATTTGATAATGGGATCACATCATTAGGAGAATGATGTGATGGACAAGACCCAAACTACGAACATAGCATATGATCGTGTCAGTTTATTGCTATTGTTTTCTGCATGTCAAGTATCTGTTCCTATGACCATGAGATCATGCAACTCACTAACACCGGAGGAATACCTTGTGTGTATCAAACGTCACAACGTAACTGGGTGACTATAAAGGTGCTCTACAGGTATCTCCGAGGGTGTCTGTTGGGTTGGCATGGATCAAGACTGGGATTTGTTACTCCGTGTGATGGAGAGGTATCTCAGGGCCCACTCGGTAATACAACATCACAATGAGCCTTGCAAGCAAAGTGACTAAAGAGTTAGCCACAGGATCTTGTATTACGGAACGAGTAAAGAGACTTGCCGGTAACGAGATTGAACTAGGTATAGAGATACCGACGATCGAATCTCGGGCAAGTAACATACCGAAGAACAAAGGGAACAGTATACGGGATTAACTGAATCCTTGACATAGAGGTTCAACCGATGAAGATCTTCGTAGAATATGTAGGAACCAATATGGGCATCCAGGTCCCGCTATTGGTTATTGGCCGTAGAGGTGTCTCGGTCATGTTTGCATAGTTCTCGAACCCGCAGGGTCTACACACTTAACGTTTGGTGGCGATATAAGTATAGTTGAGTTGTTATGTTGGTGACCGAAGGTTGTTCGGAGTCCCGGATGAGATCCCGGACATGACGAGGATCTCCGGAATAGTCCGGAGATAAAGATTGATATATGTGATAATAGTATTTTGATCTCCGGAAGGGTTCCGGAATTCACCGGAGGGGGTTCCGGATGTTTACCGAAGTGTTCGGGTGCAGCAACACTTTATATGGACCAAAGGGGTAAAACCCACGAGTTATTGGAAAGTGCAAAAGGAAGTTTGGCTGCTGCCTTAAGCGGTACTACCGCTGGTAAGGCAGTACTACCGCGTAAGCGGTACTACCGCATGTGTTAAGCGGTACTACCGCCCAAGCGGTACTACCGCTTGTACGCGGTACTGCTGGAATCCGAGTGGGACTCTTTCCGTGCGAGCCAAACCGACCTTGTGCGGGCAAAACCGACCTTGTGGAGGCTTTCTCTCCAAGTTTAGACCCCAGGGCTCAACATATAAATAGAGGGGCAAGGCTAGCACACGGGATACATCAAGATTTCCCCAAGCCATGTGCCGGCAACCCTGTCCCTCTAGTTCATCCTCCGTCATAGTTTCCGTAGTGCTTGGCGAAGCCTTGCGGAGATTGTTCTTCACCACCACCGTCACCACGCCGTCGTGCTGCCGGAACTCATCTACTACTTCACCATCGCTCGCTGGATCGAGGAGGTGAAGGCGTCATCAAGCTGTACGTGTGTTGAACGCGGAGGTGCCGTCCGTTCGGCGCTAGATCGGAAGGACCGTGATCGTGATTGGATCGCGAGACGGATCGTGCTGAGATCGCGGGACGCTCGGCGATTTGGATCGCGAAGACGTTCGACTACATCAACCGCGTTTCTTAACGCTTCCGCTTAGCGATCTACAAGGGTATGTAGATTCACTCTCCCTCTCGTAGATGCTCATCACCATGGATAGATCTTGCGTGTGCGTAGGAAAATTTTTGTTTCCCATGCTTCGTTCCCCAACACCATCTTGATTTCCCCGATGGAATTAATCAAGACCTTTTGTGTCTTGGACATATCTGAGGATAATCCTTACACCAACAATTATACCTTTTATTTGGGGATTGCACTCTTAATAAATTGACAGCAAAAATGTCAGGCCTGACGTATTTTGCAAGATATATGAGTGCTCGATGGTATTCAAATATGGAACTTTAGGTCCACTATCACTTCACCATCTCCCCTCAATCTGAATGGGCTTGTATCCCATGTCAGGTATAATATGACCATAGGTGTCTCTGATATATTCATATATCCATATTGAACTTTCCAATATTTCTAGATATATGAAGACTGATATACATTTATTCCCGAGGGAAATATGCTCAAGCTATGAACTTAGCATCATTTGGTCTGACCCAAATATCCATCTTAAAATGATTGTGTGTATCTCATATGTCTTGTATAGACAGTGATGATAAGATCATCCACATCACTAAGCTGATGTAAATCCAATTCAGGATATATTCATGAATACACATCAACAATCATTAGTATTAGAGTAATCCTTATCAAGGAGTAACTCACTTAGTCGGTTGTACCACACAACTCTCCGACATCTTCAGAGTCATAGAATGACTTCTGAAACTTCACACAAACATGTTGCGATTTATCATTGGATTCAGAATATTAAGCCCTTTCGATGACTTCAATATAAATATCCAAACTGAGTGATCCATGCGAGTATGTAGCCACTATATACATCAACTACATGGATATGTACTGCCAATTCAGTATCGAAACATAATTCCACTCATACCGAGAAGGTATGCTACATCGTAACCGATGTCAGGTCTCTGCGGAAACCCTTACGCTACAAGACTCGCTTTCTCACCATCTCATTTATTTTCGTTTCTGAATGAAAAATCACTTCTCTTCTCTACAGAAGATACTTATGAGGAGCAGGTTTTACTATGGTAAACACCTCTCTTTTGATGACCGAGTGCCACTCTTCCTAATTTGCTTCCTTTCATTTGAACCAATATAAGTGTAAACAACACTCTCCATGGATTTTGGTAAAGGGCCCAAAAGGATTTCAGCAATTCTCAAGAAGAAATTTATGTCGCCATATGTAGACTTTTCATATACGATTCTCATGAATCAATATCATTTGTGGAATTCTCGTTACGCCTCTTAACTCCTTGTGATTTCCCACAACAACGGAGTCAAGGTGTTTCGATGTCCCAACACTTAAAAATGTGTGCACAAATGTGTTGGGCTTTGGATGACGCGCATCCGTCAAGTGTAATTCAACCCGAGGTTGAATCACATTTAATGATTGAGGAGACCATTTCCTCTATTTCCGCGAAAACATATGAGAACTTAATCTCATGTGACCAGAATTCTCCCCCTCTTGCTCTCATCTGGGGATACCAGTGGTTATTAGGTACCTCCACTCAGTCTGGTACTAGATTTTAGTGACACCTTTGTCATCAGTAAATGTATATGGCAGATTATTTGCAATATGTTGCAAATTTCTCATAACCTGAACCTCCAGTTCAGATTCTTAAGTACGTGGACAAAATGCCTACGACATTTCTTATGCATTTTCTGACATTCTATGTGGTACATTTCTCCACCTAATGCCAGATAATGTCGTTATTGCAAAAGCAATCAGCGCACAGGCTGGAAATAACTCCCTCATTAGGGTTAAGGTATTTGACGGATTAACAATCATACCACAGTTATTCCTGACATAGATCCCAAATATATGTGAAGGCCCTTGATGTACACTGGGGTGGTGATATCGGTATGCAACCGAATTACCGCAGATGGGAAATACTCCACTGATTTCCACGTACAAACTGCAAGGGTACGCAGTATTATATGCATTTGATCTCATTTATACCAAATATGCGGCGTGTGAGACCGCATGTTACAACAACAACAACAAAATTGGCTCATCACAATTCTGCAATAGTGGCCATGCAATTTTGACTCTCTTTGGGAAGAGATCTAGTCAAACCATTTTGGTTATGTGCACAATGTACTGAATATGACCATAGAATGTTCATGAATCAAATTCAATGTCATTTCCATTCCAATGGAATTATCCCATCTGTAGGATAATTTGCTCTAAATTCGTCAATTTGAGCAATTGTTTCAATAAACACATGGTTTTGTGTGGATGATACACACCTAAGACCATCTTCTAGATGCGTCTATAAATACCATGAAGTGCTAACATAACCCAGACAATGGTTGAGCAATCCACTTATATTCTTGAATGTGAATCTAGCTCATTTCAAATTTTAAGGTGAGAGTGCCTTCAAATTAATTCCCCTATGGCACGTGCAATGCACATAAAATCTGACGATTGTCGGGAATATTGCAACTTTGTTGTGGCCAACATAATTATCAATAATCTTTCTAATCGTCCTCATACCAGCCTGATATAAGAGGAAAAATTATTGTGTACGCAACAATATTGAGTATGAATTGATTCATACACTCAATTTCTCACAACTATCATGTCCCATGAACAAGATGTTGCAAATTATACTACATGTAGTAGTACAATTGGCTAATGTTATTTCGGGATAATTAGGAGACTACACGAGATCTCCAAAATTCTTAGGAATATCATTCCACAAGCATATCATCAATGTAGAGGAGTTCATTCTCCTTCTACCGTGCCAGAATATTTTCTGGTTGTCCAGTTGAAGTAGAACTTCAAACTTATCCCGTTCAACTCATTCGCCTTCTCCAATGAGTTGGTGGTTTGATACAACCCAATACTTGACAGTTTGGTAATCGTTGGTACGATATTTCGTACAACCATCCATTTGACAAACTTGATAGTTGTCCTTGTGATCATTTATCTTAAATGATCCATCCTTTTGCGAGATATACACTAGATTCTGCTTGTCTTTTTTTCTTTCACTTTACGTTCAACTCCTCGTGGTTCTCTAACCACAAAATTGCTTAGTACTATAAGCACTAGCACAGATTTCAGGTAATGGTTTAACACCCCCTGGGTGTACCCGATGATTCTTCACAAGAAGTTCATCATGTTTTCACCCTGAAATAAAGATGGTATTTCATTTACCATCATAGGAGTATGTAAAGTGCAGTAAGGACATACAATCAGATCAAGATCTGAGACTGCCTTATCACATAATCTCAACTTGGTGTCGATTTATAGACAACAGAATTATAAGCATCAATAGACTTGAAGTCCTTAATATGAATGAATTCTCATTCGTGTGACGCTTATGACAACATATATCTCCTTAAGGGAGTCCCAAAGGGCAAATGGATATTCATTGTCCATTAAATACTCAGTTTGAAAACCGAGACATTGCGATGTCACATAAATGCAAATATGCACATTTTAGCTATTTACAAATAGCCATGACATTCTCTGCAGGTGGAGTCTCTATGGCGATAGGGCCACAGGTCGACAAAATCATTAATGTCCATGACCCATCTTCAGTAATTACTTCCACCTTATGTCATCACATCGCATTTCCTTTCGAAAAAGGTCAGCCATATGTTGCATGAAATTCTCATGCATTAATTTACCTTTGGTAAATTAAGTACAATGAAAATGCTATGGCTAAGCATAATCATGATCATGGTGATTCTTAGTGACCCATGGAGCAAGCCTTCACAAGAAGATAATCACCAATGTGGTGTAGATCTTCAATGTAAGTGTAGTCACCTCAGAAAGGATAAACCATTAATTCCCATAAAACACATAGAGGTAATCAACCACCCAGTGGTGCCTCATTCTTATAGACAGTTTCAATCGATCATAGCCTCCACAACCTTATGTTATTTAAAACACGTGAAGGTAATTACCACGAAGTGGCATAAACCTCTCCGTTGTGCACGAAATTTAATTCGTTGCTGTGATTACATATCATAAGTTGTGTACTCATGGAAGGTAATCACCAAAATATGCAAGTATTTTGCATAATTCTCTTCATAGCACAATGTGTAGCATAGACGCCACTAATGCATGCCTTGGATTTCTCTCCTGATGGAGTATGTGACACTATAGTCACAACCAATGACAAATGCTATGAAATTGACAAGTATTTGGGAAAACATCATGAAGGTAGGCAACAATGGTGTAGGCCTCATAATGGCTATGTCATAAGTTTTGTGCCTTCACTTTGGCTTTGAACACGTGAGATAATCACTACTAAGTAGTGTAGACCTCACACTTATGGAGGTTCTCACAACCTTGAGTTAATTAAAAACACATTGAAGGTAATCACCATATGGTGGTGTAGACCTCACAGTTGTGAACGAAATTAATTCGTTGCCATTATGCAATCCATAAGTTGTGTGCAAATTGAAGGTGGTCATATGTCGAAATGACATAATATAGGCCTCACAATAACATTGGAGAATCTGCAATTACGCAGTAGGTACCATTTGTCGATTCCTTGTGACAAATGTAAATTTGACATAGTTAGGCAGTGACATACACTGCACTACCTTATGTTTCCCAAATTTGCAAGCAAGTTCCATATTCTATGTGAATAATGGAATCAACATATTGCTTTGCAACAGTATTACTCATGTAATACAAATAAATGCAGAAGTATAAACATACTTGTGCAACATATATGAGGACTTGTGAGGGCCTCAAACGGTCATTTTACATGATGTAAAATGATGCATAATTAACTATTATGCAATTCAGCAAGACCTGATGGTCTATCATGTATATTTGCTCTGAAGCTAGGGCATAAAACGCAAATAACAATAACCATATGGTTATATGCTGAAAATAGCAAGCCTGAGGGCTAAACTACTAAGTCCAACGAGCATGATGACTCGTTTGCAATTTTCAATAAGACTGAGGGCTAAACCTCACGGTCTTATAAGCCCAAGGGCTGAAACAGAAACTGCAGGGACTTATAAGGGATTATTGAATTATCCAATGGCTAATATCTAAAATAGCCACGGAGATAGGCTTCTGCTTCTTCCCCGTGTGGTTAGTTACCAATTCCATGGGGAAAATAACCGCCGCGCCTTGTCGGTGTGGTTCGGCCACACCGGAGCGCTTCATCGCACGGCGAACTGGCCGCCGTGGGGTCAAAGCCGGGCCGGAACCGAGGGCTGCGTGCGCATTGGGCACCGCCTCCGCGCAGGGATTCGCGGTCGCCGGCGAGTGCGACGTCGGCCGTGAAGACGCCACCGCGTTGCTACACGGCAAGCCGGCTGCCATGGAGGGTGTCGTCGGTCGCCGCAGCACCGCACATGGGTCGTAGTCGGTCGGACTTACCAGAGACTACTGTGGACGGCGTCGAGCGTCGCCGAGAAAGAATTACGCTGCAGCTGTTCATGCGTCCTCGACGAGGCCACCGCCGGTTTGATGTTGCCGAGCGCCGGAGCGAAGTAGTGGCCGTAGTTGTTGGCTTCGGTCCGCCTGTTGGTCTTGTTCCCAATGGATGCATGCGGAAGCCACAACAGAATTGATTAGCATATTTGTTTAATCAAAATGAGAACAAACGAACGAGACATGTATTGATCCATCAGGATCGATCCCTCTAATCTTTCTTAGAGAGAAGTTTGGCGTCTGTGCAGTCGATCGCTCGTGGATAGCGTGGGTGCTGTTTAGCGCCGCCGGCGACGTCCTGTCTCGCGCCTCCACGCCGGGATGGACGCCGCCTCGCGCGGGTCTGCCATCGCCGACGCAACACGGAGAACCGCGCTAGGCCGCAACTTCGTCTGATGCGTCCCCGTCGTCGTTCAAGAGGGCCGTGGCGGTGTGTAACCGCCATCGATGGATTGCTCCGTCGGTTCTCAAGAGACACGATCAGTGGATCGTTGATGCTAATCTCAAAAATGAAAATCAAGTTAGCCTTATCCTGATCGATTTCTTCAACGGATGCATGCATGCCTATGCATGCTCCTCTTGACCGTAGACGACTTGATGCGCCGCCGCGTTCTGTGGCTGTGGCGTAGCCGCTGCTCGTTCCACGTGCTGCCTGTTGCCGACGCGATGCGATGTTGTTCGTCGGTCTGGTTCGCACTGCGGAAGGCTGCATGCCCTGGCCGTTGTGCCGTCTTCGTTGTAGCATGCTGCCGCCGGCGACGCAAAGGCTCGTGTCTGATTGTGCTGATAACGTATTGTAGAGCGGAAGTAAAAGAGACAAATGAAGAGTCCAAATGATTCATTAATCCATTGCAATATGTGGGAGACCCACTTATATATAAGATGAAGGGGTGTGTTGGGAAGACACCTCTTCTCTGACAGACACCTCCTGGGAGGCATCCCTTCCATACAATTGATCACATGTTTTATTTCTCAACACTTTTGATGCGCGTTTCCCTCGGATTTGTTTCCTAGTAGTAATTGGTTGTAGGCCTCATAGGCATACAAGATTGGCACAAGTGCTACTGGTAGGAGTACATCGTTTGGACCTGGTCGTGCCAACTGTGCGAATGCGTGCGGTCACTTGACTTGACGATGTGGTGGCTAATGGGTGGTGGGCCAGATTGCAGCAACTTTTGGCACGTCAGATGTGACAAAAGACACATTCCCATTGTTCCATCCTGCACAGTGCGCATGTGCCGGTAACACCCCGTTTAATCTTACGCAAATTAGTTCGGATCACTAATCAAAATCTAATGGGTTAGTTCATTTGGCCGGATAAAAAAGATGAAAAAAAAACAGATGGATAAAATCTAAAAACAACTAGAAGACTGTCTAATGGAGATTTTAGATGACAGAGTAGACTTTAACATGATTTGTGACAAGAATAACATTGGGTGATATTGAAAATTAAAAAATATTTATATAACGGGCGGCACACTAATAAATCTATTAGTATATACTAAAAGTAATTAACAGGTTAAACAAAATTAAGAGAAATAAACTAGAAATTCCCATAAAAATTAGAGATGTCTGACCATTAAATTTTGTTCCTTTCATGGATACAACAGCAGGAGGGGTGCAGAAAAAAGGGAAGGTGGAGATGCAGCAAGAGATTGGGGATGTGCAGCAACCATATGTGGTAGTGATCCATTTGGTAGATGATGGTAGCAGCATGGTGCGTGAGGCGGATTTGGTGGCAACCGACCAAGGGGCCGCCGGTAAACTGACGGGGCCAAATGTGGTGTCCCGTCAGGAGCCATGAATTTCTTAGCGTGGAACTGTCGGGGGTACGGCCAACAAACCGACAGTTCGTGACATGGTGGGACAAGTTAGGACCACCAAGGCTCGTTTGGTCTTTTTATGTGAAACTAGACAGAAATCAGAAAAAGTACGTCATCTCCGTGGAAGGTTAGGGCTGAGAGGCTTTGCTGGTTGTGATAGTGTTGGTCTTAGTGGTGGTTTAGCCCTTTTTTGGTGTGATCAATTATGTGTGGATGTTAAAGAAGTTAATGAAAGGTTTATTGATGCGTATATTCGTGAGTCACCAACAGAATCCCAATGGAGACTTATGTGTGTTACTGGAGAACCTCGTGTTGAGAACAGACACCGCATGTGGTCCTTGTTGCAAACTTTAAGAATGCAGTCAGACTTACCATGGTGCGTAATGGGTGATTTTAATGAAGCTTTGTGGTCATTTGAACATCTATCAGTCACACCTCGAGGTGAACAACAGATGCTCGCTTACCGGGATACTCTAGAAGTCTGTTGGCTCATGGACTTGGGATTCTCCGGGTTGCCATTTACCAATGATAACAAGAGAGAAGGGCGGCGAAATGTCAAGGTCAGATTGGACCGGGTGGTTGCAGGTAATGAGTGGAGAGATCTATTCTCTGATGCGGCAGTAACTCACCTAGTTAGTTCATGTTCGGACCATCTCCCTATTAGTTGTGCTGTGAAAAAGAACCTATAGAGCAACGTAGAGCAAGACATAAGCAATATGAGATTGCTTGGGAACGGGAGCCTAGTTTACATGAGTGGTTCAGCTTGGGCAGAAGCTGGGAATATGGTGCACCTGGGTGACGTACGGCAGGGCCTGCAGCAGCTCATGGACAAGCTCCAAGTGTGGAGCAAGGAAAAATTCTGCAACGTCACACGTGAACTTGAAAAATCTCGCTCTCGGTTAGAGGAATTATTAAGCATGAATGCAGACAGAAGCAAGGTTTTGGTTACCGAATGGAGCAATTTTACCCAGGGGGGCTGGTAAACATGGTTACCACGGTTACCGAGAAATACCAAGCATATTTTGAACGAAATTTATAATTGAATTTTGAATTCAAATTCTTTGAACATAGTATAGATAGAACATGAACTTGTGTTTGCCAAAAAAGAGTTGCTAGCCTAGTGGAACGTTGTCTACGCCCGAGCTGTGAGATCACAGGTTTGACTTATGGGTCTTTTAATTTTCATGTTTTGTACTTACATATTCTAAAAAAGGCACAAAAACGTGCAAGAAAGGACACTCCAACAAGTGACCTATTGAAATGGGAAATTGGTTGCTAGCAACACGCCAGAACCAACTCTCTTGAAATAACTGAGATGCTACTATAGTTTATTATACATTGAGCGTTTAAATTCAAAAATTTCAAAAAAATTGGTGTTTTTTGCTCGGTATGGGGTTTTACCGGGGTGCAACGAAATACTCGGTAACCACGGGAAATCTCGAAATTTCGTTCGGTAACAAAAACCTTGGACAGAAGAGAGATAAGGGAAGTATCTGACCATATGAACGAGCTACTGTATCAGGAGGAACTCCTTTGGTTGCAACGGTCCAGAGTGGATTGGCTGCGGGAGGGTGACCAAAACACAAAAAACAATTAGCGCCGGGCAGTCTGGCGGGCGAGGAAGAACAAAGTTAAAGCACTGGTTGATGAGCACGGGATGAGCCATAGTGACTAGGAATCTCTGCAAGGTATGGTAAACTCATATTTGCAGGCGCTTTCTGCAGAGGAGAAGAACTTGGTGCGTGACCCCTTGCTGAATCTGTTTGAACAAAAAGTAATCCAAGATATGAACAATAACCTTTGTGCAGAGTTCGCTGATAAAGAGATTTCAGATAGTTTGTTTCAAATTGGGCCCTTAAAGGCCCCCGGTAAGGATGGTTTCCCGGCGCGCTTTTTTCAAAGGAACTGGGCCGCCATGAAAAAAGATATTATACATGATGTCAAGGAGCTCTTCACAACTGGTGTTATGCCCAATGGTGTCAATGAGATGATCATAGTGCTAATACCGAAGGTACCTACCCCCGCACGCCTCATAGATTTTCGCCCCATCAGTTTATGCAACGTGATTTATAAAATTGTGGCTAAGTGTCTTGTGAACCGGTTGCGACCCATCCTAGATGATATCTTATCTCCTTAACAAAGTGCCTTTGTCCCGGTCCATTTGATCACTGACAACGCTCTCTTGGCCTTTGAGTGTTTGCATTTTATTTAGCCGGAGAAAAATCCAGAAAACAGTTTTTGTGCATGTAAACTTGATCTGTCCAAGGCGTATGACCGAGTGGATTGGGATTTCTTGAAGCAAGCAATGGAAAAGTTAGGCTTCTCTCGCCAGTGGGTACATTGGATAATGTCGTGTGTTACCTCGGTGAGAAACTCTGTGAAATTTAATGGAGCCATCTTGGATTCATTTGCACCGTCGCGTGGGCTTCGGCAAGGTGATCCCTTATCCCCATTTTTCTTCCTCTTTGTTGCTGATGGCCTCTCTGCCCTCCTTACACAAGGTGCCATGTCAAATAATTCCGAACCAGTAAAAGTATGCAGAAGAGCTCCGGGTGTATCACATCTGCTTTTTGTGGATGACACATTGTTATTCTTTAAGGCCAACCAGGACCAAGCTGCCTTTATAAAAGGTGTGACACATAGCTATGCACAAGCTACATGGCAACTCATTAATCCTCAAAAATGCTCTTTACAATTTGGAGATGCATGTCCAGTGGAAGCCCAAGCTCAAGCACGCCAGATTCTTGAGGTACAGCAACAGGATTTCGAGGGAAAGTACCTTGGACTCCCGACCCTAATGGGAGGATGCACCGTGGTAAATTTCAGAAGTTACAGGAGAGCCTGGCATAGCCTATACTGGAGTGGGGAGACACTTTATCACAAGCCAGGAAAGAAACCATGATCAAGTCAGTGGTACTGGTGATACCTATATATATAATGGGTTTGTTTAAACTGCCGGCTTTGGTCTATGAAGATCTCTCTCGGTTAGTCAGAAACTTTTGGTGGGGAGCTGAAAGGATCGATATGGTTGACTAGAGGGGGCGGGTGAATAGGCAATTACCAATTTTTAGCTTTTCTTAACAAATTAGGGTTAGCAACAAAATATGTTGTCTAGATGTGCAACTAGGTGAACAACCTATATGATGCTAACAACAATAACAACACAAGCAAGCAAAGGAAACAACACAAGTAAAACTTGCACAAAGTAAAGATAAGAAGTAACCACAAGTGGAGCCGGTGAAGACGAGGTTGTGTTTCCGAAGTTCCTTCCCTTTGAGAGGAAGTACGTCTCCGTTGGAGGGGTGTGGAGGCACAATGCTCTCCAAGAAGCCACTAGGGCCACCGTATTCTCCTCACGCCCTCACACAATGCGAGGTGCCGTGATTCCACCAGTGGTGCCCTTGAAGGCGGCGACCGAACCCTTACAAACAAGGTTGGGGCAATCTCCACAACTTAATTGGAGGCTCCCAACACCACCCCGGAGCTTCACCACAATGGAATGTGGCTCCGAGGTGACCTCAACAGTCTAGGGTGCTCAAACACCCAAGAGTAACAAAATCCACAAGGGATTAGTGGGGGGAATCAAATTTCTCATGGTGGAAGTGTAGATCGGGGCCTTCTCAACCAATCCCTAAAGAATCAACAAGTTTGATTGGCTAGGGAGAGATATCGGGCGAAAATGAGCATTTGGAGCAACAATGGAGCTTGGGGAGGAAGAGGTGGTCTTCTGGGAGAAGAAGACCCCTTTATATAGTGGGGGAACAAAACCAACCGTTACCCAGTTTTCAGCCCGCACAGAGCAGTACTACTGCTCGCGTGAGCGGTACTGCCGCCCTGGCGATAGTGCACAAAGTGCAGTGCAAAAGAGCGCGGTAGTGCCGCCAGAGCGGTACTACTGCTCTCCCCAACGGTACCGTAGTACCGCTGGGGTTGCGGCACAGGGCACTCGGAGAGCAGAGCAGGACAGAAGGGGAGAGGGAGTGCCGCACCAGCGGTACTACCACTGCTGACAGCGGTACTACCGCCTATGTGCGGTACTGCCGCTCGGCTACCGCTGAGGAACTGGGTAGGGCACAGAGAGCAGCGCCGCGAGCGGAAGTGGCAGCGGTGGTAGGTGCGGTACTACCGCTCCTACTGCCGCTGCTACTGCCGCTTGCCCGGTCGGGTCAAACGGGGGTCAGTGGTAGTATGCCAGTGGGACCACCGCTGGACTACCGCTGAACCCGACACGAAAAATCGTGCCCCGAATCAAGACGGTAGTACGAGCGGTACTGGGAGCGGCACTACCGCTTACAAGCGGTACTACCGCTGTCAGCCGCGGTACTACCGCTGGCAGCACTCTGAGCCCTCCTATGTAACGGAAAGCGAAACTCCAAAGAAGCAGAAAGGAATGAAGGGTGCAAATGAAAGTGTGTACGTGTTGATTCCACCCAAACTTTTCCGAAGCGGACCCCCTCTTGATAGTACGGTATTTCCTATGACTCAAGACCACCGAAAATGAAACGAAGGAAAATAAACCGTCTTCACTCTAATACATTGAGGGGCATCAATCGTCTAGTGCCAACTAATGGAATATCTGTAATGCTCAATGCACATGATTAGTCCGCAAAAGCATTGTCATCAATCACCAAAACCACTAAGGGAGAAATATGCCCTAACAATCTCCCCCTTTTTGGTGGATTGATGTCAACACGGGATTTGCACAAGGGATAAAACGAGATAATAAGCAAACCCAACATCTACAAAATATAGACGGGCTCCCCCTAGATGTGTGCACTATTTAGGTATGCTTTTGGAATGCAAAGCACACACACTAGGATCAACACTCCCCCTATATTTTATAGACCGGCAAAACTTGCATCAATAACATAAGAGAGAAATACAAGGATGCAAGGAATAGCATGTGAGCATAAAGATAGGGCACAAGCATAATATCTCACAAACTAACATAGTACTGAACATAAAGATAGGATAAGATAGCATATGTCTTACACCATATGACTAAGATTCCAGGTCTCACAAACACAAACCAAAGCAAACGGACGATAAAAGAGTTCACGAGAGAGAAAAGCAACGCAAATACGACACACTCGTGACTCGGCAAATCCCTAAAGTCTCTCCCCCTTTGGCATCGAGACGCCAAAAGGGCAAAGAGTGCTACAACGATCACAAGTGATAGCAACACCGGAGATCCTCATCATCAATACTCCCCGTGGTCGCTCGAGTCCTCATCAGCAGCAGCCGCAGTGGTGGTCTGATCAACATCTGAGTCCGTGCAGTGACAGTGCTGAGTGGTCCACTCCTCCTCATCAGTGATCCGATCCTCTGACCCACTGGCAACCTCGACCCCAAGCTGCCTCATGATGAGCTTGTCACGACCTTGGGATTTCTTCTCTGCCACATGTGCCATGTACTGCCCATGAGCCTCCATACAGAATAGCTTCTTCATCATCAACTTGAGCTTCTTAGCCCAAGATGGCTCCACTCCAGCTGGCTCGTAGTCAGGCTCGTTATCATCATCAACTACATCCTCATCCATAGGAGTCTCCGACCCCGGAACAGGAGTGCCCCAGTTCTCTTTCTGTCTCAGTCGAACGATCTCATGAGAGATCAAGTCACCAGTCACGAGCATCTCATCAGGGTAAGTGAAATCCCATGCCTTCTCAATGAGCAACATTAGGTAAGGACCATAGATGGGACACTTGCGCTCAGTGATGGCGGAAAGAAGCTCCGACCACATGATATGAGAAACATCCAAAGATTGCCCCGTGTTTGCCTCCTTCTCATTCTGACAGAAGAGCAGCAAGTCCACTAGGTAGGAGTGTACCTGATCCAAGTTCCCAATCCGAGGGAAGAGAGTGTGCCTGAAAATGCGATGCAGGATGTCCAGGAAAGGGCTAAGCTCATACGTCTTCTTCTGGGTGGTTGGAGAAACCTTCAAAGTGATGTAGGGCCAGAGAGCAGACTTGTGCGTAGCACCCGCCTCCTTGTGAGGACGGAATCCAACCGGGTTGTCAAGCCCCTTATCCTCATAGCCCAAAAGTTCCATGAACGCCTTCCACTTGACAGAAAGTAGCTTGCCGTTGGTCATCCAAGTCAGAGTCCTCTCCACATCAGTACCTAGGTGAACCGTGGCATAGAACTGAGCCACGATGTCTACATCAAAATCCTTGTTGAACTCCATAACCTTGATGATGTCCAGCTGATTGCACAGCTCAAGAGCCTCTCCAAAGTACGGCATGTCCTTCTGCATATGAGGGATATCAATGGTTCTGACTGACACAAACAGATTCTTCTTCGCTTTGAGCACATCCAGATAGATAGAGTGCTGCTGCTTGGTCCAGAAGGGATGATTGACAAGAGCTGGATCTTGCTCGTGATGGTATGGGTTACAGCGGCGAAACACACAAAACTCCTTAGCATTCATCTCAGTCACGGACTTGACCTTCTCCTTTGGCTTGCTTGCAACTTGCTTGGTTCTTTGCATTGGCTGAACACTTGAAGTTGCACCGGCATCCTCAGAAGTGCGATAGCGCTTGGAACCCCCTGGACGCTCTGGATTCTTGCGACGGGCCTGATGCCCATCACTGCTATCACCTGGAACCCACAACAAAGAGCGAGGGAAAAGCAGGTGTAAAACATTGCATAAGCCAACAAAAAGGAAACAAAGTGAGTTGAAGGTCGGTACGAGGGAAGTAGAAGTTGATAGCCCTGGGCGGTAGTACCGCCCATCAGTAGTGGTAGTGCCGCCTATAAGCGGTAGTACCGCTCCAGAGGAGCGGTAGTACCGCCCGAGGCGAATGTCAACGGTCTGACCACAACCGCGGCTAGATCCGGTACTACCGGGGATGCCAAATCGAAATTCCCTCCAACCAAACTTCAATCCACCTATTCTAGCAGTCTTCTACGTCCTACTCAAGCCTTGATTTGAACAAAAAATCGAAGAATGCCACACGCATTGCCCTAGAACCTAGATTCGAAAAGTAGAACCATAGGAGAGGAAAATGGAGGCAATACCGGCATCCATGGCAAGAGGAGAAGGTGGGGAACGATCCCACCGGGGACGGACCACTTGGTCCGGCAAGACCTCTGCAGCTGCACACCGCAGACTCCATGTTGAAGCAGCACTGCTTCCCTTCTGGCATCAAGGCCGGGAAGAACGAACTTGGCCGCCATTCGACCAGAGAAATCGACGGGTCGTCGGAAGAGACCGGAGCCGTAGCTCTTCCAGAACCACCGCCGGATGTGCACAGGAGCCCAATCATCCGTCTCCAGGTCTCTACCAGAAGCCCTTCTCCAGATCCACCGTCATCGCCAGAAGCTCTGATCCAGCGAGGCCTGTCGTGGGAACGACTCCGACAGTACGAAGGGGGTAGGGTAAAGGAGCATGATCTACCGAGATGCATATGGGTGACACAGTGGTTTTATCGAGTTCGGGCCTCTCACGGTGGAGATAACAGCCCTACGTCTCGTGCTCTGGAGAGGCTTAGTTTATCTCTCGAGTGGAATATGAGTATCCTTACAGAGGGTGCGAACCAACCAACCCTTATGCCAGAGGGGAGGGGTGGCTTATATAGAGTGCGCTGCCCCTCATAAGTGACCGGCGTTTAAGGGTCAGATCGTGGTTATAAAGACGTACGTTACTGGTAACGTACAACATAAATGCTATTAATGGTCTTGATGAATGCCTGCCCGTTAGCCTCCCAGGGGCGACGTTTGGGCTTCTGTGGTCGACTGTCTTCTTGTCCTTCCGAGTGAAAGGTATGCGTCAAGTGAAAGGTACCTCCGAGTGTATGTTGTCGAGTGACTTGTATGTCTTAGTGATTTCAGTCGGAGATCTCCTTGCAGCCCTTAAGCTTTCTGGGGTAGTGTCCTTGGGTAGAGCAGGTAGGTCAGGCCTATGACCCTACCCTAGGTACATATCCCCATCATTAGCCCCCGAATGGATCGGGGTTCGAGTGTAAAAGGTGTCAATACAAGTTCGGACAAGACACAAAAATTCCGAGTGCATTTTGAGGCTTCTTAGAAATCTGCGTCGATTGGAACCTTTATCGTTCGCCCTGATCGATTCTGTCTTGAAGTATATCCGAGTGAAACTGAGCTCGAAATCAGGTCCGAGTGAAACTGAGCTTGAAATCAGGTCCGAGTGGTCTGCAGAGTCTTCTGATTGTTTGTAAGTTCATTTCCGATTGAATTCCTGTCCATCTTGACTTTACACCCACTGAGTGTTTTCTTCAGATGCGTACCTGCTTGTTTTCCTCGAGTAGATCGGGTCTCAGTCGAGTGGTTTTTGGTCCAGTGGGGGCACGCCGAGTGCACCCACTGGGTGTAGTCCCCGAGACCGCTATCGAATGGCGGTGACATCGGCAGGCCGGACCTGGTCGAGTGATAGTAGATCCAGTGGGGGCACGCTGAGTGCACCCACTGGGTGTAGTCCCCGAGACCGCTGTTGAGTGCTTGCATCGGCGGGGGTCTGATAGAGACAATGTTTGCATGTTTGCTTTCCAATCCTTTGCTTGGCTAAGTTTGTTTGGTTTCCGAGTAAGATGGATGCTCATTACTCGGAAGAATATTGAACTTAGGCGAAGGCTTGTTCGCAACTAAGTTTCCGAGTGAAGGTGTTGCCTGTCACTCAGAACAACCTTTAACTTAAGCGAGGTCTGACTCGCGGCTAAGTCCCCGAGTGAGAGGAATGCTCGTCACTCGGGAGAGTTTTTAATTGAGACGAAGACTGGTTCGCAGCTAAATTTCCGAGTGAATGGGATGCTATTCACTCGGCAGGGTTTTTAACTTAGGCGAAAAACTTGTTCGCGGCTAAGTCCCCGAGTGAGAGAAGCGCTCGTCACTCGGAAGAGTTTTCAACTTAGGTGATACGGAATCGCAGCTAAGCCCTCGAGTGTGGATGATGTCCTTACACAGAATGGTTTTTAACTTAGGCGATACGGAATCGCAGCTAAGCCCCCGAGTGTGGATGATGTCCTCACTAGGAGTGGATTTTTAACTTAGGCGATACGGAATCGCAGCTAAGCCCCCGAGTGCGGATGATGTCCTCACTCGGAGCAGTTTTTTGACTTAGGCGATACGGAATCGCAGCTAAGCCGAGCGATGGCGCGCGGGGCGGTCGATGATGAAGACGTGTCCGGCTGAGTGGCGATGCGCGCAGCTGCCGAGTGTCGAAGGAGCGTCCGACTGAATGGAGATGCGCGGAGCTGCCGAGTGTCGAAGGAGCGTCCGACTGAATGGCGATGCGCGGAGCTGCCGAGTGTCGAAGGAGCGTCCGACTGAATGGCGATGCGCGGAGCTGCCGAGTGTCGAAGGATCGTCCGACTGAATGGCGATCCGCGGAGCTGCCGAGTGACGACGACGCGTCCGACTGAATGGCGATGCGCGGAGCTGCCGAGTGTCGAAGGAGCGTCCGACTGAATGGCGATGCGCGGAGCTGCCGAGTAACGACGACGCGTCCCGCCGAGTGACGGCGCGCGGGGCTGCCGAGTGACGATGGAGCGTCCGGCTGAGTGGCGATGCGCGCAGTTGCCGAGTGTCGAAGGAGCGTCCGACTGAATGGCGATGCGCGGAGCTGCCGAGTGTCGAAGGAGCGTCCGACTGAATGGCGATGCGCGGAGCTGCCGAGTGTCGAAGGAGCGTCTGACTGAATGGCGATGCGCGGAGCTGCCGAGTGTAGAAGGAGCGTCCGACTGAATGGCGATGCGCGGAGCTGCCGAGTGACGACGACGCGTCCGACTGAATGGCGATGCGCGGAGCTGCCGAGTGTCGAAGGAGCGTCCGACTGAATGGCGATGCGCGGAGCTGCCGAGTGACGACGACGCGTCCCGCCGAGTGACGGCGCGCGGGGCTGCCGAGTGACGATGGAGCGTCCGGCTGAGTGGCGATGCGCGGAGCTGCCGAGTGTCGAAGGAGCGTCCGACTGAATGGCGAAGCGCGGAGCTGCCGAGTGTCGAAGGAGCGTCCGACTGAATGGCGATGCGCGGAGCTGCCGAGTGTCGAAGGAGCGTCCGACTGAATGGCGATGCGCGGGGCTGCCGAGTGACGACGACGCGTCCCGCCAAGTGACGGCGCGCGGGGCTGCGGAGTGACGACGACGCGTCCCGCCGAGTGACGGCGCGCGGGGTTGCCGAGTGACGATGGAGCGTCCGGCTGAGTGGCGATGCGCGGAGCTGCCGAGTGTCGAAGGAGCGTCCGACTGAATGGCGAAGCGCGGAGCTGCCGAGTGTCGAAGGAGCGTCCGACTGAATGGCGATGCGCGGAGCTGCCGAGTGTCGAAGGAGCGTCCGACTGAATGGCGATGCGCGGGGCTGCCGAGTGACGACGACGCGTCCCGCCGAGTGACGGCGCGCGGGGCTGCCGAGTGACGATGGAGCGTCCGGCTGAATGGCGATGCGCGGAGCTGCCAAGTGTCGAAGGAGCGTCCGACTGAATGGCGAAGCGCGGAGCTGCCGAGTGTCGAAGGAGCATCCGACTGAATGGCGAAGCGCGGAGCTGCCGAGTGTCGAAGGAGCGTCCGACTGAATGGCGAAGCGCGGAGCTGCAGAGTGATGACGACGCGTCCCGCCGAGTGACGGCACGCGGGGCTGCCGAGTGACGACGACGCGTCCCGCCGAGTGACGGCGCGCGGGGCTGCCGAGTGACGATGGAGCGTCCGGCTGAGTGGCGATGCGCGGAGCTGCCGAGTGTCGAAGGAGCGTCCGACTGAATGGCGAAGCGCGGAGCTGCCGAGTGTCGAAGGAGCGTCCGACTGAATGGCGATGCGCGGAGCTGCCGAGTGTCGAAGGAGCGTCTGACTGAATGGCGATGCGCGGGGCTGCCGAGTGACGACGACGCGTCCTGCCGAGTGACGGCGCGCGGGGCTGTCGAGTGACGATGGAGCGTCCGGCTGAGTGGTGAAGCGCAGAGCTGCCGAGTGTCGAAGGAGCGTCCGACTGAATGGCGAAGCGCGGAGCTGCCGAGTGTCGAAGGAGCGTCCGACTGAATGGCGAAGCGCGGAGCTGCCGAGTGTCGAAGGAGCGTCCGACTGAATGGCGAAGCGCGGAGCTGCGGAGTGATGACGACGCGTCCCGCCGAGTGACGGCGCGCGGGGCTACCGAGTGACGACGACGCGTCCCGCCGAGTGACGGCGCGCGGGGCTGCCGAGTCGAGAATGTTGTCGCGGAGGCGTCCGACCAGGTGACGGTGCGCGGGGCGGCCGAGTCCAGCATGTCGTCGAGGAGGCGTCCGAACAGGTGACGGCGCGCGGGGCGACCGAGTCGACCATGTCGTCGAGAATGGAGCACAGAGGCGTCCAGGTAACCTGTGTATGAAAAATAACACAAGGTAACATAAAAAATTCTCGAAGTAATTAGATGTTTGTTGAAATGATTTGTGTAAATAACACCCATAGACACCCACTGGGTGTTGGCGTCGTCCATGGGTGTGCCAGGTGCTTGTTGGTTCGGAACCAGCAAGGGTCTAATAGAGTGAAGGATCCGACTGAACTCGTTTGAGTACTGGACCCAAAAGAAGCGGAAGTGTAGTGTTCCGACATGAAAATAAACAACCGAGTGCAGAGGTACACTCGGTGGCGTGGCCTCCGAGTGAACATCATGTGCGACTTACTTCACACTCGGTAATGCATAAAAAATTAATTTATTGAATGAAGTCTGTGAAGAATGACTTAGCTGTCTGATAACGCGCGGGGCGGTCGAGCGTAGTAGACACGTCCGGCTGAGTGGCGATGCGCGCAGCTGCCGAGTGTCGAAGGAGCGTCCGACTGAATGGCGACGCGCGGAGCTGCCGAGTGTCGAAGGAGCGTCCGACTGAATGGCGATGCGCGGAGCTGCCGAATGTCGAAGGAGCGTCCGACTGAATGGCGATGCGTGGAGCTGCCGAGTGTCGAAGGAGCGTCCGACGGAATGGCGATGCGCGGAGCTGCCGAGTATCGAAGGAGCGTCCGACTGAATGGATATGCGCGGAGCTGCCGACTGTCGAAGGAGCGTCCGACTGAATGGCGATGCGCGGAGCTGCCGAGTGTCGAAGGAGCGTCCGACAGAATGGCGATGCGCGGAGCTGCCGAGTGTCGAAGGAGCGTCCGACTGAATGGCGATCCGCGGAGCTGCCGAGTGACGACGACGCGTCTGACTGAATGGCGATGCGCGGAGCTGCCGAGTGTCGAAGGAGCGTCCGACTGAATGGCGATGCGCGGAGCTGCCGAGTGACGACGACGCGTCCCGCCGAGTGACGGCGCGCGGGGCTGCCGAGTGACGATGGAGCGTCCGGCTGAGTGGCGATGCGCGCAGCTGCCGAGTGTCGAAGGAGCGTCCGACTGAATGGCGATGCGCGGAGCTGCCGACTGTCGAAGGAGCGTCCGACTGAATGGCGATGCGCGGAGCTGCCGAGTGTCGAAGGAGCGTCCGACTGAATGGCGATGCGCGGAGCTGCCGAGTGTAGAAGGAGCGTCCGACTGAATGGCGATGCGCGGAGCTGCCGAGTGACGACGACGCGTCCGACTGAATGGCGATGCGCGGAGCTGCCGAGTGTCGAAGGAGCGTCCGACTGAATGGCGATGCGCGGAGCTGCCGAGTGACGACGACGCGTCACGCCGAGTGACGGCGCGCGGGGCTGCCGAGTGACGATGGAGCGTCCGGCTGAGTGGCGATGCGCGGAGCTGCCGAGTGTCGAAGGAGCGTCCGACTGAATGGCGAAGCGCGGAGCTGCCGAGTGTCGAAGGAGCATCCGACTGAATGGCGATGCGCGGAGCTGCCGAGTGACGACGACGCGTCACGCCGAGTGATGGCGCGCGGGGCTGCCGAGTGACGATGGAGCGTCCGGCTGAGTGGCGATGCGCGGAGCTGCCGAGTGTCGAAGGAGCGTCCGACTGAATGGCGAAGCGCGGAGCTGCCGAGTGTCGAAGGAGCGTCCGACTGAATGGCGATGCGCGGAGCTGCCGAGTCTCGAAGGAGCGTCCAACTGAATGGCGATGCGCGGGGCTGCCGAGTGACGACGACGCGTCCCGCCAAGTGACGGCGCGCGGGGCTGCGGAGTGACGACGACGCGTCCCGCCGAGTGACGGCGCGCGGGGTTGCCGAGTGACGATGGAGCGTCCGGCTGAGTGGCGATGCGCGGAGCTGCCGAGTGTCGAAGGAGCGTCCGACTGAATGGCGAAGCGTGGAGCTGCCGAGTGTCGAAGGAGCGTCCGACTGAATGGCGATGGGCGGAGCTGCCGAGTGTCGAAGGAGCGTCCGACTGAATGGCGATGCGCGGGGCTGCCGAGTGACGACGACGCGTCCCGCCGAGTGACGGCGCGCGGGGCTGCCGAGTGACGATGGAGCGTCCGGCTGAATGGCGATGCGCGGAGCTGCCGAGTGTCGAAGGAGCGTCCGACTGAATGGCGAAGCGCGGAGCTGCCGAGTGTCGAAGGAGCGTCCGACTGAATGGCGAAGCGCGGACCTGCCGAGTGTCGAAGGAGCGTCCGACTGAATGGCGAAGCGCGGAGCTGCGGAGTGATGACGACGCGTCCCGCCGATTGACGGCGCGCGGGGCTGCCGAGTGACGACGACGCGTCCCGCCGAGTGACGGCGCGCGGGGCTGCCGAGTGACGATGGAGCGTCCGGCTGAGTGGCGATGCGCGGAGCTGCCGAGTGTCGAAGGAGCGTCCGACTGAATGGCGAAGCGCGGAGCTGCCGAGTGTCGAAGGAGCGTCCGACTGAATGGCGATGCGCGGAGCTGCCGAGTGTCGAAGGAGCGTCTGACTGAATGGCGATGCGCGGGGCTGCCGAGTGATGACGACGCGTCCCGCCGAGTGACGGCGCGCGGGGCTGTCGAGTGACGATGGAGCGTCCGGCTGAGTGGTGAAGCGCGGAGCTGCCGAGTGTCGAAGGAGCGTCCGACTGAATGGCGAAGCGCGGAGCGGCCGAGTGTCGAAGGAGCGTCCGACTGAATGGCGAAGCGCGGAGCTGCCGAGTGTCGAAGGAGCGTCCGACTGAATGGCGAAGCGCGGAGCTGCGGAGTGATGACGACGCGTCCCGCCGAGTGACGGCGCGCGGGGCTACCGAGTGACGACGACGCGTCCTGCCGAGTGACGGCGCGCGGGGCCTCCGAGTGAACATCATGTGCGACTTACTTGACACTCGGTAATGCATAAAAAATTAATTTATTGAATGAAGTCTGTGAAGAATGACTTAGCTGTCTGATAACGCGCGGGGCGGTCGAGCGTAGTAGACACGTCCGGCTGAGTGGCGATGCGCGCAGCTGCCGAGTGTCGAAGGAGCGTCCGACTGAATGGCGATACGCGGAGCTGCCGAGTGTCGAAGGTGCGTCCGACTGAATGGCGATGCGCGGAGCTGCCGAGTGTCGAAGGAGCGTCCGACTGAATGGCGATGCGCGGAGCTGCCGAGTGTCGAAGGAGCGTCCGACGGAATGGCGATGCGCGGAGCTGCCGAGTATCGAAGGAGCGTCCGACTGAATGGCGATGCGCGGAGCTGCCGAGTGTCGAAGGAGCGTCCGACTGAATGGCGATGCGCGGAGCTGCCGAGTGTCGAAGGAGCGTCCGACTGAATGGCGATCCGCGGAGCTGCCGAGTGACGACGACGCGTCCGACTGAATGGCGATGCGCGGAGCTGCCGAGTGTCGAAGGAGCGTCCGACTGAATGGCGATGCGCGGAGCTGCCGAGTGACGACGACGCGTCCCGCCGAGTGACGGCGCGCGGGGCTGCCGAGTGACGATGGAGCGTCCGGCTGAGTGGCGATGCGCGCAGCTGCCGAGTGTCGAAGGAGCGTCCGACTGAATGGCGATGCGCGGAGCTGCCGAGTGTCGAAGGAGCGTCCGACTGAATGGCGATGCGCGGAGCTGCCGAGTGTCAAAGGAGCGTCTGACTGAATGGCGATGCGCGGAGCTGCCGAGTGTAGAAGGAGCGTCCGACTGAATGGCGATGCGCGGAGCTGCCGAGTGACGACGACGCTTCCGACTGAATGGCGATGCGCGGAGCTGCCGAGTGTCGAAGGAGCGTCCGACTGAATGGCGATGCGCAGAGCTGCCGAGTGACGACGACGCGTCCCGCCGAGGGACGGCGCGCGGGGCTGCCGAGTGACGATGGAGCGTCCGGCTGAGTGGCGATGCGCGGAGCTGCCGAGTGTCGAAGGAGCGTCCGACTGAATGGCGAAGCGCGGAGCTGCCGAGTGTCGAAGGAGCGTCCGACTGAATGGCGATGCGCGGGGCTGCCGAGTGACGACGACGCGTCCCGCCAAGTGACGGCGCGCGGGGCTGCGGAGTGACGACGACGCGTCCCACCGAGTGACGGCGCGCGGGGTTGCCGAGTGACGATGGAGCGTCCGGCTGAGTGGCGATGCGCGGAGCTGCCGAGTGTCGAAGGAGCGTCCGACTGAATGGCGAAGCGCGGAGCTGCCGAGTGTCGAAGGAGCGTCCGACTGAATGGCGAAGCGCGGAGCTGCGGAGTGATGACGACGCGTCCCGCCGAGTGACGGCGCGCGGGGCTACCGAGTGACGACGACGCGTCCCGCCGAGTGACGGCGCGCGGGGCTGCCGAGTCGAGAATGTTGTCGCGGAGGCGTCCGACCAGGTGACGGTGCGCGGGGCGGCCGAGTCCAGCATGTCGTCGAGGAGGCGTCCGAACAGGTGACGGCGCGCGGGGCGACCGAGTCGACCATGTCGTCGAGAATGGAGCACAGAGGCGTCCAGGTAACCTGTGTATGAAAAATAACACAAGGTAACATAAAAAATTCTCGAAGTAATTAGATGTTTGTTGAAATGATTTGTGTAAATAACACCCATAGACACCCACTGGGTGTTGGCGTCGTCCATGGGTGTGCCAGGTGCTTGTTGGTTCGGAACCAGCAAGGGTCTAATAGAGTGAAGGATCCGACTGAACTCGTTTGAGTACTGGACCCAAAAGAAGCGGAAGTGTAGTGTTCCGACATGAAAATAAACAACCGAGTGCAGAGGTACACTCGGTGGCGTGGCCTCCGAGTGAACATCATGTGCGACTTACTTCACACTCGGTAATGCATAAAAAATTAATTTATTGAATGAAGTCTGTGAAGAATGACTTAGCTGTCTGATAACGCGCGGGGCGGTCGAGCGTAGTAGACACGTCCGGCTGAGTGGCGATGCGCGCAGCTGCCGAGTGTCGAAGGAGCGTCCGACTGAATGGCGACGCGCGGAGCTGCCGAGTGTCGAAGGAGCGTCCGACTGAATGGCGATGCGCGGAGCTGCCGAATGTCGAAGGAGCGTCCGACTGAATGGCGATGCGTGGAGCTGCCGAGTGTCGAAGGAGCGTCCGACGGAATGGCGATGCGCGGAGCTGCCGAGTATCGAAGGAGCGTCCGACTGAATGGATATGCGCGGAGCTGCCGACTGTCGAAGGAGCGTCCGACTGAATGGCGATGCGCGGAGCTGCCGAGTGTCGAAGGAGCGTCCGACAGAATGGCGATGCGCGGAGCTGCCGAGTGTCGAAGGAGCGTCCGACTGAATGGCGATCCGCGGAGCTGCCGAGTGACGACGACGCGTCTGACTGAATGGCGATGCGCGGAGCTGCCGAGTGTCGAAGGAGCGTCCGACTGAATGGCGATGCGCGGAGCTGCCGAGTGACGACGACGCGTCCCGCCGAGTGACGGCGCGCGGGGCTGCCGAGTGACGATGGAGCGTCCGGCTGAGTGGCGATGCGCGCAGCTGCCGAGTGTCGAAGGAGCGTCCGACTGAATGGCGATGCGCGGAGCTGCCGACTGTCGAAGGAGCGTCCGACTGAATGGCGATGCGCGGAGCTGCCGAGTGTCGAAGGAGCGTCCGACTGAATGGCGATGCGCGGAGCTGCCGAGTGTAGAAGGAGCGTCCGACTGAATGGCGATGCGCGGAGCTGCCGAGTGACGACGACGCGTCCGACTGAATGGCGATGCGCGGAGCTGCCGAGTGTCGAAGGAGCGTCCGACTGAATGGCGATGCGCGGAGCTGCCGAGTGACGACGACGCGTCACGCCGAGTGACGGCGCGCGGGGCTGCCGAGTGACGATGGAGCGTCCGGCTGAGTGGCGATGCGCGGAGCTGCCGAGTGTCGAAGGAGCGTCCGACTGAATGGCGAAGCGCGGAGCTGCCGAGTGTCGAAGGAGCATCCGACTGAATGGCGATGCGCGGAGCTGCCGAGTGACGACGACGCGTCACGCCGAGTGATGGCGCGCGGGGCTGCCGAGTGACGATGGAGCGTCCGGCTGAGTGGCGATGCGCGGAGCTGCCGAGTGTCGAAGGAGCGTCCGACTGAATGGCGAAGCGCGGAGCTGCCGAGTGTCGAAGGAGCGTCCGACTGAATGGCGATGCGCGGAGCTGCCGAGTCTCGAAGGAGCGTCCAACTGAATGGCGATGCGCGGGGCTGCCGAGTGACGACGACGCGTCCCGCCAAGTGACGGCGCGCGGGGCTGCGGAGTGACGACGACGCGTCCCGCCGAGTGACGGCGCGCGGGGTTGCCGAGTGACGATGGAGCGTCCGGCTGAGTGGCGATGCGCGGAGCTGCCGAGTGTCGAAGGAGCGTCCGACTGAATGGCGAAGCGTGGAGCTGCCGAGTGTCGAAGGAGCGTCCGACTGAATGGCGATGGGCGGAGCTGCCGAGTGTCGAAGGAGCGTCCGACTGAATGGCGATGCGCGGGGCTGCCGAGTGACGACGACGCGTCCCGCCGAGTGACGGCGCGCGGGGCTGCCGAGTGACGATGGAGCGTCCGGCTGAATGGCGATGCGCGGAGCTGCCGAGTGTCGAAGGAGCGTCCGACTGAATGGCGAAGCGCGGAGCTGCCGAGTGTCGAAGGAGCGTCCGACTGAATGGCGAAGCGCGGACCTGCCGAGTGTCGAAGGAGCGTCCGACTGAATGGCGAAGCGCGGAGCTGCGGAGTGATGACGACGCGTCCCGCCGATTGACGGCGCGCGGGGCTGCCGAGTGACGACGACGCGTCCCGCCGAGTGACGGCGCGCGGGGCTGCCGAGTGACGATGGAGCGTCCGGCTGAGTGGCGATGCGCGGAGCTGCCGAGTGTCGAAGGAGCGTCCGACTGAATGGCGAAGCGCGGAGCTGCCGAGTGTCGAAGGAGCGTCCGACTGAATGGCGATGCGCGGAGCTGCCGAGTGTCGAAGGAGCGTCTGACTGAATGGCGATGCGCGGGGCTGCCGAGTGATGACGACGCGTCCCGCCGAGTGACGGCGCGCGGGGCTGTCGAGTGACGATGGAGCGTCCGGCTGAGTGGTGAAGCGCGGAGCTGCCGAGTGTCGAAGGAGCGTCCGACTGAATGGCGAAGCGCGGAGCGGCCGAGTGTCGAAGGAGCGTCCGACTGAATGGCGAAGCGCGGAGCTGCCGAGTGTCGAAGGAGCGTCCGACTGAATGGCGAAGCGCGGAGCTGCGGAGTGATGACGACGCGTCCCGCCGAGTGACGGCGCGCGGGGCTACCGAGTGACGACGACGCGTCCTGCCGAGTGACGGCGCGCGGGGCCTCCGAGTGAACATCATGTGCGACTTACTTGACACTCGGTAATGCATAAAAAATTAATTTATTGAATGAAGTCTGTGAAGAATGACTTAGCTGTCTGATAACGCGCGGGGCGGTCGAGCGTAGTAGACACGTCCGGCTGAGTGGCGATGCGCGCAGCTGCCGAGTGTCGAAGGAGCGTCCGACTGAATGGCGATACGCGGAGCTGCCGAGTGTCGAAGGTGCGTCCGACTGAATGGCGATGCGCGGAGCTGCCGAGTGTCGAAGGAGCGTCCGACTGAATGGCGATGCGCGGAGCTGCCGAGTGTCGAAGGAGCGTCCGACGGAATGGCGATGCGCGGAGCTGCCGAGTATCGAAGGAGCGTCCGACTGAATGGCGATGCGCGGAGCTGCCGAGTGTCGAAGGAGCGTCCGACTGAATGGCGATGCGCGGAGCTGCCGAGTGTCGAAGGAGCGTCCGACTGAATGGCGATCCGCGGAGCTGCCGAGTGACGACGACGCGTCCGACTGAATGGCGATGCGCGGAGCTGCCGAGTGTCGAAGGAGCGTCCGACTGAATGGCGATGCGCGGAGCTGCCGAGTGACGACGACGCGTCCCGCCGAGTGACGGCGCGCGGGGCTGCCGAGTGACGATGGAGCGTCCGGCTGAGTGGCGATGCGCGCAGCTGCCGAGTGTCGAAGGAGCGTCCGACTGAATGGCGATGCGCGGAGCTGCCGAGTGTCGAAGGAGCGTCCGACTGAATGGCGATGCGCGGAGCTGCCGAGTGTCAAAGGAGCGTCTGACTGAATGGCGATGCGCGGAGCTGCCGAGTGTAGAAGGAGCGTCCGACTGAATGGCGATGCGCGGAGCTGCCGAGTGACGACGACGCTTCCGACTGAATGGCGATGCGCGGAGCTGCCGAGTGTCGAAGGAGCGTCCGACTGAATGGCGATGCGCAGAGCTGCCGAGTGACGACGACGCGTCCCGCCGAGGGACGGCGCGCGGGGCTGCCGAGTGACGATGGAGCGTCCGGCTGAGTGGCGATGCGCGGAGCTGCCGAGTGTCGAAGGAGCGTCCGACTGAATGGCGAAGCGCGGAGCTGCCGAGTGTCGAAGGAGCGTCCGACTGAATGGCGATGCGCGGGGCTGCCGAGTGACGACGACGCGTCCCGCCAAGTGACGGCGCGCGGGGCTGCGGAGTGACGACGACGCGTCCCACCGAGTGACGGCGCGCGGGGTTGCCGAGTGACGATGGAGCGTCCGGCTGAGTGGCGATGCGCGGAGCTGCCGAGTGTCGAAGGAGCGTCCGACTGAATGGCGAAGGGCGGAGCTGCCGAGTGTCGAAGGAGCGTCCGACTGAATGGCGATGCGCGGAGCTGCCGAGTGTCGAAGGAGTGTCCGACTGAATGGCGATGCGCGGGGCTGCCGAGTGACGACGACGCGTCCCGCCGAGTGACGGCGCGCGGGGCTGCCGAGTGACGATGGAGCGTCCGGCTGAATGGCGATGCGCGCAGCTGCCGAGTGTCGAAGGAGCGTCCGACTGAATGGCGAAGCGCGGAGCTGCCGAGTGTCGAAGGAGCGTCCGACTGAATGGCGAAGCGCGGAGCTGCCGAGTGTCGAAGGAGCGTCCGACTGAATGGCGAAGCGCGGAGCTGCGGAGTGATGACGACGCGTCCCGCCGAGTGACGGCGCGCGGGGCTGCCGAGTGACGACGACGCGTCCCGCCGAGTGACGGCGCGCGGGGCTGCCGAGTGACGATGGAGCGTCCGGCTGAGTGGCGATGCGCGGAGCTGCCGAGTGTCGAAGGAGCGTCCGACTGAATGGCGAAGCACGGAGCTGCCGAGTGTCGAAGGAGCGTCCGACTGAATGGCGATGCGCGGAGCTGCCGAGTGTCAAAGGAGCGTCCGACTGAATGGCGATGCGCGGGGCTGCCGAGTGACGACGACGCGTCCCGCCAAGTGACGGCGCGCGGGGCTGCGGAGTGACAACGACGCGTCCCACCGAGTGACGGCGCGCGGGGTTGCCGAGTGACGATGGAGCGTCCGCCTGAGTGGCGATGCGCGGAGCTGCCGAGTGTCGAAGGAGCGTCCGACTGAATGGCGAAGCGCGGAGCTGCCGAGTGTCGAAGGAGCGTCCGACTGAATGGCGATGCGCGGAGCTGCCGAGTGTCGAAGGAGTGTCCGACTGAATGGCGATGCGCGGGGCTGCCGAGTGACGACGACGCGTCCCGCCGAGTGACGGTGCGCGGGGCTGCCGAGTGACGATGGAGCGTCCGGCTGAATGGCGATGCGCGGAGCTGCCGAGTGTCGAAGGAGCGTCCGACTGAATGGCGAAGCGCGGAGCTGCCGAGTGTCGAAGGAGCGTCCGACTGAATGGCGAAGCGCGGAGCTGCGGAGTGATGACGACGCGTCCCGCCGAGTGACGGCGCGCGGGGATGCCGAGTGACGACGACGCGTCCCGCCGAGTGACGGCGCGCGGGGCTGCCGAGTGACGATGGAGCGTCCGGCTGAGTGGCGATGCGCGGAGCTGCCGAGTGTCGAAGGAGCGTCCGACTGAATGGCGAAGCGCGGAGCTGTCGAGTGTCGAAGGAGCGTCCGACTGAATGGCGATGCGCGGAGCTGCCGAGTGTCGAAGGAGCGTCTGACTGAATGGCGATGCGCGGGGCTGCCGAGTGATGACGACGCGTCCCGCCGAGTGACGGCGCGCGGGGCTGTCGAGTGACGATGGAGCGTCCGGCTGAGTGGTGAAGCGCGGAGCTGCCGAGTGTCGAAGGAGCGTCCGACTGAATGGCGAAGCGCGGAGCTGCCGAGTGTCGAAGGAGCGTCCGACTGAATGTTGAAGCGCGGAGCTGCCGAGTGTCGAAGGAGCGTCCGACTGAATGGCGAAGCGCGGAGCTGCGGAGTGATGACGACGCGTCCCGCCGAGTGACGGCACGCGGGGCTACCGAGTGACGACGACGCGTCCCGCCGAGTGACGGCGCGCGGGGCCTCCGAGTGAACATCATGTGCGACTTACTTGACACTCGGTAATGCATAAAAAATTAATTTATTGAATGAAGTCTGTGAAGAATGACTTAGCTGTCTGATAACGCGCGGGGCGGTCGAGCGTAGTAAACACGTCCGGCTGAGTGGCGATGCGCGCAGCTGCCGAGTGTCGAAGGAGCGTCCGACTGAATGGCGATACGCGGAGCTGCCGAGTGTCGAAGGTGCGTCCGACTGAATGGCGATGCGCGGAGCTGCCAAGTGTCGAAGGAGCGTCCGACTGAATGGCGATGCGCGGAGCTGCCGAGTGTCGAAGGAGCGTCCGACGGAATGGCGATGCGCGGAGCTGCCGAGTATCGAAGGAGCGTCCGACTGAATGGCGATGCGCGGAGCTGCCGAGTGTCGAAGGAGCGTCCGACTGAATGGCGATGCGCGGAGCTGCCGAGTGTCGAAGGAGCGTCCGACTGAATGGCGATCCGCGGAGCTGCCGAGTGACGACGACGCGTCCGACTGAATGGCGATGCGCGGAGCTGCCGAGTGTCGAAGGAGCGTCCGACTGAATGGCGATGCGCGGAGCTGCCGAGTGACGACGACGCGTCCCGCCGAGTGACGGCGCGCGGGGCTGCCGAGTGACGATGGAGCGTCCGGCTGAGTGGCGATGCGCGCAGCTGCCGAGTGTCGAAGGAGCGTCCGACTGAATGGCGATGCGCGTAGCTGCCGAGTGTCGAAGGAGCGTCCGACTGAATGGCGATGCGCGGAGCTGCCGAGTGTCAAAGGAGCGTCTGACTGAATGGCGATGCGCGGAGCTGCCGAGTGTAGAAGGAGCGTCCGACTGAATGGCGATGCGCGGAGCTGCCGAGTGACGACGACGCTTCCGACTGAATGGCGATGCGCGGAGCTGCCGAGTGTCGAAGGAGCGTCCGACTGAATGGCGATGCGCGGAGCTGCCGAGTGACGACGACGCGTCCCGCCGAGTGATGGCGCGCGGGGCTGCCGAGTGACGATGGAGCGTCCGGCTGAGTGGCGATGCGCGGAGCTGCCGAGTGTCGAAGGAGCGTCCGACTGAATGGCGAAGCGCGGAGCTGCCGAGTGTCGAAGGAGCGTCCGACTGAATGGCGATGCGCGGGGCTGCCGAGTGACGACGACGCGTCCCGCCAAGTGACGGCGCGCGGGGCTGCGGAGTGACGACGACGCGTCCCACCGAGTGACGGCGCGCGGGGTTGCCGAGTGACGATGGAGCGTCCGGCTGAGTGGCGATGCGCGGAGCTGCCGAGTGTCGAAGGAGCGTCCGACTGAATGGCGAAGTGCGGAGCTGCCGAGTGTCGAAGGAGCGTCCGACTGAATGGCGATGCGCGGAGCTGCCGAGTGTCGAAGGAGTGTCCGACTGAATGGCGATGCGCGGGGCTGCCGAGTGACGACGACGCGTCCCGCCGAGTGACGATGGAGCGTCCGGCTGAATGGCGATGCGCGCAGCTGCCGAGTGTCGAAGGAGCGTCCGACTGAATGGCGAAGCGCGGAGCTGCCGAGTGTCGAAGGAGCGTCTGACTGAATGGCGATGCGCGGGGCTGCCGAGTGATGACGACGCGTCCCGCCGAGTGACGGCGCGCGGGGCTGTCGAGTGACGATGGAGCGTCCGGCTGAGTGGTGAAGCGCGGAGCTGCCGAGTGTCGAAGGAGCGTCCGACTGAATGGCGAAGCGCGGAGCTGCCGAGTGTCGAAGGAGCGTCCGACTGAATGGCGAAGCGCGGAGCTGCCGAGTGTCGAAGGAGCGTCCGACTGAATGGCGAAGCGCGGAGCTGCGGAGTGATGACGACGCGTCCCGCCGAGTGACGGCGCGCGGGGCTGCCGAGTGACGACGACGCGTCCCGCCGAGTGACGGCGCGCGGGGCTGCCGAGTGATGATGGAGCGTCCGGCTGAGTGGCGATGCGCGGAGCTGCCGAGTGTCGAAGGAGCGTCCGACTGAATGGCGAAGCGCAGAGCTGCCGAGTGTCGAAGGAGCGTCCGACTGAATGGCGATGCGCGGAGCTGCCGAGTGTCGAAGGAGCGTCCGACTGAATGGCGATGCGCGGGGCTGCCGAGTGACGACGACGCGTCCCGCCAAGTGACGGCGCGCGGGGCTGCGGAGTGACGACGACGCGTCCCACCGAGTGACGGCGCGCGGGGTTGCCGAGTGACGATGGAGCGTCCGCCTGAGTGGCGATGCGCGGAGCTGCCGAGTGTCGAAGGAGCGTCCGACTGAATGGCGAAGCGCGGAGCTGCCGAGTGTCGAAGGAGCGTCCGACTGAATGGCGATGCGCGGAGCTGCCGAGTGTCGAAGGAGTGTCCGACTGAATGGCGATGCGCGGGGCTGCCGAGTGACGACGACGCGTCCCGCCGAGTGACGGCGCGCGGGGCTGCCGAGTGACGATGGAGCGTCCGGCTGAATGGCGATGCACGGCGCTGCCGAGTGTCGAAGGAGCGTCCGACTGAATGGCGAAGCGCGGAGCTGCCGAGTGTCGAAGGAGCGTCCGACTGAATGGCGAAGCGCGGAGCTGCCGAGTGTCGAAGGAGCGTCCGACTGAATGGCGAAGCGCGGAGCTGCGGAGTGATGACGACGCGTCCCGCCGAGTGACGGCGCGCGGGGCTGCCGAGTGACGACGACGCGTCCCGCCGAGTGACGGCGCGCGGGGCTGCCGAGTGACGATGGAGCGTCCGGCTGAGTGGCGATGCGCGGAGCTGCCGAGTGTCGAAGGAGCGTCCGACTGAATGGCGAAGCGCGGAGCTGCCGAGTGTCGAAGGAGCGTCCGACTGAATGGCGATGCGCGGAGCTGCCGAGTGTCGAAGGAGCGTCTGACTGAATGGCGATGCGCGGGGCTGCCGAGTGACGACGACGCGTCCCGCCGAGTGACGGCGCGCGGGGCTGTCGAGTGACGATGGAGCGTCCGGCTGAGTGGTGAAGCGCGGAGCTGCCGAGTGTCGAAGGAGCATCCGACTGAATGGCGAAGCGCGGAGCTGCCGAGTGTCGAAGGAGCGTCCGACTGAATGGCGAAGCGCGGAGCTGCCGAGTGTCGAAGGAGCGTCCGACTGAATGGCGAAGCGCGGAGCTGCGGAGTGATGACGACGCGTCCCGCCGAGTGACGGCGCGCGGGGCTACCGAGTGACGACGACGCGTCCCGCCGAGTGACGGCGCGCGGGGCTGCCGAGTCGAGAATGCTGTCGCGGAGGCGTCCGACCAGGTGACGGTGCGCGGGGCGGCCGAGTCCAGCATGTCGTCGAGGAGGCGTCCGAACAAGTGACGGCGCGCGGGGCGACCGAGTCGACCATGTCGTCGAGAATGGAGCACAGAGGCGTCCAGGTAACCTGTGTATGAAAAATAACACAAGCTAACATAAAAAATTCTCGAAGTAATTTCATGTTTGTTGAAATGATTTGTGTAAATAACACCCATAGACACCCACTGGGTGTTGGCGTCGTCCATGGGTGTGCCAGGTGCTTGTTGGTTCGGAACCAGCAAGGGTCTAATAGAGTGAAGGATCCGACTGAACTCGTTTGAGTACTGGACCCAAAAGAAGCGGAAGTGTAGTGTTCCGACATGAAAATAAACAACCGAGTGCAGAGGTACACTCGGTGGCGTGGCCTCCGAGTGAACATCATGTGCGACTTACTTGACACTTGGTAATGCATAAAAAATTAATTTATTGAATGAAGTCTGTGAAGAATGACTTAGCTGTCTGATAACGCGCGGGGCGGTCGAGCGTAGTAGACACGTCCGGCTGAGTGGCGATGCGCGCAGCTGCCGAGTGTCGAAGGAGCGTCCGACTGAATGGCGATGCGCGGAGCTGCCGAGTGTCGAAGGAGCGTCCGACTGAATGGCGATGCGCGGAGCTGCCGAATGTCGAAGGAGCGTCCGACTGAATGGCGATGCGCGGAGCTGCCGAGTGTCGAAGGAGCGTCCGACGGAATGGCGATGCGCGGAGCTGCCGAGTATCGAAGGAGCGTCCGACTGAATGGCGATGCGCGGAGCTGCCGACTGTCGAAGGAGCGTCTGACTGAATGGCGATGCGCGGAGCTGCCTAGTGTCGAAGGAGCGTCTGACGGAATGGCGATGCGCGGAGCTGCCGAGTGTCGAAGGAGCGTCCGACGGAATGGCGATGCGCGGAGCTGCCGAGTATCGAAGGAGCGTCCCACTGAATGGCGATGCGCGGAGCTGCCGAATGTCGAAGGAGCGTCCGACTGAATGGCGATGCGCGGAGCTGCCGAGTGTCGAAGGAGCGTCCGACGGAATGGCGATGCGCGGAGCTGCCGAGTATCGAAGGAGCGTCCCACTAAATGGCCATGCGCGGAGCTGCCGAGTGATGTAGACGTGTACAACTGGGTGACGGCGCGCGGGGCGGCCGAGTCACTACGTGTTGATCATGTGTACGCAAATTTCAACCGTGTGTCATCGTATTAGTAGCTCGAACGGAATGTCCGTCCGAGTAAACTGCTGTTCGGAGATGATGACGGACGAGTGACCTGCAAGTTAGTAAAGCTACGAATATATTTTGATGGACTAAGTGTCCGTGCACGGATGCTATTTTGGGGATTATGTACCACGGATGGCCCATTTATGCATGATGACTGACAATTAACACATGGCCAAGATGACGGGCGCTTATGCGTGCATGCATGCACAGTTAACTGACGCGGAAAATGCTCACCTGATGGCACTTAATGGGGCGATTATACCTTGATGAAGCGGCGTCAGCGGAGTTGCCCATTGGTGGGAGCCGTCCTTCCGTTTCCTTATTTCCCGTCACAGAGACGACCGCCAGCGACCGAGAGGCCAGAGGAAGGGGTGCTGCGCGACTGCATCGCGTCGGGCCTTTGACTCCACCGCAAAAGTCGCCGCCGAGCAGTAGTAAACACGAGGGCGGACTCGACGATGGGGCGCGCGTCGCTGGAGGCCATGCGTGTGGGTTTGACGCCGGCGTCATAGACGAACCCGGAGACGACGACGAGCTGCTGTGCGTGAGGGCTCGACGGCGACACCGTACACGAGATCAGAGACGACGGGACGGACCACGCCGGTGGCCATGTGCAGAAGCTCGCCGACGGCGTGGTGGTCGCGTTTCGCTGCTCGGGGAGCTGGAGCTGTGGGTCGTAGCCCGGCCTTGTCGCCCGAGGAACCGGGTCGTCCACCGGTCGTCGTGCTCCGCCGGCCGAGGACCCAGGCCGAGTGTTAGCGGCTGTGCGTGTGTGGGCGCTCGGAGATGACGACGAGCGGGCGACGGCGCTTCATCATCCGGGAACCAAGCCACCTTTGTATGAGCTCGTGTACGTACAGAGGGAAAACAAACCATCGTTAGACCATCGTTAGATCATTGTTTGACTCTAAAGAGGACGAGATGAGATGAGCAACTCCCTGATCCTTTTGTATGATGAGTATTTTGTCTTCGCGTAGATGGAGTGATGTGCAGAACATCCTGAATCGAATTCTCCATCGATGATTGTTGATCAGCGGATGAAGATTGAAGCAAGAAAACCATTTGCATCATGGCTCGGTAGACGCCATGCCCCACGGTGGGCGCCAACTGTCGTGGAACGACTCCGACAGTACGAAGGGGGTAGGGTAAAGGAGCATGATCTACCGAGATGCATATGGGTGACACAGTGGTTTTAGCGAGTTCGGGCCTCTCACGGTGGAGACAACAGCCCTACGTCTCGTGCTCCGGAGAGGCTTAGTTTATCTGTCGAGTGGAATATGAGTATCCTTACAGAGGGTGCGAACCAACCAACCCTTATGCCAGAGGGGAGGGGTGGCTTATATAGAGTGCGCTGCCCCTCATAAGTGACCGGCGTTTAAGGGTCAGATCGTGGTTATAAAGACGTACGTTACTGGTAACGTACAACATAAATGCTATTAATGGTCTTGATGAATGCCTGCCCGTTAGCCTCCCAGGGGCGACGTTTGGGCTTCTGTGGTCGACTGTCTTCTTGTCCTTCCGAGTGAAAGGTATGCGTCGAGTGAAAGGTACCTCCGAGTGTATGTTGTCGAGTGACTTGTATGTCTTGGTGATTTCAGTCAGAGATCTCCTTTCAGCCCTTAAGCTTTCTGGGGTAGTGTCCTTGGGTAGAGCAGGTAGGTCAGGCCTATGACCCTACCCTAGGTACATATCCCCATCAAGGCCCAGCACCAGGAAAGCAGATCGAAGGAAGCCATTCCACATCCCCTTCTTCCGTCACCACGATGGCAGAAAGAGGAAGGAACAACCGCCAAATCAGCACATCCCGATGCAGCGGCGCACTTATTCAAGCAAGAATCGCTAGATCCGCCGCCTCCACTTCGCCTCCACCTTGGAGAAAAAACAGAGAACAACACCAGCGAACACTGCATGCTGTACGCGAGCAGCAGTGGCCTGCAAACTACCGGCATCTCGCCAAAAACTACACCTAAACTACGAGCAGAAACACCCCCCTTCCTTTCCCACTCCGGCCAGCAAAGCCGACGGAGGAGAGAGGAAGGAGGGGGCCGAAATACGGCACCGGGCCGAACCTCCGAGACGAAGATATTGTAGAAAGGAGAAGGGGAGAAGGGGTTGGATTGTGTTACGCCGTGGAGACTGGTTGGGTTCTTTTTATTGTAGAGCGAAAGTAAAAGAGACAAATGAAGAGTCCAAATGATTCACTAATCCATTGCAATATGTGGGAGACCCACTTATATACAAGATGAAGGGGTGTGTTGGGGAGACACCTCTTCCCCAACAGACACCTCCTGGGAGGCATCCCTCCCATACAATTGATCACATGTTTTATTTCACAACACCCCCCCTTGATCAATTCGTCATATGTATATTGCAAACTGAAAACTCCTCCTAAAACCCTGTGGGAAAAATTGAGGAGAAACATTACAATAATATGCCATCGAAAACTCCTTTAAAACCCAGTGGGAAAAAAATATAAGGAGAAACTAATATGGCATATATCCGCACTTGTATTTATATTGTCTCATTAAAAACCTTATATGAGAAACCATCATGGAAAACTAATAAAGGGAAAAAGAGTACAATATAAATGATCTGAAGATCACCAACAGGTTATAACTTGGGATTTTACTCCCCCTGAACTTTGCAAACATCAATGTTGTCTCATACCAATTCCATGAACCTGATTCTGGAATATAAACATTGGTAGAGATATTGCGAATATCACAATAATTTGTTTGCAAATTATCCTCTTACATTTTTGTATATCGCGAGGATAAATATAATCCGTAAGCAATACAAGTGACATTATCTTGGTAGATAATGATAGTTGATTCCAATGAATCTCCACATGATCTCGTATGTGGCCAGTCATTCTGCGAAGCCATGTATATCTTGTCATGCATCATAATTACGGCAGAATGATCACTGGAAGGACCCATTTAGATTCTATCCTGAAGGCTTCCTTCAGAATACTCTTCCAGTAAATCCAGTCTTTGATATGGCATTGTTGGGATTAGATTATTAGCCATTATCACGATATCACACCATGGTCCCATCTGTTGGAAATATGCCCTAGAGGCAATAATAATTTAGTTATTATCATATTTCCTTGTTCGTGATAATCGTTTATTATCCATGCTATAATTGTATTGATTGGAAACTCAAATACATGTGTGGGTACATAGACAACACTGTGTCCCTAGTATGCCTCTAGTTAACTAGCTCGTTGATCAAAGATGGTTAAGGTTTCCTAGTCATAGACATGAGATGTCATTTGATAACGGGATCACATCATTAGGAGAATGATGTGATGGACAAGACCCAAACTACGAACATAGCATATGATCGTCTCAGTTTATTGCTATTGTTTTCTGCATGTCAAGTATCTGTTCCTATGACCATGAGATCATGCAACTCACTGACACCGGAGGAATACCTTGTGTGTATCAAACGTCACAACGTAACTGGGTGACTATAAAGGTGCTATACAGGTATCTCCGAGGGTGTCTGTTGGGTTGGCATGGATCAAGACTGAGATTTGTTACTCCGTGTGACGGAGAGGTATCTCAGGGCCCACTCGGTAATACAACATCACAATGAGCCTTGCAAGCAAATGACAAAAGAGTTAGCCACAGGATCTTGTATTACGGGACGAGTAAAGAGACTTGCCGGTAACGAGATTGAACTAGGTATAGAGATACCGACGATCGAATCTCGGGCAAGTAACATACCGAAGAACAAAGGGAACAGTATACGGGATTAACTGAATCCTTGACATAGAGGTTCAACCGATGAAGATCTTCGTAGAATATGTAGGAACCAATATGGGCATCCAGGTCCCGCTATTGGTTATTGGCCGTAGAGGTGTCTCGGTCATGTCTGCATAGTTCTCGAACCCGCAGGGTCTACACACTTAACGTTTGGTGGCGATATAAGTATAGTTGAGTTGTTATGTTGGTGACCGAAGGTTGTTCGGAGTCCCGGATGAGATCCCGGACATGACGAGGATCTCCGGAATAGTCCGGAGATAAAGATTGATATATGTGATAATAGTGTTTTGATCTTTGGAAGGGTTCCGGAATTCATCGGAAGGGGTTCCGGATGTTTACCGAAGTGTTCGGGTGCAGCAACACTTTATATGGACCAAAGGGGTAAAACCCACGAGGTATTGGAAAGTGCAAAAGGAAGTTTTGCTGCTGCCTTAAGCGGTACTACCGCTGGTAAGGCAGTACTACCGCGTAAGCGGTACTACCACTTGTGTGAAGCGGTACTACCGCCCAAGCGGTACTACCGCTCATGAGCGGTACTACCGCTTGTACGCGGTACTGCTGGAATCCGAGTGGGACTCTTTCCGTGCGGGCCAAACCGACCTTCTGCGGGCAAAACCGACCTTGTGGAGGCTTTCTCTCCAAGTTTAGACCCCAGGGCTCAACATATAAATAGAGGGGCAAGGCTAGCACACGGGATACATCAAGATTTCCCCAAGCCGTGTGCCGGCAACCCTGTCCCTCTAGTTCATTCTCCGTCATAGTTTCCGTAGTGCTTGGCGAAGCCTTGCGGAGATTGTTCTTCACCACCACCGTCACCACGCCGTCGTGCTGCCGGAACTCATCTACTACTTCACCATCGCTCGCTGGATCGAGGAGGTGAAGGCGTCATCAAGCTGTACGTGTGTTGAACGCGGAGGTGCCGTCCGTTCGGCGCTAGATCGGAAGGACCGTGATCGTGATTGGATTGCGAGACGGATCGTGATGAGATCGCGGGACGCTCGGCGATTTGGATCGCGAAGACGTTCGACTACATCAACCGCGTTTCTTAACGCTTCCGCTTAGCGATCTACAAGGGTATGTAGATTCACTCTCCCTCTCGTAGGTGCTCATCACCATGGATAGATCTTGTGTCTGCGTAGGAAATTTTTTGTTTCCCATGCTTCGTTCCCCAACAGTGGTATTAGAGCTAGGTCTATGTGTAGATGAGATATCGAGTAGAACACAAAGGAGTTTGTGGGCGTTGATATTCAGATTGCTTCCTCCCTTGGTCTTTTTTTGTTTCGGCGGTATTGTGGGATGAAGCGGCTCGGACCATCATTACTCGTACGCATATGAGAGACCGGTTCCATCAACTGACATGTTACTTCGTTGCATAAAGATGGCTAGCGGGTGTCTGTTTCTCCCACTTTAGTCGGATCAGATTTGACAAAGGCGGTCCTTGAGAAGGTTGAATAGCAATTTTTGTATCACCGTTGTGGTTTTTGCGTAGGTAAGAATCGTTCTTGCTAGATACCCGCAGCAGCCACGTAAAACTTGCAACAACAATTAGAGGACGTCTAACTTGTTTTTGCAGGGTATGTTGTGATGTGATATGACCAATTACATGATGAGATATATGTGATGTATGAGATGATCATGTATTGTATAGAATATCACGACTTGCATGTCGATGAGTACGGCAACTGGCAGGAGCCATAGAGTTGTCTTTAATTATTTTCGCCGTTTTTGCTTTACTTTATCGCTATGAGTTAGCTATAGTCGTGGAAGCAACAGTCGGCGCGACAACCTCATGGCGACACATTGATGGAGATCAAGATGATGGAGATCATGGTGTCATGCCGGTGACGATGGAGATCATGCCGGTGCTTTGAAGATGGAGATCAAAAGCACAAGTTCATGGCCATACCATGTCACTTATGATTTGCATGTGATGTTAATCCTTTTATGCATCTTATTTTGCTTAGGACGACGGTAGCATTATAAGGTGATCCCTCACTAAAATTTCAAAATAAAATTGTGTTCTCCCCGAGTGTGCACCGTTGCGAAAGTTCGTCGTTTTGAGACACCACGTGATGATCGGGTGTGATAGACTCTACGTTCACATACAACGGGTGCAAGCCAGTGTTGCACGTGCAGAACACTCGGGTTAAACTTGACGAGCCTAGCATGTACAGACATGGCCTCGGAACACAAGAGACCGAAAGGTCGAACATGAGTCATATAGTAGATATGATCAACATGAAGATGTTCACCATTGAAACCACCTCAACTCACGTTATGATCGGACTTGAGTTGGTGGATTTGGATCATGTGTCACTCGAATGACCGGAGGGATGTCATTTTGAGTGGGAGTTTTTAAGTAATATGATTAACTAAACTCATTATCATGAACATAGTCTAATTGTCTTTGCAAATTATGTTGTAGATTACTAGATCGCGCTGTAGCTCCCTTGAATTTTTATATGTTCCTAGAGAAATAGATTTGAAAGATGATGGTAGAAATAATGCGGACTTGGTCCGTGATCTGAGGATTGTCCTCAATGCTGCACAGAAGGCTTATGTCCTTAATGCACCGCTCGGTGTGCCACCCCCTCTAGCGTCGTCTGTAGATGTTGTGAACATCTGACAGGCACGTTCCGATGACTACTTAATAGTTCAGTGCGTCAGGCATTACGGCTTAGAATTGAGGCTCCAAAACGTTTTGAACGTCACGGAACATATGAGATGTTCTAAGTGCTGATATTGGGATCTCAGACTCGTGCCCGTGTTGAGAGGTATGAGACCTCCAACAAGATTCTTTGCCTGCAAGATGATGGAGAATAGCTCAATCGTTGAACATGTGCTCAGATTGTCTGGGTGCTACAATCGCTTGAATCGAGTGGGAGTTGATCTTCCAGATAAGATAGTGATTGATATAGTTCTCCAAGTCACTGTCACTAAGCTACTAGAGCTTCGTGATGAACTATAAAAGGCCAGAGATGGAAATAATGATCCCTGAGCTGTTCGCAATGTTTGACACTGCGAAGGTAGAAATCAAAAAGGAGCATCAAATGTTGATGGTTAGTGAAACCACTAGTTTCGAGAAGGGCAAGGGTAAGGAGGAAAACTTCATGGATGGCAAGTCAGTTGCTGCTCCAGTGAAGAAACCCAAGGTTGAACCCAAACCCGAGACTAAGTGCTTCTATTATGAGGAGAACGGTCGCTGAAGTGGAACAAACCTAGATACTTGGTAGATAAGTAGGTTGGCAACGTCGACAGAAGTATATTTAATATACGTGTTATTGATGTGTACCTTACTAGTACTCCTAGTAGCACCTGGGTATTAGATACCGGTTCGGTTGCTAAATGTTAGTAACTCGAAATAAAAGCTACGGAAGAAACGGAGGCTAGCTAAGGGCGAGGTGACGATGAGTGTTGGAAGTGTTTCCAAGGTTGATGTGATCACCATCGCGCGCTCTCTCTACCTTTGGGATTAGTGATGAACCTAAATAAATGTTATTTGGTGTTTGCGTTAAGCATGAACGTGATTAGATCATGTTTATTGCAAAACGGTTATTCATTTAAGTTAGAGAATAGTGGTTATTCTGTTTACATGAATAATACCTTCAATGGTCATGCACCCAATAAGAGTGGTTTATTGAATCTTGATCGTAGTGATACACATGTTCATAATATTGATGCCAAAAGATACAAAGTTAATAATGATAGTACCACATACTTGTGGCACTGCCGCTAAATGTCATATTGGTGTAAAACGCATGAAGAAACTCCATGCTGATGGATCTTTGGACCCATTCGATTTCGAATCAGTTGAGACATGCGGACCATGCCTCATGGGCAAGATGACTAAGATCCCGTTTTCCGGTATGATGGAGCGGGCAATTGACTTATTGGAAATGATACATGGTGATGTGTTCGGTCCAATGAATGTTGTAGCGGGCGGTGGATATCGTTATTTTCTTACGTTCACTGATGATTTGAGTAGATATAGGGTATATTTACTTAATGAAACACAAGTCTGAATCGTTTGAAAAGTTCAAGCAAATTCAGAGTGAAGTTTGAGATCATCGTGACAAGAAGATAAAATATCTACGATATGATTGTGGAGGTGAATATCTGGGTTACGAGTTTGGTATACAACTTAAGACAATGTGGAAGTTGTTTCACAACTCACGCCACCTGGAACACCATAGTGTAATGGTGTGTCTGAACGTTGTAGTCATGCTCTATTGGATATGGTGCGAACTATGATGTCTCTCATCGATTTACCACTATCGTTTTAGGGCTATGCATTAGAGACAACCACATTCACTTTAAAAGGGGCACCATAAGTCCGTTGAGATGACACCGTATGAATTTTGGTTTGGCGGAAACCTAAAGCTGTCATTTCTTAATGTTTGGGGCTGCGACGCTTATGTGAAAAAGGGTTTTCACCTAATGAGCTCGAACCCAAAGCGGACAAATGCATCTTCATAGAATACCCTAACGTAACAGTTGGGTAAACCTTCTATCTCTGATCCAAGCACAAAGTGTTTGTTGCTAAAACGGGTCCTTTCTCGAGAAAGAGTTTCTTTCGAAAGATTGAGTGGGAGGAAGATAGTACTTGATGAGGTTGTTGAACCTTTACTTCAACCTGAGAGTAGCGCAGCGCAGAAAGATATTTCTGTAGAGCCTACATCAGTTGAAGAGGAAGTTAATGATGATGATCATGAAGCTTTGGATCAAGTTACTATCGAACCTCGTAGGTCGACAAGGATGCGTACTGCTCCTGAGTGGTACGGCAACCCTGTCTTAGAGGTCATGTTGTTGGACAACGCCGAACCTACGAGCTATGGAGAAGCGATGAAGGGCCCGGATTCCGAGAAATGGTTAAGACCATGAAATCCGAGATGGGATCCATGTAAGAAAACAAAGTATGGGCTTTGGAAGTATTACCTGAAGGGCGAAAGGCCATTCAGAACAAATGGATCTTTAAAAGGAAGACGGACATGGATGGTAATGTCACCGTCTATAAAGCTCGACTTGTGGCAAAGGGTTTTTCACAAGTTCAAGGAGTTGACTACGATGAGATTTTCTCACTCGTAGCGATGCTAAAGTCTGTTGGAATTATGTTAGCAGTTGCTGCATTTTTCGATTATGAAATCTGGCAGATGGATGTCAAAACATCGTTTCCTTGATGGTATCCGTGAGGAAAGGTTGTATGTGATACAACCGGAAGGTTTTGTCAGTCCTAAGGATGCTAAAATGTATGCAAACTCCAGCGATCCTTCTATGGACTGGAGCAAGCATCTCGGAGTTGGAATATACACTTTGATGAGGTGATCAATGTTTTTGTGTCTATACAAAGTTTATGAGAAACTTGTATTTACAATAAAGTGAGTGGGAGCACTATAGAATTTCTGATAAGTATATGTGGTTGACATATTGATTGATCGGAAATGATGTAGAATTTCTGGAAAGCATAAAGGGTCGTTTGAAAGGAGTTTTTCAAAGGAAGACCTGGAATGAAGCTACTTAAATATTGGGCATCAAGATCTATAGATAGATCAAGACGTCTGATAAAACTTTCAATGAGTACATACCTTGACAAGATTTTGAAAGAGTTCAAAATGGATCAGTCAAAGAAAGAGTTCTTGCCTAATTTGTAAGGTGTGGAGTTGAGTGAAACTCAAAGCTCGACCACGGCAGAAGAAAGAGAATGGACGAAGGTCGTCCCCTATGCCTTATCCATAGGCTTTGTATAGTATGTCATGCTGTGTACCACACCTGATGTGTGCCTTGCCATGATTCTGTCATGGGGTACAAGAGTGATCCAGGAGTGGATTACTAGACAGCGGTCAAGATTATCCTTAGTAACTAGAGGACTAAGGAAATATTTCTCGATTATGGAGGTGATAAAGAGTTCGTCGTAAAGGGTTACGTCGATGAAAGCTTTGACACCTATCCGGACGACTCTGAGTAGCAGTCAGGATACATATAGTGGAGCAGCCATTTGGAATAGCTCCAAGTGGAGTGTGGTAGCAGTGTCTGAATGTCGCAGACCCGTTGACTAAAGACCTCTCTCACATGCAAAGCATGATCGAACCCCAGAACTCATTGGGTGATAGAACAATGTAAATCACATGGTGATGTGAACTAGATTATTGACTCTAGTGCAAGTGGGAGACTGTTAGAAATATGCCCTAGAGGCAATAATAATTTAGTTATTATCATATTTCCTTGTTCGTGATAATCGTTTATTATCCATGCTATAATTGTATTGATTGGAAACTCAAATACATGTGTGGGTACATAGACAACACTGTGTCCCTAGTATGCCTCTAGTTAACTAGCTCGTTGATCAAAGATGGTTAAGGTTTCCTAGCCATAGACATGAGATGTCATTTGATAACGGGATCACATCATTAGGAGAATGATGTGATGGACAGGACCCAAACTACGAACATAGCATATGATCGTGTCAGTTTATTGCTATTGTTTTCTGCATGTCAAGTATCTGTTCCTATGACCATGAGATCATGTGACTCACTGACACCGGAGGAATACCTTGTGTGTATCAAACGTCACAACGTAACTGGGTGACTATAAAGGTGCTCTACAGGTATCTCCGAGGGTGTCTGTTGGGTTGGCATGGATCAAGACTGGGATTTGTTACTCCGTGTGATGGAGAGGTATCTCAGGGCCCACTCGGTAATACAACATCACAATGAGCCTTGCAAGCAAAGTGACTAAAGAGTTAGCCACAGGATCTTGTATTACGGAACGAGTAAAGAGACTTGCCGGTAACGAGATTGAACTAGGTATAGAGATACCGACGATCGAATCTCGGGCAAGTAACATACCGAAGAACAAAGGGAACAGTATACGGGATTAACTGAATCCTTGACATAGAGGTTCAACCGATGAAGATCTTCGTAGAATATGTAGGAACCAATATGGGCATCCAGGTCCCGCTATTGGTTATTGGCCGTAGAGGTGTCTCGGTCATGTCTGCATAGTTCTCGAACCCGCAGGGTCTACACACTTAACGTTTGGTGGCGATATAAGTATAGTTGAGTTGTTATGTTGGTGACCGAAGGTTGTTCGGAGTCCCGGATGAGATCCCGGACATGACGAGGATCTCCGGAATAGTCCGGAGATAAAGATTGATATATGTGATAATAGTGTTTTGATCTCCGGAAGGGTTCCGGAATTCACCGGAGGGGGTTCCGGATGTTTACCGAAGTGTTCGGGTGCAGCAACACTTTATATGGACCAAAGGGGTAAAACCCACGAGGTATTGGAAAGTGCAAAAGGAAGTTTGGCTGCTGCCTTAAGCGGTACTACCGATGGTAAGGCAGTACTACCGCGTAAGCGGTACTACCGCTTGTGTGAAGCGGTACTACCGCCCAAGCGGTACTACCGCTTGTACGCGGTACTGCTGGAATCCGAGTGGGACTCTTTCCGTGCGGTCCAAACTGACCTTGTGCGGGCAAAACCGACCTTGTGGAGGCTTTCTCTCCAAGTTTAGACCCCAGGGCTCAACATATAAATAGAGGGGCAAGGCTAGCACACGGGATACATCAAGATTTCCCCAAGCCATGTGCCGGCAACCCTGTCCCTCTAGTTCATCCTCCGTCATAGTTTCCGTAGTGCTTGGCGAAGCCTTGCGGAGATTGTTCTTCACCACCACCGTCACCACGTCGTCGTGCTGCCGGAACTCATCTACTACTTCACCATCGCTCGCTGGATCGAGGAGGTGAAGGCGTCATCAAGCTGTACGTGTGTTGAACGCGGAGGTGCCGTCCGTTCGGCGCTAGATCGGAAGGACCGTGATCGTGATTGGATCGCGAGACAGATCGTGCTGAGATCGCGGGACGCTCGGCGATTTGGATCGCGAAGACGTTCGACTACATCAACCGCGTTTCTTAACGCTTCCGCTTAGCGATCTACAAGGGTATGAAGATTCACTCTCCCTCTCGTAGATGCTCATCACCATGGATAGATCTTGCATGTGCGTAGGAAAATTTTTGTTTCCCATGCTTCGTTCCCCAACACCATCTTGATTTCCCCGATGGAATTAATCAAGACCTTTTGTGTCTTGGACATATCTGAGGATAATCCTTACACCAACAATTATACCTTTTATTTGGGGATTGCACTCTTAATAAATTGACAGCAAAAATGTCAGGCCTGACGTAATTTGCAAGATATATGAGTGCTCGATGGTATTCAAATATGGAACTTTAGGTCCACTATCACTTCACCATCTCCCCTCAATCTGAATGGGCTTGTATCCCATGTCAGGTATAATATGACCATAGGTGTCTCTGATATATTCATATATCCATATTGAACTTTCCAATATTTCTAGATATATGAAGACTGATATACATTTATTCCCGAGGGAAATATGCTCAAGCTATGAACTTAGCATCATTTGGTCTGACCCAAATATCCGTCTTAAAATGATTGTGTGTATCTCATATGTCTTGTATAGACAATGATGATAAGATCATCCACATCACTAAGCTGATGTAAATCCAATTCAGGATATATTAATGAATACACATCAACAATCATTAGTATTAGAGTAATCCTTATCAAGGAGTAACTCACTTAGTCGGTTGTACCACACAACTCTCCGACATCTTCAGAGTCATAGAATGACTTCTGAAACTTCACACAAACATGTTGCGATTTATCATTGGATTCAGAATATTAAGCCCTTTCGATGACTTCAATATAAATATCCAAACTGAGTGATCCATGAGAGTATGTAGCCACTATATACATCAACTACATGGATATGTACTGCCAATTCAGTATCGAAACATAATTCCACTCATACCGAGAAGGTATGCTACATCGTAACCGATGTCAGGTCTCTGCGGAAACCCTTACGCTACAAGACTCGCTTTCTCACCATCTCATTTATTTTCGTTTCTGAATGAAAAATCACTTCTCTTCTCTACAGAAGATACTTATGAGGAGCAGGTTTTACTATGGTAAACACCTCTCTTTTGATGACCGAGTGCCACTCTTCCTAATTTGCTTCCTTTCATTTGAACCAATATAAGTGTAAACAACACTCTCCATGGATTTTGGTAAAGGGCCCAAAAGGATTTCAGCAATTCTCAAGAAGAAATTTATGTCGACATATGTAGACTTTTCATATACGATTCTCATGAATCAATATCATTTGTGGAATTCTCGTTACGCCTCTTAACTCCTTGTGATTTCCCACAACAACGGAGTCAAGGTGTTTCGATGTCCCAACACTTAAAAATGTGTGCACAAATGTGTTGGGCTTTGGATGACGCGCATCCGTCAAGTGTCATTCAACCCGAGGTTGAATCACATTTAATGGTTGAGGAGACCATTTCCTCTATTTCCGCGAAAACATATGAGAACTTAATCTCATGTGACCAGAATTCTCCCCCTCTTGCTCTCATCTGGGGATACCAGTGGTTATTAGGTACCTCCACTCAGTCTGGTACTAGATTTTAGTGACACCTTTGTCATCAGTAAATGTATATGGCAGATTATTTGCAATATGTTGCAAATTTCTCATAACCTGAACCTCCAGTTCAGATTCTTAAGTACGTGGACAAAATGCCTACGACATTTCTTATGCATTTTATGACATTCTATGTGGTACATTTCTCCCCCTAATGCCAGATAATGTCCTTATTGCAAAAGCAATCAGCGCACAGGCTGGAAATAACTCCCTCATTAGGGTTAAGGTATTTGACGGATTAACAATCATACCACAGTTATTCCTGACATAGATCCCAAATATATGTGAAGGGCCTTGATGTACACTGGGTGGTGATATCGGTATGCAACCGAATTACCGCAGATGGGAAATACTCCACTGATTTCCACGTACAAACTGCAAGGGTACGCAGTATTATATGCATTTGATCTCATTTATACCAAATATGCGGCGTGTGAGACCGCATGTTACAACAACAACAACAAAATTGGCTCATCACAATTCTGCAATAGTGGCCATGCAATTTTGACTCTCTTTGGGAAGAGATCTAGTCAAACCATTTTGGTTATGTGCACAATGTACTGAATATGACCATAGAATGTTCATGAATCAAATTCAATGTCATTTCCATTCCAATGGAATTATCCCATCTGTAGGATAATTTGCTCTAAATTCGTCAATTTGAGCAATTGTTTCAATAAACACATGGTTTTGTGTGGATGATACACACCTAAGACCATCTTCTAGTTGCGTCTATAAATACCATGAAGTGCTAAAATAACCCAGACAATGGTTGAGCAATCCACATATATTCTTGAATGTGAATCTAGCTCATTTCAAATTTTAAGGTGAGAGTGCCTTCAAATTAATTCCCCTATGGCACGTGCAGTGCACATAAAATCTGACGATTGTCGGGAATATTGCAACTTTGTTGTGGCCAACATAATTATCAATAATCTTTCTAATCGTCCTCATACCAGCCTGATATAAGAGGAAAAATTATTGTGTACGCAACAATATTGAGTATGAATTGATTCATACACTCAATTTCTCACAACTATCATGTCCCATGAACAAGATGTTGCAAATTATACTACATGTAGTAGTACAATTGGCTAATGTTATTTCGGGATAATTAGGAGACTACACGAGATCTCCAAAATTCTTAGGAATATCATTCCACAAGCATATCATCAATGTAGAGGAGTTCATTCTCCTTCTACCGTGCCAGAATATTTTCTGGTTGTCCATTTGAAGTAGAACTTCAAACTTATCCCGTTCAACTCATTCGCCTTATCCAATGAGTTGGTGGTTTGATTCAACCCAATACTTGACAGTTTGGTAATCGTTGGTACGATATTTCGTACAACCATCCATTTGACAAACTTGATAGTTGTCCTTGTGATCATTTATCTTAAATGATCCATCCTTTTGCGAGATATACACTAGATTCTGCTTGTCTTTTTTTCTTTCACTTTACGTCCAACTCCTCGTGGTTCTCTAACCACAAAATTGCTTAGTACTATAAGCACTAGCACAGATTTCAGGTAATGGTTTAACACCCCCTGGGTGTACCCGATGATTCTTCACAAGAAGTTCATCATGTTTTCACCCTGAAATAAAGATGGTATTTCTTTTACCATCATAGGAGTATGTAAAGTGCAGTAAGGACATACAATCAGATCAAGATCTGAGACTGCCTTATCACATAATCTCAACTTGGTGTCGATTTATAGACAACAGAATTATAAGCATCAATAGACTTGAAGTCCTTAATATGAATGAATTCTCATTCGTGTGATGCTTATGACAACATATATCTCCTTAAGGGAGTCCCAAAGGGCAAATGGATATTCATTGTCCATTAAATACTCAGTTTGAAAACCGAGACATTGCAATGTCACATAAATGCAAATATGCACATTTTAGCTATTTACAAATAGCCATGACATTCTCTGCAGGTGGAGTCTCTATGGCGACAGGGCCACAGGTCGACAAAATCATTAATGTCCATGACCCATCTTCAGTAATTACTTCCACCTTATGTCATCACATCGCATTTCCTTTCGAAAAAGGTCAGCCATATGTTGCATGAAATTCTCATGCATTAATTTACCTTTGGTAAATTAAGTACAATGAAAATGCTATGGCTAAGCATAATCATGATCATGGTGATTCTTAGTGACCCATGGAGCAAGCATTCACAAGAAGATAATCACCAATGTGGTGTAGATCTTCAATGTAAGTGTAGTCACCTCAGAAAGGATAAACCATTAATTCCCATAAAACACATAGAGGTAATCAACCACCCAGTGGTGCCTCATTCTTATAGACAGTTTCAATCGATCATAGCCTCCACAACCTTATGTTATTTAAAACACGTGAAGGTAATTACCACGAAGTGGCATAAACCTCTCCGTTGTGCACGAAATTTAATTCGTTGCTGTGATTACATATCATAAGTTGTGTACTCATGGAAGGTAATCACCAAAATATGCAAGTATTTTGCATAATTCTCTTCATAGCACAATGTGTAGCATAGACGCCACTAATGCATGCCTTGGATTTCTCTCCTGATGGAGTATGTGACACTATAGTCACAACCAATGACAAATGCTATGAAATTGACAAGTATTTGGGAAAACATCATGAAGGTAGGCAACAATGGTGTAGGCCTCATAATGGTTATGTCATAAGTTTTGTGCCTTCACTTTGGCTTTGAACACATGAGATAATCACTACTAAGTAGTGTAGACCTCACACTTATGGAGGTTCTCACAACCTTGAGTTAATTAAAAACACATTGAAGGTAATCACCATATGGTGGTGTAGACCTCACAGTTGTGAACGAAATTAATTCGTTGCCATTATGCAATCCATAAGTTGTGTGCAAATTGAAGGTGGTCATATGTCGAAATGACATAATATAGGCCTCACAATAACATTGGAGAATCTGCAATTACGCAGTAGGTACCATTTGTCGATTCCTTGTGACAAATGTAAATTTGACATAGTTAGGCAGTGACATACACTGCACTACCTTATGTTTCCCAAATTTGCAATCAAGTTCCATATTCTATGTGAATAATGGAATCAACATATTGCTTTGCAACAGTATTACTCATGTAATACAAATAAATGCAGAAGTATAAACATACTTGTGCAACATATATGAGGACTTGTGGGGGCCTCAAACGGTCATTTTACATGATGTAAAATGATGCATAATTAACTATTATGCAATTCAGCAAGACCTGATGGTCTATCATGTATATTTGCTCTGAAGCTAGGGCATAAAACGCAAATAACAATAACCATATGGTTATATGCTGAAAATAGCAAGCCTGAGGGCTAAACTACTAAGTCCAACGAGCATGATGACTCGTTTGCAATTTTCAATAAGACTGAGGGCTAAACCTCACGGTCTTATAAGCCCAAGGGCTGAAACAGAAACTGCAGGGACTTATAAGGGATTATTGAATAATCCAATGGCTAATATCTAAAATAGCCACAGAGATAGGCTTCTGCTTCTTCCCCGTGTGGTTAGTTACCAATTCTATGGGGAAAATAACCGCCGCGCCTTGTCGGTGTGGTTCGGCCACACCGGAGCGCTTCATCACACGGCGAACTGGCTGCCGTGGGGTCAAAGCCGGGCCGGAACCGAGGGCTGCGTGCGCATTGGGCACCGCCTCCGCGCAGGGATTCGCGGTCGCCGGCGAGTGCGACGTCGGCCGTGAAGACGCCACCGCGTTGCTACACGGCAAGCCGGCTGCCATGGAGGGTGTCGTCGGTCGCCGCAGCACCGCACATGGGTCGTAGTCGGTCGGACTTACCAGAGACTACTGTGGACGGCGTCGAGCGTCGCCGAGAAAGAATTACGCTGCGGCTGTTCATGCGTCCTCGACGAGGCCACCGCCGGTTTGATGTTGCCGAGCGCCGGAGCGAAGTAGTGGCCGTAGTTGTTGGCTTCGGTCCGCCTGTTGGTCTTGTTCCCAATGGATGCATGCGGAAGCCACAACAGAATTGATTAGCATATTTGTTTAATCAAAATGAGAACAAACGAACGAGACATGTATTGATCCATCAGGATCGATCCCTCTAATCTTTCTTAGAGAGAAGTTTGGCGTCTGTGCAGTCGATCGCTCGTGGATAGCGTGGGTGCTGTTTAGCGCCGCCGGCGACGTCCTGTCTCGCGCCTCCACGCCGGGATGGGCGCCGCCTCGCGCGGGTCTGCCATCGCCGACGCAACACGGAGAACCGCGCTAGGCCGCAACTTCGTCTGATGCGTCCCCGTCGTCGTTCAAGAGGGCCGTGGCGGTGTGTAACCGCCATCGATGGATTGCTCCGTCGGTTCTCAAGAGACACGATCTGTGGATCGTTGATGCTAATCTCAAAAATGAAAATCAAGTTAGCCTTATCCTAATCGATTTCTTCAACGGATGCATGCATGCCTATGCATGCTCCTCTTGACCGTAGACGACTTGATGCGCCGCCGCGTTCTGTGGCTGTGGCGTAGCCGCTGCTCGTTCCACGTGCTGCCTGTTGCCGACGCGATGCGATGTTGTTCGTCGGTCTGGTTCGCACTGCGGAAGGCTGCATGCCCTGGCCGTTGTGCCGTCTTCGTTGTAGCATGCTGCCGCCGGCGACGCAAAGGCTCGTGTCTGATTGAGCCTATGTGCTGATAACATATTGTAGAGCGGAAGTAAAAGAGACAAATGAAGAGTCCAAATGATTCATTAATCCATTGTAATATGTGGGAGACCCACTTATATACAAGATGAAGGGGTGTGTTGGGAAGACACCTCTTCTCTAACAGACACCGGAGGCATCCCTCCCATACAATTGATCACATGTTTTATTTCTCAACACTTTTGATGCGCGTTTCCCTCCCATTTGTTTCCTAGTAGTAATTGGTTGTAGGCCTCATAGGCATACAAGATTGGCACAAGTGCTACTGGTAGGAGTACATCGTTTGGACCTGGTCGTGCCAACTGTGCGAATGCGTGCGGTCACTTGACTTGACGATGTGGTGGCTAATGGGTGGTGGGCCAGATTGCAGCAACTTTTGGCACGTCAGATGTGACAAAAGACACATTCCCATTGTTCCATCCTGCACAGTGCGCATGTGTCGGTAACACCCCGTTTCATCTTACGCAAATTAGTTCGGATCACTAATCAAAATCTAATGGGTTAGTTCATTTGGCCGGATAAAAAAGATGAAAAAAAAACAGATGGATAAAATCTAAAAACAACTAGAAGACTGTCTAATGGAGATTTTAGATGACAGAGTAGACTTTAACATGATTTGTGACAAGAATAACATTGGGTGATATTGAAAATTAAAAAATATTTATATAACGGGCGGCACACTAATAAATCTATTAGTATATACTAAAAGTAATTAACAGGTTAAACAAAATTAAGAGAAATAAACTAGAAATTCCCATAAAAATTAGAGATGTCTGACCATTAAATTTTGTTCCTTTCATGGATACAACAGCAGGAGGGGTGCAGAAAAAAGGGAAGGTGGAGATGCAGCAAGAGATTGGGGATGTGCAGCAACCATATGTGGTAGTGATCCCTTTGGTAGATGATGGTAGCAGCATGGTGCGTGAGGCGGATTTGGTGGCAACCGGCCAAGGGGCCGCCGGTAAACTGACGTGGCCAAATGTGGTGCCCCGTCAGGAGCCATGAATTTCTTAGCGTGGAACTGTCGGGGGTACGGCCAACAAACCGACAGTTCGTGACATGGTGGGACAAGTTAGGACCACCAAGGCTCGTTTGGTCTTTTTATGTGAAACTAGACAAATATCAGAAAAAGTACGTCATCTCCGTGGAAGGTTAGGGCTGAGAGGCTTTGCTGGTTGTGATAGTGTTGGTCTTAGTGGTGGTTTAGCCCTTTTTTGGTGTGATCAATTATGTGTGGATGTTAAAGAAGTTAATGAAAGGTTTATTGATGCGTATATTCGTGAGTCACCAACAGAATCCCAATGGAGACTTATGTGTGTTACTGGAGAACCTCGTGTTGAGAACAGACACCGCATGTGGTCCTTGTTGCAAACTTTAAGAATGCAGTCAGACTTACCATGGTGCGTAATGGGTGATTTTAATGAAGCTTTGTGGTCATTTGAACATCTATCAGTCACACCTCGAGGTGAACAACAGATGCTCGCTTACCGGGATACTCTAGAAGTCTGTGGGCTCATGGACTTGGGATTCTCCGGGTTGCCTTTTACCAATGATAACAAGAGAGAAGGGCGGCGAAATGTCAAGGTCAGATTGGACCGGGTGGTTGCAGGTAATGAGTGGAGAGATCTATTCTCTGATGCGGCAGTAACTCACCTAGTTAGTTCATGTTCGGACCATCTCCCTATTAGTTGTGCTGTGAAAAAGAACCTATAGAGCAACGTAGAGCAAGACATAAGCAATATGAGATTGCTTGGGAACGGGAGCCTAGTTTACATGAGTGGTTCAGCTTGGGCAGAAGCTGGGAATATGGTGCACCTGGGTGACGTACGGCAGGGCCTGCAGCAGCTCATGGACAAGCTCCAAGTGTGGAGCAAGGAAAAATTCTGCAACGTCACACGTGAACTTGAAAAATCTCGCTCTCGGTTAGAGGAATTATTAAGCATGAATGCAGACAGAAGCAAGGTTTTGGTTACCGAATGGAGCAATTTTACCCAGGGGGGCTGGTAAACATGGTTACCACGGTTACCGAGAAATACCGAGCATATTTTGAACGAAATTTATAATTGAATTTTGAATTCAAATTCTTTGAACATAGTATAGATAGAACATGAACTTGTGTTTGCCAAAAAAGAGTTACTAGCCTAGTGGAACGTTGTCTACGCCCGAGCTGTGAGATCACAGGTTTGACTTATGGGTCTTTTAATTTTCATGTTTTGTACTTACATATTCTCAAAAAGGCACAAAAACGTGCAAGAAAGGACACTCCAACAAGTGACCTATTGAAATGGGAAATTGGTTGCTAGCAACACGCCAGAACCAACTCTCTTGAAATAACTGAGATGCTACTATAGTTTATTATACATTGAGCGTTTAAATTCAAAAATTTCAAAAAAATTGGTGTTTTTTGCTCGGTATGGGGTTTTACCGGGGTGCAACGAAATACTCGGTAACCACGGGAAATCTCGAAATTTCGTTCGGTAACAAAAACCTTGGACAGAAGAGAGATAAGGGAAGTATCTGACCATATGAACGAGCTACTGTATCAGGAGGAACTCCTTTGGTTGCAACGGTCCAGAGTGGATTGGCTGCGGGAGGGTGACCAAAACACAAAAAACAATTAGCGCCGGGCAGTCTGGCGGGCGAGGAAGAACAAAGTTAAAGCACTGGTTGATGAGCACGGGATGAGCCATAGTGACTAGGAATCTCTGCAAGGTATGGTAAACTCATATTTCCAGGCGCTTTCTGCAGAGGAGAAGAACTTGGTGCGGGACCCCTTGCTGAATCTGTTTGAACAAAAAGTAACCCAAGATATGAACAATAACCTTTGTGCAGAGTTCTCTGATAAAGAGATTTCAGATAGTTTGTTTCAAATTGGGCCCTTAAAGGCCCCCGGTAAGGATGGTTTCCCGGCGCGCTTTTTTCAAAGGAACTGGGCCGCCATGAAAAAAGATATTATACATGATGTCAAGGAGCTCTTCACAACTGGTGTTATGCCCAATGGTGTCAATGAGATGATCATAGTGCTAATACCGAAGGTACCTACCCCCGCACGCCTCATAGATTTTCGCCCCATCAGTTTATGCAACGTGATTTATAAAATTGTGGCTAAGTGTCTTGTGAACCGGTTGCGACCCATCCTAGATGATATCATATCTCCTTAACAAAGTGCCTTTGTCCCGGTCCGTTTGATCACTGACAACGCTCTCTTGGCCTTTGAGTGTTTGCATTTTATTTAGCCGAAGAAAAATCCAGAAAACAGTTTTTGTGCATGTAAACTTGATCTGTCCAAGGCGTATGAACGAGTGGATTGGGATTTCTTGAAGCAAGCGATGGAAAAGTTAGGCTTCTCTCGCCAGTGGGTACATTGGATAATGTCGTGTGTTACCTCGGTGAGAAACTCTGTGAAATTTAATGGAGCCATCTTGGATTCATTTGCACCGTCGCGTGGGCTTCGGCAAGGTGATCCCTTATCCCCATTTTTCTTCCTCTTTGTTGCTGATGGCCTCTCTGCCCTCCTTACACAAGGTGCCATGTCAAATAATTCCGAACCAGTAAAAGTATGCAGAAGAGCTCCGGGTGTATCACATCTGCTTTTTGCGGATGACACATTGTTATTCTTTAAGGCCAACCAGGACCAAGCTGCCTTTATAAAAGGTGTGACACATAGCTATGCACAAGCTACATGGCAACTCATTAATCCTCAAAAAAGCTCTATAAAATTTGGAGATGCATGTCCAGTGGAAGCCCAAGCTCAAGCACGCCAGATTCTTGAGGTACAGCAACAAGATTTCTAGGGAAAGTACCTTGGACTCCCGACCCTGATGGGAGGATGCACCGTGGTAAATTTCAGAAGTTACAGGAGAGCCTGGCATGGCCTATACTGGAGTGGGGAGAAACTTTATCACAAGCCAGGAAAGAAACCATGATCAAGTCAGTGGTACTGGTGATACCTATATATATAATGGGTTTGTTTAAACTGCCGGCTTCGGTCTATGAAGATCTCTCTCGGTTAGTCAGAAACTTTTGGTGGGGAGCTGAAAGGATCCATATGGTTGACTAGAGGGGGCGGGTGAATAGGCAATTACCAATTTTTAGCTTTTCTTAACAAATTAGGGTTAGCAACAAAATATGTTGTCTAGATGTGCAACTAGGTGAGCAACCTATATGATGCTAACAACAATAACAACACAAGCAAGCAAAGGAAACAACACAAGTAAAACTTGCACAAAGTAAAGATAAGAAGTAACCACAAGTGGAGCCGGTGAAGACGAGGTTGTGTTTCCGAAGTTCCTTCCCTTTGAGAGGATGTACGTCTCCGTTGGAGGGGTGTGGAGGCACAATGCTCTCCAAGAAGCCACTAGGGCCACCATATTCTCCTCACGCCCTCACACAATGCGAGGTGCCGTGATTCCACCAGTGGTGCCCTTGAAGGCGGCGACCGAACCCTTACAAACAAGGTTGGGGCAATCTCCACAACTTAATTGGAGGCTCCCGACACCACCACGGAGCTTCACCACAATGGAATGTGGCTCCGAGGTGACCTCAACCGTCTAGGGTGCTCAAACACCCAAGAGTAACAAAATCCGCAAGGGATTAGTGGGGGGAATCAAATTTCTCATGGTGGAAGTGTAGATCGGTGCCTTCTCAACCAATCCCTAAAGAATCAACAAGTTTGATTGGCTAGGGAGAGAGATCGGGCGAAAATGAGCATTTGGAGCAACAATGGAGCTTGGGGAGGAAGAGGTGGTCTTCTGGGAGAAGAAGACCCCTTTATATAGTGGGGGAACAAAACCAACCGTTACCCAGTTTTCAGCCCGCACAGAGCAGTACTACTGCTCGCGTGAGCGGTACTGCCGCCCTGGCGATAGTGCACGAAGTGCAGTGCAAAAGAGCGCGGTAGTGCCGCCAGAGCGGTACTACTGCTCTCCCCAGCGGTACCGTAGTACCGCTGGGGTTGCGACACAGGGCACTCGGAGAGCAGAGCAGGATAGAAGGGGAGAGGGAGTGCCGCACCAGCGGTACTACCACTGCTGACAGCGGTACTACCGCCTATGTGCGGTACTGCCGCTCGGCTACCGCTGAGGAACTGGGGAGGGCACAGAGAGCTGGGCCGCGAGCGGAAGTGGCAGCGGTGGTAGGTGCGGTACTACCGCTCCTACTGCCGCTGCTACTGCCGCTTGCCCGGTCGGGTCAAACGGGGGGCAGCGGTAGTATGCCAGTGGGACCACCGCTGGACTACCGCTGAACCCGACACGAAAAATCGTGCCCCGAATCAAGACGGTAGTACGAGCGGTACTGGGGGCGGCACTACCGCTTACAAGCGGTACTACCGCTGTCAGCCGCGGTACTACCGCTGGCAGCACTCTGAGCCCTCCTACGTAACGGAAAGCGAAACTCCAAAGAAGCAGAAAGGAATGAAGGGTGCAAATGAAAGTGTGTACGTGTTGATTCCACCCAAACTTTTCCGAAGCGGACCCCCTCTTGATAGTACGGTATTTCCTATGACTCAAGACCACCGAAAATGAAACGAAGGAAAATAAACCGTCTTCACTCTAATACATTGAGGGGCATCAATCGTCTAGTGCCAACTAATGGAATATCTGCAATGCTCAATGCACACGATTAGTCCGCAAAAGCATTGTCATCAATCACCAAAACCACTAAGGGAGAAATATGCCCTAACAATCTCCCCCTTTTTGGTGGATTGATGTCAACACGGGATTTGCACAAGGGATAAAACGAGATAATAAGCAAACCCAACATCTACAAAATATAGACGGGCTCCCCCTAGATGTGTGCACTATTTAGGTATGCTTTTGGAATGCAAAGCACACACACTAGGATCAACACTCCCCCTATATTTTATAGACCGGCAAAACTTGCATCAATAACATAAGAGAGAAATACAAGGATGCAAGGAATAGGATGTGAGCATAAAGATAGGGCACAAGCATAATATCTCACAAACTAACATAGTACTGAACATAAAGATAGGATAAGATAGCATATGTCTTACACCATATGACTAAGATTCCAGGTCTCACAAACACAAACCAAAGCAAACGGACGATAAAAGAGTTCACGAGAGAGAAAAGCAACGCAAATACGACACACTCGTGACTCGGCAAATCCCTAAAGTCTCTCCCCCTTTGGCATCGAGACGCCAAAAGGGCAAAGAGTGCTACAACGATCACAAGTGATAGCAACACCGGAGATCCTCATCATCAATACTCCCCGTGGTCGCTCGAGTCCTCATCAGCAGCAGCCGCAGTGGTGGTCTGATCAACATCTGAGTCCGTGCAGTGACAGTGCTGAGTGGTCCACTCCTCCTCATCAGTGATCCGATCCTCTGACCCACTGGCAACCACGACCCCAAGCTGCCTCATGATGAGCTTGTCACAACCTCGGGATTTCTTCTCTGCCACATGTGCCATGTACTGCCCATGAGCCTCCATACAGAATAGCTTCTTCATCTTCAACTTGAGCTTCTTAGCCCAAGATGGCTCCACTCCAGCTGGCTCGTAGTCAGGCTCGTTATCATCATCAACTACATCCTCATCCATAGGAGTCTCCGACCCCGGAACAGGAGTGCCCCAGTTCTCCTTCTGTCTCAGTCGAACGATCTCATGAGAGATCAAGTCACCAGTCACGAGCATCTCATCAGGGTAAGTGAAATCCCATGCCTTCTCAATGAGCAACATCAGGTAAGGACCATAGATGGGACACTTGCGCTCAGTGATGGCGGAAAGAAGCTCCGACCACATGATATGAGAAACATCCAAAGATTGCCCCGTGTTTGCCTCCTTCTCATTCTGACAGAAGAGCAGCAAGTCCACTAGGTAGGAGTGTACCTGATCCAAGTTCCCAATCCGAGGGAAGAGAGTGTGCCTGAAAATGCGATGCAGGATGTCCAGGAAAGGGCTAAGCTCATATGTCTTCTTCTGGGTGGTTGGAGAAACCTTCAAAGTGATGTAGGGCCAGAGAGCAGACTTGTGCGTAGCACCCGCCTCCTTGTGAGGACGGAATCCAACCGGGTTGTCAAGCCCCTTATCCTCATAGCCCAAAAGTTCCATGAACGCCTTCCACTTGACAGAAAGTAGCTTGCCGTTGGTCAGCCAAATCAGAGTCCTCTCCACATCAGTACCTAGGTGAACCGTGGCATAGAACTGAGCCACGATGTCTACATCAAAATCCTTGTTGAACTCCATAACCTTGATGATGTCTAGCTGATTGCACAGCTCAAGAGACTCTCCAAAGTACGGCATGTCCTTCTGCATATGAGGGATATCAATGGTTCTGACTGACACAAACAGATTCTTCTTCGCTTTGAGCACATCCAGATAGATAGAGCGCTGTTGCTTGGTCCAGAAGGGATGATTGACAAGAGCTGGATCTTGCTCGTGACGGTATGGGTTACAGCGGCGAAACACACAAAACTCCTTAGCATTCATCTCAGTCACGGACTTGACCTTCTCCTTTGGCTTGCTTGCAACTTGCTTGGTTCTTTGCATTGGCTGAACACTTGAAGTTGCACCGGCATCCTCAGAAGTGCGATAGCGCTTGGAACCCCCTAGACGCTCTAGATTCTTGCGACGGGCCTGATGCCCATCACTGCTATCACCTGGAACCCACAACAAAGAGCGAGGGAAAAGCAGGTGTAAAACATTGCATAAGCCAACAAAAAGGAAACAAAGTGAGTTGAAGGTCGGTACGAGGGAAGTAGAAGTTGATAGCCCTGGGCGGTAGTACCGCCCATCAGTAGTGGTAGTGCCGCCTATAAGCGGTAGTACCGCTCCAGAGGAGCGGTAGTACCGCCCGAGGCGAATGTCAACGGTCTGACCACAACCGCGGCTAGATCCGGTACTACCGGGGATGCCAAATCGAAATTCCCTCCAACCAAACTTCAATCCACCTATTCTAGCAGTCTTCTACGTCCTACTCAAGCCTCGATTTGAACAAAAAATCGAAGAATGCCACACGCATTGCCCTAGAACCTAGATTCAAAAAGTAGAACCATAGGAGAGGAAAATGGAGGCAATACCGGCATCCATGGCAAGAGGAGAAGGTGGGGAACGATCCCACCGGACGGAATCGCGGAAGACGGCACGGAATCGGCCGCCCGACGGCGGCCCACCGGTGCTTGTTCATCGCCTGTGAGAGGAGAGGGTGTGGGAGAGACGATTGGGTATGGGGGAGTTGGAACTCCCCCTGCCCGAGTCATAACCCCCCCAACCCGCCACAGAGCGGTAGTACCGCTCAGAGGAGCGGTAGTACCGCCCCGGTACTACTCTGCGGCAGGAGGCCGGGTAGTACCGCTCGAGCGGTAGTACCGGGGTGCTGGGGCGGTAGTACCGCTTACAAGCGGTAGTACCACCCAGACACCGCGGTAGTACCGTGCAAGCGACAGCAAGCAAGATCAAGTTAAAAAGGGGTGGCTTATGCAAATTTAGAGAGGTTGAGGATGAGATGGCTTGGGTTGGAGACTCGAAACACCAGCAAATGGGAAGAGACACTCCAAGGTCAAAAGAGAGAAAGAGAAGCAAACTTGGACTGACTCAATGCACAACCAAAGTCCTAACGACTAGATAAAACCAAATTGGACCAAACGAGTAACCAACTCTCAAAGAGAGGGCGGTGGCTGAAGCCACCTATATTTGAGTCAATTGGTATGGCACCGCGAAGATTTTAACCTTGGGCCCATGACCAAAACTCATCTTTGAAGCACATGAACCATCAAAAATGGCTAAAGTGAAAGACTTGATCAATTTATGCATAATGGGGGGAGGGAGAGTTCATTGAGAGAACAACACTCCCCCTATGTCCATGCCTACATCTAGAACAAGATAATCATGATAAATGTGGTGGGGTGTGACGAAATTCAAGACACGTTGCTCGAATCAATGATATTTAGCTCATGCCTTAACTCGCGAAATCTTGATTCATCCAATGGCTTCGTGAAAATATCCGCTAGTTGCTCTTGAGTGCCAACATGAATAATATCAATCTCCCCACGCTTGACGTGATCCCGGATGAAGTGATGGCGAATCTCAATGTGCTTCGTCTTGCTATGTTGCACTGGATTGTAGGAGATCTTGATTGCACTTTCATTGTCACAGAAAAGAGGCACTTTGTCACAAATGACACCGTAATCCTTTAAAGTTTGCCTCATCCATAGTAATTGTGCACAACAACTTGCGGCGGCTACATACTCGACCTCGGTGGTGGAGAGAGAGACACAATTTTGCTTCTTCGAAGACTAACTCACCAAAGAGCGACCAAGGAATTGGCACCCTCCGGAAGTTGACTTCCTATCCACACGGTCTCCCACCCAATCCGAGTCCGAATATCCCATGAGATCAAAGCTTGCTCCTTTGGGGTACCATAAGCCAAAGTTTGGGGTATGAGCCAAATATCGAAAGATTCGCTTGACCGCCACAAAGTGACTTTCCTTAGGCACGGCTTGAAACTGTGCACACATTCCCACACTCAACATGATATCCGGCCTAGATGCACAAAGGTAAAGCAAGGAATCAATCATGGAACGGTATACCTTTTGATCCATCGCTTTACCATTGGGATCGATGTCGAGTTGGCACTTGGTAGGCATTGGAGTCTTGGCTGGCTTGACATCTTCTAGCTTGAATCTCTTGAGCATGTCTTGGGTATATTTGGCTTGGTTGATGAAGGTTCCTTCTCTTCTTTGCTTGATTTCTAATTCAAGAAAGAACTTCAACTCTCCCATCATAGACATCTCAAACTTCTCGGTCATGAGTGCGGCAAACTCATCATTGAAAGCTTTGTTTGGAGAACCAAAGATAATATCATCAACGTATAGTTGGCATATGAACAAATCCCCTTTAACCCTCTTAGTAAAAAGAGTGGGATCGATTTTCCCAATTTCAAACACACGGTCTTGCAACAACTCGGTAAGGTGCTCATACCACGCACGTGGGGCTTGTTTAAGGCCATAGAGTGCCTTATCGAGCTTGTATACATGATTGGGGAACTTGGGATCCTCGAACCCCGGGGGTTGTTTGACATATACCAACTCATTAAGGGGACCATTAAGAAATGCACTCTTCACATCCATTTGATGCAACTTAAAATCATGATGAGATGCATATGCAAGCAACATATGAATAGATTCAAGACCTGCAACGGGAGCAAAGGTTTCACCGTAGTCGATACCCTCGACTTGGGAGTAGCCTTGTGCCAACAATCTTGCCTTGTTTCAAGTGACAACACCATTCGTATCTTGCTTGTTCTTGAAGATCCATTTGGTTCCAATGAAATTATGATTTTCCGTTGGCCTTGGCACCAATGTCCACACTTTGTTGCGCTCGAAGTTGTTGAGTTCATCATGCATGGCTTCAAGCCAATCCGTGTCCTCGAGCGCCTCATGTACCTTTTGGGGTTCAACACAAGAAACAAACGCGTGATGCTCACAAAAGTTTGTTAATTGTCTACGAGTGGTTACCCCCTTCTTTAAGCTTCCATAGACATTCTCCAAGATATGTTGTTGATGCTTGAGTTTGGAAGCAATCTTGGCGGCATGACGTTCCAATAGTTCCTCCGAGGTCACTTGAGGAGGATCATCTTGAGCACCTTGAGCGTCATCTTGAGCTTGCTCTTGATCTTGAGCTTGCACTTGATCTTGAGCTTGCTCGGTATCGTGATCTTGATCTTGGGCATCATTTGGTGCATCACCATCATCTTGAGGTTGATCTTGCCCTTGATCTTGATCACTTGGTTGAGGGCCTTCGGTTTGTTCTTCGGAAGCGTGTGGGTCAATGGTTGGTGATGGCTCCACTTGCGTAGAGCATTGTCCTTCTCCTTCAGCCACAAGGGGTTCCTCAATGGGGAGTATTTGACCAATCCCCATTCTTCTTATGGCTTGGGGAGGAATTTCATCACCTACATCACAAAGACCACTTTGCTCCACTTGGGAGCCATTATTTTCATCAAACTCTACGTTACACATCTCCTCAATGAGTTCGTTGGACTTGTTGAGGACACGGTAAGCATGAGAGTTTGTAGCATAACCAACAAATATGCCCTCTTGAGCTCTAGATTCGAATTTAGACAAACGAGTACCTTTCTTGAGAATGAAACACTTACATCCGAACACCCGGAAGTACTTGAGGTTGGGCTTGTTACCGGTAAGTATCTCATATGGAGTCTTATTCAAGCCTTTGCGGGGGTAGAGCCGATTGGATGCATGACATGCGGTGTTAATGGCTTCGGCCCAAAAGTTGTACAGAGACTTGAATTCCGCCATCATGGTCCTTACCGCGTCCATCAACGTCCGGTTCTTCCTCTCCGCTACACCATTTTGTTGAGGGGTATATGGTGCGGAATATTGATGCTTGATCCCCTCATCACTAAGAAACTCATCCAAGGTGTAGTTCTTGAACTCGGTACCGTTGTCACTTCTAATCATCAATATCTTTGCCTCATGTTGACGTTGAGCTTCATTGGCAAAGTCGATGACGGTTTGTTGGGTCTCACTCTTCCTCTTGAAGAAATATACCCAAGTGTATCTTGAATAGTCATCCACAATCACCAAGCAATACTTTCTTCCCCAAAGACTAACAAAGGATGGAGGTCCAAAGAGATCCATGTGAAGGAGCTCCAAGGGCCTCTTCGAGTAGATGATAGTCATGGGTCGGTGAGCCGTCTCATGTAGCTTTCCTTCGATACAAGCACTGCAAGCACGATCTTTGGCAAAACTCACATTTGTTAGTCCACGAACGTGATCCCCCTTGAGGAGACTTTGCAAAGATCTCATATTGACATGGGCTAGTCGGCGATGCCAAAGCCACCCCACATCAACTTTAGCCATTAGGCAAATCGCGGTCTTAGTGGGTCGCTCCGAGAAGTTAACCACATAGAGACCGATGTCGGCATGCCCAACAAAAGCTACTTTAAGAGTCTTGCTCCACAAAAGGGCCACGGTATCAAGGTCAAAGAATGTGGCAAAGCCCATAAGTGCAAGTTGACGAACGGAAAGTAAATTGTATGCAAGGGTCTCAACAAGCATGACTTTCTCAATTGATAAATCATGAGAAATCACAACTTTGCCAAGACCCAATACCTTAGATGTTGAGGCATCATCGAATTGAACATGGGTGGGCATAGATGAGCTTGGTCGCATGTCCACCACCAAATGCTTGCTCCCGGTCATATGATTTGTTGCTCCACTATCGAGCAACCATGATCCTCCACTGGAAGCAAACTCCTACAAGAGATCAATGCTTGGTTTTAGGTACCCATTCTTGAATGGGTCCTTTGATGTTAGTAACAAGGGTCTTAGGAACCCAAATAGACCATTCAATATACTCATAATAAGAACCAACAAATTTTGCATAAACATGTCCATCACTAGCACGGCATAAAACATAAAAAGGGTTAAAGTCGCCGGCTTTGTTCGGAGTGGGATTTCCCTTCTTGACATTTCCACCCACCACCTTGTTCTTCTTCTCCTTATGAGCACCCTCTCCCTTCTTGACGAATACCTCTTTGAGAGGGAGAGGTTTCTTGGTCTTGTTATTGTTCTTCTTCTTTGACTTGGGTGCAAACCCGAGCCCTTCCTTTGCCACAACCTCCTTTTGATTGCTCAAAAGGTCATTTAGGTTCTTCTCACCTTGTATGCAAGTCACAAGACCTTTCTTGAGTTGCTCTTTCAACTTGGCATTCTCCTCCACAAGATGCTCATGCTCACAACAAGGGTTAGTAGCAATGGCATTATCAATTAAAACGAACGGAGGACAAGTGGCTATTTCCATTGTTAGCTTCACTTGGAGTTGATCATGAGACTCTTTGAGAGAGCCATGAGCACTCTTCAAAACCTTGTGGGCTTTGTCAAGTAGCTCAAACTCCTCCTTAAGTCTAGCATGGCAAACTCCAAGGTCAACCTTGTCGGATTTGAGCACACGAGTAAGAACTTGAGCATGTTCAAGATCTTTCTTTAGTTGAGCAAGGTCAACGTTGTGTGACTCCTCAAGAGCCAAACGAAGACCTCGCTCTTCCTCAAGAGCAATGGAAAGATCCGCAATCTCATCGGCATAATCACGACTATGGCCTTGCAAGTTAGTGATAGTCTCTTCGCGGGACTCAATGATATCATTGGCCTCACCCAATTGTTCCAAGAGAGCAACAAAGTGCTTCTTGGTCTCACCTTTGAGCTTACTCAAGAACTTATCAAACTCGTTCTCATCAACCTTTTCCATCTCACTATCATCCACACAATCCAACAATGAAGGTGTAGTAGTGGTAGTGGTTTTGATGTTGGAGGTTACCTTGTTGATACCTTTGGCCATGAGGCATTTGGCAATGATGTTTTCATTGGGGGCGCCGAAGAGAGACACCTTGGTTGGGGAAGAGGTGGCAATGGCCACGGTGGCCATTGCTAACACTTCACCACTTGTATCATCATCATCATCATCGGAGTTGCACTCTTCTTGTGCCACCAAGCCCTTTGGAGGTGCCTTCTTGTTGAAATTGTTCTTGTTGGGGAAGGACTTGGCCTTGTCTTTGCGGATGGGCTTGCCACCATTGTCCTCCCTCTTCTCATATGGACAATCCGCCACAAAGTAACTCACATTGCCACAATTGTAGCAAGTTCTTACTCGTTGCTTGCCCTTTGAATTGTTCTTGGAGGAGTTGGGCCTTGAGTTTCTCTTGTTGCCCCAAAATTGCCTTGACGCAAGAGCCATGTGCTCGTGGTAAGCATATTTGGTGTCTTCGAGGCAACTCTCTTCTTCTTCTTCCGGAATACCCTTGGCCTTCAAAGCAAGGTTGGGTGAGGCTTTCTTTGACCATTGGACACGAGCTAGAGCATTGTCGGCGGTCTTGTTCATGATGTTCATGGCAATAAACTCATCAAACACTTCATGGAGGACATGGCCTTGTTGAATGGCATGATGGCCTTGAGAAACTTGCGCTTGATCCAATTATCATCCGTATCCTTGCTCCCATGATCTTGAAGAGCGACCGCAAGAGTTGTCAATCTCCGGTAGAGATCCCGAGGATCCTCATCTTCATTCATCACAAACTCATCGGCCTCATCAAGCACCACTTCAAAGTTGGACCGTTGAATGCTTGAGCTCCCCTTGTACAAAGATATAATGTGTTCCCAACAATCCTTTGCACGGGAGAAGGGGCGCAAGTGAGCTAGATCTTCGGGAGGCACTGCGGATTGGAGGATGAACAATGCGGAGTGATTGTATTGATTGTCCGCCTCTTCTCTCGGAGTGAGGTTGCTTGGGTCATGTGGATAGAAGCCTTGCTCGATGATTCTCCAAAGATTTGTTGAGCTGTGATTCAAATGAGACTTGATACGAAAAACCCAATTAGCAAAATCACCCATCACAAGCTTAGGAGGAGGACCAAGGTTGTTAATATGCGGTGTAGGAACCGGTCCTCCATAGACCGGGGGAGGGGGAACCGAGGCGTAGGTTCCCGTCCCATTCTTACCATGAGGGGAAGAGGTTTGAGTGCCTTTAGCCGCTTCCTTGCCGGAATTGGCCTCCGACACCGATGCGGTGGGATTAACCACAAGCAAAGGATCGGGAGTAGACTTCAACCCCTCAAGGAGTTCTTTAAGCATGGACTTGACCTCGGCCGTCATAGACGTCTTAAGTGAAGCCATAGCTTCATTTAAGTCGTCTCGGGTGACCGAGTTCAACTCCACGGCCTCGGGCACATCCTCATCCCGATCCCCGTCGTCAACCATACTCTTCGGGTGGTGAAACCCTTAATAAAGAGACGAGGCTCTGATACCAATTGAAAGGATCGATATGGTTGACTAGAGGGGGGGTGAATAGGCAACTACCAATTTTTAGCTTTTCTTAACAAATTAGGGTTACCAACAAAATAGGTTGTATAGATGTGCAACTAGGTGAGCAACCTATATGATGCTAACAACAATAACAACACAAGCAAGCAAAGGAAACAACACAAGTAAAACTTGCACAAAGTAAAGGTAAGAAGTAACCACAAGTGGAGCCGGTGAATACGGGGATGTGTTTCCGAAGTTCCTTCCCTTTGAGAGGAAGTACGTCTCCGTTGGAGCGGTGTGGAGGCACAATGCTCCCCAAGAAGCCACTACGGCCACCGTATTCTCCTCACGCCCTCACACAATGCGAGGTGCCGTGATTCCACTAGTGGTGCCCTTGAAGGCGGCGACCGAACCTTTACAAACAAGGTTGGGGCAATCTCCACAACTTAATTGGAGGCTCCCAACACCACCACGGAGCTTCACCACAATGGAATGTGGCTCCGAGGTGACCTCAACCGTCTAGGGTGCTCAAATACCCAGGACTAACAACATCCGCAAGGGATTAGTGGGGGGAATCAAATTTCTCTTGGTGGAAGTGTAGATCGGGGCCTTCTCAACCAATTCCTAAAGAATCAACAAGTTTGATTGGCTAGCGAGAGAGATCGGGCGAAAATGAGCTTTTGGAGCAACAATGGAGCTTGGGGAGTGAGGGTGTCCTGGACTAGGGGGTACTCGGGCTGCCGGCCTATCTCTCGTGGGCTGGGCTGGTGGGCCGCTCTCTATTCGTCGATGAAAGGCCGGATTGTGGGCGACCCCGTGTATCAGAAGAAAACCTCCGAAGACTTGGCGTCTCCTCCAAGGAATAATTGGCGTGGCCGGCATGCTTATCCCCTGATGGTAACCGACTATATGTAACCCTAGGACCCTCTAGTGTCTATATAAACCAAAGGGTTTAGTCTGTAGAGGATCATCATATCCATTGCCTAGGGTTTTGCCCATCCGATCTCGAGGTAGATCAACTCTCTAACCTTCATACAAACACATCAATACAATCTAGCAGGACGTAGGGTATTACCTCTTCGAGAGGGCCCGAACCTGGGTAAATCGCTGTCTCTACGTTCCCTGTTACCCATTGATTCCTAGACCTACAGTTCGGATCCCCTACCCGAGATCTGCCGGTTTTGGTACCGACATTGGTGCTTTCATTGAGAGGTCCGCCGTGGGTCATCAGGGATCAATGGCTCGCCTAGTCATCAGCAACAGCGCTAGCCGCAGGGACGCTTTTGTTCCCGGCCAGCTCTTCGCGTTCGGTAGCGTCATGCTACATGCCGATCCGGCCGGTCACCTTGGCCGGGTCAACGGCTTCACCCCCGACCAGGAGATCAGGTTCGGAAACTTAGAGTTCGTCGCCGACTCCCGGGGAGATCTTATCCTCACGGGGTCCTCAGCCTCGCCTGAAGGACCAACAAATCCTGAAGCACCGACTTCAAGTACGGCCAACCCCAGTACCGGGACGGCCGCCGCTTCGGATCCAGCCTTGAGCACGGACCTAATGTCCGCGATCGGCTGTCGAAGATCAACCCCGGCCGAACATGACTACGGGGCGAATTCAGACGCCCCCGTCACGGCCATATTGCGGGTTGACCCCGCAAACTGCCAGAGCTTGGAGCCGGCGGATCTCTCGTTATTAAACGAGATACTAGATCGGATCCAGGCCCTTGGAATCACCGATGGCCAGTCCTCGGTCTACGATCAGATCGGGTTTAAGCCCGACGACAGGGAAATTCGCGCCCCTGCAACCACTCACTTGATCACCACTATCGAAGGCCCTACGGAGGGCTCACCCCTTCCCTCAGAACCGGAAGCGCATGAGGTGCAAGTTTCCGACCAGCAGGCTTCGTCCTCCAGCTTGGTAGCCGAACTCCGTTCCGGAGAGGGTTTAGGGACGAAGTCTGGTTCCGCACGCAATTCCGGATCCATGCACCCGCGCCCGGCCAATTATCCAAAGCTCGGCGCATTGGATTCCATGTCAATCCAAGACGCGCGCCGCCAAAACTCCAGACTCACACTCCGCTGGGGTCAAATTTTTTATCCCGCCCACCCCCCACGTTGAGTACTGTCCAGATAACTCAGGACGGCCCGACATATGGGACCTAATGTACGTAAAGCAGCAACCCGAAGAGACAGTTCGGCACTTCTGGGCCAGATTCCTTATCGTCAAAAACAAGATGATGGACGGCTACAATAAGGACATTCTGGAGATCTTCCGACAGAACTGCCGAGACGAGGGCCTCTTAAACGCCCTCGCCCACCGCCACATCCAAAATTTCCCTCATTTATCGGATCTGGTGTCCAAATACTGCGCCATGGAGTATGCTTGGCAGGATCAGCTCGAGCAAACGGAGTCAATCCGTACAGAGGAACCAAACCGAGCTCGGGCAAAACGCGCACACCCTCGCCGGACAACCCAATACGAGCCATCCGAGAAAAGGATGAAACCCCTGACAAGATCCAGAATGGTCCATGACGAACTGCTGGATAAACCATGCCCCATACACTCCGTCCTCCTCAACACAATCCCAACCCACAGCCTTCGAGCTTGCTGGGTGGTCAGGCAAGTCGCCAAGAGCGGCGAAGTCATCCTCGGAGGCCCGTACTGAAATAAAAGTCCAGCAACGCCCTTTGATGATGACGCCGAAGTCTTAACAATCTACGAGACGTATTCCTCGAAGAATCAGAGGAAGAGAGCCCTTCGAGAGCTCGCTCAAATTCACCATGTGGCAAAGACGGACTCATGGACAGACATACCCATCACTTTCAGTGAACAAGACCAGCTGAGGTCCTGCCCTACTTGAGCTGCTGCCGCCCTTGTCCTTGATCCCAAAGTGGATGGATTCCGACTCCAAAAGGTGTTAATGGACGGCGGTAGCGGGCTAAACCTCATTTACGAGGACACCTTGGACAAAATGCAGTTTGACAGATCCCGCATCGAGCAAAGTCACACCACCTTTCGAGGGATCATCCCCGGAAAGGAAGCGCGTTCTAGTGGCCGAGTAGCTCTTGATGTGGTCTTTGGAACTCCCGAGAACTACTGATCTGAAGAACTGCTTTTCCACATCGTGCCCTTTCGCAGCGGCTACCATGCCTTATTAGGGCGCGATGCCTTCGCACGATTCCATGAAGTCCCCCATTACGGGTACATGAAGCTTAAAATGCCAGGGCCAAACGGCGTGATCACAATAATAAGTGATCCGGACAGAGCTCTTCGGGCCGAGAACAAAACAACATCCCTCGCCCTCAAAGCGTTGTCCGAAGCCCTCGCAGCTGAAGAACTGACCGTGCTTTGCTCAATGGTGGATAAGGACGACGTAATCCTCGACAAAAGGCCCAAATTCACGTCCTTCAAACCAGCGGATGAAATTGTCAAATTCCAAGTGCACCCAACAGATCCCCACAAGACGGCGTCCATTGGAGCTCAGCTGGACCCCGCGGTCGATGAAGAGCTGCGCAAATTCTTGCGTGAAAACTGGGATATCTTCGCCTAGCACCAGTCAGACATGCCAGGGATCCCGCGTAGATTAGCCGAGCACAGCTTGAACATCATTAAGGGTTTCAAGCCAGTCAAACAGACTCTGCGTCGGTTTTTCGAACCCAAGGGTCAGGCTATGGGCGAGGAACTGGCAAAGTTGCTCGAAGCCGGATTCATCAGTGACATCAAACATCCAGACTGGTTGGCCAATCTGGTCATGGTACCAAAGAAGGATAAGTCCTGGCGGTTGTGTGTCGATTTCAAGGATTTAAACAAGGCCTGCCCCAAGGATCCTTTCTCCTTGCCCCGCATAGACCAGATCATAGACGCCACCGCCGGGCATGAGTCACTGTGTTTCCTCGACGCTTACTCCGGATACCATCAAATTAAAATGAAGGAGTCCGACCAAGCGGCCACTGCATTCATCACTCCTTATGGGCCATTCTGTTTGAACACAATGCCCTTCGGGTTAAAGAACACAGGGGCTACATACCAGCGCATGATTCAAACATGTTTGGAAAAAACAAATCGGCAAAACAGTCGAAGCATATGTGGACGACGTGGTTATCAAAACCAAACACGTCAGCTAGCTGGTGGACGATCTCCGGCAAACCTTTGATAATCTTCGGACTTTCGATATACGGCTCAATCCGGAAAAGTGCGTCTTCAGAGTGCCGGCCGGTAGGCTGCTCGGATTCATCGTTTCCCATAGAGGAATAGAAGCCAACCCAGCGAAAATACGAGCACTGTCCGAGCTGGCTATCCCCACTGAGCTCAAACACGTCCAGAAACTTGCCGGCATTGTTGCAGCCCTAAGCCGCTTCATCTCACACCTCGGAGAAAAAGCCTTACCGCTATATAAATTGCTCAAACGGACAAAGAACTTCGAATGGACCAGTGAAGCGGCGGCAGCACTCGAAGAAAGAAAAACTCTACTGGCCAGCAACCTGATCTTGACAGCACCCAGCCCAGGCGAGCCAATGCTAGTATATATCTCGGCCATGAATCAGGTGGTCAGCGCGGTTCTCGTCGTCGAACGAGAGGCAGACGGTCACAAGCTCCAGGTGCAGAAACCTGTGTACTACGTATCTGAAGTGCTCACTCCGTGTAAAACGAGGGACCCGCATTATCAGAAGATCGCCTACGCAGTTTTCATGGCATCCCGAAAGCTCCGCCATTACTTCCAGGAGTGCTCGGTTACAGTGGCATCCGAAGTACCACTGAATGACATAATCAATAATCGAGATGCCACCGGCCGCATAGCCAAATGGGCTAAAGAACTCCTCCCCTTCGAAATCATATATAGACCACGTCGAGCTATTAAATCTCAGGTTTTGGCTGATTTCGTTGCGGAATGGACGGAAGTCGAACTCCCTAGGGAGTACAGTACATACTCGCATTGGATGATGTACTTCGACGGCTCCAAAATGCTCGTCGGGCTGGGGGCTGGAGTGGTCCTCACATCCCCCACTGGCGACAATATTCGGTACATACTCCAGATCATGTACACCGACTCCAACAACGCAGCTGAATATGAGGCTCTGCTACATGGACTTCGGATTGCGGTGTCAATGAGCATACAACGGCTCGAGGTACGGGGAGATTCTAATCTCGCCATCTCTCAAGTCAACAGCGAATTCGACGCAAAGGACCCGAAAATGACAGCATACCGCAACGCCGTCCTAAAAATCTCCGCCCGCTTCGAAGGACTGGAATTTCACCATATACCTAGAGACAGCAATCAAGCTGCCGATATCCTTGCTCGAATGGGCGCCAAGCGTGACTGTGTCCCTGAGAACACCTTTTTAGAACAACTCTTCAAGCCGTCCATAGTGTGGCAGGAGGATGCACAGGGCTCGGAATCCAATACCGCAGGAGAGCTCGTCCCTCCGCCTATCGAACCAGACGAAGGAATTATCGGGGGCTCGGCAATTGAAATGACATCTTCGGCTCACGAAGTCATGGCGGTAATTGCGCCATGGACCGAGCCCTTCCTCGCCTACCTCCTCCGCCAAGAATTACCGGCTGACCAGAATGAGGCAAGGCGTATCATTCGACGATCTAAAGCCTATAAAGTCCACGAGGGGGAACTATATAAGAAAAGCACTACTGGCGTCCTCCAGAGATGTATATCCGAAGAGGAGGGAAGGCAGCTCCTGGCTGAGATTTACGCTGGCATGGGCGGTCACCACGCGGCAGCTCGGGCCTTGGTCAGCAAGGCTTTCCGAGCAGGGTTCTTCTGACCCACTGCCCGAACAGACGCCCAAACATTGGTCCAACATTGCGTTGGATGCCAGCTCTTCGCCAATCAGAGCCATATGCCCCCCACAGCCCTTCGGACGATACCGATTACTTGGCCTTTCGCGGTCTGGGGGCTGGACATGGTCGGACCACTTAAAGGGGGGACCAAGAAAAAGAAATATCTACTCGTCATGGTAGATAAATTTACTAAATGGATTGAGGCAAAACCGGTAACTTCAGCCAAGTCTAAGCCGGTCATCGATTTTATATCCGGCGTCGTACACCGTTACGGTGTCCCCCATGGCATAATAACGGACAACGGATCCAATTTTACCACCCAGGAAGTCAAAGACTGGTGCGCTAATTTAGGCATTAAGCTTGACTACGCCTCGGTGTATCACCCACAGTCTAATGGACTGGTCGAGAGAGCTAATGGACTGATCTTGAGCGGCATCAAGCCCCGTTTGGTCCGATCTTTAAAAGAATCCGACTGCCATTGGGTGGAGGAACTTGACTCCGTATTGTGGGGCCTACGCACCACTCCTAATCGATCCACGGGCTACACACCATTCTTCATGGTGTATGGGGCAGAAGCCGTCCTCCCCAGCGACCTTATTCACGACGCCCCTCGGGTGCATATGTATGAAGAAAAGGAGGCCGAGCTGGATCGGCAAGATGACCTGGACGCCCTGGAGGGCGAGCGCGACATAGCTCGGGCTCGTTCTGCTTTTTATCAGCAGCAGGCCAGACGTTATCAAAGCAGGGAAGTACGGGCGAAGTCCTACAGCGTCGGCGATCTAGTATTGCGCCTCCCGGAGAAGCAGAAGCATAAGCCGTCGCCCAAATGGGAGGGGCCCTTCATAATCGATCAAGTACTCGCGGGCGGAGCATACCGTCTCCGCGACCCAAAGGACGACCGCCTCGAACCAAACCCTTGGAACGCAGCTCGGCTATGGCGTTTCTACGGCTAGCCCCGCGACCTCACCTTGTTCGGTTTATCCTTCTAGGATTTATATTTTTCTAGTCAATAGTCTCTCCCGGGTTGTGTTCGGATATGCCGAATTACGTTAAGTTTTTCTTCGGCGAACATCTTTGAATGTCCACACGCTGTTACCTGGGGGCTTCTTTTACGGACCCCATCATATTTTATTTATGCAATCATCCATCTTTTCGAGTTTTGCAACCTTCCCGCATCGTTCTAAAGCCACTATATGCATTAATTTGACTTAAGATTTTGCCAAGCTGGGTTGCCTCGGTCCTGTGTTTACCCCCTACGTTCCCGATTGTTCGGCTAGGGAGTAAAGGGAGCACCTCTATGATTGTTATGTCCGGATTTCCCGGGTACGTACCTCAGACGGGTGAAGCCAAAAGCTAGCGTTCTTAAGAACACAGTTGGTTGGCCACGGGGGAAGTGAAAATAATTGGTACCTATCGCCAAGTTTCCGGGGTATTTTCCTGAAGTAACCATCCCCGTCTACTTCGGGTATTCGGTTATCCATCCACGGCTAACGTGGTAACCCGACGAAAGGGACCCATAGCGGAACTATTTTCGTCGGAAGATGTTTCTTACGTTACACAGTAATATAACATAACTCCCCGAGCACGTTTTTGTCTGTTTGCACCACATGGCCGGATTGCCTCGTTCTCCGAAGTGTTTCCGGTGTTTTCGGATCACATAGTAGGAAACACTCTTCGGCCCCTGGCCGAGGAGGCGGAAGCCGATGGCTGGTTAAGACAATGTTCTACGCACGGTTTGGAGACTACTTGATGTAAAGTACATAGATACATAGAATCAACCAGTTAATCTTGATCAAGACCATCTATTATGGTCTCCAGAGCACAATCTACTTGGGACAGCCGAGCTGCGGGCATAACCTGGTCATATACCAGATGCACGGGCCCTTCCTGCCCATCTGGCCCTACTGGCCCAACCCTAGCTAAATGCTCCGGTTCCAGCTTGGTGAAGTGGGTCTTGATCATCGCCCAAGCTTCCCGTGCTCCTTCACAACACGATGACGTCTTCCATAGCTCAAAGCGGCGCCGAGCTCCTTTGAATCGATTTGTGAGCTCGGCCATCCCTTCCGGAGCCACTTTGCCAGGCCACAGTGCTTTGAACATGCTCTTAATGGCTTTCCGGGCCCGCTCGTGCACGGCGGATACCTCCTTCAACAGGTCCCGCCCAAAGGAGACGGGCTCCTCTTCGGGGCGTCCGGTTAGAAGAACTACAATGAGACGTGGCATTGTTCATATTGATGTCTACTACGTACAGTCTATGGGCTGAACATACTGGGTCGCACTCACCGAACATGCCCGCTTTCAGTCTCTAGTTCTCCTCTTAGGATAGGGTCAGTTGAGTTTTCAAACTTTTGATTTCTTGTGCCTGTTGTTCGCCTTCCGCCTTCAGCTTATCCCTCTCCTCATAACTTTGGGAAAGCACCCGGTAGCCAGCCTCTTGATGTGACTCCGCATACCTTTGAGCTTCTCTGGCAATATCCAGATCCTTCTGCAGCTGATTTATCGACTCGGCTGCTATGGAATCATCTTTCATTAGCAGGGGTGTTCCATCAAATTTTTAAACAACTTTTGAGTTCGGCACTTACCATGTGCCTCTCTGGTGAATTTCTTCACACCCTCTAGCTCGGCTTTCACAGACTCTAACTCTGTTCGCGCCAGCTTGAGGTCTTCGGACAGCTTTTTGTTTTGCTCCCGAACAGTCTGCATAATAGCATGGCATTATAAATATCAAACCCTTAATTCGGCCGTCCCGCCCAAATCAAGGCTCAGGGGCTACTGGGTTAGATACTAGTTGTCAAAACAAATACCATACCTGCACATTAGCAGACATGAGCTTTACGGCCCCTTCAAGTCCCATTCGGGCAGCGCCAAGGTACGCGTCTACCAAACTAATTAAGGGCATTAAACTCCTGATCCGAAAACGCGGAGTGCCGAAGTGACGCCTTACGCCGCCGATGATTCATCACACTTTCAACCTCGGAGTTAGTGACCGAGACGCCACCTGAGTCCTCGGGATGTTGGTCCTCGGCAGGGACTCCCGGAGTAACTCCGGCTACAGTTGGCGACCTCGGGTTTGAGTCACCCCTCGGCGCCTCTTCAACATCCCCAGCCGAGAGTGGTTCCACATATCGTCTACAGGACACCGTGGAGAAAATTATTGGCATATTCGGTGGATGTCGAAGATAGAGGTTGTGATGGTACGGCGGATGCGTTACCTCTTCGGGCGGGGCGCAGATGATGTAGCTCCCGTGGGGGCCGCGCGTCTGGTCACCCCACGACTACTCGTTTCTGGGGCCGCTGGTGCCGCTCTTGTGGCTGTTCGGCGCGACGTGCGGCGGCCCTTGGGAGTAGGTGTTAGTGTATTCGGGGCAGCAGCGGCTGAGTGTTTCTTTCGAGAGGAAGCCTGTTGGCCACTTACAGCGAAGGAGGGAAGCGCCCGGGGATGATCGGCCAAAAGGGCCACCTTAGAACCATCGAGGCTCTCCTGGTAGAAGACCCCCTCCTCGAAATTAATCGATGTTTCAGGGTCATCATGGAACCCAGGATCATCGTCACGAGAGTAATTCTCCGGTTGAGGAGCAGGGCAGCTCACTATCTCGATCCAGCGCCTCCAGTTCTGTTCGGACAGGATAGGACTCTGGTTAAGAAAAATTTGGGATACCGTCCGAGCTATAAAACGTGGTCGGACTCACCATTTCAATGGGTTTGTAGCTCGAGAAGCCTTCCTTGGGCTTTAACCGAGCAAATTCCTGCTCCTCTCCCTTGAAGAGATCGGCCAGTATGGCCACCATCACCGACTGGTCGGCAGGTCCCATCCGTGTGTACCGGGTTGCATCATCTTCCCCGTTGTAGCACCAAAGTGGGTGTATTCTCTGTTGGAGAGGTTGGACGCACCGAGCAATGGCTGCGGCCATAACGTCAATAATGGTTAGCCCGTTGTGGGCTAGCCGCCTCACTTGAGCGGCCAGCCGAGTTACTTCCGCGCTTTCCTCTTGAGAAGGACTCTTCGGGCGCCAGTTGAACCGCTTCTTCGGAGGGACCAATGAGAATTCGGGCAGCCCCCTCCGGACTGGATCAAATAGGGGGACGTCTTCGATATAAAACCATTCCGAAGTCCACTCTTCGGCATATTTCTTCGGAGTTCCTACGGGGTATCCGGTTCTGGCGATACGCCATACTTCGGCCCCACCGACCTCGTAGATTGTCCCTCCTCGGGTACGAGGGACGAGGCAGAAGAACTTCCTCGACAACTCGAAGTGGGCCTCGCAGCCCAGGAACATCTCGCAGAGAGCGACGAAGCCCGATATATGAAGAATTGACCCTGGGGTAAGGTGGTGGAGTTCAATACCGTAAAACTCTAGTAGACCCCTCAAGAAAGGATGAATGGCGAAACCCATCCCTCGCAAGAGGAAGGGCACGAAGCACACCCTTTCCTTCCCGTGGGGGGAAGGAAAGTTCTCTGCGAGGGCCTCCCCATCTGCGGAAGTTAATCCGGGATGGGTGGATGCGAGATCTGAAGCAGGGAGATATGAGCGTCTCGAGCCTGCGCAAACGCATGAGGGATACGGAGCAGCTCGCCCAATCACCTTGACGGGGGCCGTGAGGGCGTGAGGAAGAACCTGGGACGCTCGCCATTGTTTACTGGTCGCGACCTCGCGAGGACATAAGGAAGAATGGCAGGGGGTGGATTGTGTCAACCTCCGCGCCTTTGGCCTATTAAAAGGGCATTGACTCCACCCGAAAGAGGGGTATTTTTGTAAAAACCCATTGGGCCACTCGCATTCCGTGGGTGCGCAGAAATCGAGGGTCGTCATTTGATTCTGGGCGAAGAAAAGCGGTATGACGGGCCCCATAGGGCCTCGCCGAACGGAGTATTCTTCGGCAACCAAGCTATCGGTGGCCGAACTATTTTTAAACCAAATACAGGTAAAGGGAGGAACTCGCCACCCAAGCCGAAGACTATTGAAGCATGAAGCTGCCGAAGACTGTGAACCTCGGCATTGGAGGCTAGTTCGGGGGCTACTGAGGGTGTCCTGGACTAGGGGGTACTCGGGCTGCAGGCCTATCTCTCGTGGGCCGGGCTGGTGGGCCGCTCTCTATTCGTCGATGGAAGGCCGGATTGTGGGCGACCCCGTGTATCAAAAGGAAACCTCCGAAGACTTGGCGTCTCCTCCAAGGAATAATTGGCGTGGCCGGCATGCTTATCCCCTGATGGTAACCGACTATATGTAACCCTAGGACCCTCTGGTGTCTATATAAACCAGAGGGTTTAGTCCGTAGAGGATCATCATATCCATTGCCTAGGGTTTAGCCCATCCGATCTCGAGATAGATCAACTCTGTAACCTTCATACAAACACATCAATACAATCTAGCAGGACGTAGGGTATTACCTCTTCGAGAGGGCCCGAACCTGATTAAATCGCTGTCTCTACGTTCCCTGTTACCCATTGATTCCTAGACCTACAGTTCGGATCCCCTACCCGAGATCTGCCAGTTTTGGTACCGACAGGGAGGAAGAGGTGGTCTTCTTGGAGAAGACCCCTTTATATAGTGGGGGAACAAAACCAACCGTTACCCAGTTTTCAGCCCGCACAGAGCAGTACTACTGCTCGCGTGAGCGGTACTGCCGCCCTGGCGGTAGTGCACGAAGTGCAGTGCAAAAGAGCGTGGTAGTGCCGCCGGAGCGGTACTACTGCTCTCCCCAGCGGTACTACCACTGGGGTTGCGGCACAGGGCACTCGGAGAGCAAAGCAGGACAGACGGGGAGAGGGAGTGCCGCACCAGCGGTACTACCGCTGCTGACAGCGGTACTACCGCCTATGTGCGGTACTACCGCTCGCCACTGCCGCTCGGCTACCGCTGAGTAACTGGGGAGAGCACAGAGAGCAGCGCCGCGAACGGAAGTGGCAGCGGTGGTAGGTGGGGTACTACCGCTTACAAGCGGTTCTACCGCTCCTACTGCCGCTGCTACTGCCGCTTGCCCGGTCAGGTCAAACGGGGGGCAGCGGTAGTATGCCAGTGGGACCTCCGCTGGACTACCGCTGAACCCGACATGAAAAATCGTGCCCCGAATCGAGGCGGTAGTACGAGCGGTACTGGGAGCGGCACTACCGCTTACAAGCGGTACTACCGCTGCCAGCCGCGGTACTACCGCTGGCAGCACTCTGAGCCCTCCTACGTAACAGAAAGCGAAACTCCAAAGAAAAGGAAAGGAACGAAGGGTGCAAATGAAAGTGTGTACGTGTTGATTCCACCCAAACCTTTCCGAAGCGGACCCCCTCTTGATAGTACGTTATTTCCTATGACTCAATACCACCGAAAATGAAACGAAGGAAAATAAACCGTCTTCACTCTAATACATTGAGGGGCATCAATCGTCTTGGGCCAACTAATGGAATATCTGCAATGCTCAATGCACACGATTAGTCCGCAAAAGCATTGTCATCAATCACCAAAACCACTAAGGGAGAAGTATGCCCTAACAGGAGCCAAGAACGATAAAAGGAAAACACACTGGAGATCGTGGCAGAAAATCACAGAACCTAAGGGTGGAGGAGGCCTTGGTTTTCGTGATTTCTGTATGTTCAACCAAGCACTCTTGGCGCGGCAAGCATGGAGACTCTTAACTCGCCCGGACTCGCTATGTGCAAGAGTTCTCAAGGCGAAATATTATCCTAACGGTTCTATTGAGGACATGGTTTTTGCAGGAAATGCGTCGTCTACGTGGAAAGCTATTACATATGGCGTGGAACTCCTAAAGAAGGGCATCATATGGCGCGTGGGGAACGGCGAGCAAATCCGGATATGGAGGGACCCATGGATCCCTCGCCCATACTCCTATCGCCCCATCACTACGCGGGGCACGTGCCGTCTACGGCGGGTGGCGGAGCTCTTGGATGACCAGGGGCGGTGGGACACGGAGCTACTTCGACAACACTTCATGCCCCTGGATGTCCAAGCCATCCTCCAAATCAAAGTGTCGCCACGCCGACTGGTCGACGACGTTCTGGCTTGGGCTCCAGACCCCAAGGGCAACTTCAGCGTCCGCAGCGCCTATCGGCTAGCCCATGAGGACAAGCACCGCACATCTTTGTGTGCCACGAGCAGGGCACCGGAAGGGACACGTGCTGTCTGGGACACTTTGTGGGGGTGCCCTGTTCCCCCAAAGGTATGAGTATTCACGTGGCGGGTCGCCATGAACTCCCTTGCTACATACGCAAATCTAAAACATCGTAATATTGTGGTGTCTGACACATGTGTCATCTGTGGCTTGGAACGAGAGGATACCTTCCATGCTATGTCCAAATGCCCGCTTGCTCAACGCCTTTGGCGATCCATGGGGGAACATTGGAACATGCCGAGGCTCGAGGACATCCAGAACATGGGGTCAGAATGGCTACTCCAACTCCTACATCAGTGCCCGCCAGAACAACGACTACAAGTATTAATGACGTTCTGGCGGTCCTGGCATGTCCGCAATGAACTGACCCACAACAAGCCGGCTCCTCCGATAGATGCATTCACACGCTTTTTGTGCAGCTACATCGATACACTACTGTGCATCAAGCAACATCCTGATGCGGACATGGGCAAAGGTAAAATGGTGGTCTCCTATCAATGTCACGGACCGGGTCCATATGAGGTGGACAGGGACATGGGCCGGGCTAAGCAATGGGGCTGACATGCTAATGGAGAAGCCCAAGCTGTTGCTGCTACTATATAAGGAGATGAGCTGTGCCAGGAGAAGGGCATCGAAGATAAATCAGACCGTAGCTGAAGCTACCTTATCCCCTTCCTCTGCTCTCTCTCTTTCTCTACTCCGGCAGCCGCCGTGGAAATCTACCTCCGTCCCATCTCAACTCTGTTCTTGGCTTGATTCTTCTTGTGTGACACAAGGGAACCTGCTGGACCGTGGCATATCACAGCACACGTCCTGCTGGTCACTCTAGCAGCCAGAGGGAGATCGACCAGCTGATCGACCGGCCTGGACATTGGTGCAAACCACCAGTGGGATGGACTAAGCTAAATGTGGATGGGGCGCTTGTTGAAGAGATCGGTATCGGAGGAGCGGGGGTGGTCCTCCGTGATGATTCAGGCAAAGTCATTTATTCTTCCTGCCCATATCTCAGGTCTTGTTCGTCGGCGTTGGAGGCGGAACTTGCGGCATGCATGGAGGGAATCAGCATAGCTATGGCCTGGAGTACTGCTCCTATGATACTCGAAACAGACTGCATGGTCGCTGCTCATATGCTCATGGAGACGGAAACAAATAGATCATCATATGCATCCTATGTAGGGGAGATTAAGAGATTACTTGCGGAGGTAGGTGAACATGCGATATCACATGTTGTTAGAGAGAGGAACAAAGTAGTCCATGCTTTAGCTCGTATGGGGAGGGCAGACCAGCGTACGGCTGTATGGCTATGGCATGGTCCGGACGAGATTGGCACTTTGTGCCGAGCAGATTTTAATGCTCCTACTTAATCAATGAAAGCTAGGACAATCATCTAAAATATGTATAATTATATTTTGTTAATAAACTAAATAAAAATGATAATTATTTAGAATAGGTTGCCCGCGCATGTCGCAGGCCACTGTTCTAGTTAATCTAACAGTATTGACGAGACCAATTCTTGTTTAACGGCCAAACAAAAAATGTTAAATCCTACTTTGAGTACATCACACTGGAAAAATGTTTAATTCTTACTTTCAGTAAATCACACTGACTAACAACTGATGCTAACAACCGTGTATCATTCTATGTGGTCACGTGGGGGAGCAGTGTCGATTTGGAACATGGTGGCGTCCTTTGAGTCTGTTCCAGATGAACTGTGCTACATTCAGCACCGACTACTGCCTACCCGACCGGGAATACACGCTGTGGCCAGCCTCTACGGGGGAACAAGAACCGGGAATACAGGGAAGTTCAGATCCCCAAAGCATGCCAACGGACTGGATAAAGTCCTACCAGGCGCTCGTCCATCGTTGAGCTTTTTCGGATTGCAACCGGCCTTCCACGATAGGCCACCAAGAGATCATCCACATGAGAACAACAATTACTCAATCAGAGAGGTTCTTGAAATTTTAGTCTTCGTAACAAATGCAAAAATGAGGATCAATTTTTACCCTAAACTGCCAATACCGTGTAGAATTGGTTCCTCGCCGCGGTATTCCTGGTGCAACCTGGTTTTGCGCTGACGTGGCACCATGGAGGCGGTATTGGCCATGGTCACCTGGCTTCTCTCTCTTCTCTCCTGACTCCCCCATGCAGCGTCCTCCCCTCTCTCGTTCGCTTCTGTGTAAGCAAGCCACGTATTTTTTGCCAAATCTGGCCCTTTTCAGCGACTTCAACCACATCTGGCCCCTGGGCAAAACTAATTCGGAATCTGGCCCCTGGGGTCGGCGCCACACCGCATGGCGTCGAAGTTGTACATCTCGGCGCCATACTAACCGGCGCCGAGATGTACATGTTCGGCGCCATATTTGTGTGGCGCCGAGCAAATCTGACCCCTAGGGTTCCTGTGGGCCCTCTGGGGTCGGCGCCACATAACATGGCGCCGAACATGGACATCTCGGCGCCGCTTAGTATGGCGCCGAGATGTACAACTTCGGCGCCATGTTACTTGGCGCCGACCCCAGGGGCCAGATTCCGAATTAGTTTTGCCCAGGGGCCAGATGTGGTTGAAGTCGCTGAAAAGGGCCAGATTTGTCAAAAAATATGCACGCCACCGACGCACACGTGATGCTGCTGCTCCTCTCCACCGACGCCCACGTGCCGATGTTCCTCTCCACCGACGCCCGCGCGCTGCTATTCCTCACTACCGATGCCTGCATGTACTTGCTGCTTCTCACCACCTTCCGCCTCTCCTCGGCCTAGGCCAATGCTTCCTCCTCTATGCCACCAGAGCCACACCTCCTCGACGGGTTCCACTGCGACATGAGCACACGCGCCGGCTTCCGCCTCCCTAACCCTGACCACCCCATCCGTGCATCGGGAAGCTAGTAGGAGTGTGCGGCGGCGTCCGTCTGGTCCGCCATGGCGTTGGGCAGCCCCACCTGGCACCTAGGCATCAAGCATGGCGGCACCGACAAAAACCGTGACACGCCGCGGTGCGGCCCCTGCCCCTACTCCTACCCAAGGTTTTGGCTTCCGAGGGCTTTTCTTTCCTATGGGGCACCAAGATTTCCTATGAGACACACAAAATGGAGCAACAAGAGAGCAGGGAAAGATCATCTTGGCGAAACAGGGCACATGCTGATCCTCACCCTTTCTTTCTTTCTTGTCTCTCTTTCACTCACTATATTTTCACCTATAGGCTAAACCAATATACAAGTCACACAAGGAAGGAAGAGGATGGAGGAGGGATGCTCATTTCATCTCGATGCTTCTAAAGTCGAGGATGGCGGTCCTGAGCCCCATGAAGCTGCTGCACTTGCAGTCCGTGCTCCTGGGGAGCCCAAGGCTGCAGCTGAAGCACAAGCCGACGCCCAGGCCGACGCCTGCGGCCTCCGTCTTCATGGGGTCCTCTTGGATCGGGGGTCTGATGCATAGCATAGATCCAGGTTGAGATCGGGGCACTTGAGCGGCTTGCCCTGGCCCCAGTCAATCTGGGTGTCACGGTGATCATGGGTGCTGGCCGCCACCTTGGGCTCCCTCGCCGCCTCAAACGATATGGTTATGGGTATGTTGGACGCGTGCTCGTTGATCGCCCGGTGGGTCACCGGGTCGATCCCCCGGCTCGTCAGCCTCCTCCTGATATGCGTGTTCCAGTAGTTCTTGATCTCGTTGTCCGTCCTCCCCGGCAGTCTCCCGGTAGAAATAGAAATCTTAGGTTGAATGTCACCAAGGTTATTTAATTAATTTTGATATTATTATGTTCGTACCCGTTTGGACCGTGATGTGCAAGTGGAAACTATAGGTTCTATCGTCGATCGATAAGGCAGCCAGCAGAGAGAGAAATCTTAGTTGACTTTTACCATGGTAATTTAATTAATACTAGGAAAATTGCCCGTGTGTTGCAATGGGGGATACACTATTAAAACGTTGTCATGGTAGTGAAAACGGGCAAAGAAGAAAACATGAAAAGATTATGTGTGATTTTACCTCCTCATCACAGCCTAGTTGATGCCCTTCTTGCTTTGCATCGCTAACAAATGATGTAATGGCACAAACACCATTGCCTAAGATGCTTCCAGGGATTCACCCCAGTTCCGCCGTGAAGCCCGGCCATCCACCGTCACCGTGGTGGCCCACAAAGCGGCAAGGTCTGGCAGCCTTGGTGAGCGGGTGGTCTACAGGATGCTAAGCACGGCCGAGAAGGTCCTCGAGGCATCGGCCAGGTTCCCAATGTCGCCCGAGGGCTCCTACTCCTCATCTACCCAACAATTCGGCCTAGGGGAACATGCGAGGCACCTTCCATATCGAGACACCCCTGCAGTACGTGTATTTCCCATGCCGCCGGATGCTCCGCTGTCCGCGCAACCACCGTCTTGGCCACGGGCATGGCTAACCCTCCTTCGAGGTCCCTTCTCTCCAACTGGGGTCCCATGAGATGACCACTGCAGTCGCCGGCCACCCACACGGCCTGGTCTAAAAGTAAAAAAAAAGATGTTACGTCGGTGTAGAATTCTTTTAATAAACTATATATTTACCAGAAATTTTTTGTGCCTAACTGGCCACTGCCTATACCTAGGAAATCGAAATTACTTCAGATTTGATGGTTTAGACTTTGTACATACAAAGAGTGAGTTTTAAGGGTTCAGTGTGAATAAAATTCAATTTATTATTTCACAATCACAGAAATAAATGTATCGCAGCGAGGCATTGCTTATTTACGATGATCACTCATATTTTATGAAGGGAATGTACTCGGCCAATCAATGATGCAGTACACAAATGTAATAAATAAAAAAGATATGCACTGATTAGACCACATATATTACTGTACACAATTATTTGTAGCTGCAACAAGTAGGAGTAATGAGCTACGTGCCAAGTTGAAGCTCCCTACACATCCAAGGAATAACTCCATCGTAGTTATCTTTATTCAGCAAGTGCACACAGGCAGAGGTTTTACCTGCTCTTGACATGCCATGACCATCTCCGGTTATGATGTAATATGTATATATACATCTTGCTCTTCCATGGTTCAGTGAAAAGAAAAAAAATGGTATTGGTAACTCACACGTATGATTAAACACAACAAAAACTTTTGTCTCATAATTTTACTTCAAGGGCGGAATTATGTCAACTTCAGTACAGAGATCTTACCTTGTCTCCGATCATCTGCAAGTTGCATAATCATGTGCCTTCAAGCACGGAAATCAAAATACATGGTCGATCATGCAGTAACTGCTATGCTGACAAGGGTAGGCGTCAACTTGATCCAGGAAAGCTACTTCTCTGCCAAATCCCTGCCAAGGTGGAGGCCCTCAAGTCCGAGCTCAAGCACATGCAGTGCTTCTCGGAGATTACCGACGTGATGAATTTTTTATCAAAAAGACCGACGTGATGATGGATAGGGGCTTTGTGAACTATCTCGTATCAGGGGTAGGGATGCAGCTTACGTCAAGATTATCGTTGGCATGGCAAACATCTTGGCGCAGCAGAGCAGCAAAATATCTCATGGCATATTGAAAGACGCTTGTTACCACGTCCACTCCAAGCGCATGTACATCACACCTTGTACAGTGAACGAACAGCACGCCGCCTGGGGATGAGCCGTGACGCGATGCCCATGGCGTCGTGGCGCGGGAGCTGGAGGAATGGGCCGATCGGCACGTTGCAGCTGCCTCCGTCACGTGTGGCTGATAGGGACAATGCCAAGTGCTCCGGTGCTAATCAGGAGGATCATGCCCAGGGTTGCGGCCGCCGCGGGATCTTCCACGGGTCCAGAGCTCCAAATCTATTGGGTAGTATTAGCATCTTTTGCTCGCCCATCTCGCCTGATCTTGGAAGCTGGCGGGAGGTCTTACGCGAGACCAGTACCCGGAACTTGGGACTCGATGTCATTTTATGCGTGCCTTTGGCTTGCGGAACAGCAAAGGAGTCTGTGCCAGAGACCCCATGGACGCGTGCTCGAGCAGAGTTCGTGTCAGAGTACGTGACGGATGGTGGTAGGGAGGAAGTACGGGAGGCGGCGGAGGTAAGAGATCGGGTCTTCCCCGACGGTTGGTACGCGTGAGGAGCCGAGGGAGCTAGCAAGAGGAGATGTGTTCGTTTCTTTTCCATCAGGCCCAGCTTGACTTCGTTGGCCCATGTTAGCGTGCACTAAGGCCCAGCCGGACGACAAAGGAGAAAGGATGTACGGGCAGAAACGGTGCGTACTCCAGCGAACATACGAAACCTGACGGACGAAACGCTAGCGAACATACGAAACAAACGTGACGGACAAAACAAACGAAATTTTTGGAGAGAAGAAATGTTCGCCCCCGTTTGGACCGTGATGTGCGAGTGGAAACTAGCTTTGCACCTGCCAAAGTAATGTCTTTTTCCATCACCTTTTTTTGATATTTCCTTCTTACGCGCACTACTAGAAATCCCCTTTTAACCGATGGTTACATCACCGTCGGATATTTTAGTTTACCATCGGATATTCTTATAACTGACGGCTCACCGTCGGCCATCTCCCGTCGGCTATGCTTCGTCGGCCATTACACTAATAGCTGACGGTACGGTCGGCTAATACCTTCACCCATGGTAATAAGCCGACGGTGATCCGTCGGATATGTGTTGGTCTCCAGGCGCCTCGCAATAACTGGGCGACGCTTATAGCCGAGGGTTACCCGTCGGGTATATCATTCCCGACAGTAATTGCCCACCATCGGTTTTCATAATGGTCGACAGTATATTTCACCTGACAGGGTTTGTTATTACCATAAGGAGAACCAAACTCTCAACTAATATGTTTGCCAACGGTCGATACACCCCTTCGGGGATTCATTTATTTGAGAGTCCCGTGAACACCGCCGATTTATTATTCACGTATGGCATTAGTGACCCCTCATGTATTGCTTTGACCGAGGGGTGTTGCACAACAGGGAAGTGAGATTCACAACAATAGCATGTCAGAATATTGGCATTTCAAATACATCCCATAAGTACACACACACATCACGACAGACCATAATATTATATTTAGCATAACCTCGAAAGTATCACATGCCTAATTAGTTGCATCCAAATTACATTGACCATATTGATCCATCTTGAAATTGTGGAATGCAAAACAAAATAGTAACTTACACAAATATTTTGCATAAGCAAAATTTGCCACAAATTTCAGGACTTCTCTCTGTTGCATTACTTGAAGAAATCGTCAAGTTCATCACCGGCATCATCGTAGTTATCATATTGCTCATTGCCATATGGATCATCATCACCCTCCACATAGATGTCATTTCCCACTTTGCCACCTTCCAGTCTTGCTTCACATTCCCTAAGAAATGATAACACTATAGTTGTAAGAGGGATGAAGTATAATGTATTGTACTTGAAATTTAGTTGACCTACAAGAACCAAACTGAATTGTTCAAATTTAAGTGAATTGTTGCTTGGTGAGCGAAATACCAACATGTCATGTATACAACTTTGAAATAGGAAGAGGCTCGATGTTATACCTCTAAGCTCAGGTAAAATGAAAACGAAACACTAGGCTAACATGTTTATTCACTATGCAGTATAACATGTGCTGGTTTTCCAGAGACCTAGCTCCTCCTCTAAAACTAGAATTTTTGTTACTGAAGTATAAATCTCTCTGAAAAATACCGATCATGAGTGTATTGTTGATCTTTAAAAGATAGCAAGCTTCAGTTTAGCTCCTAGTAATAAATTTCTACAGACATTTGTAGAGATATGCATGTGCGAATGGAAAAATTGATATTATCATTATGGCCAAAGTAAGGTGCAACAAACTGCACTTAGCACGACGACATATGCTTGTAATAAAGTGTAAGAAGCCAAGCACGTCATTATGCTCAAAGTAAGATGCAACAAACTGCAGTTTAGCTCCCTCATAGTTACCTTGCTTTGCTAATGCAAGATCTGAAGAACAGAAACTACAGAGTTGGGTTTCACCTTGCTGCAAGCCAAATAACATACGAGAGATCATTCACACAAGATATGCAGAACAAACCTTAAATACTTCAATAATTTTCTGCTATATATACGCAGCAGAGGGAAGTGATGTGAACTTGGCAGGTGATGTAATGAAAGCATCACTTTGAGTCTTCATCGACATAGCTGTGGTGACATGTATTGCACAGCGAAATCCCTCGTGGCACTGCCATGTTGCATTCTACCTGCTGCTTCACAGATGACTTGTCCATCTAATTCTGGATGACCCAGGGAAGTGGGGAAGAGATGGGAAAGGTAAGGGATTAGTAACATGATATTAATCATGGTCAGAGAAGAGTATAAATGATTGGCTAGCAAATATTTTGATTGCTGACTGCACACTCTGAACTATCCAGCTTTGAAAATGCATTAGACTCTTGCTCTTGGAAGTTTAGAGCTACCACATTGTTGCTTTGTAAATACAGACATCCTCACTTTCTGGTTTTATTTAGGTGTGTAGCAGAAGCAATAAACTGAACCACAATCTCAGGTTTAGGGATGCACATGGTCACTGATCACAAAATGAATTAGAGACAAGTGGAGCTCTGTAATTTTCCGCAAAAGAAAGAGAAGTACAGCTAGCTGTTTCAGATTTTGAGAGACACTTCAGCCATGTTCCTAATAGCTTGGAACTATTCTAGCATTGCTCTTATATATGAATATCGTGTTTCCATGCTTGAATGGATAGAACGAAAATTGTAGAGAGGAACTGAACCATGGTACTCATAAATCAAGGAGCAAGAAACAACAATGTTAGTTTCATGTTAGAGTAATAGTTGATGTATATGCAGCAACTCAATTTGGACCATCCAATATAGAAGTTAGCCTCAGGGTCCACGTGTTTTAGATAGCAAGCTATAACAAATTCGAAGCCTCCACATTATGACACTACTTGTTAGTATGTGCTTTGACTGGACTGAACAAGGTTACTTGCATATCTCTGAACTGAAATATATTAAAGTTCATATTCCTGCTAGCATATGACATATATGGTTGCCTCGTGAAATAATAGTTTTTTTCTAAAAAGATAAGGTTGCTTACTTCAAATATTCCCTTTACAAGACATATATTCAAGCATTCTACTTCCGAGATTGGTGCCACAAGACAATATCTCAGAGAATTTGGAGGCAATCGACTATATGACCGCAATAAGAAAACTTCTAACCAATGTAGTTGTCGTGAAAGCCCAACCATTATGCAGCAAGAGGTATTTGGCAAGTTCTAACTGCCAGCGGATCATGGTTGATGGGTCATACCCTAACTAAAATTCATCGAAGAATTTATCTATTGCCGCCCAGAACGAATTGCAATGAGAAAAATATGTACAAGCAGCACACACACACACACAACCACGATTGAATCAGGGGTGTGAGATGGGGAGAGAGGTGAAAGGGAAGGGAAGAAGAGAGATATCTTGGCGCCCCACTGTGAACGTTGCATGCCGACTGATCGGCCATCCCAGAGGAAGCAGAGGAACGCCTGGGGCATGCGACGGAGTGGAAGCAAACGGATGCCTGGGCACCCGTCGGAGTGGAAGCAAACGGACGCCTGGGCAGTGGGCACCATCGGAGTGAAAGCAGGCGACGATCGACCTTAGTTCGGTTTTGGAGAAGAGAACGAGGGTGGGTTTGTTTTGGAAGAGGATCAGGACTCAGGAGACTGCGGGAGTTTCGGAGAACGAGGGTGGGTTTGTTTTGGAAGAGGATCAGGACTCAGGAGACTGCGGGAGTTTCGGAGAACGAGGGCGTTTTAGTTGGGTGCGTGGTGCGCCGGCGCGCGGGAATATTTTGGTTGGTCTGGCGCGCGAGATTTTCAGCAGAGGCGGGTGCTATTTATTTTTCAACACACAAAATTAAGCAGTCAAAAATCAAAGTACTAATTACGAAAAATCAGTAAACATGCGATTAATTAGTTGGCAATTAGGGAGGGGAGCAGCGTGTGCTCACCGCCGGCGGCGCGTGGTGGAGGAGGCAGGGACGAGCTGAACAACCTAACCAGTGGGGACGAGGATGGGAGTAGAGGAACCGATGCAGTCACCGCCGGCGGCGCTAAGCTAAGGCGGCGGGGAACAGGCTGAGGAGCCGATGCGGCGTCTTCTTTTCACGAGAGAAGGAGAGGGGATGAGTTACTATCCACTTCCGTATACTAAAAAAAAGTGTAAACTCACGTGAAATGACATTAGTGCAAGGCCAGTATTTCATAGTATCCGGATGGTAAAGCCACGAGTTCACCAATGCTCGAGGTTCGAGCTATCATTAATGGCAATATTTGTTTGAGTCGTACCAATGTTTTTTTCCCACCATATTTGTATTCTTTTGGACGAACTTTATCTAAAAATCTTTCTAATTATAAATAATATTTTATTAGGTTTATAAGATACTCTATTTTTTATATTTAAAGCTCACACTTATTTGTATTCCAACATTGTAATGCGATTTGTACTCGTCTTGGTGCACGACGTAGCTCGGCGTCGTACGATCTGTCATGCAGTGATGCACAATTAAAGAACATGCAATGACTAGTTGAGTGTAGCTCAGATGGTTAGGTTGCTTATGGTGGAACCAACCCATCAGGGTTCAAGCTTTAGACTTGACATTGGTGATCGCATTTTCCTGAATTTATTTCAGATCTCCAAGCGTGTGCGTTCAGTGGGAGATGACATTTCCGTCGACTACGAAGGCGTCTGTGGCGATTTCGTCAATCTCAAGATGATGTGCCGGTTCAGTCTCTCGACGGTGCTCATAGGGGTAGAATGTGCGTGCGGGTGTTCATAAAGATAAGTGTATGTGCGTATGTATGAGCGTCTATGTCTGTACTGTGTATGTGCGTAAGGAGGTGCTCATAGGTGTAGGCTGCATGTATGTGGGTATGTACGGTGGCACCAAGACCGCAAGCACCATGAGCCCCCAACCATTGTTCAAGGCATGCAATGCACTCCACGGCAAGACGCCATGTGCCACGTTCATGTGTCGCCGGAGAAGTTAGATCCTGGCAGGGACAATGACTTCTTGTTGACTCGGAAGGGCTATCTCCTTATGGTACTTTTGTAAGTGCACATTTTTTAACCATCCAATTTTTATTGTTTAGTATCAATTTTTTAAGCAACCTATATACTAATTGTGAAAAACAACATAGAATGCACTTACAATAGCAATGCTAGATCTTAATTCATGAAAAATTTCTTATACGGAAATAATCTGGAATATAATATCGATCATTCCACATATTTATCGACGTTGACCATTGCAACATATCACCGAAAGTGAAAGTTAACCGTCGGTTATTGCTATCCCCGTCGGGTATTTTCTCAAATAACCGAGTGTCACACATGTACCGTCGGCCATTTTCACTCATAGATGAGAGTTTTGTTTTCACCTTCGGGTATTAAATTTCACCGTCGGGCATTACATGTAATCCCCGTAGGTGTAGCAAAAACCGTCGGATATTACAATGAACCGTCGGGTATTACATGTAATCCTCGTGGGAGTAGCGAAAACTGTCGTACATTACAATCAACCGCCGGGCATTAAATTGGATACCCGAGAGTTGGATTTTCACCGTCGAGCAATCTAGAATACCGTCGGCTATTACCAGTAATACTTGTGAGTTGAAAATAACCATCGGCCATTGAGACCACCGTCGGCTATTACTGTAATAACTGACGGCCCGTCGGCTATTACATTTCACCGTCGGAAATATGGGGATTTCTAGTAATGGCGAGGCACATCCCTGTTAAAGTTAACTCAATCCAAATGCTTCCAGTAATGAAACAGTAATGAGCCGGCAGAGTTAGGCTCGCGGTTCTCATTCTTCCACTAGGCAAATTGAGTACGCAGAGTGATAAGGACGTGCATGCGTGCTCTTCTCGACCAGTAATATCCATTCCAAAATAGCTCAAAATTGTTTGTTCGTCCGAGCTCCATTCCATGTTTTTTCTTAATAAAATATATACCTTGTCTTTTTTTTTGCGAAAAAGATCAGATCTATTAAAAAGATTCGCCGAAAGTATAAAGCACCTCAAACATAATAAAAATTACATCGAGGTCCATGGACCACCGAACGATCATTGCCGCCACCAAAACGAGTGGCCAACGTGCCGCTGTCGCCGCTCCCATACCGGAGCCGGCCAGACCTCGTCGATGACGGCCGGGAAGACTTCGTGCATGTGCCCCTAAGGACCAGCACCCCGGAGCCATAGTCGTCGCCGTTAAATCCTTGAATCGATCTGAAGAACCTGACACCAAATCTCGCCATTGTGTACGCACGACCAGAAACCCTAACCTCGCCGACCCGAGAAGCTGGTAGGAATCTACACCAAAACTCCGTCTAATCTGTCCGGATGGACAAATTTAAGGAGGATCGGAGCCCGGAAGACTAACTCAAAGAAGAAGCGCCGCCATCTGTCCGAGCACCGCCCCTGAAGGACTAAAACCCTACCTATCTACTAGCCGGAGCTGAGGCACCAGGAATCCCCTCCCCGCCACCGGCCGCCGGAGCGGTAGGCGGAGGGGAGGCGAATCCACGGGCTCGCCGGCGGAGATCGAGGGGAGGAAGGCTTTTCCCTATTCGCCTTGCGAGAGGGGAAAGAAAAGTTGCGTATTAAGGAAGACTTGATTCGTTTGACCAAAGTATATAACTTGTCTATTGTTCAGTCAATTTAGAAATAGTTGTATGAGAAATAGCAAAACCTATAAAACTAGATAATTGCCCGTGCATTGCAATGGGAGCATAAACATTCTAGTAGATTAGCCCATGACTGTATGTCCATTATTACATTGGTGAGCTAAAATCTTAGCAAATTTTTGGACATAATCACCATGATTTACGTGCCACCTTATTGTTAGGCACTTATTTGGTAAGAATTTATTAACTTACAAATGAAAATATTATTTTATTTTGGTAAGTTAATAAAACGTGGGAGAGTTGAGTCGGTTTTAGGGAAAACCTATGGGAGAAAAATCAGAGATGGGAGGAAAAAAATCGAAAAGAAGTGAAGGGGGGACGTATATAGAGAGCTTGGACGAAGAAAAGAGTGAAATTCCCCGCAAAAAAAAGAAGGAAAGAGTGAAATGGGAACCTTACGTTCTTTTTAAGTAGTAGAGATTTTGGTAAGTTAATAAAACGTAAAACAGTTGAGTTGGTTTTAGGGAAAATCGATGGGAGAAAAACCCAAGAAGGAAGGAAAAAAATCAAAAAGGAGAAGGGAAGGGGGGACGTATATAAAAAGGTTGGACGAAGGAAAGAGTGAAACGGAACCTTACGTTTTTCTAAGTAAAGTAGAGAAGAGATTCGTAATCGTCTTGAACGAGGCAGAGTTTTTGTCCTTACATGAAAGGAAGATTTTTCGGGCTGCATGGAAACCACCTGTTATCCCTGATTTTTTTTCCACTGTAGTGCAAAAAAAATCCCCACCTTCTACAGCTGAAAACTAGTGCACGGTTACCATCAATGGACGTCACGAAAGCGCCTTGGCGACAAAGGACGACGATATTTTTTAAGAAAAGGAGCAGGAGCCCAGCGGCCGCAGATAGAAAGAAGCCACATCCCAGAAACAGCAAAATCGTTCGCCCGGTCTCCATCTCGGCACTGTAAACTAAGCCACCGAGGCACCGAGGCACCACTGCCACTTGGCCAACGCTGCCATCCATGACGCCGCACGTTGCCCAGAATCCGTCCAAAACCCCGCAGCCGAAGCTTCACTGGTGGCTCTCATTTCTCCTCTTTCGCTTCTCTCTCCTCCCCTCCTTTGAGAGTTTTTTTTTTTTTTGAAACGGAGGCAAAAGCTTGGCCTCATCTGATTAATAAAGAAGAAGAGAATTGCCCGGTTAATTAACGGAAAACCGGGCGAAAACCGTTACAACACATCCACACAGGACACATAGGGCGACCTGGCAACCCACACAACAACGCACACACGTCGCCGGGGAGAGAACGCCATCGAGGTTGCAACCCGGTGCCATCGTCATCACACCTCCACGAGGGCGACTCCGACTCCACCATCGACGACCACCGATGTAGCCCTCACCGCAAGCAAACGCCAAGGCCAGCGTCGGCCGATGCCAAACAGTCAACCGCACACGCCGGCTACCAGGCAGCTCCGACTCTGTCGACAAGCATTGCAGGAGAAAAGCGCTGAGCCTGCGCCGAGCCAGTGCCAGAACCGACCACCCGCCTCGCGTCATCGTTACCGCAAGGGCCCCTCCTCAGCAGCTCCGACTCCAGAAAGACAAAGTGAGGCACGGCAACCCCTCGAACACGCCGGATGAGACCGACTACCGAAACTCTGCTGCAAACCAACTCCGCCTGAAGCCGCCATCATTGCCACACAAGAAGCCGCACCAACCACCCACATCGCCAGCCGGGCACCTGCCGACCGCGATGTCGTGCGTGTCCAGCTCCTGGAAAGCGCGAAGGGGATCGATGACCTTCAATGCGACGCCTCCAAGGGGGTAGCGACATTGGAGAACGACGCCGTCGCCCGACTCGCACCGGAGTCTTAGGCTTTCACCAGATGGCCATTGTCCGAAGGTGCTGGGAAAGGCGAGGCTCCACAACGACCCCCTAAGGAGGAAAAACGACGTCCGCGGACGCCGTGCCGTCTAGGCTTTCGCCCGGAGCCACCTCGCCGAGCACCCCCGTGCAACCGGCGGTGCAGCACCACCGGTCCGCAAGCCCGCTGTCCCACACACCTCCTATGCGACGACGGCACCACCATCACGCAGGAGCCACCATCCTCACCGCCAGCAACCGCCGGCGAGCCAGAGCCGGCCAAACCGGCCAGATCTGGCGCCCACCACTACACCACCATGGAGACCACCAAACTTCACAAGAGCAGGAAGGTGGGCTGCCACCACACCCCACACGCCGGAGAAACGCCTAGCCGAAGCCTTCGGAGTCCGCCGACGCCGCTAGAGGCGCTGCGAGGAAGCCGCGGAGTTCGCCCACCATGCAGCCGAGGGGGGCTGAGCCTCCCCCACCACCCACCACGCCGCCAGCCACACCGGGCAAGCAAGGCCGGCCAGAACCGCAGCACCAAGCCAGGGAGGGGGGCCCGTCACCCCGCCCCATCCCACCGAGCAGGAAAGATGGCCGACCCGCCCGTCCTGCCACAGCCACCGCAACGCCAGATGGGCCGCCGCCGAGCAACTGAGTCGCCCGCCCGCACCGCCATCTGCCGGATCCGCACAGCCAGGAGCCACCGGAGCGCCGCCAGGGGCCGGATCTACGCTGGGGCCGCCGTAGCAGTCGCCGACCTGCATCACCCGAGCCCCCTCCACCACCTGCGCGCTGGGAGAACGGATCCTGCCGCCGGCGGCCGCCGGGGGGCTTTGCCCTCAGGTGTGCGCCGGAAACGGTGAGGGGGGGGGGGGGAGGGGATGGGGGAACGGAGGTGTCGGCGCTGGGTTTTCCGCCTCCTTTGAGAGTCGCTCCGTTCTCCCTGGCTCCTCTCGTCTCCCCCTCCGGCGGCCTCGCCGGCCGGGGTGGTGGAGGGAGAGGAGTCCGGGTTGCTCATGTACAGAGAAGAGTCGGTATGAGGCTTAGGCTTGGATGTGCCGCTATGGCGACTGGTGTTATGCCGTTGATGTGATGTGTGCCGCTGCTCCCGTGCAGCAAGCGGTGGCCACCAGTGTGTTCTTTCTGTCCCCCTCCATGGTGGAGGAGATGGGAAGATGACGGATCCGGCGTCCGCTCCTCGAATAAGCACGCGGTCGCGTCAGATCGAGACACTCAGGTGATTTCTTTCCTCTCTTCTTGCTGTCATGGAGGCGGTGAGGGAGGGGGTGGGAGATCTCTGCGAGGCTTTGTTTTCTGGTGTGCAACCCCGTCGGATGAGAGATTCTGGCGAGGGGGTAGTCTTCCCCGGATCTAGTGGAGAACCTCCAGCTTCCCAGCGCTTGTGGCTGTCACCGTGGTGGTGGAGTTGCTGCGATGGATACATTGGAAGCTGGATGATGCAGATGGGGTTCATGAGCATAGACGGCGGTGGATTTGGAGAAACGCTGGCGCCCATGTTGGTCGATGGCCGGCTTCCTCTGACCAGCCGTTGTATCCTCTTGCCGAATGGCGGCACAGTTCATTCCTCCCGGCCTCGATGCCTAAGGGGAGGCACTACTGCTTCTGGATAGAGTCCATGGCATGGCGTCATGGAAATCTCGGCGGACCAAGTGGCCATGTCCCAGGCGCCGGCGAGATTGGTTCGCTTCAGGAACAGTTTCGAACCCGATCGCAATCTTGTTTCTATGTTTGAGGTCCTCTTTGCAAGTTTCCGGGACTTGTTTGTAATCTCCTATTTGTGTTGGGTCCTATCTGTGTTTTCATGCCTATCTAATGGAGAAGCCTGGGTCCTTCTGGACCCTATGTTTGTTCAAAAAAAAAAAAAATCCGCAGCCGCCGGGATATTGCGGATGAGGAGCAGCTGGATCTCTGATTAGACTGGGCGAGTGATTTGGTTCCCTGATGCCGAAAAGAAAATGAAATACGTACTATAAAGGAGGTGCCTAACAAGCCCCGTGTTAAATGGTCCCCTTGTCCCTTTGTCACCTTCCTGTGATTCTGTCTTCCGTCCTTTGAATTATTATTATTATTACTCATGATTAGTCAAGCCGTAATTACAAAGAGACACACAAAATGGAGCAACAAGAGAGCAGGGAAAGATCATCTTGGCGAAACAGGGCACATGCTGATCCTCACCCTTTCTTTCTTTCTTGTCTCTCTTTCACTCACTATATTTTCACCTACAGGCTAAACCAATATACAAGTCACACACGGAAGGAAGAGGATGGAGGAGGGATGCTCATTTCATCTCGATGCTTCTGAAGTCGAGGATGGCGGTCCTGAGCCCCATGAAGCTGCTGCACTTGCAGTCCGTGCTCCTGGGGAGCCCGAGGCTGCAGCTGAAGCACACGCCGACGCCCAGGCCGACGCCTGCGGCCTCCGTCTTCATGGGGTCCTCTTGGATCGGGGGTCTGATGCATAGCATAGATCCAGGTTGAGATCGGGGCACTTGAGCGGCTTGCCCTGGCCCCAGTCAATCTGGGTGTCACGGTGATCATGGGTGCTGGCCGCCACCTTGGGCTCCCTCGCCGCCTCGAACGATATGGTTATGGGTATGTTGGACGCGTGCTCGTTGATCGCCCGGTGGGTCACCGGGTCGATCCCCCGGCTCGTCAGCCTCCTCCTGATATGCGTGTTCCAGTAGTTCTTGATCTCGTTGTCCGTCCTCCCCGGCAGTCTCCTGGCTATCAGGGACCATCTGTGTCAAACAGAAACAATACCGTCAGTCAGAGCTAGACAGCTAGTATGTTTTTGTTTTTAATAAGGCCGAAGCATGCGCATGCAGAATAGAGGATGGTGCTGGGAAATGATTAGATGGACGTACTTGTTGCCCAGGAGGCTGTGGAGCTTGATGATGACCTCGTCCTCCTCCTCACTGAAGTTGCCGCGCTTCAGGTCGGGACGGAGGTAGTTGATCCACCGGAGGCGGCAGCTCTTACCGCAGCGGAGGAGTCCGGCCCCCTTGGGGAGCGAGCGCCAGCACCCCTCGCCGTGCGCCCTGATGTAGGCGTTGAGCCGGTCGTCCTCCTCCTTGGTCCACGCGCCCTTGTTGGTGTGCGCCTTCTCGCAGCACGGCGACCTCCCCATGACCGACTCTTCTCCTTTTTCTTGTGCTCCTCCTCGCCTTTTTCTTCTCGGTGGTGGGTTTGGAGTGGAAGTTGTTGTTGTTGTTGTGGGCTACTGCTAGGGGGGAGGGGGTAGGTGAAGAGGAGACTGGATTTTTATAGACTCGATTGGGGAAGGTTTTCTAGAAGCTGAGTAGGTGAGGAAAAGGATAGGCTGGTAGGCCTCCCTCTCCCCCAGGTCATGACCTCGCCTCATCACCGGTTTACCAAAAGAGAGAGGCAGCAATGGCACAGCCACAGCGCACAGGACACAAGCTCTATTCTGTGTGCTTGCCTTCCTGCCGGATTCAGAAGCCTCGGAGGTAGGTCAAGTGAGGTAAGCTTCTGCTTCTCCTGCCTGCCTCTTGGCGCGTTCGGGTTTAACAAGTTGATGCTGCTTTGCCTAAAGCTCCTACACTATACCTCGTGGAACACACACTCAGGGCCGGGGTCTCAATGATAATCTGGCCGACAAGAATTTTATTTAGATAAGAGCTAATGTGACGCGCCGCAGATGCCCCCGGGGCTCGGGAGAGCCACCTGAGCCTTTTTAGGACCTCTTGTGAGTTGTGCTTAATAGTAACCCAGATGGAGTCTATGGGGGTTGTTTTTATTCTCCGAAACAATTATGCCGACATGAAAATGATCCAGCCGTATACTAGCTAGGACAGAGTAGTAGTTGTATACGGATCATTCACGTATTTTAAAAAAATCATCTTAACATTTCTTCCTTTAACAAGGCAAATGTTTTTTTTCGCAAAAAGAAAAAAAAAGGCAAATGTTTTTTTTTTTAACACAGTACAGACGCAAGCGCTCATATACACGCGCATACATTCACCCCTATGAACGCACACACGCACACCCTATCCCTATGAGCACCTTCGAGAGACTGAGCCGGCATATCATCTTGAAATTTACGAAGTCACCGTAGGCACCTCGTCATCGACGGGAACGTCTCCTCCCACTGAATGCTCATCGCCGGAAATCCTGAAATAATTCCAGGAATAAATGCGAGCACCAGGATTTGAACCCTGGTGGGCTGGGGATACCACAGTCCCTCTAACCATCCAACCACAGGTTGGTTCGCAAAGGCAAATGGTTTGGTGCACCCATACAAGCCAATGTGCGTACTGAAAACAGGATGAGGTATTGACAAGAGGAAGCCCTCATCATAGACTTCATTTTCCTTGTTTATTCTTTAATAAAATAGGATGAAGCAGACCAGGTATATATCTGGCGCTTGCTCAAATGAATTTTATTTTGCAAAGGTGGGCAGTCTACATACTTCAAGTCTTCAACAGTAACCTATATTTATTACAACTCTAGATGCCAAGTGCTTGTTGCTCTAGAGCACTAACCATATCAAATTTCCACTACTAAAAGCACTTCATGTACAAATCGACATAAGGGCATTAGAGCACAAGTTGGAAATTATTCATGCTTACAGTGGTTTCTGAGTACCTTTTTTCTCAGTGCTTCTATCATAAAACCTAGCATCGAATATCCCTGCAGCTTCCACTGATTGTGGCTTTCTGCACAGAAAGAAGCCATCAAAACTCACTTTATCCTAACTCGATTGAGTTCGTTGAGAACTAGTTTCAAATTACAATGTGCAAGCAGTGCAGCGGTTGCAGTGGAGCCCTATCTTCACCACCACCGTCGATTCCAGGGTGCTAATCAATGTAATCACCTCCTTGTTCTTATTCCCGTCATCGTCGGCGGTGGTCTTGCCACTGCCTTTGCCGGCGTCGTCCGTCATCTTTCTAGGGGGGCGGGGGCTTGGGCGGGCTGAGGAAAACATCATGCTTGTGCGTCCTGGACTCGACGCGGTCCTTGAGGTCCCAAGGGTTGACGACGCCTTGGCCGCTCACCATCACCGTGCCGGCCGCCACGTCCACCGCCACGCCCTCCACGCCCTGCGCTGCTCTGACGGCCTTGACCACCTTGCGGGCACAGCCGTCGCAGTGCAGGTCCACCCCCAGCACCACCACCGCCGTCGATGAAGACACTTTCTTCCTTCCTTGGCCATCTTCTTTCCTGTGTTTCTGCTGCTGCTTGCTCTTGTTTTCCTTCCCCTTCCCTTCATTGTCCTCGCATCCTCCGGTGCCTTTCTTCTCCTCCTCCTCCCTCGCATCGGTGGCGGCGCCATTGTAGTCCTCCCCCATGACTGGCTCGCTTTATTTGAGATATAGTAGTATGTTGTTCTGTCTGTATGGACATACTAGACCTGGGCATTTCTGGGCCGGGCCGGGTTTCAAAAAGCCCGACCTCAAAATCCCAAGCCCGGGTCAGACCCGGCCTGGCCTGCAGCCCGGCAAAATGCCTATTTTTCATGTTTTAAAATACCAATATAGCTATTTTCAAGAATTAATACTATAATACAATACCTATCTATTACCTACTAATAAAGGGATTAGTGCTTCTGCCCGTCCGTCATTAGATATATCCTCAAAGTTGTGAATAATTACCCCCTTTACCATTGGTAAGTGGAAAATATCTGTTCAGATTTTTTTTAATGTTCGTCCCCTTCTCTCTGTCTTTTTTGTTTTTTCTCCCCAACGAGCCGCTGCTTGCCGCATCGACCGCCGCCCCAACTCGTTCTCCTCCTAAGTCGACGCCGGCCTCCTCCCCGCGGCTACTGCTCGCCGCCCCTCAAGCCGCCCCCGTGCGCTCACGCTGGTCCGCCGCATCGAACCATCATGGTAGTGCCTAGGGATGGACCGATCGGACACAGATTCGAGCGGGAGGCCGGACACAGATTCGAGCCCTGTCATTAGTTATTGTCGTCCACGCGAAACCCTCCTCTTGTGGCTGCGGTGTTGCCTCGGCCAGATCAAGAGCAGGGGTGACGGCACCGGTGGGAACGTGGGAGGACGGGGCGGCGTCTTGGGCACTGCTCAGTGCGAGGAACCGAGAGCGGCGAACAAAATTCCGGTGGTGAGTGGCAAGCCGCAACGACGGGGAGGGCTAGGCGTCGGGGGCGCTGGAGGAGGCGAGGTATGGTGTCCGTGCGGGAGGTTGGAGACCGCGTACAGCAGTTTTTCTTAGCGGAATATGTGGGACAGTGGGAGGTTGGGGACGGGTGGATGGGATGGGATCCATTCTTCCATTTCTCACGTCCCAGTTCAAGACGCAGCAGCAGCTCTCTGAGCCTAGCATTTGGACGCGGCTTTTGTGGAGGTCGGAGTCCTCCAGGAGCAGCAATAGTACTGGGCGGCGGCGGCGTGGCAGGGCCCAGCGGCGGTTTGGTTCCTGGATGCAGCGTAGGTGGCGGCAGCGGGCAGCGAGGAGGCCTGCTGGGGTGCGGTAGAAGTAGAACCATGACAATGATGGAGGTGCTCGGGGCCAGGATCAGTACTACATGACATTGACATAGTTCGCCCCTCCCTTTTCTTTTCAGAGGTGATTTTTTTTCTCTATAAAGATCTTAATTTGTCTCTACTATAACAACCTACAATGTAGGCCTCCAAATCCTGCAATCTCAATTTGTCCTTAGGATTTTTTGTCTTCTGCAGTTACGCTACATATTGTTCCGTCCACGCTAGCTTCCATATTACTCCAGCCACACTACAGTTTTAAGGTAGTAGTAGGTGCCTCATTGCCGGCCATGAAAGGTAAGTCGGAACTATAATATTCGAATTATAAACAGTGTGCAAAAAGATTGGTACTAATCGCCTCACACAGATTGCGCATAGTGTGGTGCAGCCGACTCAGACGGCTTTCATGCCGGGACGACATATCCTGAAGGGTGTGGTCGTTCTACATGAAACCTTACATGAAATTCACTCGAAGAAACTTGATGGAGTTGTCTTTAAAGTGGACTTCGAGAAGGCTTACGATAAAGTTAAATGACCATTTTTCCAACAGGCTTTGCGTATGAAGAGTTTTGATGCAGCCTGGAGGAAGCAGGTCGAATCCTTTATACAAAAAGGCAGCGTAGGGATCAAGGTAAATGACGACATAGGTCATTTTTTCCAGACGCAAAAGGGACTGAGACAGGGGGATTCGATGTCTCCTATCCTGTTTAATATCGTTGCTGATATGTTAGCGGTTCTCATTGGTCGAGCCAAAGAGGACCGTCAGGTGGGTGGGCTCATCCCTCATCTTGTTGATGGTGGGGTGTCCATTTTACAATACGCAGATGATTTGGCAAAGGCTAGAAATATGAAACTGGTTCTATGTCTTTTCTAACAACTGTCTGGTTTGAAAATCAATTTCAACAAGAGCGAATTGTTCTGTTTTGGGCACGCCAAGGAAGAACAGGAAAATTATAGACAGTTGTTTGGGTGTGAGTTGGGGTCTCTACCGTTTAGTTATCTAGGAATCCCAATTCATCACCGAAAATTAACCAACAAAGAGTGAAAGTGCACAGAGGATCGATTTGAGAAGAAACTAAGTTGCTGGAAGGGTAAGCTTATGTCTTATGGGGATCGGCTAATTCTGATAAATTCCGTGCTTACAAGTATGCCGATGTTCCTATTGTCCTTCTTTGAAGTACCTGTTGGGGTACGGAAAATGTTGGATTTTTATGGATCACGTTTTTTCTGGCAAAGCGATGAGAATAAATCCAAGTACAGTTTGGCCAAGTGGGATATAATTTGTAGGCCGAAGGACCAAGTGGGTTTAGGGATTGAAAACCTTGAGGTAAAGAACAGATGCCTGCTCAGGAAATGGCTATACAGGCTATCTGTAGAGGAGGAGGGTATGTGGATACAGTTATTGCGTAACAAGTATTTGCAATCCAAGACTCTAGCACAAGTAACGGCGCAGCCAAATGATTCCCCTTTTTGGAAGGGGCTGATGCGGACAAAGGTGGCCTTTTTCAATAGGACCAAATTCATTGTAGGGAACGGCAATACAACTAGATTTTGAAAAGATACATGGCTAGGGGAGACGCCACTTGCCATACAATATTCAACCCTTTACAATATTGTACAACGTAAAGATGCTTTCGTAAGTACAATACTAGGATCGGTTCCCTTAAACATTCAGTTCAGGAGATCCCTGGTGGGGGAACGATGGGATAGATGGCTACATATTGTGCGCAGGTTGATGAATGTTAACCTTTCTGATGAGCCAGATACATTTCACTGGAAACTCTCGGTGTCAGGGGTTTTCTTAGTGAAATCCATGTATATAGATTTGATAAACACTGGTCCAATCCCAAAGTCGATTCACATTTAAAAAATTAAGGTGCCTTTAAAAATAAAGGTCTTTATGTGGTTTGTTTACAAGGAAGTGATCTTGACTAAGGACAACTTGGCAAAGCGTAGTTGAGAGGGTAGTAAATGGTGTTGTTTCTGTGATCAAGATGAGACTATCCAACATTTTTTTCTCAAATGCCCACTAGCCAAGTTACTATGGCGTACATTACATGTGGCCTTTAATGTCAGTCCTCCTAATAGCATTGTCACTTATTTGGGACGTGGCTAAACGGGGTAGAGCCTAAAACTGCGGCGCATATTCGAGTTGGAGTGTGTGCATTACTTTGGGCTATATGGAACTGTCGGAATGACGTGATTTTTAACAGACAAACCATCACAAAATTTTTGTAGGTCATCTACCGGGCAACTGGCTGGATCCGTACGTGGTCGTAACTCAGCCATGTGGAAGTCAAGGAGCATATGGCTTATGGATGCAACCATTGGGAGACGGTAGCACGGGATACTTACAACCGATTTGAATGGCGGTCCAACAATATGATATATGTATAGTCATCTTGTCATATTTTTGCCGGTTGTGGCAATCTTTATTTTATTTCAGTTCGTTTTGCGAACTTGTATTGACCTACGCACTTGGTTACTACTTTGTTTAATAATATGGTTCCATGCATCATTTTGATGCAGAGGCCGGGGTTAATCCTCCTTTTCAAAAAAAAAAAAAACAGTTTGCAATCTGCTAATTGAGTCACGGTACATAAACAGATCGCAGTTTCGTTTCACAAAAAAATAAATCATGGTTTGGTTTCGGTTGGGTGAACTGAAATAAAGCAGTTGCGGGTTGTGCATTGTGCTACTGCCTCTAGGAACAGGCCATAGTGCTTCCGCAAAAAAAAAAAAAAAAAAAAAAAAACAAACTATCAACCCTAGGAGGAGCCAAAATGCTGACGCCGGGGACAGATTAGGGAGGGTTTGCATTTCTAAAACAAAAAAGTATTAGGGAGGGTGTAGGTGTTCAGCTATATCATTATCAGAGTGTGGTGACGCCGTGGACGGAGGCGGCGCTTGACCTTGACATCCAAAACTATGGCCGTCGTGTCAATTTTTATCCCGTTATAATGCACGGTCATTTGAAATTAATTTTGCAGGAGGATTAACACTTAACTGTAGATACTCTATAAGCTATTAATCTATGTACAAAATAATGCATGTCTTCGTAATTATTTTTGGCACTATTAAACTATTAATCAATTATTTATTTATTTGTCAGTCATTTAGACTGTAGGCTCCACCACATGCAAGTTGAATTGAGCAATTAAACTTTAGTAATATTTCATAATGCTATTAGTGCTTTCTTGCCATGTTGAAATAGTAGGTGTCTTGAGCCATGCTAATTGAGATAGAGGCATTTTTTTCTCCCGTTGCAACGCACGGACATGTTTGCTAGTATTTATATAAAAAGCCTAAAAATCATGTTTCACCGGGCTTTTCCCGGGTTTTGAACTGGGCTGCAGGCTGGAAAGTGAGGCCCGAGCCCGGCCCAGATGTCGGGCTTCGGGCCGGGCCACCCATGCCCAGATTTAAGACAGAGCAAATTAAGGAAGAAGGAGACCGAGGAGGAGGGCGTATAAGTGGGAGCTAGCGGACTTGGTCGTCGTACGTACTCAGCCGACCGCTTCTCCTGTAGTACGACTGTACGTTGCATGCATGTGACCGCCCGAATCTTTCTTCTTTACTTCGTTAGTACCAATCAATCAATATATGCAACCAACTCAACGCGCCACCACGAACTCTCTCCTCCAGCTCGAGCGACAAATGATACTACACTGTAAACGTACATTGATCTTATCAAATCAACAGCTAGCGCGACAAAATTCAGTGAAGTACCGTTGAGTTATAAAATCGACAAAATTCAGTGTATATATATACACGCTGAACTTGGAGGAGTAATAGTATCGATCCTCTGGGCTTGAACTGGTTCCTTCTTCCCGGAAGCGCGTTTCATACACGCTCTTGTTCCTGACACCATTCCCCCGAACTCTAGTGAATTCTACTGGACATGCATGCAACATTAATTTAGGACAGTAAAATTGAACCACTTCCCACCCCTCTCATGTACTAAGTGATTTTGGCCGTTGGATCTTGTCTCTGGTCGTTTTTGTCTGTCAGATCACCGTGTAATCCCGTTTTAGCCGCTAACTGGGCCAAATGTCCTAGAGGGGAGCTATTCCCGTGGACAAATCGAGTCATTCTGGTTAATAGGGCCATTGTGCATCCGCATTAGCCCGTCCGTGTCAACACAAGAAACAAGCATGGAGGCCTCCCCTTCCGAGTGCCAACACAAGAAACAAGCATCCTGTATGCAGTCGAGTTTCGACCCCCGCACCATGGGTGAGCTAGGGTTGGAGCACAAGCGAGTAGCGCTGCCACCCCCGTCGATCCTCCCCTTCGCTCCACTTCCCTGCCTCCTCACCCAAGCGATCGCCCGCGGCCATCTCCTCAACTCGTGAACACGACCCCGCCTCTGCCACGAGGCCTTCTTCTCCTATACTCCGTCCCTCGACTTGGTCGGATGGTGCCGAGGAGTACGCAGCCTCATAGGTGGCGGTTCTCAATCGAGGACCATCGGCGGCCGGCTGAGTGACGAGGCTGATGGCACCGAGGAGTGAGGAGAATGCCAAGGACATCCAGCTTGAGCGTGTGACGGGAGGAGTCCGAATGAAGTGAAGTACAAGGAGCTGGCACACGCCTCATCCTGTTGCCGCAGCTTGCTGTACAGGTGGTGTCATGGGTGGCTATGGTGCTGGTCATGCCAAACCATTGAGGTCTACCGGTATCACATGGAGCGTTGGTTCGTCCAGGAGAACAAACCATGTCACCTGGTGAGCTACAAAGAAAGCCCAATGCCAAGACTTGCACAAGCACAAAACGTTCAGTTCTCCTTTTACATAATGGAATTTCTAGTTTTGTTCTTTAGGTTACAACAGGCAAAAAAATTCTTACGATTGTAATGTGCTATGCTGCCGTGGAATTAGGGCCATTTATTGAAATTGTAGGGTCATGCAGGTTTATGATATTGAGTGGTTTATTGACTGTGTTTAGTTTGATATAAATCCATACACTATATAAAGATAGAACGTATGAATTCCATAGAATGTGATATCAAGCTCATTAGTTCAATATGTATATATTACCTTTGATGATGATCTGATATTCGGATCCTCCCATTGCACGGTGCTCCTTGAAGCACATCTACATAATTGGAAACACATGTCTATTATGCAGTGCAAACTAAGATGCATATGGACTGCTTGGGGTGGTTTTATTATTTCAAAATTGGGTAATTTCTGGATGTCAGATTATCTTAATATGTGTTTGTACAACTAGAAATGTCGTGCAGTGGAGTTTTTTAAGATACATGTGGACCACTAGGTATGCATTTTGTCAATATGAGAAACCTCACACGTACATCCACTCTTCACTCTAATATTTATCTATGTATGTATCTCACAATGTTTTCGGTTTACTATCCAGCCCTGTCAATAGTTATTGAATATTGAGAACAAAACTTGATCATGTACAACCCCTCCCCCACCCTTGCAAGAAATACATGTGGTGACTTCGTCAATCTCAAGATTTACAGGCTCAGTCTCTCGAAGGTCCTCATAGCGGTAGGGTGTGTGTGCATGCGTTCATAGGGGTGATTATTCATGCGTGCTGTGAGTGTCTGCGTTTGGACTGTGTTTCTAAAAAGATTTTACAAATAATCAAGATAAATCCGTTCCTTCATTAAGTTCATTTATATCCAACAATACAACCCCCACATTAGTTGTTGAAGATTGAAGCAAAAATATGGCTTGAAATAGAGAAAACTATCTATTCCCATATGGTTAATCTAGACAAATTTGATAACATCTGAGGAAGAGAAAAATTGTCACAATTCACATGCACCTCCCACCTGCTTGTCTGCTTGGTCACCCATGACAAAACGGACAAACTTGTGTATTGAAGATTGTTGATGCATGGCCTGTCGCATTAAGAAACAATTATAACTTAGCGACCTACGAGCCTCCACAACGCTTTGCCGTCGTTGGCCGTCCGATTATGTCGATCGCTTGCTGTCTGGATGTCCTGATGTTTCTCTTGGGCCACTGCTCCGCAGAGCTATCTGAGCCAGCTGTGGTTGATCGGGCCGTGATTGCTTCTCGGACTGGTGGGCTCGCTTCAGCCTATGAAGTGTAAAACGCGACCGTAGCCCAAAAAGTAGGTGTGTGTGTTCATCCCAGCTGCAGTGTGCATTGCTCATGATTTCGTCTCTGCAGTTGTTCAAACAGCTACATTGGGGAGTCATTTATCTTGCTCTTAAGTCTGGAGATAATTGCTCTTAATTATTTGTCCCTGGAAACGCTTTTATATCCACCCGTTGAGCTAAATTGTGAGATTCTTCATCACTGAGGAAAATTTAGGGGTTAATTTTTTTAATTTTTTTTTGCCTCATGTGTGCTGCACATGAGGACATGCCCATCGCCTTTTCCTCACCTCAGCCACAACAAGGCATGTCAAGAAGTACCTGTATATATATTATCTGCAAAGCAACTGTGGATGATTCAGTAGTCCCGTATGTATGTTTTTGTGTCTCTCAGTTGGTGAGGTTGGGATGTCTATCTCATATATGTACCTGTGACAGGAAGTCTCCCGTTGTGTGAATAATTATCCTTTTGATATATACTCTCAGAAAATGAAAAACATAAGTTTTGAATCACACTATGGGTCCGGTTTGCAATAGCCCCCACGGTGCACTACTAACAATGCTGCTTTGTGCAATTTAGTTTGCAAGTAGGTGTAAATGAACATCTTGTTATTGAACCATCAGATATTTCAGAAACCAGCGAGAGGTTTTGTGCCCAGAAAAGTTTCATGGCAAGAAAAGTACACAGCTTAAGGAAATCAGTTCTCCCTAGCACTCATTATGCAAGCCATAGCATAATTATATTAACTAGCCGATATGAGGTGTAAAGAGGGAATCTCGAACAATCGCATTTTTTGTGAAAATTGTTGCTCATTATTATATGTCTTAAAAACTAATTTTATTAGAATTTCCTTTACTCTGCTTAAACATTTTATGTGTTATGCCATAAGAAAAATGTTATCCGCTGTGAAAATTGTCACTTGTTGTATATGCCTATGAAAGAACAAAAAATGTTATAGCTTTCAAAAAAAGAACAAAACTGTTATTTATTGTTAGATTGCCGCGTGTTTGGTCCATGTTTGTGAAAGAGTTCCTTACATTATGTTGGTGATCCTTTAAAGCTTCGGTGGGTAACATACAAGCGTTATTTGTTATGTGTCATTTCACCCGTCGCGGCGACGTCGCAATAGGACATGCATCAAAGTTCGCCCCTTAGCAGCGGTGCACATAAATTTAGATAAACATTATTTACTATCATATTATATTTGTATCATTGTCTAATATAGGGGTAGTTTATGTAAATTTATTTTATTTATTTTATGTTTTCAATTATTTTTACAATATTGTAACTTTTTCGAAAATTGGACGGGCTCAGCAACGCGTGCCATCATGATCTAGTTAGCCCGAACAGTGCGCTGAAATCGTGAACCCTGGTGCATGTGACAGTGAAACGATTTGACGTAAAATACTCACGGGTTGGCTTGGGTTGGGTTCTAAAATTTAGTGTGTGGTTTGGGTTGGATTGGGGTTTAGACTTACTTTTCAGTTCTCAAACCAATTATTACCAACCAGGAAAAATACATGACATTGCTGAGTTAACAGACTACCCATATATCTTCCACATAGGATTTGAATTGGAGCAAGTGGCAGAACAAGGTGTGACTTTAATTGATGGAGTGATTATCAAGAACACTAAAGCAGGGGATGAAGCTAATTCCAGGAGTGGTGAGAGAGATCCAAAAAGGTACAAAAATGGGAGTAACAGTAAAGCTGCTGAGGTTATCATTCCTGGGAGCTGTAGCAATAGAAGAAATGACAAACAAAGTACTGCTAATGTTGATATGGAAGAAGTGATGTCAAACAAAGCAAGTTTGGACAAGAAGATAGAGGAGGAACTCATAAGTAAAATGTTGCTGAAGAAACAAGCTGAGGTAGAAAAACAGCAGGAGTTCAAATATCTGGAGCAGCTGGACTTTGACAAAAAAGGAGAAGCTGACCTACACATGAAGGAAGGAACAATAGCTCATATGGAAGCTAGAGGAGGAGCAAAAAGGAAATTCTATAGGCAGTGAAGATGTCGGGGACAGTGAGAATGGATTTTGGCATTGAGGGTGCTGAAGATATGGATGTTGAAACCTATGTAAGGAAATTGGGATATAGCACACAAGCCATCAAGCAGTTCAGTGAGGAGGCTATGTTTGAAGGTTCTCACAATGAAGAAGAGAGTGGCATGTTACCTGATGATAAAAAGGTTCCTGCATCACAAGGGGCTGTTGAAGAAGAGAAGAAGACCAGGAAGTATGTAAAGAGCAAAGAAGTGTTGCCCAAGGAGAGGAAATCAAGTGGAAGAATAGATACTAAGCAGCATGTGATGGATGAAGCCATGGAGAGTGCAAGGCTCAAGAGCTTGGAAACAGTACAAGGTGATTATTTTTACCTACTTTTCTAAACACTGCACAAAGTACTTTGTATGATATAGCTGATAAACTAGGAGTAAAGTTAGGTAGTACCATAGTATGGATTAACAATTCTTTAGATGCAGTTCAAAGACCGGGGCAGGTAATATATGATTTGTTTGTTAGTAGTAAGTTTAAATCTGATTTAGCTGTCAAGAATGGGTTGGGGGGGGGGGGGGTAGGGGGTGTCAGGACTAGGGGGTCCTGAATCTGAGCCTGTTCAGGAGACAAAGTCTGAATTAGAGAAATCTGATAGTGATGATAGTGATACTGGGGCACTTGTCAAATGCATGTCTGGATTTGGGGGTAATAGTGCTGCTAGAAGAAATAGAAGTCGAGGGGCAGAAGTTGGTAGAGTAACTGTTGTTAGTAGAAGAAAGTAAAAGTGTAGTTTTCTCCTTACTTGATTTTTAAATGTTAGGAATGTTCTGGCACGCCAAGGGCCTTGGGGACCCTAAAAAGGAAAGTTTGTTTTAGAAATAGTTAATGATAATAGATTAAGTTTTGTAGGGATTCAAGAAACTAAAAAATCTGTTTACAATGCTGCTTTTCTGAATAGTTTATCTGGCAGGCTTGATTTTTATTGGTTTTTTCCCTTCTAGGGGTTTGTCTGGAGGTGTTTTACTTGGTGTTGATTTAGGTATTTATGATTGTTGTTGTAGTGGAAACAACTTTCGACCTGGGGGTATCCTTAATAGCGCCATCGTAAGTAAGTCAGTGTTAGTGTGTACGACGGCCTTATAGCGAAGGTCGCCATACACTCGACAAGAGTGACACGATGATGTTTTTTGAATAGGTTCAGCCGCCACGTTAGAGCGCATCCTAGTACTATGGTAGGAAGGCCTCGAATGGGGCTGGACGGTCGCTGGTTCTGAGTCGTGCACGACTCCTCAAAACCCTCTCCCGAACTCCTGGCCGAGGTCGATCGGAGTCATGCGCGACTCCTCGGACTTGACCCTAGAGCGAGTTGGGGGCTATAAATAGGCCCAAGAGCTCTAGTGCCCTCCCCTTGATTTTATTCAAGTGAAGGTGGAATGACCAAGGTACCCTTGGTGGTGGTAGGTGGGAAGGATAGAAGGGTAACTCTAGTTCTATGGGTCTATGAAGACTAGTCAAAGGTGGGGGTGTCCATAGTCCATGGTACACCACTCCTCTTTATCCATGCATGAATGGGTCTTCGGCTAGTTGGGCCTCATTAGGACTTGGGCTTCTTTGCTTCCTCTCTTCACTATTGATTTTGACCTTTTATTTTGCCTTCTCCTTTGACTTGTTGACCATGGCCATTTTCTTGGGCTTGCTTTCACCGGTCTTGATCCTCCTTGGCTAGGTTGGACATTTGTTGATCGCCTTAGGACTTGTTGACTTTTGTTGATCGCCTTAGGACTTGTTGACTGGCTTGGACTTTTGTTGACTACCATGTAGGACTAGTGAGACCCCCCAAATGGGATTATTTATTTTTCCCAATAGGAGTTTCCTTGAGATGGAGTCAGAAAGGTCACCACCTATGAGTGCGAGTCAACCTGTTGCTTGATTCTGAGGTGCTTTGAAGTTTTGCATGTTGGTCTTGATCTGTCCTTCTCTTGATTCATTCGGAAGGCAGGGTTGGGCTTGCTCCTCGTGCCGGGACAGAAGGATGGACTTGATCTTTGTGCCTGGACAGAACGATGGACTTGCTCTTCCTACTAGGACGGAAGGATGAACTTGTTCTTCATGTCGGGATGGAAGGATAAACTTGCTCCTTGCACCGGGATGCGGTGGAGAGAATCCCATCGAAAAAGAGTGAAATAGTATGTCGCAGGGGGTCTTCCTATTTTTCTGCAATTTTCTAGGACTTCTCCTCCATTTTCACACTTTTTTGAATTTAGGAAACGTCTTGTGATTTTTTGGAGTATTCTAATATTTTTTGAGATTTTTTCTAATTTTCTGAGGAATTCTGCTGAAAAAGGACTACTCTGCAATTTTCTAGAAGTTTTGAGGGCTAACCATAAATTTTCCTTCACCAAATCAGGCATGTTTGATGTTTTTTAGAAAAACCAGGGCCGATTAGTAATATATGAAAATTTTAGGGGGCCTCTAGGAAAAATCCATGTCATCTAGGGGCTTGTCTGTAATTTTTAGAAAAGTCAGGTACTTTTCTGCAAAAGTGCCACATGGGGCAGGGCCTAAGTGTAATTTCTAGAATGTCTGGGGGGTCTTCTGCAAAATTTCCCTGCGCCCGGGGGCCTTTGTGGAAATTCTGCCAGACTCAGGGTCCTCTGCGCAAATTTATTATTTCCGAAAAAAGCAAAAGAGTGGTTGGCCGTTATTGAGCCGAATTCTCGAGGCCCACTTACCTTGGTCGGACCCGTGCTGGACCGTGTGGCTCATTTATGCGCTTGGCCAGCCTGTACCGATTCGGTAGGGTTTAAGTGACCGCCGACGGCCGTGATTGCACCACGCGGCATGAACCAATGGCCCGGGTCCTTCTTCCTCGTGGGTCCGGACGGGGAGACTGGCTGAGCAGGCAAACCTGTGTCGCTGCCCAGAGAGGAGAGGGGGCGGCTGACGCGGGTGAGGGAAAGCCGTGGCCTCCCTTACTGCTCTCATTCCTCTGACTTTTAGCCATTGGGGCTCGGGTTCTTTGGGTAAAGAAAAGTCTTCGCACCCGTGCCCGACCTGGCCGGTGGGAGTTCCAGTGTCTATAAAAGAGGGCTTTGGGGCACCATTGAAGGCTGCCTAAGCTCCGTAGCCTACCTGGCAGACCAAAGATGCGTTCAACGGTCTTCGAGCATGGCTAGGCAAGCGTCGGGAAACTCGACAAGGCTCGCCGGCCTGCGTGTGCTCAAGGTGAGGGTGCCGGGTGAGGTCGGTGTGCGTGTGTGCGTCGTGTGTAACCGTTGGGGAGGAGGAACCGCACTGGCGCGCCGTCGGGGCCCCTGGTATCTTCACTGCCTTCCACTCGCGCCACGCCTGGGGCTACCTAGGGCGTTGTTGAATCCTGCTGCCGCTACTACCTGGCGCTGCTCGTCTGCTCATGTGGAGGTACATCGTGGTGACCATGTCCGGGGAGCACGCGTCGGTGGTGACCGCGTGCGTCCGCTCATGTGCGTGCAGCCACGATGGGGCTCACCCGAGGGGGGGGCAGAGGGGGGAGACAACAGCGTGCCCGGCGCCGTGTTCCGCTGCTCTGTGAGGGACTCGACGCGTCCCGAGCTGGAAGACAGGGAAGCGGGCCATGGGCCGTACTGCGGCTGGGCCGCGGGAGTTTCCCTCATTTTCTCCTTTCAGCTAGGAACGGGTGGGTATGGGCTGTGGGCCGCAGCCCAGCGGCGGTAGATGGGTGTGATGCCCCCGATTCATAATCGTGCACTAATCATACACGCAGCATGCACAATCATGAACGATGACTCTACGATAGTACCACAACACAACTCTATGACTCAAATTAAACATAAAACAATATATATTACAAACAGGGGTCGCAAGACCCGATATTACAACCAGGGTTAGGTCTGACTACAGACAGAATAAAACAAGGATGCCTTAAGAAGGCTGAAACAAAACGACGATCCTAACCAACAGGCGCGGGCCTCCTGTCTGGGACCTCCGAACTACTCTGCGACGTCGAACTCCACGTAGTAATCGTCATTGGGGATACCTGCATCCCAGGTGCTACCATCTGTTTGCAGCAACCGGGTTGGAGGAAAAATAGGTGTAAAGCAACGGTGAGTACTCATCTAAAGTACTCGCAAGACTTACATCAGATCTATACTACATATGCATCGGTATCAAAGAAATGGGGCTATATCATTGGACTATACTGCAGTAATGACAGAATAGAGGGCGAATCTCAATGTAGCAAGGACTACCACCATTTCCAGCAATAGACGAGGAGAGAGCATCTTGCAGCAATAGCAGAGAGGAGCGTAAATGATACCAACTTGTACATACAACAACACCATACCCTGAGATCCTTCCTCGACTCTGTAACATCCTCAGATCTTAACCCTGACATTAAGCTAATTAATTAGCCATGTCATCATGATCATCCTAAATAAATTTCATTTAAAAAATAATCCAAATTCAAATGCAAGTCAAATTATTACTTCTTCAATTAATTGAGTAAAAATGTTCATAATATTGCAAATATTCCCAAAGTAATTATAAAAATAAAATCAATATTAATTGAATTATTTAAATGACTCTAACATCCTAAAACAGTACCAAAATAGCAAGGTTTAATCCATTTTATTTAATCCAAAGTTCAAATGAAATCAAATTACCTCCAAACCCTTTTATGGCAGTGCTAGTTATTGCAAACAATTTATGTGGCATAACTCCCTATTTTACAAAAGTCAATTTGGGGCCAAACATTTTACAAAACAGAAAAGCAAAAACAAAACAGAAAAGAAAAAGGAAAAGAACAACGGGCTACTGTGCACTTAGGCTTCCAGTGCACAGTGCAATTCGGCCCGGCCCGGCAAGGCCTTCTCCTTCCTCTCGTCGGCCAGAAGCCATGGCGCTGGCGACGCGCGCGCAGCCGTCCACGCGCGGATGCGGCCGCTGTCGACCATCCAGCGGTGCCCCGCGCCGGATAAGGACACCCGCAAGCCCCTGGCGTACCCTAGCCCTCCTTTCCCCCTCTCCCTTGCTCGCCATCGAGATCGCCCGAGAAGCCATGGCCGCGCATCCCTAGATCGCGCGGCCATCGTCGCCGCCTCGCCGCCTCACCGTGCCAGATCAACTCGTCGTCCACGACTCCTTCAGCTGAAACGACTAGAACGAGCCGGGGAGCGCTGCATCGAGCCCCTCGACGTCTTCTTCGTCCTACGGCCACCGCGACTTCGCCATCGATTCCGGCACCGTCGAGCCCTCCCCGCACCCGCCTTGCACCTCTGCAGAACCGCGGTGAGCTGCCGCGCCGTACCCCTCCCTCCCCGGCCTCGATCCATGCCTATAGCCGCCACCGCCATCGCCGCCCGAACCTTGCTCCGCCGCGTAGCTCGTCGCCATCGTTGTAGTCGGTGTCGTGGCCGGGCTAGCACGGCAACGTGCTCAGGGCACCTCTCTGGTGCCGCCCGTGCCACTAGCTCGCCCTCTCGTGCCCCACATCGCGGTCCCGACAACGGCCGAACTCCGGCGTCCGCCGCGGCCGCCGCCGCCGTCATTTTAGCCCGTCTCCGGCTGAGCCAGTACCACCACTAGACGCGGCTCTCCACGCTCGTTCGATCCCGCCGTTCCGCGCTCGATTTGGTGGCCGGAGTGCAAAATCCGAGCCCCTCCGCCGTTCCCGTGGTCGCCGGAACCTCGCCGCTAGCGCGCCACCGCCTATACGCCGGCGTCCAACGTGGCGCCGACGTGGCACCGCCTGGACCACTGACTGGTGGTCCCAGTGGGTCCATTGACCGGGTTGACCTGGTCAAACCTGCTGACTGGGTTTGACCAGTCACTGACAGGTGGACCCCGCGTCAATAAAAATGATTTTATAAATAAATAAAATGTTAATTAATTTATTTACTAATTAGCCACTGACTAATGGGGCCCGCCCTCTAAATTAATCCTAATTAGTTTAATTAATCCCTAATTAGTTACTGTGTCACTGACCAGTGGGACCCACTAGTCAGGTTTGACTCTGGTCAGCCGGGTTTGACCTGCTGATGTCATGATGACGTCACCTATCACTGTTTCGGATAATTCAAATTTAATAATTAAATTAATTCCAGAAACTCCAGAAATTTAGTAAAACTTTGAAAAATCATATAAAATAAACCGTAAATCGGATGAAGATAATTTATATATGAAAAACGATCAGAAAAATATAACGAATCCGAATATCGTACCCACATACCTGACACACCCCTCTAACATGGTGAACATGGAACTTTCCCCTCTGATTCATCTGTCCGATAATTGCCCGGAGCTGGTAAAACACCTCCAGATGTTTCCTGCTCCGACTAACTTGCGTAGTACTGCATTAGGGCACCCCTCAAACAGCCTACTGCCATGCCATGCATCTGCGATTGCTTTTGTTGCTTATATTTATTGTTTCTTCCCCCCTCTTCTCTCCGGTAGACCCCGAGACCGACGCTGCCCCTGTGATCGACTACGTCCCCGACGACCCTTCCTCCTTTTCAGCAGATCTTCCAGGCAAGCAAAACCCCCTTGTTCATTCCTAGATCGCCTATTCCTTCTCCCTCATGCTTGCATTAGATTTTGCTACTGTAATTGCTTGCTCCTATTATGATGCATAGGCTGTTTTTGTAACCTGCTATTGTTACTTTACATGTCATCCTAAACTGCTTAGAATAGGTTGGTTAGTGACCCATCAGTGACCCCTCACCCTTGTCCCTATTGCCCCGCTTTGTTACCAGTGCCTCGATCTTCATGATCGATGTGCAGAGACCGTCACATCACCGCACACCCCCTTAGTTGTACGACTCTGCAAGGCTACTATCGAGTTCCGAGGGTGATACCTCGTACTGCACTCCTGATGATATCCATGTAGTATAGCACATCGATGGTGATTGCAGAGGATGATTCCTCGCTCTCCCCTTCCCGATGATGACTCTGTCGGGCAACCCCTCAAGTGGGGACCATCGAGGGTGATTCCTCCTGGTTCTCCTTAATGGATTACATCGAGTGGGAATCCATCGAGGGTGATTCCTCGGGTCCCCTTTTATGTTTTGGACACACGATTACCATAACTTTTACCTCAGACCTTTGTTACAGGCGGGTCGACCCCGAGGGGTACCCGCAGGAAATGTGAAGTCGGGTTGACCTGGAGGGTACCCGCGAGATAATTACGAGGCGCGGCTGGGCAGGTAGAGACCGCCCTAGAGAGGGATGGGCCTGATCCTTGTTGCACTTCCTCGAGACGGGACGACAGGAGCACTGATCGTCACCGCGAGCTCCCAATGCACTAATGGATTTGGGTATTTGATCTGAGTTGGCCGCTGGCCATATACGCACTACCACCACGTGGGATAATGGTTATGGGACCCTCTACGTCGTATGTATCAGCCGAAAGCTCTGTCAGACGTCCAGTTCAGCATTGTGGCACGGTCGGATCATGCCGTTGGCACTGGTATCCACTGTCCTCACAACGACCCGGAGTGCACAGGGCGATGGCCCAAGACCCCTGAGCACTTAGGATGTAGACCGGCGGGGACCTCTCTGCTGAGCCTAGGTAGGACTACGTCGTGTCGATCAGCCGAGGCCGGGCATGACCCGGAAAAGTGTGTCCAGCCAGAGTTAATCGAGCGTGTTGGGTAATAGTAGTGCACCCCTGCAGGGAAGTTATCTATTCGAATAGCCGTGTCCACGGTAACAGGACGCTCAGTGTTGTATCCCGATCTACTACAACTTGAACTGAATACATGTTACTTTAATTGTAAGCTCCGGGATCGCTTTCTCGCAGGGAGTCGAGGAAGGATCTCTGGGCTTTGCTTCCACATGCTTGTTACTTTATGTTATGCTACTAATCTGCACTCTTCTAATGCTACAAGACGATGAAGATGCTAGTCTTTGATAGGCTAGGCCTTCCCCTCTATTCTGGCATTTCTGCAGTTTAGTCCAAAGATATAGCCCCATTCCTTTGATACCGATGCATACTTAGTATAGTTCTGATGCCAGTCTTGCGAGTACTTCGGATGAGTACTCACGGTTGCTTTTCTCCCTCTTTTTCCCCTATACCTGATTGCTGCGATCAGATGACGGAGCCCCGGTGTCAGCAGATCCCGTCGACGACTACTACTACCCCGACGAAGCTTACTACTACGTGGAGACCGACGACCAGGAGTAGTTTAGGAGGCTCCCAGGTAGGAGGCCTTGCCTCTTTCGATCAGAGCCGTTGTTTGTTTTCGCCTTCTTAAGGCAGGCTTGTTTAACCTTTGTGTCTGTACTCAGATACTGTTGTTGCTTCCGCTAACGCTTGTTCTCGAGCTTATGTATTCGAGCCCTCGACGCCCCTGGCTTGTAATATAAAGCTTGTATTATTTTATTTTGTGTTTAGAGTTGTGTTGTGATATCTTCCCGTGAGTCCTTAAGCTTGATCGTGTGCATGTGCGTGTATGATTAGTGCACGGTCGAGTCGGGGGCGTCACAACTCCCTACGAGAAAACGATCATCGGGTATTCCTATCTGTTAGCTTGGTGACTTTCATTTAGTATCCAGTTTAAGTTGTAATAGGTTGGGATACGTCTCCAAGTCGTCCTGTTACTGTGGACATGGCTATTCGAATAGTTTAACTTCCCTGCAGGGTGCACCACATAGCCCGATATGCTCGATTACCCTATGGCCAAACACACTATTCCGCGGGTCTGTCCGGCCTCAGGCAATCAACACCCCGAAGTCCTACCTCAGCTCTCCAGAGAGGTCAACACGCCGGTCTACATCCTAAGCGTGAAGGGTTGTTCGGCCGCTCACCCTAAGCGCTCCTGCATGTTGCGCCACACAGTACCAGCCTCACAACCTCAACTATGGACATCTGCTGTCTGCCATGCCACATCTCTGAACTGGACATCTGACAGAGCTTTCGGTAAGGAACTAACGATGCCGAGGGCCCCATACACCATTATCCCGCGTGGCGGTTAGTGCGTATATGCCAATGGCAACTTGGAATAATATACCCAGAGCTCGTTAATCGTGTTATTTCAATTGCCTGCGGACACGACCAGGGCCCAGGCTCACCTCATCCGGAGGGTATCTACCTGCCCTGTCGTTCCGCCAATTTAAACATGCGGGGACGGTACCAGCCATACCATCAACCTGTGGATATCTGCTGGGTTCCCATGCCGCATCAAAGATAACATAACATAAACAGTAATAGTCTTCATCATTGTCGGCATCTCGTCGCAGTCCGTCTCGCTCCATGTCATAGGCCACCGAAGTCCGGGTCCTCCGTAGTGTATCATATCGTATAACAGTATAAGTATACCCATGATCATCGCCCAGAGGGATCACAATACGGTAATAGCATGGCAAAATGGACAAGGGTGTAGGGCCAACTGATGAATCATAAGAATTACTAAACTAGGCATGCAAGGATAACAAGTAAAGCTTCAACGAGAGGCGACAAAAACAGGCTATGCATCAGAATAGATTCTACTGAAACAATATATCGGAACCACTACCTACTGCATGAAGTAGAGAGAAAGAATAGACGCTATCGGAATGATCAAGGGGGTTTCCTTGCCAGGAAGCTCTTCTGAGAAGGTCTGATCCTCGAGATCGTAGTCGTACTCAGAAGCTACCGCGGTCTCAGGGTCTACCGATAAAAGCAGACGAGGGGGAAACAAATAAATAATAGGGCAAACAAATGCAACACAAATGCATGGCATGGAAAAATGTGATGGTAATGTGGTCTAATGCATTACTAGGCATTTTAAGTGAAGAGTGAAAATATTTAGGAATATTTTCCCAGCTCCAGGTATTATTTTCCATATTGATCCTGATGCAAAAGTTCAAGGTTCATTATGATAATGATGTTTGTCATGTATGCAAATGACATATTCGGATTCGTTATATTTTTTTGATAATTTTTCATATATAAATTTGTTTCATCCGAGTTACAGATTATTTTATTTGATTTTTCAAAGTTTTTAGGACTGTCTGGAATTTCTTGAATATATTTTAATTCGAAATTATATTGATTTATTCTTTTATACCAAGAGGCAGCCAGCCATAGAGACTGACTGGTGGGGTCCCTGGGCTGAGTTAGCAGGGTCAACCAATCAATGTTGACTGGTCAACTGGGTCAAAGGGGACCCACATGTCATTGACTGGGTCAATCCCAGTCAGCAGTTCAACTGGTCCAACGGGCCCAGTGGGACCCAGTAGTCAGTGTCTGTTAATTTTAACAGAGTTTTAATTAGTTTAGTTAATTCTTAATTAGTGGGTGGGGCCTACTGTCAGTGACCGAGGGGGTTAATTAGTGTTAACTAACCAGTAAAGTTAATCCAAGGTTAATTTGGGCATGGGACCCGCTTGTCATTGACTGCAGGTGCGGTTAGTGACTAGTCTAATGACGCCACGGTAGTGACGCCGGAGTTTTGCCGCCGGTGACCTCAAGCCGCGGCGGACTCCGCTCGGGATTGAGCTACGGGTGATGGTTTTGAGCTTGGTTTGTGGCTATGGGTAGCTGGCGCTCGCGCGCGTCTCTGGGAGGTCGCGGGGGTTGCAGGGGTGGCCGGAACTCGATGGGATCAAGCTTGCGACGGTGGCCGGAGCACGGGCTCGGTCGTGCGTGAAGATGCGGGGCACTAGGGGCTAGCAAAAGGGTGCTCAGGCTTCCTGGGAGCTTGCTGAGCACGGGGCAATGCTCAGATGGGACGAGTGCTAGCTAAAATAACGGCGACGATGAGCGCGGTGGCGGGGAGCTCACGGATGCGGTGGAAAGCACGGCTAGAGGACGAACGAGAGAAGGAGAATAGGGGGAAAAGGACGGCGAGCTCACAGCTAACTCGTAGACGGATCTGGGAAGACGGTGATGGCCTCAGCGGCCGTGGGTGAAGACAATGATGCGTGCGGCGACAATGGAGCTCCCCAGCTTCGATCCAGGGGCGATGAAGATGAATACATCCACGCCGGAGCTCCTGGACATCAAGTTGCGGCGCGGGGTGCTTGGTGGCCACGAGGGTGACGACGACGCGGCCACGGCTGCGCTCGGTGAAGGCGAAAACGATGAGGAGAGCGAGAGTGACGGGAATAGGGGTGGCTAGGGTTTTGTCACGGGGTTGAGGGGGTCCTTATAGGCCTTCTCCTGGCTTTGTAGCATCACGATGGCAGCATCTGCGTGGCTGTGCGCGCGGCCACGTGCCTCAGACGGCTGTCGCCAGAGGTAGAAGATGGTGGCTGCAGCGGGCTAGGCAGCACTGTAGCTCTTGGCCGGTAAGTGCATAGTGCCCGTTTTCTTTTTCTTCTTTTTCTTTTCTATTTTGCTTTTATTTTCTGTTTCCTATTTATTTTAGGCTAACAATTGAATTTAGTTTTAGTTTACACTTTGCACATAAATCCAGTACAACATTTCAAGACCACACACAAGGTTTCACACAGTTTGTAAATGTATAAAATATTGTTTATTTTCAAATGGATAATTTTAAATGTTGTTGGTCCACCAAAGATTTGCTAGGGTTTATTTAGATGATCAAATGGACTTTATTTCAATTTTGCAATGACTTGGGGATTATTTGGAATATTACCAACATTTTTGTTTGGCTGTTTGAAGAAATAATTTTGACTTTATATTTCAAATTTGAATTTAAAAGTTGGATTAATTCTTAACTGAAATTTAATTATGATGATCATGATGACATGGCACATTATTTTGGTTAATGACATGACTATAATCTAGGGATGTCATAATGGGCCTCGGGCCATAATACAAGTTAGGCCGTGTTTTTCTACGGGTTAGCAGCAGGTTGTCCATGGGCCGTGGCCCATGTAGCGAGGGAGGCCTCATGCCTTATCCAAGGGAGGCCAGGGAGCAACTAACTGAGGGGTACCCCTTGTGGGAGCCCCTCAAGGGTCACTTTGGGTGGGTTGAGAGCGCACCACTTGGCGTGTTCTCAGCCGCCACCACATGTCGCATGCTGGGCGCTTCCTCGGGATTTTTTTTCTGTATGCATTTTCGGGTTTTAGATGGGTTTCTTTCGGTTTTTTTGGCTTTTCTATTTTTGCCCGGATTTCCCTAGGTTTTGGACAAAAAAATTTGCGTGGAAAAACGCGTTTTTTTCCTTCCGCGAGAGGCACAAATTTAGTTCTCGTGGAGGCACAGGTTTGCTTCCGCGAGAGGCATAGATGTGCCTCTCAGGAAGAGAAAAACGCGTTTTTTTCTTACGCGAGAGGCACAGATTTGCTTCTCGTGGAGGCACAGATTTGCTTCCGCGAGAGGCACACACAGCTGTGCCTCTCGGAAAGACAAAAAAACATGGTTTTTTTTCTTCCACGAGAGGCACAGATTTGCTTCTCATGGAGGCAGAGATTTGCTTCCGCGAAAGGCACATCTGTGCCTCTCGGAAAGAGAAAAAAAACACGTTTTTTTTCTTCCGCGAGAGGCATGGATTTGCTTCTCGTGGAGGCAGAGATTTGCTTCCGCGAGAGGCACACATGTGCCTCTCGGAAAGAGAAAAAAACACATTTTTTTCTTTCGCGAGAGGCACAGATTTGCTTCTCGTGGAGGCACAGATTTGCTTCCACGAGAGGACCAGCCATGCCTCTCGGAATGGGGAAAAAGTGGGGAGAAAATCATGCTTCCAATTCAGATTTTTTTCTTCCGTTTTTTTTCCAGTTTTTTTCGTGAAAAAAAAGTTCGTCGAAACCTATTAACATGGGATCTTGTTTCGAAGATCTCGACACGAGAAATCCAACGGTGAAAATGGTTCGCGATTTGGACGCACGGTTTAAGAGATAAAACGTTTTGAATAAACAAATCTATGAAAAAAGGGAAAACTCCCATGTTGCGACAAGTGGCGCACATGCAGTGCGCCAATTGTTGCAACTTGGGGAGGTGAGAGTGACCTTTGCAAGGGGTACCCCTTAATTAGTGATTTCGGGGAGGCCACACGCCTTCTTTTTATTCATGGGATCTTGTGGGTTGTATTTGGGCTGTGGCCCACATAGCGGAGGGCCGACCTCGGGCCCGATATGAGGGGGAGCCACGCTCCCATTTTTTTCCTTTGTCCACTGGTCCAGTAGGCGGGTCGCGTGTTGGAAATTTGCCCTAGAGGCAGTAATGAAATGTTATTATTTATTTCCATGTTCATAATTAAGTTTATATTTCTGTGCTATAATTGCAATTGTTGTTGAATATGAGATTCAGAGGAAAACTCAGTTGCATGTGTGGAAACATAAACACCAAATAGATCCATAGTCTCGCCTCTAAGACTAGCTCATGTATTGCATGATGGTCCTGCTTTCCTGATCATAGGGCATTGTTAAAGTAACAAGGATGTCGGCAATAATGGGAACACATTGTTGGCAGAGCAATGGTGTTGGACAAACCCAACTTATGATATAATTTGAGACCCCATCGTCACTATGTTACCACTATTATCATATTATGTGTTAAAGTATACTCACATCCTTAGACCATGAGAATGTCACAGAACTTCATACCGGATGATTACTTTGGTGTTGCCAAACATTAGCCATAAATGGGTGATCATAATGGTAACTTTAGGGTACATCATAAAAGTATTTCAAGGGACTTGACAGTTCAAGACTGGGATTTGCTCCTCCGACGATGGAGAGACATTCTCCGGGCCCACTCGTTATTACGGTATCCATCATCGTCTAGCTAGACACAACGTGATAGTGATCACGGGGATACTGGAATATGGAAACGAGAAAATAGAACAAAACCGGTAACGAGGATAACTTGGTATTGTGATCAAAGAGTTGCTTCACAAGGGTACCAATAAAAGTCTCCCCTGGGGTTTTGTTACGTATCGCGAAGCAAAGTGAATTGTGTACGGTAACTAAGGGTTCGCTAGATAAACATCTTCGTGTGTGTGTGGGAGTTAACATGGGTGTCTAAACCCCGCTGTTAATTATTGACCAAAAGGTGTTCCGGGTCATGTCCGCATATTACCGAACCTACAGGGTCACACGCTTAACGGTTAGCGGTTTGATAGAGAACTAGGAGATCATAGGAGAATGAGAAAAATCCACCGGAAGTGTTCCGGATGTTTCCGGGGGTTCCGGGAATGTCTCAGTAATACCGAGAATGTCCCGGAAATGCCCGGGAAGGTCCCGGAGTATAGATGGAAGGCTATGGATGTCTTCGGAAGCTTCTAATTTTTTTGGAACTTTCCAAAGTGGGCTGCACCCTTGGCTATCCCACGGGGCAGCGCCCACATGGGCCTTGGGCCTAGGAGTGGTTCACCCCCCTCAACTTGGGGGCCAAGCCACCTGGGGCGTCGGGAAGGGAGGGGATTCTGGTAGGATCTCCCTCCCTTGGTGCACCGGCCCTAGGAGGGGGCTGCCTCTCCTCCAAGCTACGCCTCGTAGGCCATCTTTAAATAGAGGGTGACGGTACTAAAACCGGCTGATCACGGGTAGGGGGTCCCGAGCTGTGGATTTGGGATCAATGGGTAACAGGAGACAAGGGAGACGATATTTATCCAGGTTCGGGCCCTCTAGAAGAGGTAAAACCCTACATCCTGCTTTGATTATATTGATGTGTTCGAGTATCGAGTACAGGATGATCTACCTTGAGATCGTATGATTGTGTTCTAAACCCTAAGGCTTGTTGTTGTCCTCTCGACGGACTAAACCCCTCGGCTTATATAGGCACCGGGGGTAACTAGGTTTACACATATGGTCGGTTGCCAGTTAGGAATAAACATGCCGACTACTAGAGCTATCCTTGAAGTATACGCCAAGTCTTCGGTGGTTTCCATCTTGTTTGCGACGAGGTTCACATCTTCGGCTATCCTCCAGGCACTGGCTGGCGGGCCTCTAGTACAGCCCATAGACAATAGGCCGTATGGGTTAGTACCCCCTTGTCCAGGACACCCTCAGTAGCCCCTGAACTAGTCTCGAACGCCGAGGACTACTGCTTCTCCTAGGACTGGCTTCTAGCGCTTGATGTCTTCGGCTTGGTAGGCAAGTTCCTCCACAGCTAGCTTACATTTGTATCCAAGGTATGTTTATCCAAGGCAACTTTTCGGGTTCCTCCTTTATGTCTGAACCTGCCGACCATATGCTTTAAGAGTCACACTTCGGCATCCGAAGTCTTGAGATCGTTTAGCCTCAAAGGCTTACCACATAGGTGTGAACGGTGATTTTTATCTGACAAATTTTACCGAACCGTCACCGCCTATAAGGCTAATTGAGCCAGTTATTGCGAATCGAATCGCGGCTCGAGGCAGCTTTCCCATTGGCACGTCCTATCAATGCAGAGATTGTGCTCCATTTTTCAAGGGATATCATCAACGAATTGTTTCAACCGATGCGCCCCTAACGGCACAAAGGGTTGGAAAATGGCGATTCGCGCGGTGCAGTAAGGGGACTCTTGGTCTTTTACTGCCCTATAAAAGCAAAAGGTGGTAACTTATTTTTTTTCCCCACGCTTTCACCTCCTGCGCAATTGATTTCAGCCTCCGGAGCTCTAGCGCCCTAGATCTGTTCCTAAGCCTCCAAGCTCTCCCCGCGCTCGCACTTCTCACCGGCGATGGCCGATGCTGAGCCGAAGGTCAAGTGGGTGTCCTCCAATGTCATGGAGGGCACCATGAACGAGCTCCGGGCCGCGGGTTACATACCCGCCGGAGCCAACTGCCGGGTTTCGGAGTCCGGCCATCCCATCCCTACTCCCAAACAAGGGGAAAGGGTGTTCTTCGTTCCCAACCTCATCCGAGGTCTGGGGTTTCCTCTCCACTCCTTCGTGAGGGGGCTGAGGTTCTTCTATGGGCTAGATTTCCACCATCTTGCCCCAAATTCCATTCTTCACATCGCGGCTTTCATCACCGTCTGTGAAGCATTCCTCCGCATCGAGCCGCACTTCGGCTTATGGCTGAAGACATTCGGTGTCAAGCTGAAGAGTAGTGGCGCCCAGCTCGCTGACTGCGGCGGGGCCATGGTAAGCAAAGTCCCAAAGGTGACCTGGCCAGAGGGCACCTTTGTGGAGACGATCAAGGTGTGGCAGCGGGAGTGGTTCTACATCACCGAGCTGCCCGCCGAAGTCCAGATGGAGATCCCTGCCTTCACGGCCGAGCCTTCAAAGAGGCTCGTCTACTGGATGAAGAAGGGCCTCAATTGGGGGAACCCAGACGAGGTGAAGGTGCTCCAAAAGAGGATCAAGTCGATGATCGGGCAAGGCATCAAGCTGGTGGAAGTGATCCAGGTCATGCTCCAGCGCCGCAACCTTCCCCTCCAACTTCGGGCCAATCCGATGTGGCTCTACAAGCTCGAAGACGAGGTGACGGTGCGGAACTTCTTCTGCACCAACCTCGATGGTATGTGGACGACGCTCTTCAAGCCGTCCAAGAACAAGTTCCCCGAGAAGGGGGTAGACTGCTGCCTTGATGTCGAGAATGGTCCATCCGAGGTAAAAATAGTTTATTTATGTTGTTATCCCTTCAATATCTTCCAATTTCTAACAAAGCAATCCTGCTCACCCTGCCATAATCAGAACTGGTGCAACAAGGCAGAAAAGATGAACTGCCCGGCGCCATTGCCCAAAGAGGCCCGGGCTCCCCAGCTCACAGCTCTGTTGGCCGAGGAACCATACGTGGTCTCGGTCAAGGAGAAGAAAGAGCCAAAGAAGAAGAGGGAGGGTCTACACATCCGAGGTCCTTCGGATGCCAGGTCCGAGGACACCGATGCTTCTTCCGTCCACGAGGAGGAAGAGGAGAAAGAGGAGGAGAAGGAGGACGAGGGGGAGGAGGAGGCATCTTCCCCTAAGAGGAAGAGGGTGGCGTCCGAGGACATCGAGGAAGATGACCCTCCTCGAGTCTTCAGAAGGCTTCGAAAAGCCTCCGCTAACTAGTCTGGCCAACCATCCACCCCTGCCAAGGTCGTGCTTTCCAAGTCCTCCGAGGACGTGCTGCCTCCATGGCACAGAGAGAAACCGCCGTTGAAGAGGTACTCCATTGAGTGTGTTTTATATGACATGGTTTTATTAACATGTTCTTGACTCTTCGGCGCACCATTTGCTTTCACGACCCGCAACGGGTCTTCCTCGGTGACAGGGAGTCGGAGAACGAACTCCCTCCGGCCGAAATGGCCGAGAGTGGAACAGACGCGCGTGCATCCCCCTCCCCTGCTCGCGATGAGCTGGGGGAGGTGTCATCACACAAAAGGCGGCACCGGTGTTCCCATGTCCGAGGTTCATACATCGGTCGCCGAGGACCAAGGGGAGAAAATCCCTTTGGTCAAAGGAGAGGGGCTCAGTTGCCCCGAGTCCTCGGCCCCAACCGCCCCGGAGCCACCACGGCAACCGGAGACTAGCATCCCCGCCTCAATGGGAGGAGGGGCCGAGGTAGTGCCGCCATCCCCACCTGCTCTAGGACAGGTCCACATGGGGTGGCAACAGGAGATGGAGGTGGCCATGATGAGCTCCTCCATCGTTCCTGAACACCGTGCCGTTCTTGGCACGGCGCTCCATCACTTCCGGTCCGCAGAGGCCGGAATCAAGGAGGCCTTCAAAGTCCTTTTTAAAGGCTTTGAGGTACACAATGTTTACCATTGTTTATGATTTTAGGTTTTTAGTTATCACCTAATATACCCAGTAGCCCTTGACTTATCAATTTGGGAAAAAATTGTTCGAAGACTTGAGAAAGAACTGCAATGTTATGTTTAATAGCGCAGATACGGTAGCCCCCGAGCCCTAAGTTTGTTTTAACAAACTGACTTGGGGGTCATCAGTTTTAATTTAATTTGTATAAAAGCGAATATACAGTCGCCCCGAGACTCTGATCGGATTGATAAAGCCGATCGGAGGATCGATATCGTTGTCGATACTAATGTTTCATTTGCAAGCCTCAGCCTCGGCTTCGGAGTCCAATTCCGAGGAGTTGGAGGAGCTGAACCACAAGCTTGCACGCTCCGAGGAGGATATCGATCTGCTTAAAAAGTAGATGGATAGAGCGCAAGGTAGGGAAAAACTAGCACACAAACTAAATATTGCTGGAAGAGCAACATAAGTCGTCTTAACATTTGTGTGTTGAATTGTTTTTTCAGCTGCCGCCACGGAGATTGAGGCCCTCCGAGCTGAGCTCAAGAAAGCTTAGCAAGAAGCCGAGCAGCAAAAGGCCGCGGCCGAGAAGGCCAACTTGGAACTAGCCACGGAAAAGGTTGCCCGTGGCAAGGATTTGGCCCGGGTGACCGAGGTCGAGGAAGAGTTGAAGGGTTTGTACGCGGAACGCGTCTCCCTTCGGGACGACCAGAAGAAGAAAGCTATTGAGCTGGAAAAGCTGGGTTTAGCTTTCAAAGAGGCCCAGACCCAGGCGATGGCGGACCACGAGGAGCTTCAGCAAGTGAAGCAAATAGCCGCTGGTCAGCCATAGTTGCTGCAATGCATCTTTGGTGATATCAGGTTCGCCCAGCTAACACAAGTCTGGTGTTCCTCAGGCCCCTTCACGGACCTGTCGAGGAGCGATCAGATGCCTGGCAGTACTACAGCTCCCGCGAGGGTGATGCCGAGCAGAAGGCGTTCTGGGCACAGTTCTAAGTGCCCTCTCATCCGCTGCTCCTCAATGACGAGATGAAGCAGCACCGCATGGCGACACCGGACATGGAGGACCTCTGCATCAACCTGTGGCCCACGAAGCCACTGCCGAGCAGTTACTTTGGACTGGTTCAGCGGCTCCAAAGCGCCAGCCCCCAAGTCCATGATGTCTACTACACAACTTTATTCTTGTAGACTCTATTGGGCCTCCAAGCGCAGAGTTTTGTAGGACAGCAGCAAATTTCCCTCAAGTGGATGACCTAAGGTTTAACAATCTGTGGGAGGTGTAGGATGAAGATGGTCTCTTTCAAACAACCCTGCAATCAAATACAAGCAATCTCTTGTGTCCCCAACACACCCTATACAATGGTAAATTGTATAGGTGCACTAGTTCGGCGAAGAGGTGGTGATACAAGTGTAGTATGGATAGTAGATATAGATTTTTGTAATATGAAATAATAAAAACAGCAAGGTAGCAAGTAACAAAAGTGAGCACAAATGGTGTTGCAATGGTTAGAAACAAGGCCTAGGGTTCATACTTTCACTAGTGCAATCTCTCAACAGTGCTAACATAATTGAATCATATAACAATCCCTCAATGTGCAACAAAGAATCACTCCAAAGTTCCTATCAATAGGGGAGAACATAAGATGAAATTGTTGTAGGTAGCAAACCACCTCAAAGTTATCTTTCTGATCAATCTATTGAGCCATCCCTATAAGTGTCACAAACAGCCCTAGAGATCATACTACAATAACAGCATATGATACGCATCAATCAACTCTAATGTCACCTAGATACTCCAATCTCACCACAAGTATCCGTGAGTTAATTATTCGATATGCATCAAACAATTTCAGATTCATAATATTCAATCCAACACAAAGAACTTCAAAGATTACCCAAAGTTTCTATCGGAGAAAGTAGGATGAAAACGTGTATCAACCTATGTGCCTAGATTACCCCAATGTCACCACGGGAATCCGCAAGTTGATTACCAAAACATATATCAAGTGACTCAATTGAATACCCCATTGTCACCACGGGTATCCATATGCAAGACATACATCAAGTGCTCTCAAATCCCAAAATATTCAATCCGATAACAATGAAACTTCAAGGGGAAAGACTCAATTCATCACAACAAGATGGAGAGGGAAGAACACCATATGATCCGACTATATTAACAAAGCCCATGGTACATCAAGATCGTGCCAAATCAAGAACACGAGAGAGAGAGAGAGAGAGAGGGAGAGAGAGAGAGAGAGAGAGATCAAACACATAGCTACTGGTACATACCCTTAGCCCCGAGGGTGAACTACTCCCTCCTCGTCATGGAGACCGCCAGGATGATGAAGATGGCCTCCGGTGATGATTTCCCCCTCTGGCAGGGTGCCGAAAAAGGCCTCCAAATGAGATCGCTTTGGTACAGAGGCTTGCGGCGGCAGCGTGGAAGTTCTAGGTTTCTTTTTGGGGGTTTCCCAATTTATAATAATTTTCAGGGTTGGTTTCATGCTAATCGGAGTTACGTGGGACCCATGAGCTCAGAGGACACGCCCTACCCCCCAGGGCGCATGGTGTGAACTCATGACTCCCTCGCGGGTTTTCTGATCCTTCCTCGAAGCTTCGGGGGTCTCTTATGTTCCAAAAAAAATCACCGTAAATTTTCGTGGCATTTGAACTTCGTTTGGTATGGATTTTCTGCGAAACAAAAAATAGCCAAAAAATAGAAACTAGCACTGGGCACTAGGTCAATAGGTTAGTTCCCAAAAATCATATAAAAATGCACCAGAACCATATAAAATTGTTGTAAACATGGCATGAATACTTCATAAATTATAGATACGTTGGAAACGTATCAGCATCCCCAAGCTTAATTCCTGCTCGTCCTCGAGTAGGTAAATGATAAAAGAAATAATTTATGAAGTGTGAATGCTAGCATAGTGCATAAGTTTGATCAATGATAATTCTAATCACTTTACCTAGCATCGTAAACAACAACTCTTTCTCATAAAACTCATCATGATAAAGTAGCAATCAGTTCACATGTTATGGTTCCAACAATGCATTCTCTTGAAACTTAACAACCTATGTTCTTAGTCACCAAACAATTACAATTCATATTAATTTCTAAGTAAGAGCTCCACATACTCAATTATCATATAGTCTTCCATGATTGCTAGTACTCAAAGCATATTTTTAGAACAAACAGCATCAATCAGACACAGAGGAAGAAAGGGGCTTAATGTTTCGCTTCCCAACTTACTTATCATAGAGATAATTGTCAACAATAATAACTCATGATCAAATATAATTGATTGGATATATGTGTTTGGATCTTTCTCCAGCACACGATGGTTGCCAAGTGGAGAATAATTGAGGTTGGAATAAGAAGTTGACTCAACATGAAAAGTAAATAGATAGGCCCTTCGTAGAGGGAAGCATGGATTTCCTAATGTGCCCGAGCTCACTGCTTAAAACAAAGATAACTACATTTTGAGTGGTGTGCTTTTTCTTGCAGCGTCACGACAAAGGATTTCAATATCTTGCATGCTAAACACATTATTGGTGGTTCCCATGCAGAAAGATAAAGGTTTACTCCCCCACAACCATACAAACACAAGCGATGGCTAGCCGAATCCACGGGTGCCTTCCAAACAATCAACTTTCCAGGGGGAGTTTGTTTTATTATATTTTTCTTTGTTTTTGTTTAACGGGATTGGGCATCCCAAATACCAGCCTCTCTCGTGCAAGACGAGTGAATGAACTCTTGTCGTGAGAATAACCCACTTAGAATGGAAGATATTGACCGCCCCGTCGCTCCATGAGCGATACAGGCACACAAAACGGATGTTCATTTGAAAGTTTTAGAGAAGGCACATGCAAATTTACTTGGAACGGCAAGGTGATACCGTATAGAGGTAGATATGGTGGACACTCAAGGAAGAAACTTGGCTCAACGATTTTGGATGCACAAGCAATATTCCCGCTTAGTACAGAAATTTTGTCTAGCAAAGATTATAAACAAGCACCACATGTTGGAGGATCCATAACAATATAACTTCTATGCAAATATACCCAAACATAACTCACTACGTTGTCTTCCTTGTCCAACTTCAACTTATTTGATCAAGTTCAAAAATAATTGATGGGTATTCACAATCATAAAAGATGTCCAATATAATATATTTGTATGTGAGATTTCTCTTCCGTATACTAATCATTCATGAATTGCTTGTATGACCAATATTGTGATTGTCAAATTTCAATAGATTTTACTTTCTAAACCCAATGTGAAACTATTACTAAGCATATGGGGCATGTATAATTTCAGATTTATGATATTCAATTCATTCAAAAATTTACTCTTAGGATATAAGTGAAGCACAAGAGTGAATGTCAAACTACTCCAAAAGATATAAGTGAAGATTAATGAGTAGTTAAACAATTAAGTAGCTATGTGAAGACCCTATCCCAATAAAAACTTTCAGATCTAATGATTTTATTAAACATAAAACAAAACAAAACTAACACTCCAAGAATAGCACATATCATGTGAACGAATAAAAACTTAGGCTCAACCGAAACTAACCGATAGTTGTTGATGAAGAAGGGTGGGATGCCTACCAGGGCATCCCCAAGCTTAGATGCTTGAGACTTCTTGGAATATAACTTGGGGAGCCTTGGGTATCCCCAAGCATGAACTCTTGTGTCTCCTTAATTATTCTCGTATCACGGCTTCCCCTAAGTCTTAAAAACTTCATCCACACAAAACTTAACAAGAACTCGTAAGATAAGTTAGTATAAATAGATTCAAAACCTTAACATTCTCTACTGTACCAAATTACTAAAATTATAATTAAACATTGAATACTAAATGCCTCTGCATATTTAATACTCATATCCACAAATAGAAACATAAAACAAGCAAACATATGCAAGCAATGCAAATATACCAGCAATCAGTCTAAACAGAACAGTCTGTAAAGGATGAACAAGAATACATACTTATTTAACTCAAAAAATTCTGAAAATTTACCAAACTGTAGAAAATTTATCATAACTTACTGTGTCAAAATTTCAATATTTTATCACATTCTGAAATTTCAGGAATATTCAAACAATGACAGAAAACTTTCTGTTTTGAAACAGCTACTCATGAACATGCAAACTAAGCATGGTAAAGGCTATACTTGACAATTTTATTGAAATAAAAGATAGAGAACATGATTACAAATAACATCAAGCAAATCCAAGTAAAAGAAAATGATGCTCCAAGCAAAACACATATCATGTGATGAATAAAAATATAGTTCCAAGTGAGGTTACCGATAATGTTGAAGACGAAAGAGTTGATGCCTTCCGGGGCATCCCCAAGCTTAGGCGCTTGAGTCTTCCTTAAATATTACCTTGGGGTGCCTTGGGCATTGCCAAGCTTAGGGTCTTGCCACTCCTTATTCTCCTCATATCGATATCTCACAAAAAACTTGAAAACTTCAATCACACAAAACTTAACAGAACTTCGTGAGAGAGGTTAGTATGATAAAGAACAAATCATTCACTTTGGTACTGTCAAGACAAGATTATTAATTGTTCTCACATAATTCCTATTGTATTCTATCATTTCCACAATTTATATCCCACAATATAAGCTATGGAAACACTAAAACGAGCAAACTATGCATTGAAAACAGAATCTGTCAAAAACAGAACAGTCTGTAATGATCTGAACTAAGACCATACTTCTGTAAGTCCAAAACTTCTGAAAAATTAGGACAACGTAGGAAATTTGAATGGAAATACTATGTACAAATTTCAGAATATTTTGATGCTGCAGTAAAATCTGTAAATTCATACACTGGATGCAAAAGTTTCTGTTTTTGCACAGAATCGAATCAACAAGTATCCACACTATACCAAAGGCTTTACTTGGCACATTATTGAAATAAAAGACATAAAACAAGATTAATAAAGTAGCTTAATCATGTTAACACACAAAAACAGTAGGGTTAAATATTGGGTTGTCGCCCAACAAGCGTTTTTCTTTAATGCCTTTTTAGCAAGGCATGATGATTTCAATGATGCTCACATAAAAGTAAAGAATTGAAACATAAAGGGAGCATCATGAAGCATATGACAAGCACATTTAAGCCTAACCCACTTCCTATGCATACGAATTTTATAAGCAAACAATTTATTGTAGCAAGAATCAACTAGCATAGGAAGGCAAAACAAGTGCAACTTCAAAACTTTCAACACATAGAGAGGAAACTTGATGTTGTTGAAATATATATATAAGCATATCTTCCCCTCTCATAATAATTTTCAGTAGCATCATGAATAAATTCAAAAATATAACTATCACATAAAGAATTCTTTTCATGATCCACAAGCATAGAATTTTTATTACTCTCCACAAAAGCAAGTTTATTTTCATCAATAGTGGTGGGAGCAAATTCAACAAAATAACTATCATGGTTCAATTCATCATTCAAATCATAATGACAAGTTTCATGGTTATCATTACTCTTTATAGCATACATGTCATCACCATAATCATCATAGATAGCAACTTTGTTGTCATATTCAATTGAAACCTCTTCCAAAATAGTGGAATCATCATTAAATAAAGTCATGACCTCTCCAAATCCACTTTGATAATTATTACCTGAGGTTGTACCTAGAGTTGACACTCTTCCAAACCCACTTTCATCAATATAATCATCATACATAGGAGGCATCCTTTCATCATAATAAATTTGCTCATCAAAACTTGGGGGACTAAAAATATCATCTTCATCAAACATAGCATCCCCAAGCTTATGGCTTTGCATATCATTAGCTTCATGGACATTCAAAGAATTAATACTAGCAACATTGCAATCATGCTTATCATTCAAAGAATTTATTCCATACATTTTATTGAATTCTTCTTCTAACACTTTGGCACAATTTTCCGATCCATCATTTTCAAGAAAGACTTTATAAAGATAAGCAATTTGGCACAACTTCACTTCCTTTTTTTTGTAGTTTTATTTTATAAACCAAACTAGTGAATAAACAAGAAACTAAAAGATTCAATTGCAAGATCTAAAGATATACCTTCAAGCACTCACCTCCCTGGCAACGGTGCCAGAAATTATCTTGATGTCTACCACGCAACTTTATTCTTGTAGAATCTGTTGGTCCTCCAAGCGCAAAGTTTTGTAGGACAGCAGCAAATTTCCCTCAAGTGGATGACCTAAGGTTTATCAATCCGTGGGATGTGTAGGATGAAGATGGTCTCTCTCAAACAACCCTGCAATCAAATACAAGCAATCTCTTGTGTCCCCAACACACCCAATACAATGGTAAATTGTATAGGTGCACTAGATCGGCGAAGAAATGGTGATACAAGTGTAGTATGGATAGTAGATATAGCTTTTTATAATCTGAAATAGTAAAAACAGCAAGGTAGCAAGTAACAAAAGTGAGCACAAACGGTGTTGCAATTCTTAGAAACAAGGCCTAGGTTTCATACTTTCACTAGTGCAATCTCTCAACAGTGCTAACATAATTGAATCATATAACGATCCCTCAATGTGCAACAAAGAATCACTCCAAAGTTCCTATCAATAGCGGAGAACATAAGATGAAATTATTGTAGCTAGCAAACCACCTCAAATTTATCTTTCCGATCAATCTATTGAGCCATCCCTATAAGTGTCACAAACAGCCCTAGAGATCGTACTACAATAACACCATATGATACGCATTCATATGATACGCATCAATCAACTCTAATGTCACCTAGATACTCCAATGTCACCACAAGTATCCGTGAGTTAATTATTCGATATGCATCAAATAAATTCAGATTCATAATATTCAATCCAACACAAAGAACTTCAAAGATTACCCCAAAGTTTCTATCGGAGAAAGTAGGATGAAAACGTGTATCAACCTATGTGCCTAGATTACCCCAATGTCACCACGGGAATTCGCAAGTTGATTACCAAAACATATATCAAGTGACTCAATTGAATACCCCATTGTCACCACGGGTATCCATATGCAAGACGTACATCAAGTGCTCTCAAATCCCAAAATATCCAATCAGATAACAATGAAACTTCAAAGGGAAAGACTCAATCCATCACAACAAGATGGAGAGGGAAGAACACCATATGATCCCACTATATTAATAAAGCCCATGGTACATCAAGATCGTGCCAAATCAAGAACACGAGAGAGATATCAAACACATAGCTACTAGTACATACCCTCAGTCCCGAGGGTGAACTACTCCCTCCTTGTCATGGAGACCGCCGGGATGATGAAGATGGTCTCCGGTGATGATTTCCCCCTCCGGCAGGTTGTCGGAAAAGGCCTCCAAATGAGATCACTTCGGTACAGAGGCTTGTGGCGGCGGCATGGAAGTTCTAGGTTTCTTTCTGGGGGTTTCCCGGTTTATAAGAATTTTCAGCATTGGTTTCACGCTAATCGGAGTTACGAGGGACCCATGAGCTCAGAGGACACGCCCTACCCCCCAGGGCGTGTGGTGTGAGCTCGTGACTCCCTCGCGGGTCTTCTGATCCTTCCTCGAAGCTTCGGGGGTCTCTTATGTTCCAAAAAAATCACCGTAAATTTTCGTGGCATTTGGACGTCGTTTGGTATGGATTTTCTGCAAAATAAAAAATAGCCAAAAAACAGAAACTGGCACTGGGCACTAGGTCAATAGGTTAGTTCCCAAAAATAATATCAAAGTGCACCAAAACCATATAAAATTGTTGTAAACATGGCATGAATACTTCATAAATAATAGATACGTTGGAGACGTATCAGTCCACCTCTGGAAGTGCTCCGCCTGTCTGGAGGGTGCTCGACTAGCTTATGCGTCCATGAAGACGCACTATCCAAGAGTCAAGGCGGAAGCTGTGGCTGTGGAACCCCCTGAAGGGAAGAACCGCACCCCCAAAAAGTACTTTCCCGAGGTTATGGAGGGTGCTTGGATAGCGAGGCTAGGTGCAGCAAGAATGTCCTTCTAGAGTAGGTGCCTCCTCGGTATGCCGAGGTTTGACAATGTAAAGAGACAAGTTTTATTTTGAAATGCCTGTCTTTGATGTCCGATGTGTTTATTTTGACTCCTGTGCGACCGTTTTAATACTGAAAGTGGCCAGTTGTCGGCTTCCGCTCCCTTGTGGATGCTACGCGGGGTGTTTCCTATAACACGTCAACCCTTAGCCGACGTCTCGATGCCCGAAAGCGGTTGCGTTAATAGAAACTAGGCAATCAGACTATGAGGCTTTATAACTTTCACTTAGTCATAGGAGCTTGACTATGGGGGCAAGTGACTAGCCGCCGGCATGTGAAGTGTTCGGGCGTGCCGAGGTCGAACCATTAACACTTTGGTCCATTTTATAAGAACCCTTCGTTTAGCACGGGATAACCTCTATCGATTTTTATTTTGACACAGTCATCGGATCACTGACCAGTTTACGCCTATCATGACAGTCAGTTTTCGGCTTTCTCCACTGAGGTACTTGACCAATCGAACAGGAAGTACAATCGCAGTGGTTCTCCCTTTACACCCTTAGCCAAACAATGCAGAAACGTAAGGGGTAAGCACAGGAGCCGGGCAACCCAACTATTGACCAAAGACATGATTCAAAACTGATGCATATAAGGCAATATCCGAGACACCGAGCACTTTTATGTGAGTACTGGAGCAATGTAATGGGCATGGTTTGAATCCGAGCCCCCGGTCGAAAACCGATGTATCGCGAGAGTTATCTTTGGCCCATAGGCAGAAAAGAAAATGTATTACACAAATAAATGCATAACAACCAAGAAAGGTATTTTCTTTACTGTGATTTATTAGGTCGAACCGTACAAACCGAGCTATCAAAGAAACTTTAAAAGATACATAAAAATATAAGAGGAGGAAGGTTTGCACAAGGCAACTGTAGTTTTGTTTTAACATCCTAGTTTGTCATTGCCACACATCTGCGCCTCTGTGCTATTTACCAGCTATTCCTTGTCAACACCAAGGTTTCATCAATGTTGCGTGCTACATCGCCATTTGCTATGCTTAATGTTGCATTCGAGTGGCGGGTCCCTTGAAGAGGTGTTACCAAGTAGCCGCATAATGACAGCTTAATGCCATCATTGTTTAGTTCCTGGTGGGCCTTTGATAGTGCCCTAAAAACAACCAGGATGCAATTTGGCCACTATTTTGGTTAAGCCGAACAGTGGACCCTTGATATGGTGCACCACCGCCTCCCATGGAATTTTAAGGGCAAAGTTATGTACTCAAGGTACATAATCTTCGACTAGACAGGGAGAGCCGTGGAGCGCATACCCCTATTTTGGGTTACAGCGTGACTGCCGGGGGGTCAAGGGAACACCTCAGATGCGCTTTGAAGAGTCTTGTGTATTTGAGTCAGCGAGAGCCCTAGACGCCTCCTCGGCTTCTTGAACCTTGGCTGCAAAAGCCGCAGTCTGCTCCTCTGTACGGAGGGAGCATTCAGTGTTACCATTGACTGTAATAACACTTTTTGGTTACGGCATTTTGAGCTTTAGATAAGCGTAGTATGGGACTGCGTTGAATCGAGCAAACACGGTTCGTCCAAGGAGCGCATGATAACCACTGCGAAAAGGAACGATATAGAAGATCAAGTCTTCGCTTCGGAAATTCTCGGGAGAGCCGAAGACTACCTCCAATGTGATGGTCCCGGAGCATTGCGCCTCAACACCTGGTATTACGCCCTTGACAGTGGTGTTGCTGGGTTTAATCCTTGATGGATCAATGCCCATTTTCCTGACCGTGTCAGCATAGATCAGGTTTAGGCTGCTGCCTCTGTCCAAAAGGACCCTTGTTAGGTGAAACCCATCGACGATGGGGTCGAGGACCAGAGCCGCCGAACCTCCATGATGGATACTGGTCAGATGGTCTCGTCGGTCAAAGGTGATCGGGTAAGCCGACCACGGGTTATACTTCGGAGCTACCGGCTCTAAGGCGTAAACATCTCGAAGTGCGCGCTTCCTCTCCTTTTTACAGATATGAGTGACATAAATCATATTCACATCCTTTACTTCGGAAGGAAACTGTTTTTGGCCTCCATTACTGGGCCTACGAGGTTCATCCGCATCCTCGCTGCGAGATTGGCTCTTGCCTTGACCGTCAACTGTGATCTTTCTGGCCTACTTGATAACCCAGCAGTTTAAGTTGGTGTTATTAGCAGGTTTGTCCGAAGTGCCATGAATCTGCTAACGCTTGTCGAGGATCTTATCAAGTGCGGTAGGACCGTCCCTGCTCCCTTTAAAGGGCTTCTTCTTCTGGCCAGTCCTCTGATTGCTTAATCCGGCATTGACAGTTGCATCATCGGCGTCACTGCCACTATTTTTGTGCCGGTTCTTGTTGTTTTTGTTGCGCCTGGGCTTCCCGTTTCCGTTGCGCACCTCCGAGGTGTCGGCTTCGTCGCCATGATTACTTCTACGAGCCAACCAGCTATCTTCACATGTGCAGAGTCGGGTCATCAAAGAGGTAAGAGCCGCCATGGTTTTCGACTTATCTTGTCCGAGCTGTCGTGCTAGCCACTCATCACGGATACTATGCTAGAAAGCAGTGATCGCTTCTGTGTCAGGACAATCGACTATTTGGTTCTTTTTAGTTAAGAATCGATTCCAGAACTTCCTAGCAGACTCGCCAGGCTGCTGGATGATATGGCTAAGGTCCTCGGCATCTGGGGGCCGTACATATGTACCCTGAAAGTTTGCCCTGAAGGCATCCTTGAGCTCCTCCCAGCTTCTGATAGATTTCTCCGGTAAGCTATTGAGCCAATGCCTTGCCGGTCCTTTAAGTTTTAGCGGTAGATACTTGATGGCGTGGAGATCATCTCATTGAGCCATATGAATGTGGAGAAGGAAATCTTCAATCCACATAGCCGGGTCGGTCATTCCATCATATTGTTCAATATTTACGGGTTTAAACTCTTCCGGGAACTGGTGTTCCATGACCTCATCTGTAAAACATATTGGGTGCGCAGGCCCTCGAAACTGAGCTGCGTCGTGTCGGGCACCCGTTGTCATCCGAGCTTGTGTATTCTCCCGAGCCCTCCCATGCCTGTCGAGCCAGGCTTCATAGCCGGCCTGTCCAGCAGGCGCGTGTCGTCTTGATCCATATATGGATCTTGTTGGGACAGGGTTTGCGGTTAATTTCCTTCACAAATCGTATGGCTCAGGGTATTGGACTGGATCCTTGCCTTCACGATGAGGGATTGAGGGGGGATTTTTATTTCCTCCGGTTGGCCTTTCCCGTCCTCGAGGAGGACGGTCAGGTTGATCAACATCACCGTGCTTGAATGGCACATTTTCGGCAACTTCGTCATCGAATGCGGGAAGTAAACGCTGTCGTGGATAGGATTTAACTGGGTCTGCGCTCCGTAACTTGAGGTCTTGTTCAGCTGCGAGGACCTCTATCCACTTATCGTTGAGTGTGTCTTGATCAGCTTGAAGCTGCTTACATTGCTTTTTCATGCTTCGGGCGGTTGTGACGAGCCGCCGTCGAAACTTTTCTTGCTCGTATGGGTCCTCAGGGATGATGAACTACTCAGGTCCAAGGCTGACCTCCTCTTCGGATTCAGGAAGATAGTTACTATCTTCTGGATCCTCAGAATCTTCGGGGTCCTAGTTGTCGGACATCCCTGTAGGGTCGTTAAACTGACCAGGCGTGATATTATCGCCGTTGCCCTGGTCCTCGGTACCATCTGGAGTGGCACCATTATCATTGGCATCTCTATTATCATTATGGCTCTCCTTGCCCCTACCAGTACCCTTGGATCACCTCCGAGTACGTCGGCGCTTGGGTGGATCATCTTTCTCTTCTCCGCCCTCCTTAGGGGTGTCTACCATGTAGACGGGATAGGTAGAGGTTGCGGCCCAGTTGCCAGTATGGGATATCGCCATGGGTGAAGCCACTCCTGATGTGCCATCGACATCTTCATCCATGTTGGTCGCCTCATTGGAGGCATAGTTCAGTACGCCGGTTAAATCTTCGACCGTAGCAACTAGGTGGGTGGTGGAAGGGACGTAAATTTCCCTATCATCGGCTTTACATCCGATTTGGTCGTAGACCGAGGACTACCTGTCCGAGAACCCCAGATTTTGGATCCGGTCTAGCATCTCGTTCAAAAGTGAGAGATCTGCTGGGTCCAGTACTTGGGTGTAAGCCAGGCTAACTTGTAGTATGCTCGGCGGGTCGCCTGACACAACCTCAGAGCATAGGCCGGCCAGGGTTAACTCCTGGTCTGCTGGCGAAGTAATCGGATCCGAGCTTGTGGCTGGTTCCGAAGTGGGATTCGACTCGAGGTCAAGATCCGATGGGCTAGTGGTCAGATCCGCACTTAAGGTTGAGTCCGTCGTAAGATCTAACCCAAGGTCTGGATCAGAGGCTGGTTCCGGGGCCGAGGCCACAGTGGTCAAGGAGCTCTCAAGCCAATCTGGCCTCCAACCAGAGAGGGCGAGATCGCCACGGGAATCAGCAGTATACTCCAAACTCCCGAACATGATGACTTGGTTCGGGACGAAGATTTCGACATGGTCGAGGCGGCCTGCCGAGTTGGTGTGAAGAACAATGCTGCCGAACGCAAAAAGCTGGCCGGGGACAAAGATGTCACCATAGCCGATGTTGCTATTGATCTAAAGACGAGCCATCGATCCCTTTTGACCGCACAGCGAGACCTGTATGGGCCACCAATGACGATACTAAAACCGGCTGATCTTGGGTAGGGGGTCCCGAGCTGTGGATCTGGGATCAATGGGTAACAGGAGACAAGGGAGACGATATTTATCCAGGTTCGGGCCCTCTCGAAGAGGTAAAACCCTACGTCCGTCTTTGATTATATTGATGTGATGGAGTATCGAGTACAGGATGATCTACCTCGAGATCGTATGATTGTGTTCTAAACCCTAAGGTTTGCTGTTGTCGTCTCCACGGACTAAACCCCTCGGCTTATATAGGCACCGGGGGTAACTAGGTTTACACATATGGTCGGTTGCCAGCTAGGAATAAACATGCCGACTACTAGAGCTATCCTTGAAGTATATGCCAAATCTTCATGGTTTCCATCTTGTTTATGATGAGGTTCACATCTTCGGCTATCCTCCAGGTGCTGGCTAGTGGGCCTCTAGTACGGCCCATAGACAATAGGCCGTATGGGTTAGTACCCCCTAGTCCTCACCCCCTCAGAGGGGAGGGGCAGCCCCCCAAAGACACAAATGACCCAAGGCTACGCCCTCACCCCCTCCCCCCCCCCCCCCGGTGTCATCTCTCTCTCTCGGTTTGACCGATACGCTGAAAGCCTGCTCCTCCTCCCCTAGTTCTCCGGTAGCTCTTTCTCCTGGACGACAGAGTGCTACCGAATAGCTGATACCATACGCGTGGATACCGTAGAGTCATACGTTCGACTCTCGATCGCGAAAATTCTCGCGGCTGAGAAGTTAATACCTAGCTACTGGAATCTGCAAAATCTTCATCAACATCTTCATCTCCGCTGCATTGTGTTGGTGAGATTGATCTTGTCCATGCATCTTCATAGTGTTCCTTGGCGTGTTTGTATGTACGGAATTTTTTTATTTTGTACTACGTTCCCCAACAGTGGCATCATCACCGGTTCTGTGAGTAGATGCAGGTACGATCTAGAGAACATGTCGATGTGCGGGCATTACACAATTTTTTTATGCGAGTATTAGATTAGATCTTATACTTGACATTCTAGTTGCTTCCCTTTAAATTGCAATTTTTTGATCTTAACGGTATAGTGGGATTCTGGCTTTCTGCGGTCCTTCTATGCTGCTCCTGAGTATGCTGGTTGTCTGACCAAAGTCAGGCTTCAGACTCTTTGGGTTTCACTTTAGTTGAGAGAGATAAATTTTGCGAGAAAAAGGGCTTGTAGATTTGATCTACATGGGGGTCACGCATTTAACGAAGCTGAGTATGTGGCTCAAGATTTTTAATTAAGTCTCATGTTTCATACACCTCAAAAGCTAAACTAGCAAGGAGTAATCATGCCTGATGGTTATGTAGGTAGCAAACGGGTTGCAACGGAAACCCTAGCAGCCACAGTAAATTGCAAAATGATTAGAGGCGTCTAACTTGTTTTTGCAGGGTGTGCAAGTGATGTGGTATAGCCTTCGATGATACAATAAGTTTGTATGAGATGCAAAGTGATTCTAATATTTTTTTCATGACCTGCGTGTCATGAGTATGGCTAGATGGCTGGAGCCAAATGATTGTCTTTTATTTAATTGACCTGCATGTCAAACTTCATGTAATGCTTTTATTTTATTAGCTATAGAGATAGCAATAGTTATAATAGCGAGGACATGAAGATGACGATCATGCATTTATGGACCTTGACGCTACGCCGTACGCGAAGAACGTGTTCTCCGCCAAAAGACATTGAAGAAAGGGGACACGGCATCCAGGATTTTCTTCGGCGTGAAGGGGCTATGCCATATCACATATATTAACTGCATGTGATGTTAATCCCTTTTATGCACCTTATTTGATGCGTAGTAGACGTATTTTATAGGGTGATTCCTCACAAAAAATATCAAGTAGTTAGTGTTCATCCAAGTGTAGCACCGTCTGGAGTACATGCCATTTTGAGGTGCGCCATGTCACATGGGTATGATAGGTTTGACGTGTATGAGGTGGGTGTGAACGGTTCGTGCAGCAAGATCACTTTGTTGTCTTGACGAGCAGGAAAGATCGTCTTGAGTTCAGAACACGCCCATCGAAAGATGAACAAGAGTCACATGGAGAGGTGTTTGACAAGTTCGCCTACCGTTCTAATTATTATGTCAATAGTGATGTCACATCAATGGCATAGTAATTGAGATGTGGATCTTGAATCACTAGTAATCAACTATGTGGGATGTTGGTTTTAGTGGGAGCATACTCTTATTAAAAGGTTCAATTTTGATTTGCAATTAGTTATGAACAATGTCTAAGTATTTGCATTATTGTTATAGAATTATGGCACACTATACCGCCTTTTATTTGCGCGTTGATTGAGTATGAAAAAGTATAAACATGTGGTAATTGATTTACAGACTGGTACCGTAAATGTGAGGAGTTTCCTCAAAAGTGCCAAGAAAAGTACTAAGTCCTACAGCAAACTCTAAGTGCTCTCCCTGCTAAGGCTATGGATGATGTGACTCGCATCCTTCAATCCAAAAGCAATGATTTCTTCAAAAAGTTTAGTAAGCCATAACTTGCCTCCGTATAACACGATCTTCAAAAGTGTTTTGAGAATTGTGATACATATGAAGCTGAAAGGTCTGTTTCAGAAACAAGCAAGGACTGAAAGATATAAGATATCCAACATCTTGTTTGATTGTAAGATGGCTGAAGATAGGTATGGGTGAAGTGTTCACTATACCGGAAAGGTATTAATGAAATGTTCATAATGCTTAGAGAGTATGAGTGAAATGTTCACTATGCTTGATTGTGATCCAAAAGAACGCCAATCATGTGATGATGGTGAATAAAATGACTAAACCTTGGGAGAAGGGCAAAGACACCGGTAAGGCCAACCCAAATCCTTAGGCTAGGGCCACTCCTGATGTTGAGTGCTTCTTCTACAAATAGGAAGGATACTGAGAGGAACTGCAAGAAGTATAAGACAGAAAGAAAGAAGACTAGAAACTCCAGCTCAGGTATGAATGTGATAAAAGTTATAGATGTATAGATGGCTGGTCCAAAATGTAATTCTTGTGAATTGTGATAAAACAGTTAATCGCCAATTCTTGGGTATTGTGATTAAAATAGTTGATCATGAGGATACCAGTTCGATTGCATACTTTTGCAAGTCGATGCAAGAACTACAATGACCTTAACAACAAGCTAAGGATGAGATTTTGGTACACGTTGGGAACACATTAATAGTTACTGTACTCGCCATCAACGTATTACCTCTACATTTATCTTCATAATTCATTTTAGAATTTAGTAAGAGTTACTACACTCTAGCCTTGTGCGAGGACATTATTTTGGAATAATTATTGTTGCAAGAAGGTTGTTCATTTAAGAGAACAATGATTGTTTGATGTTACGAATAACATAAAGGCCATACTTCCATTATGAATGGGTTGTATGTTATGAATCTTGATGGTAATATTAAAACATCCATAACACTGACGCTAAACAATGCAAGACTAATATGAATACCACATGTGTGTGGCACTGCCATTTGTGTCACATTGGCAAAAACCCGCATGAAGAAATTCCATAGTGATGGGTTTGGGAGTCATTTGACTATGATTCATCTGACACTTGCAAATATTGTCTAAAAGGTAAAGTGACTAAAACACCGTTTACAGGCCATAAGGAACGGGTGACTAACTTATTAGTAATCATACATACTGATGTGTGCAGTCCGATAAGTGTAGCTGCAAGCAGTGGATTTCTCTATCTTCACTGACGATTTCAGTAGATATGAGTATATCTGTTCAATGAGATATAAGTCTGAAACCTTTGAAAAGTTCAAGGAATTTCAGAATGAAGTAGAAAGTTATTGTAACAAGAAAATTAAGTTCCTACCATCGGATTGTGAAAAGGAATATTTGAGTTATAAGTTTAGCGAACGTCTGATGAGTCGTGAAATAGTTTCATAACTTGCGCCTCCCAGAATGCCACAGGGGAGCGAAGTGTCCGAGAGACGTAATCAAACCCTATATGACATGGTAAGATCAAAGATGACATTAATCAATTTGCCATTATCCTTTTGAGTTGTGCTTTAGAGACTACGGCTTTTACACTGAAAAGATCGCTGATGTCTACTACACACTTCTATTCTTGTAGACTCTGTTGGGCCTCCAAGCACAGAGTTTTGTAGGACAGCAGCAAATTTTCCTCAACCGGATGACCTAAGGTTTATCAATCTGTGGGAGGTGTAGGATGAATGTATTCTCCCCTCAAGCAACCCTGCAAATATATACAAGTAGTCTCTTGTGTCCCGAACACACCTAATGCAGTTGTCAATTGTATAGGTGCACTAGTTCGGTGAAGAGATCGATAAATTTGATGGTAGATAGGTAATATGGATGGTGCAAATATTTTTGTATTTTCTCTAAGAATAAAAACAACAAGGTAACAAGGTGTACACATGACTGAAACGAGGTTTGCAATGGTTGGAAACAAGGCCTAGCTTACGTAGGTTCACTAGTGTCAACTCTCAACATGATAACTTCATTAAAATAAATGATGTAAACACACAAAGTTCCTTTTTATTGGATCAATTCCGAAAGAGATCTCATAGGTGCGCAAAGAGCAAACCACCTCAAAGTTTTCTTTCTAATCTTAATCTATTGAGCCACCCCAATGTCACCTCAAGTAGCCCCAGAAATTATACTATGAAAACACCATATGATCTTGTGGTTCAATCTTTGTCTAATGAGTCACCCCAATGTCTCACGGGTGTCTCCAAGGAATTTACTAGACATGCAACATGTAATCTCATTAACTCCTATAGTTTAAAAATATAACATGAACAAGATTCAATCCATAAAGGTACTCATAACAAGAGGTACATCATATAATTTAATTAATCATCAATGACCAAGATCATAATCATAGTGGCAAATGATAAAATCAAGATAGAGGTACATGATAGATAGCTACTACCACAAACCCTTAGCCTCGAAGGTGGACTACTCCCGGATCGCCATGGGAGCAGCAAGGGTTGATGTAGAGGTTGAAGATGAAGGTCAACCCCCCCCCCATTAGAGTGCCAGACCTGGGCAAAAACAAATATTGCTTTGGAAAGCGAAGTGGCGGTGGCGGAAAAATCAGCGATAATTTGGGTGAAAGTTTCGGGGTATATATAGAGCATCGGGCACCGGAGCCACCTGGGGGGAGCCCAACCATCTATAGGCACCCCCTCTAGGCACCCCTGTAAGTAGGGCGCCTCCTAGGGGTGGCTAGGCCCTGTTGGCCCCACCAGGGGTTGGGCCTTGGCCCCCTGGTCTTCTTCCGGCACAAAAACTTCTCACCTATTTTTATTTTATTTTTCCTCGGACTTTTTGTGTGGTGATTTCCTGAAATTGCAAAAATAGCAAAAACAAAAACAGGCACTGGGCACTGGATTAATATGTTAATCCAGTAAAAATTGATAAAAAAAACTATGTCCAACGTGTATAGAATTGATAGCAATGTAGCATAAATCATACAAAAATTATAGACACGTTTTAGACGTATCAGCATCCCCAAGCTTAATACATGCTCGTCCTCGAGCATGAAGATGATAACAAAAATATTTTTTGGATGTGAATGCTACCCAACATGAACTTGATTAACTGATGCAAACACTTATGGTGAGTCTAAATAAATAAAAGAGGTTTATATTAACAAACTTCAACTATCTCAATGCATACAAAAGAAGTTCCCACATATTCTTTGATAATCAGATGCATCAAGTCAAAATCAACAATGCCAAAGGTTTAGAAAGAATGTCAAAATTTATTGGGAATAGAATGATAATCTTCTATGCATAATATGTATACGTGGCAATCACTTCTAGGCTAACCCGAGATACAAGACCGAATATAGTCACTTGTTGCATTTTTGCTCTATTTCACAATCTTCACAAATTCATAATCTGAGCGCAAGTATGAGTTTATGCCCTAATCATGGACAAGAGAACATAATGATTTAGGTTAAAATAAGTGAAAACAAGAAAGTCTTGCAACAACGTAGCTAACCATTAGGTCAAGAGGAAGACCTTATGATCGAAATTGTGCAAGGAGTAGGGATTGCCATGCAAGTAGGATGCACATAGAGCTATGTATGAATGAAAGCTCTCCTATGGACTAATGGGGGTGCATCCAACTTGCTTGCTCACAAAGACCTAGAGCTCATTTAAGGAGGCTCATCATTGGAATATACAAGCTAAGTTCTATAATGTGAGGTCCCCATTAGTATGTAAGACAATGAAACTCATGAACTCTCAACAATGACATGGATGAAGTTGTGCTACTTTAAAGCACTTATATTTCCTTCCAATGCTTAGTGCTATTTTGAAGCACTTTACAAAATTTCCACTTTGAACTCTTAGTGCTACTTTGAAGCACTTCACATGTGTACTCTAAAAAGGATAATGGTGTTGCTCCTTCTCTCTCGCTTTTTTGGTGCCTCCATGGCACATTTTTTTGGCACCTCCATGGTGCATCTTTTTTTTCACTTAGTTTAGAAGCAACACCTTACAATAATGATCAGTACACTTTTCTCAACTTCATCTAATTGCAAAGATAGCTCTTGATATGAACATGAAAAGAACTCTCTATATGATGCCTCTGGCTGTGTACCAGGATGTGCACTGATCTAGCGTAGCATGTATATAACGAGCAAATGGCATAGCCATGAAAAAATATAATGCTAGCTATAATGATCATGCAAAGCATATGACAATGACAACATATCTCTAGTCATGTAACATAAATGATGGTAGTGCAAGGCAATTTACTCAGAATGGCTATGGAAATGCCATATGTAGGTAGGTATGGTGGCTGTTTTGAAGAGATGTTGGGTTCATGTGTAGGAGGACCAGAGGAAGTCCTCCCACAGGGTTGGATGTGCTAGTGAAGTATGCACCATGTCTCAATGTGAGAGTAGGCAATGCTCAGTACAGAAGAGGCTAGCAAATAAGTTTTATAGGGTGGAACATAGAGCTCAAAGACTTGCATTAATCATAAAGAACTCATTAACCAAATAAGTGCCTCATGGCATTACTATAGCATAGTGCAGCAAGCCAAGTATCCCATGGGGGAATATTCGTAGGTTCAATACCATCGTTCATCCCCGATCGTATCAAAGTCCCTAGTCTATAATGGCTGCATGCAAACAAAACTATGCAATTTTAGTTTCTCATTAAAGTCCCCAATTTTTGTTATTAGGTGAAAGAAATGAAAAGGTTCATTTGAACATTGAATACACTATCTCATGGCTAAATAGTAGTAGCTACTTTGCATACAAATCCATAATGCTAAGAATGTCTCAAAACCGAAGCCAAGTATCCACCATTATTAAAATAGACTCTAACTCGGTGTTCTTATCAAGTTAATGACTATTCCAAGCATGCAAGACTTAATGTCCAGTAATAAATGCAATATAATAAGCTCAACATACTACATTACAAACTTGTGCCAACCATGTCCCAAACTCTACAACAAAATAAAAGTGAAGCACAGAAAGTTACAACAGCCCAATGCCACTTCTATTACTCTAGCAGATTTAAGTGAAGCACAAAAAGTAAAATAATCAAGCCAAGAACTCTCTCTCCATAATGATGCAAATGACCAGAGGTGATGATTATGTTTATTCAAAGGCAAAAACAAAAAAGAACGGTCCAAGAAAATGCAAACAAAGCAATACTAAATAGAAGGGGTTCAAGAGGGATCAAACAATGGTTGTTGATGGAGAACGGGGATGCCTTGGGCCTACCGAATCTTTGCCTTTTGGATCTTCATAGAATTCAGGCATCCGCAAGCTTGAACCTCAAACCCTCCAGTCTCAACCATAAACGATGCCGACCAGAGATCGGCGGATGTTGCTTATAGGACTCCGCCGGCACCTTATGAGAAATCAAACTCTTTGGGTTCCGGGGGGAGTATGGTCACAAGGCTGAAACTTAAAGGAATTGGCGGAAGGGCACCACCAAGCCTGGAGCCTGCGGCTTAATTTGACTCAACACGGGGAAACTTACCAGGTCCAGACATAGCAAGGATTGACAGACTAAGAGATCTTTCTTAATTCTATGGGTGGTGGTGCATGGCCGTTCTTATTTGGTGGAGCGATTTATCTGGTTAATTCTGTTAACGAATGAGACTTCGGCCTGCTAACTAGCTATGCGGAGCCATCCCTCTGCAGCTAGCTTCTTAGAGGGACTATCGCCGTTTAGGCGACGTAAGTTTGAGGCAATAACAGGTCTGTGATGCCCTTAGATGTTCTGGGCCGCACGCGCGCTACACTGATGTAGTCAACGAGTATATAGCCTTGGCCGATAGGCCCGGGTAATCTTGGGAAATTTCATCATGATGGGGATAGATCATTGCAATTATTGGTCTTCAACGAGGAATGCCTAGTAAGCGCGAGTCATCAGCTCGCGTTG